>CM055068.1:4379138-4547011 GCA_029204045.2 Tillandsia leiboldiana | reverse complement strand
GTATATAGATTAATGCTGAGTCCTTCAAAACAATATTATTGAAAAATTTTGAAAGTTTTTAGGAGAGACCAATTTTTTTTCTTAATTTCTTTAAAATGATGCTGCCAGTATGTGCTCAAGCATGGCTTCCATTCAAAACAGAATTAGGCGAGTGAATCGCCATGTGTTAGAGAGGAATTTCCAACTGCTTAGACAGTGATGATGTTATAGAAGACTAAGTACATGTTTGGCAAGCAGACAGTGCAGCTTGCTCGCCCCAGAACTTCTGAGAAAATATTGAAATCGAACTTTTGATTGTAGAGTTAGACATGATCACTCTATCCGTATGTATCTCGGTATAATTGGTATTTTTCTTAAGAACCTTTTTTTTTTTTGGATGTTCGTAAGGAAGCAAAAAAACGATGGATAAATTTGCAGTTGAAATACTTTCCCTTCAGTGACTTACGGCTCTTTCCGGCGACAACAGCGCGATGGAGCTCCACCAGCCGCCGAAGAGCAACGCCGCCAGGGGCAGACTTATCAAGAACAGATCAGCGCCAACTCCGGCCTTGCGGCTCGCCGCCACACCCTGCCTTCTCCTTCTCCTTCTCCAGCAGCCTCCTCCTCTGCGCCATTCTCGATCTCCTTCTTCAGGTGCAGCGGCCACCGCGGCGTCGTCATGCTCATCCCCCTAGCTCTTCGCGTTCCTTCCCTTAGATCCTCTTCAGTTTCTCTGAAGATCCTCTATCTGTCCAGTTGCGGTCAAACTCAGTACGTGCATCCCAGTTCGTTGCTTTTTCTATATATATAAAAAAAAAAAGATTGGGTTAAAGTTTGTGAAATTGCGAGATATATGTAGCCTATGAAGAAGCATATCTCAAAACCGGACTTTTTTTTTTTAAATAATCCTCCCAACTTTTTTATTTGCGAAATAATTCTTTTAAAAAAAATTTGTAAGAATAATTCTTTTTCGCCACGCGGGCGCCACGTTTGGATGCCGGCTTGAAGGCGTCAAGCGAATCAGGCCTTCACAAAATTTTCGTGAATGTGCTGACTCACTCAGCGCCTTCAGTGCGGCTAACAACTTATATTTTCTGGAACAACTTGTAGGTTTTTGGAATCTGGCGGAGTGCGGAGGGGGCGCATAAAGGCGCTGACTCGTTCTGCGCCTTTAGTGTTTACACTAAAGGCGCTGAGCGAGTCGCGCCCTTTAGCGGAACTACAGCCAGATTTTTTTATACTTTAAAAAAAATCAAAATTTGTATAACAAGTTACAAACATGAGAATTAACATTCAGAATTCTAAAACACATTCACAAACACCAAATTCCACACACATCATGACATTCAAAAATCAGAGTTGAGTAATAATAAAAAATGAATATTACAAAAATGTCAATAATACAACCTCAACCTCACAAAAGTTCAATTTTGAGCACGTCCTCGACCTCGACGTCCTCGCCACGCCCGCGTCCACGCCCCCACCCTCGCCCACGGGGAACAACAAGATCGATAATAGGTATATCATCGAGATGCTCGACTGCTGCCAAGTGATCGAGCTCCTCGATGATACCACCCTCATCCTGCTCAGCAATATACTGGATCGCTTGTGCGATGATGACAAGGACGACGGCGTGAATATGTAGAAGTAAATGAAGTCATTGATACTGGTGGCGGGAGCGACGCTGACGTCGAAGGAAATGTCGTCGGAGCCTGAATGGTAGGAGATGGAGATCGTGGCATCTGAAATGTCGTCGGGGCCTGAATGGTAGGAGATGGAGATCGTGGCATCTGAAAGAATGTAAATAGTTTATTAATTGAAATTTGAAAACTTAATTTGAATTTTATGCTAAATGGTACCTGATGACTTGAGGACGCTCCTTGATATGAAGGTCCGCCTGAAACTCTGGCCGTAGGTACAGATGGTACATGCTGTAGTACCATTTGAATATTTTCGTTCATTTCGGTCAGAGTCCCAAATGTGAATTCAGGGGCGGTCGGTCATGCAATAACTGGCCGACAATAGTATGAACCTGTCGTAGTGTGTCGGCCTACAATTTAATTTAGAAATTAAATTTATATTAAATAAGTTGAACATGTTAAATTTATATATATAAATTATTATACCAGTCTTCTCTCGATGCCCACGGGGATGAAAAGTCAGCGGAGGACTCTGTACTGGATGAGATATCTATCTTCTCGTAATCGTCTAGTACCACTGCATATATACGGATGCCGCCTGCAGTGGGTCCTCACCAGCAGCGGGGAGCTGATCAAAAATCTGTTCTAGCCTCCTGGACCACCTCTCAATGTGGATAGTATGAAATGCGATCCAATCCTCATCCGGACGCCCACGTGAGTGATGCGTCGGATGGACTCCACATTGAGAGGTATATGCTGGAGAAGACCGAACTGCCGCAGGACTCGGTGTGAGGACCCGAATCCCCGCTTAAGAGTTTACTGATAGTTTAGTAGCTTATGGAGTGGTTGTGCGCGCGTCGGGCTCAAGAAATGGATTCAGGGTGAAAATTGGGAGCAAGTTTGCTTAACCGGAGGCCTTTGAAAATTTTTGAAGTGGAATTGACCATAAAGGACATCGGATTGGATTCAGCGCGCGAAAATGATGAAATGGACTATTTACTTATTTTTCGGAGCCCGGACGCGCGAAAACACGGATTCGAGTCATGTATTACTGTTCTGGCGGTCGGGGGCAACGGCGGCGCGGGCGGCAGGGCAGGAGCTTGAGCGGCGGCGGGCAGCGTGGTTCTCTGTTTATGTGTCGCCACTGTGTTAGTGGCAGTGGTATATAGTGATTGTAGGACCTAGAACCCAGACTGCTTTTAGACACACATATTTCTGTAAACTAAGGTTTCCTTCCAACTTCGAAGGATCGCCGGAGCCTATTCTTGTTTGATTTGGGTGAAGGCAATAGCGCTTCGGGGTTTGGCAAATAAACTTATTTGAACTGATTTTCTTAAAAGAACTAAAATCTATTAAATTGGATTTTTTAGATTAAATAGTTTTCAGTAATAACTGTCATCTTTTATTTCAAACTTCCTCACCCGAGAGAGTTGGGTGATCTGGGTTCTAGGGGTCGTTCCTTTATTTCGTGACGAAAGCTACGGGGGCTGTGCCTGGAACCTGTTTCTTGTTTTGATAGGGTTGTAGGTGTTGGTCCCCCGAGACTTTCGGGGGCCCTGGTTGCTTTCTTCCGTATGTTTTACCGAGGTGTTGTTTTCCCGAACTATAAGAGGGTCGAGAACTTCGATAGGCGGAGCCTGGAGTCTGTTCTTGTTTGATTGGAGTTCTAGGCACCGACCTATCGGGATTTTCGAACCCTTATGGGTGTCGGTCTGTGTTGTGTCGTTTGTGAGTTTGGTGTTCTACTTTTGGGGAGCGTTGGGTTGACGCCGGTCCTAGCTGTTGGATATTTTCAGCTAGTGAGTTTAGAGATGTGATGTTGGTTATTGTCGATCTTATTGATCGTGGATTTGGACTATAGCCTGCATGAGCCATATTGAGCTCGACAGAGATGCGCGGATACTTTCCTCGGTGGGGTCGCGCCCCTCGAGTGCCACTCCGGAGTTGGGCCTGTTACTTTGCTATCGCGGATTTGTCGACGCAAGTCCCTCTGGCTGGGCCAGTTTTGGCAGTCACGGACACCCTACGGTAGACCCGTCCTCTTGTGGATGTTGCGGCAGTAGATTGGCGCAGGTTTGACTCGACCCTATGTGGCAGTCAGTTTAGATTGGGTGACTATTTTTGAGAGTTAGTAGATGCATCATGTTTCCATCTGTTCCACTTCTTGAGCATCTAGATAGAGGCATAGTAGCTGTAGAGTTAGTTTTCCAGTTCCTTTTCCTTTCAGTATTGCAGTTGTTATTTTATGCCTCTAGTAGACTTAGTGGGCAGACCGTCGGGATTGGTGGCGGTACCCACTGAGAACTACGTGTCGGTGTAGTTCTCACACCGCTGGGGGGTCTTTCCCCCTCCCTCATTTCTTTCTCTTCTGCGGGAGTCGTTGGGCCTTTGTTGCCGATCGAGGCGAGGGAGTCGCGAGCTAGATCCCTACCTGTCTTGGAGAGTAGCAGTAGCGGTACCCCTTCCTTGGAAATCTGTAGTACAGTCAGCAGTGGGTCTAGTTGTTTTTACTTTTGAGAGATATCTATATGGTGAGGATCTGACTTGTACTGAGAGCCTGTACACTGATGTATTATTTGGGTTTTATCTCCCTATATAGTTATTAGCTTTGTATCTGAGGATATTGTATTTGATTATTTTTTGGAGATGGATGTTGTATCATTATTTCTAGTTGTACAGTGGGTTGGATATTTTAGTTTTACTACAGTTTATTTCTTCTAGCTCTGATATCTGTTTAGCTTTAGTCTCTTCTTGCAGGTTGGACGCTTCGTCTATACGGGGCTTCCCGTATGGGCGGCGGATCTGTTGGCGAGCCGGGTCGCAGTTTCTACCCCGGGGCGTGACACTCGGTCCGGCACGTGCATCTCGACAATGTGAAAGCAAATAAGGACTGTTCTTGCACGCCAGACCGCTGAGCCATGCACACAGAAATCTGGTAATGTATCTATAATCTTCATCTGTGTACGGCATCCATATAACCTGTTAATGGACAAAATGATTAGTTAATATAAAAGTGTCGAAGCAAAATATACTTAAAGTATTCAATAAAACATCTACATACCTGCGCCTCTCGCTGCTGATCTAGTTCGTCTCTATAAAACTCAATGTCAACTCGTCCTGACATTCGTTCCAAAACGTAGTCCTCCAGCGTTGCCCCATCTAGATTATAAAAACATATATTAGTTGCAATTACATTTGAAATACAAAACTACTATATCAAATAAATATCTTACCGGCAACCCAGAGGTCGATCGACTATATCGGGCAGCGCTATAACGCCTGTAGGTCGGCCGATATGAATATGGTCCCAAGCCCAGAGCTATAAATTCACGCCAACGGGTTAATATAATAATAAAATATACAATACCAATATATAAAGATAATACTGAAATCAAAAGATTAGATTTTATACCTGCAAAAGGGTCCCAAAACAGCAACATTCGGCCTTCCCGTTCAGCACGGCATCTCCTAGCGCTCGATAGAGATAGGCAAGCGTCGCAGCAACCCCATGCATACGCGCCGCAGATATCAAAGTCAGCTAAAAGTGGTAGCCACTTTAGATGAACTTTATATCTGCTAGGGTTTGGAAACAAACTACCCCCAATCTGATATAGCATGTATGCACGGGCCGTAGCTGCGACTGCTCCGACAGGGGCATTTAGAGGTAAATAATGAAAATGCTGATATAACCAATATAGAGATACATGTGGCCCGTTGAAGTCATTAGGTACCACCCCCAATAAATCTGCGCAGAGAGCTGGCCAATCATGATGAGTAGATCCCGACACCGGTGCACCATGGACACGGAGACCCGAAATAACCGCCACATCCTGCAGTGTGACGGTCATCTCACCGTGGCGAAAATAGAAGGTCTGGGTCTCCGGTCTCCACCTCTCAGCAAGGGCGCCCAGCAGAGCCTGATCCAGCAGCAATCATCTGAGTCGTGATAACCCGTAAAATCCAGACTTACGAAGTAGATCTATTACAGCTGGATGTTGAAGCTCCCACTGGTTCATCTTGTGCCCATGCTCTGCGAACAAGACTGCACGATACCCCTGTGATGCAAAAAAAATATATAATTAGCTCTTACATCAATTCGGCTTATTTATAATATTTAAAAAAATAAAATTTTATAGCTCTTATCTCAGTCCTGATAAATGCGGACCTATGGCGATGCTGCTCTACTAGGACAGACGGATCAACTGGCCCCGCGTCCTCATGATCTGCCATCTGCAATAAGTAATCTACATATTAGTAATATGATAGCTAAAAATAATTAGATATTAAGACAAGATAAAATATAATTGTGGAAGTCATACGCCGGCGTCCTTGTTGCACTCTTCCTGCATTTTGTGGACAAGTGCTCCTATAATGGCCTGCCTGCTTACAAATGGAGCATTTTCCTCGTCGGCCACCCCCCTCGTCCATTATATTACGAATACGTGTAGATCGTGGACAACCTGTCACGCCCCGGGGTCGGAACTGTACCCCGGGCTCGCCAACAGATCCGCCGTCCCTACAGGAAGCCCCGTAGAGACGTAGCGTCTACCTGCAAATAAGCATCTATACTAACAGATATCAGAGCTGTAGAATAAAAAAAATCTAACTATGAACAGAAAGAAGAAAGTCTCTCGAAAATATAATACATAAAATCCTCACTAGTAATACAGAAGTCTCTCAAAAGAAAACAAAAGAGTACAACTCGATCCCTCACTACATGATCTCTCAAACATGACACCACCAAAATATAAGGGTACCTCTATAACACACTGAAGCTGAAGGGGGGGGAAGGGATCTATCTCGCGACTCCCTTACCTCGGTCTGAAGGAGCAGGATCAGTAACTGGTACGCAGGAACTGGAGCTGAAGTCCCTGGGGAAAAAGACACCACGACGGGTGTGAGAACTACCTCCCACAGTAGTTCTCAGTGGGTGCCGCCAACAAGCCCGACGGTCTGCCCACTAAGTCCACTAGAGGCATAAAGTAACAAAAGAAATGCAATATAGAAAAGCTGGAAAGTAAACATCTACTGCTACTATGCCTCTATCTGAAATGCTCAAGGAATAGGACAGAAGGACGATATGCCCCTACTGATACTCAACTCAAATCACTTAATCCAAACTGACTGCCACAACGGGTCCAGTCAAGCCTGCGCCTACCTACTGCTGTAGGTATGTCCGGTACTCCAACCCGGTATCTAGCTCAATCTCAAACCGGTACTACAACCCGGTCTCGCCTACTCCGGAGTGGCACTCGAGGGGAGCGACCCACACGAGTAAAATATCTGCGCAACACTGTCGAACACAAATGTGGCTCATGCAGGCTATGATCCAATCACTATCTCACTCACTGGCTAAAAATCCACACTGTCACTATGACCATGTCCCAAAGATCCCAGAGCCAATATCACTGTCACTATCATAATGCAAGCTGGTCTGCAGACTGCTACAGACGCCACTCGGTCCCCAGACGCGAGTTCAAATGCAACCCTAGCTAATAAACCTCCCAGCCCGCGACTCGGGGGAAAAATCACTATGTCCCGAATGACAAGAGTACAACCACTGTGGGGAAGCTAAGGTGATGAGCAAATCTGAATACATGTTCACATTTTCTATAGTCTAATTGTGCATGAATAATTAATTAACTGACATTTAAGCTAAGTTGAGTTTTCATGTTGTAAGAGTTCAAATAATGCCAGTGGTTCAATGAGGTCATCAGATTTAACAGCTATCAACTGTGGGTACTAACATACAGTTCTCACCTAATATTGGGGTCATAAATTAACATGCATGCTACTATATTCGCAGAATTAGAGTGCAGATTTTGAAAGCAGGATCACCCACCTGAACACGCTAACAGTCCGGGACGGTACAGATATGATACCCACAAATCGACAATTCACCCAGTCCACGGTGCAAAGAGCACCAGAGTGGGGCTCTAAAAGTCCTGGGTACAACAACAATTCACAATCTACAAGCAATTCACACAAAAATCCACATTCAGAAATCTGCATGCACAGTCCCTGTTCACACGAAAATTTTACCTGAAAATATTCTTCCAGAAATTCCGATAAAAAATACCACGACGATCCTCGTGAAGTGTAGATGTCGATAGGCTCTTGAATCGTCGAATTCCGATGTCCGGATGAGGAGATAAAAATCCGCGAAGTGAGTGCTGTCCAGGAATCTCACAGCAAAATAGTGGCTCAGTAATGCCTCAAAAACCATGCCAAAAGCCCAAATCTAGACAAAACACTCAACACGAAAGTCGAAGATATACCTCTCGTGAATCCAACGCCGCAAAAACCGCTGAAAAAGACTGCCGGGGTGGCTCTGTGGAATTTTTAGACCGAAATGCGGCGATACGGGCCTCCAACAGAAACACGCCGTACTGCGCTACGATGCCGGAAACGTCGTCGCCGGAGCCTCCAGAAAATCTGAAACTTTGCGGGAAGATTGGTAAGAGGGAGAGGAGAAAATTTCATGAAAGGATCAAGAGCCAAATCTCACGAAAAAGGGGTGAAAAAGTCGGCCCAAAGCAGCCTATTTATAGGCTCCAGGAAAAATCAGCCCAAAAGCAACTTTCGGATTTTTGGGCCCAGGGAATTCGGGCGCCCGAATTTTCCGGGCTGCTACAGTAACGGGCCCGGACCGTTACTGTATGCGCCCGAATCATTCTCAGGCCGCCACGTGTCCCTGATTCGCCCTCTGCACCCGGCGCACGAACCCCGACGAATCCAGCGATGCCACGTGTCCCGACCAGGCGACGTGCACCGCTACGCCCGACCAACCACGGGGCGCCACGTGGCGCCCCCAAACCGCCCCGGTCAACGCGCACGTCGCGCGACGTGCGCGGTCGCGCCGCCGCCGGTTCCGGGTCGGGCACGCGCCCCGAGGCACCGCCTCAGCCGCCACTGCCGAGTGGACCGAGTGCACCAGAACCCGCCAACCAGACAACGCCACGTGTCCACCGGTCTACCGTGCACCAGAGCCAACAATTCGTGGACCGCGTGCACAACACCGCACCAACCACGAGATGCCACGTGGCATGTCCTCGGTCCACCGTGCACCCCGCCAAGGCCCGTGGACCGCGCCCGCTGCGCCGGCCAACCGCAGCCCTCCACGTGGCCCGCGCCCGGTGCACGCGCCCCGCGGTGGACCGCGCGCCTGCGCCGCCCTCCGCCGCCGCGCTCCGCCGCGCTCCGCCGCCGCCGGCGCTTCTCCGGCGGCCGGAACAGTGACCCAAGCCTCGATTTCCGTGTTTTCGCGTCCGGGCTCCGAAAAAATTAAGTAAATAGTCCATTTCGCTCGTTTTCGCGCGCTGAATCCAAATCCGAGGTCCGTTCGGCCAAATTCCACTTCTAAAATTTCCCAAAAATTCCCGGAAGAGTAGACTTGTTCCAATTTCCGTTCCGGGTCACATTCTTGGCTCCAGTAAGCGCGCAAACACCTCACACACCCAAAATGGACTTCCGGAAAAGAAAACAAGCTCCAAATTTACCAGAAACCCAAATCTGGGGCCCGACACGCTCACACGCACTCCCTGAAGCCTCCAAACCAACAGTAAACCCTAAAGTGGGGATTCGGGTCCTCACATCCTCCCCCACTAAAAGAAAGTTTCGTCCTCGAAACAAACACGGCTCAAAAGGGAGTCTCCAGGCCCAAAGTTAAGCCTCCAACAAAACACACTCCAACTCCCCAGTCACTACAAACTCTCCACAAAGTGAGTCCAACCGCTGGATAAAGCTCAGAAATTCTCCAAACACCGGGGACGAGGAAGAACAGCCAACTCTCTACACGTACAAACTATTCGAATTACGCCGAAAAATTCGCTTCTGCTGGAAGATACAGGGATGAATCCAAACGCTAATGCAAGTCACAAAATTCCTATCCCTTAATTAAGCAAAAATGCACAAGCCCTGATATCATGCAGAGATGCAAAAGCTCTACAGATGAATGAATGAGATGCACCGGTAACAAAAGAGCCCGAGCACGGACTGCTAGGATCAGAACAATACCTGCGACGACCTGCTCTGCTGCTGAAGTGTCCTCAACCTGAGCGGCATAAACACGACCGCTCGGTGCCGGGGGACGTCGCTCTAACTGTCGAGTAGAAGATGAGGCAAAATCTGGCCTGCTGTAGGCCGCAGTAGGGCTGGCTGGCTGGTAAGGAACAGACGGTGCAGACGCTGATGATGGAGCTGGAGGGCCGGCTCTGGGGCACACGCTCGCAAAGTGACCGGCCTGCCCGCAGCGAAAACAATGGCCCTGTCTCTGCGGGCACAGAGTCGGTAGGTGAGAGCCTCCACAGATAATACACCGATCTGGGCGCTGCTGCTGAGAAGTCTGCTGTGAAAACTGCTGTTGTGGGGGTCGACGCTGTTGCTGCTGTATTTGGCGAGACGCCCCCGATCTCTGGTGTCCCTGATGCCCCCGGCCCTGAGGGTGGAAACGCGGAGGTCTCAGGGGTTCCTGCTGGCTAGACTGCCCCTCCTCCGGAGAAGCCGGACGCTTCGCCCCAGAAGTCGCTACAGGGGCCGGAGATACCTCAGACATCACGGCCTCTCCACACTCCACATACAAGGCCTGCTCCATCGAGGCCTCCAAAGTCTGCAGTCTGCGGGAGCGAACAAACTGGTAGATATCCCTGCGTAGTCCCCTCTCAAACATGTAAATACGGTGGCTCTCGTCCCTGGCCACGTGTGGCAAGCATGCCAATAGCTGATTGAATTCAGCTATGTACATGTGCACGGGCCTATCTCCCTGTCGGAGATTCTTCAGCTGCTCCTCCAGTCGCTGTCTGACGCTCTCAGGAAAGAATGCCCCCAACAACATGCTCCGAAACTCAGCCCAAGAAAGAAGCTGCGCCCCAGGTGGACCAGCTGGTCGCACACGCCGCCACCATGCCTCGGCGTTGCTCTCCAGGAAGTGTGTAGCCAGAATAACTCGAAACCTCTCATCAACAAACAGGCTCTCAAAGTGGCGCTCCATGGCTGATATCCAAGACTCGGCCGCCCACGGCTCAGCACTCATACCCGAAAAGCAGGGTGGATCAAACTTGCGAAATCTTATCAACAATTCCATCACCTCCCGCTGCTCCGCCAAAGTCAACGAACCTGATGCCCCAGCCGGTGGTCTACTCGAAACCGGCTCAACTGGAATCGCCGGTGCAGGCTGCACAACAGGGGGCGCCACCACAGGAGAAGAAGGCACCGGGGAACTCTCAGGGGGTGCCACCGTCGGCTGCGCTCTCTGCTCCAGCATGAGCATCAGCCGCGCCACTGCCTCCTCCTGGCGTCGAGACGCCTCAGCCATCTGTGCCATCTGGGCACGGAGCTCCTGAATCTCAGCCTGGTGTCCTCGTCCCGAGTCCTCCTGCTCGGGCTCAGAGGACGAAGGCTGCGAGCGAGTCACCATCGAACGTCGAGGAGGCATCCCCACCTGAGGGACAAAACAAACAATCAAAACCAGAAGCAACACTCGACCCAATCTAGCGAAAGTCAAAAGGCATGTCCCCCTTCCCGAAGCACTATGTTGTCTGCAGCCAACATAGTCGCCACAGAAGGAAGGCATGTCTATCACTCATTCCAATCCATTCGGGAGAGTTAGATACCCAATCCAGACTTTCGCTAAAAAGTCTCGGCTCTCACGTGGGTCATCCTAGGGTTTAACCATAAGCCTAGGGTTCCTAAGTCCTCCAAGACCTACATCCTAGGCTCTGATACCACTCTAATCTGTCACGCCCCGGGGTCGGAACTGTACCCCTGGCTCGCCAACAGATCCGCCGTCCCTACAGGAAGCCCCGTAGAGACGTAGCGTCTACCTGCAAATAAGCATCTATACTAACAGATATCAGAGCTGTAGAATAAAAAAAATCTAACTATGAACAGAAAGAAGAAAGTCTCTCGAAAATATAATACATAAAATCCTCACTAGTAATACAGAAGTCTCTCAAAAGAAAACAAAAGAGTACAACTCGATCCCTCACTACATGATCTCTCAAACATGACACCACCAAAATATAAGGGTACCTCTATAACACACTGAAGCTGAAGGGGGGGGAAGGGATCTATCTCGCGACTCCCTTACCTCGGTCTGAAGGAGCAGGATCAGTAACTGGTACCGTAGGAACTGGAGCTGAAGTCCCTGGGAAAAAAGACACCACGACGGGTGTGAGAACTACCTCCCACAGTAGTTCTCAGTGGGTGCCGCCAACAAGCCCGACGGTCTGCCCACTAAGTCCACTAGAGGCATAAAGTAACAAAAGAAATGCAATATAGAAAAGCTGGAAAGTAAACATCTACTGCTACTATGCCTCTATCTGAAATGCTCAAGGAATAAGACAGAAGGACGATATGCCGCTACTGATACTCAACTCAAATCACTTAATCCAAACTGACTGCCACAACGGGTCCAGTCAAGCCTGCGCCTACCTACTGCTGTAGGTATGTCCGGTACTCCAACCCGGTATCTAGCTCAATCTCAAACCGGTACTACAACCCGGTCTCGCCTACTCCGGAGTGGCACTCGAGGGGAGCGACCCACACGAGTAAAATATCTGCGCAACACTGTCGAACACAAATGTGGCTCATGCAGGCTATGATCCAATCACTATCTCACTCACTGGCTAAAAATCCACACTGTCACTATGACCATGTCCCAAAGATCCCAGAGCCAATATCACTGTCACTATCATAATGCAAGCTGGTCTGCAGACTGCTACAGACGCCACTCGGTCCCCAGACGCGAGTGCAAATGCAACCCTAGCTAATAAACCTCCCAGCCCGCGACTCGGGGGAAAAATCACTATGTCCCGAATGACAAGAGTACAACCACTGTGGGGAAGCTAAGGTGATGAGCAAATCTGAATACATGTTCACATTTTCTATAGTCTAATTGTGCATGAATAATTAATTAACTGACATTTAAGCTAAGTTGAGTTTTCATGTTGTAAGAGTTCAAATAATGCCAGTGGTTCAATGAGGTCATCAGATTTAACAGCTATCAACTGTGGGTACTAACATACAGTTCTCACCTAATATTGGGGTCATAAATTAACATGCATGCTACTATATTCGCAGAATTAGAGTGCAGATTTTGAAAGCAGGATCACCCACCTGAACACGCTAACAGTCCGGGACGGTACAGATATGATACCCACAAATCGACAATTCACCCAGTCCACGGTGCAAAGAGCACCAGAGTGGGGCTCTAAAAGTCCTGGGTACAACAACAATTCACAATCTACAAGCAATTCACACAAAAATCCACATTCAGAAATCTGCATGCACAGTCCCTGTTCACACGAAAATTTTACCTGAAAATATTCTTCCAGAAATTCCGATAAAAAATACCACGACGATCCTCGTGAAGTGTAGATGTCGATAGGCTCTTGAATCGTCGAATTCCGATGTCCGGATGAGGAGATAAAAATCCGCGAAGTGAGTGCTGTCCAGGAATCTCACAGCAAAATAGTGGCTCAGTAATGCCTCAAAAACCGTGCCAAAAGCCCAAATCTAGACAAAACACTCAACACGAAAGTCGAAGATATACCTCTCGTGAATCCAACGCCGCAAAAACCGCTGAAAAAGACTGCCGGGGTGGCTCTGTGGAATTTTTAGACCGAAATGCGGCGATACGGGCCTCCAACAGAAACACGCCGTACTGCGCTACGATGCCGGAAACGTCGTCGCCGGAGCCTCCAGAAAATCTGAAACTTTGCGGGAAGATTGGTAAGAGGGAGAGGAGAAAATTTCATGAAAGGATCAAGAGCCAAATCTCACGAAAAAGGGGTGAAAAAGTCGGCCCAAAGCAGCCTATTTATAGGCTCCAGGAAAAATCAGCCCAAAAGCAACTTTCGGATTTTTGGGCCCAGGGAATTCGGGCGCCCGAATTTTCCGGGCTGCTATAGTAACGGGCCCGGACCGTTACTGTATGCGCCCGAATCATTCTCAGGCCGCCACGTGTCCCTGATTCGCCCTCTGCACCCGGCGCACGAACCCCGACGAATCCAGCGATGCCACGTGTCCCGACCAGGCGACGTGCACCGCTACGCCCGACCAACCACGGGGCGCCACGTCGCGCCCCCAAACCGCCCCGGTCAACGTGCACGTCGCGCGACGTGCGCGGTCGCGCCGCCGCCGGTTCCGGGTCGGGCACGCGCCCCGAGGCACCGCCTCAGCCGCCACTGCCGAGTGGACCGAGTGCACCAGAACCCGCCAACCAGACAACGCCACGTGTCCACCGGTCTACCGTGCACCAGAGCCAACAATTCGTGGACCGCGTGCACAACACCACACCAACCACGAGATGCCACGTGGCATGTCCTCGGTCCACCGTGCACCCCGCCAAGGCCCGTGGACCGCGCCCGCTGCGCCGGCCAACCGCAGCCCTCCACGTGGCCCGCGCCCGGTGCACGCGCCCCGCGGTGGACCGCGCGCCTGCGCCGCCCTCCGCCGCCGCGCTCCGCCGCCGCCGGCGCTTCTCCGGCGGCCGGAACAGTGACCCAAGCCTCGATTTCCGTGTTTTCGCGTCCGGGCTCCGAAAAATTCAAGTAAATAGTCCATTTCGCTCGTTTTCGCGCGCTGAATCCAAATCCGAGGTCCGTTCGGCCAAATTCCACTTCTAAAATTTCCCAAAAATTCCCGGAAGAGTAGACTTGTTCCAATTTCCGTTCCGGGTCACATTCTTGGCTCCAGTAAGCGCGCAAACACCTCACACACCCAAAATGGACTTCCGGAAAAGAAAACAAGCTCCAAATTTACCAGAAACCCAAATCTGGGGCCCGACACGCACACACGCACTCCCTGAAGCCTCCAAACCAACAGTAAACCCTAAAGTGGGGATTCGGGTCCTCACACAACCTTTCTTCCTTCGTATAGAAGGCGGTACAATCGGGGGACCTTGGGGTCGTGGCCAGTGCTATCTATCAGGAACATGATGAAAAAGTGGTGCGTATGCCGCACGATAGCAGTCTACACTATACCAGGGTGAACAAAAAGTATGATAGTCTAATCTCATATATCTTGTACTACAAACTGCTAAGACATGCGAGCAAGGTGTTCCTGATAGATAAAATTCACAACATGAACATTCTACATTTGTTCCATTCACGATCACTTTGAAGGAGAAATTTCCAGTATTGACTTCAAATTCTGTAGGTCCAAATCGTTCAACATGATGTCCACGTGTCGTATCTATATTTTCGGTAATCTTTCTTTTGATTTTAGGGACAAGGGCGTCCGTCTTTTTTTTACCGTCAGCACGGTGGTCAAAAAAATACTTATTAAGCCTATAAAAAGTAGCTGCAACAAAAGTCGTGATAGGCAAACCACGACTGCCCTTAAGTACCCCATTTAACGATTCAGAAAGATTCGTAGTCATCAATCCACCATCAAATGCTCTTGCCCAGTACTCTTTATATCTGTCAAGATCATGGACCCACTGCCAAGCATCGTGATCCAACACATCTAATTCTTCCTTCAGCTAATTATATGCCGTCGGTGTCGCAGCAATTCCGATCTGCCAGAATTTATCTAACAAAATGTCGTTCGTGAAGTGCTTATTCATATTTGCTTTCATATGTCGAAGACACCAACGATGCGAGTGACCCTATGCTGGAGGATAGATAGTAGCCACTATTTCCCTCAATCCAGGAAATCGATCAGATATAAAACAAATGGCTCTATCACGGGTAACATACTGACGCAAGTTATACAAAAACCATCGCCAACTCCCGGTATTCTCTCCCTCACAAATTGCAAATGCCAAAGGATATAATCCATCATTTGCATCTGCAGCCGTCGCTATCAAAGCATGACCTTCGTATTTGCCGTACATATGATCAATACTCACCACCGGCCAACAATGTGCGAATCCATGAATCGAAGGTCCAAATGACCAAAAAACACGACCAAAGCGACAAATGCCATCAGCGGGCCACCTATGATCTAGACGCCATAAAGTACCATGATCAGAATTCTTTACCATAGTAAGGTAACGAGGCAAGTCTGTGTACGATTACTCCCAGCTCCCGTAAATAATTTGTAATGCTTTACTCTTTGATTGCCAAGCCTTCCAATATGTTATGTCAACATGGTAAGTTGATCGCACCGTATCTTGAATTTCTTTTGGCGTCATATTAAGTCTAACCTTTAATGTCGGAAGAATCAATTGACATATAAGGGTCGAATTACAATTACGGTGCGACACATTCAGCATTGGAATTACACATGTGTGTGGACCAGCATATATTTTTACCCTAAAGTATGTCGTATCTTTAGGTACTGAAGCATGTAATCTCCATGCACATCCCTCTACCAAGCATTTGACAGTGTAAGTCGTTCTTGTAGATTTCAATACTTTCATTTGTACATTATGCTCAATATGCCATCGGTCACGAGCATCCAGTAAAAATGCCTTCTCTTGAAAGACACGTCCAGCCCAACTCCCGTCGATGCTAGGGAGACCACTATTGATTTGTCAAATATCAAGATCTGTAGGATCTACAATATACTAATTTATCCAATTAGTATTTGAAAGAAAACGTTCCGGATGATCAATAAATTCATTTTTCTTGTCAGGATTGTCTACGTAATCATTGCTTATTTGTGGGTTGTTTATTTCACTGTAAATTACATTTGCAAGATCATTTAACCCTCCATCATGATCATCATCTATATCTGGAAATGAAACATCCAATTCGTCATCCTCACTACTATTCTGATCATCATTGATTGGTGAATCCTCATGATTAATATCACTATCACCACCCGCGTCAACATTACAATCTCCTTCGTCGATATTATCACCTCCTTCGTCAACATTAGTACCAAAATCATTAATAACAGTTGGATTCCAATGTTCATAGGAAGTAGATAACCTACAAATTTGGTAAAAATAAAATTCCAACATTGCCACCTCCACATCCTATTAATTTAAAATTTTATTTGATTTGTACTTACCCCCCCAATCATAAGGTTGTAGTTGTAAATGAGACATCCTTGGTTCTAGATGAGAGGTCGTGCATTGTCCGCGTGATGTCGTGCAGTGTCCGCGTGAGGTCGTGGCTTGCGTGTGTGTGGTCGTAGGTGGCACACATGTGGTCGTTGGTGGCACACTACTAACCGAGTAAGGTACAACACTCTCAATAGGGTCATACTCACTTTCTCTGCAGTATATACAATGATTAAGTACATTTAAACAAGATTGCAAATCACCAATTTATTATGTTATTTTTCTAACCTTGTCATTCTGACACCACCTTCGCTTGGAATATTTTGATCACCCATTGTATTGGCGGAAGGACCCACATCAATATAATTGTGGAGCATTCTCGTGTAATAACCTTGCAGTTCAAAATTCGCCGACGGGTGTAGCTCTTTCTCAATGTATACCGACACCGACATACAACCAAAATTTTCAAACAATCCAATCATTCCCTCCAATGATTCATCATCTACTATTTCCTGAGCTAAATATTCATTACCGACAGTGGGGCAACGAATAGTGAATCTTAAACGAAATTCTTCTCTTGTACAATTTACTAAACGATACATTCTCGTCTCGAAACTAGTATATGTAGAATCAGAACGTATCGCGTTTAACTTTTTTCGACCGCCGATATATTTTAGACCATTCTCATCGATAACTAACTGTCCATCCCAATGAACATTTAGAGACATGCAACGATTAGCCATTTCAACTACAAAACAAAATTAACCACTTCAAAATACTAATTTTTACTTCACAGTCGGTGACCGACAGTGAAACCTTTCACTTTGAAATCTCGCACGGACAGTGCGACAGTGAAACTGGATCCCTCACTCACAGTGAGGGAGGAGCTCTCACTGTGAGAGTTCTCTCACAGTGAGAGCTCCCTTGCTGTGAGAGGGATCTCTCATAGTGAGAACTCTCACAGTGAGAGATCCCTCACTGTGAGAGACTCACAGTGAGGCACTCACTGTGAGAGAACTCTCACAGTGAGAGTTCTCTCATAGTGAGAGGGAGAGAGAGCGAGAGTGAGAGAGAGATAGGGAGAGAGGGAGGAAGGGAGAGGGGGGGGGGGGAGCTCACAGTGAGATCTAGAGAGCGAGAGAGACGGCGACGGCGACGGCAACCGCGGGCTTCGGCGACGGCGACAATGGGCTTCGGCGACGGCGACAATGTGCTTCGGCACTGTGCTGCGGGAGATGGAGAGAGGTGGAGAGGGGAAGTCGACAATGTGTGCTGCGGGAGAGGGAGAGAGGTGGAGAGGGGAAATCGGTGTTGCGGGAGAGGGAGGGAGGTGGAGTAGATCGGATTGGAAAGGGGAAAGTGACGACACTGTAGCCCGCGCGGGGCTTTAGCCAACACGAAGGCGCTGAGCGACTCAGCGCCTTTAGTGTAAAGCACTAAAGGCGTTGATTCGCTCGGCGCCTTTAGTGTTGCACTAAAAGCGTTGATTCGCTCGGCGCCTTTAGTGTTGCACTAAAAGCGCTGACTCGCTAGGCGCCTTTAGTGCTTTGCACTAAAGACGCGCGCTGTCCAACTAAGCGCCTTTAGTGCTTCTTTAGGAAAGCTGGCCCCAGACATATTGAAGGCGCCGAGCAACTCAGCGTCTTCATAGAAATTTTGTGAAGGCACTGAGTCGCTCGGCGTCTTTAGTGCAACATTGCTCCCACGTACGTGCTCTGAGGACTCAGCCAATTTTCAGAAAATTTGGGTAAGTTGCCAGCCACAGTGAAGGCGCCGAGCGACTCGGCGCCTTCATAGAAAACTTGTGAAGGCGCCGAGCCGCTCGGCGCCTTCAAGGCATGCGGCCAACGTGGCGCCCGCGTGGCGAAAGCAGGATTAGTTTTACAAAAAAAAAAATTGACAGAATTATTTAGCAAATTTGAAAGTTTGGGAGGGTTATTTTGAAAACAATCCCTCTCAAAACTACGGGTGCTTTTGTTTACGTTCGTTAGGCGCATGTACGTACTTAGGTAACTAATTAGACATTGACTCTGGTGTCATGTTATTCGAAATATGAATCTAATATAAAACAGTTCAAAATTATTTGTAACACATCCAATCTTTCAACGCAAATGTAAAAAACTTTATTATTTTTTAATATAATCTTTTAAATTTATCCTACAAAACAATGAAAATACAGTAAAAAAAAAAATTTTGAGATAATCCAAACATCTAAAACATAGGTTTTTTTAAAAAATAAATATAAAGTATTTTAGCATATTAAATATATTGTAATATAAAATTTTATTTGCCAAACAAGTTTGTTACAAGTGTCTGAAAATTGAAAAAATTTTCGATTTTATATATAATTGAGCTTTACTATTTTTAAATTTTTAATTTTTGAATAAAAGTATATATATGTGCCGTTTTTAATTTTTGCTTCGAAAATAGGCAATGCGGCGTACAGAGAGTGCCATTTAATATATTGTATACTTCACTTTCTCTTGATTTAGAAGCAATGGTACGGTCCGCCCTTTGTTTCAAAGACACGCTTAGTGAACGTCGGTGTTGGTTGCCCCTTTTTTTTTTTTTTTTTTTTTTTTTTTTTTTACTGATTGGCCCTTCGTCCTCTAAGCCCACCCTCAACAAAATTATTTATAAAGCTCCGAGAGAATCTTTCATATTAGAAAGAGAATCTTTAAAAAATTTCTGTTATGACGTGAGATTGTGATTCTGAATTTTTAAAAATTTACGAAAAGAAAAAAAAAAAAAAATGTTTCACGATTAATTGTAGAAGAGGAAATTGCTTGGTAGGTCATCCCAATACGGCAAACTGCATGCCTCGCCCGACGTGACAATCGAGCAGTTGGTGCGAGAATAAAGAAATTGTCTCCATTGCATGTTTAGGTGCAAATAGTTTTCCAACTGAAAATGCTATTATGGGCGTAAACCTTATACCCTTCAGATCTATGACTCTAAAAAATGTATTAAATATTTAGTCAAAAAAATTATATGTATATGAGACAAGTGAAATAGTCATGAACTCAGAAAGGCTTGCATTTATACTTTATAATATTATTTTTATATTTTATTATAATATTAATAGTTTTATTGATTGGTTGGTGTTAAGCTCCAAAATTATTACAACTCTAATATAAAATGCATTTCCCATTCCGATTTACTGAGGATTATCATCCCCACTCATTATTTAAATTCATCCCTCCAACCAAACACACCCGCCCAGAAAAAGAATTTTTTTTTAGACATCGGTGGTAATTACAGGGAGATTATAATATATTTTATATTCTGCACATGGTAATAAGTATGGATTTTGCTTAAGCCATGCTAGGTACTCAAGCTAATTATAGAGGACAATTCTTCAGAAAAGAAAAGAACACTGTTTTAAAAACGTCTACTCAGAATGTCCGAACTGGAACTTTTTCGGTTGGAAAATACTATGTGTACACCCCTTTCGGGGTGTACATCATACACCCCACCCATTCAAGGGTGGGGGTGTGATGATGGGTCACTTGATGTGACCCGTAAAAAATATCGCCACCATTAAAATGGTGGAGGTGTATGATGTACACCCCTTCGGGGTGTACATGTAGCATTGCTCTTTTCGGTTTACCTAAAACTTGTACTTGAACCGAACAGAAGAATATAAAATAAAACTGAAGCCCGGCGGATTCCAAATTCGAAATTCTACTCTAATATTAACCGTCATTTTAATATTTTATATTTTATATTTAACTTTTCCAGAGATCTTGTGCACCTATTCCTGAAGACCTCCAGAAATGGCCCTTCTGAATCTGACATTTGTGGTCCCAAACGTAAGAATTACCAAAGAGAGAGATAATCAAAGACAAATAACACATTTAATAAACTTACATAAAATGGGGGAGGGGGGGGGGGGGTAAAAAAAAACAGAATTCCCTCTGCAAGCAAAAAGTCATGTACAATCCATACGAAAGATTAGGGTCCCTCCTATTTTTTAACCTGATCCGCAAGTACGAACTCTATATCTCGTCTCAGCTGTGTGAGCTATCGCCAATGAACAACTCGAAATTTTCAGAAAAACTCGTAACACTCGATCTTAATCTTGCTTACTGATTCAGTCAATAAAAAAAAAAAAAAAAAAAAAAAAAAAGGAATCTTTCTGTTTTAAATATAGTTTGTTGACAACTGACCTGGTATAAGATGGAACCTTATAGGAGAGTTGTTAGTCATTAGCCTGAGAGTCCTCGCAGCATCATGCAGCCGCCTCATTAATTTGTTGGGTGTAGCTTTTTCCAGGAGGGATGAAGATCAAATCATCCCAACCTGAGTTTTTATCGTTAATCTGCAGATGGATAATAGAGTGAGAATTTTATCTACTGAAAAACTGGTCCGGATATCAGAAATAACATGCTAGTTTCGACCAACCTCCATTTTTCTTAAGACGTCTTCCAAACTCCCGACCTGGAAAGAAGCAAACATGGCAGTTCAGTTCTTCGAGCAAGAAAAGAAACTGAAGTGGGAGACGACGAGAAATACCATAATTTGTTGAGAAAAGCCAGATCCTCTTGAAGTTTTTGAGACCTTTAAAAGTTCTCTTTCTATATCTTCCTGAGCAGAAAAGGAAAAAAAAAATGCGCAACTATATTATTTTCTTCACATTTTTAGACAAATCTCATGACATAAACCAAGTAGTGCCGGACCTTTTGGAAATATATGGGGCAGTAACGCTTGTTCTTCTTCTTAATAACCAAAAGATCTGACTGCACCAAGCAAAGACAGAGTTGTTGTAGGCAAGAAAAGTGAATTTGGCTTTTAATGTAGACCAGAAGAAATAGAGGAGTCTCTTAAGTAAGAAGCTTCAAACAGTTAGCACAAAGTGAACATGAAACAAAACTCACTCTTCACAAATCACAATACATAAAAAGAGAGGTCTAATTCAATTTTTAATCGAAATTTATCAGTTATATTTGTACTTTAGACCTTTTGTTCTTGATGCAGGAATAAAGTTCTCCATCATTCCGATAAATAAAAAAAAAATGGTAGTTTTCCATATTTAAACAACCTTACATAGAAATACAGTATTCTGAAAGTAAAATAAAAGTTAGAACAGGGTGTACCTGAAACACCGGAACTCCATCAAAACCTTTTGACAGATCAGAGAATTTTAACTGAAAATCCAAGAAATGCATCAGGACAGTGGAGGAAAGGGCAGAAAGAAAGAAATTGAGAGAGTTGCAAAAATATGGAAGTCAGTAATTAATTTATAGTTCCTAAAAGATCAAGAGCCCGTATAGTACCCAGAGCTTCTAACTGCCTAAGTCAAGCATGCTTTGATAAGCAAAAGATAGAAAAGTTTAGGTGAGGAAAAATTATATCTACGAGGATTCTTTATTTTCTAAAGTCAGCAGAAAAGTCGAGCATTTGAACCACTCAACAACTGCAAGACGATTTGTGCTGCACCTGTATTAAAAGAATTGCAAAAGTCAGTGAAATTATGGGCTTGTCTGGATCCATGAACATCTTGGTCAGCATATCTCTTTTGGTTAGTTTAGAGTAATGTGGTAAATGGTTGATGGCAAGTATGAAAAAGTGTCCACGGTCTTATATTATATATAATCTCTAAGCCATTTTTCTTGACATATGATAAATCATCTCACAAGTGGAATGCATTAAGAGAAATCATGATTATGAGGACTTATAATAAACTAAAATCAAACCCCCAGGTTACCGTCACAAACAACAATCATGGTTTCGCACAAGTTATAACCAAACAACTTATTCCGATATCCAAAATGGCCCTAATCCTTTGCATAATCAAGTCAAGCACAGAAACATAATTTTCAGCTATCGCCAGGGAGCAACTAAATTTAACTAGGTTATCTCACTGTCCTTATTTGTGTTTTAATACATTTTCCTCAGTGGCGAGGTCTACAAGCCATAGCACGGTGTAAGAAATCTACTTGAAATTTGTCAAAGAAGATTAGCTCTAGATAAAACAAAATAATCCTGTGGGTTAAATAACATCTGAAATTAGTGTCCATAAAAAGCTTCTGGTTAGCAGATGTAATGATTTCAATATATTACGCTGACAGAATAGCACACAAACTTAAGTTCTTTGCAACTCTTAGGATCTGAGAAAAGAAGATAGATGGCAGTGCTTGTGCATCTTAACCAATCTAGCAAGAAATCAAGCAGGCTATGGAGAAGCTTTTCTTATAAAATCCTTAAATTGATCAAAGGAACCAAATGGAGTACACTCATCTAAGAGATTCAGAACTCTCCGAGGTATCCTTCAGCATAAATTTTTAATTGATACAGCATTCCTTGATGCATCATCGAGCTTACAGAATCAAACTAAGAAATGAATAATATAATAGGCAAAATATGCACCACCTGCTTTGACTTGATTTTGTTATGTAGTACTAGTGTGCTACCCTTTCTTCAAACCTTAGGTCTTACCCATCTGCTGGATCTTAAACAAAAGAACAAACACATGTAGGGGCCTCCTAAGAACTCCATTCAGCATGATAAGATCACTTTGACCATTTCACCTTTAAACTTCGGCACTTCTCCTAATAAATTTATTCCACACTCTTTCCCATCGATACTATCTTAATCTTCATGTGCATTATTTCAGTAGACTATTTGTCTTGTCCATGTACATATAGTGTAATATAATGTGTAATGCGCCCTACAATCGTCAAGAGGGGAACAAATCTTCGTCATCAATAAAGAAATAATTACTCACATCACACCCAAAAACACTTATTTATTATTTCCAAAGGCTCTTTTTGTCAGTTGGACCATTGTCTATAGGAATACAAGATCTATATGTCAGACAAATTCTAGTATCCATTCTTAAATTGTCTCCTAATATTTGTGATGACAATACACATCACAAGTAATACTGTAATATATTTAACATTTCAATTTTTCATTTAGAAATTCTATGCTTACAGCAATAATATTTTCATACTTCATGCAAGCCATAATCCGTTAATTCACTAAGATGATCTTCGAACATGCACCATAGTGAATTTTTCTACCAACTAATTAGTACATATAAATAAAAATTTGAGTAGTGAGAAGAGACATGACACCAACAAAGTAACAAGTCGCAATCCTCAAATTGCCCAAAGACACATTGACAAAGTACTTATTAAACTTTCTTACAATGAGGAACATTTACGTTGCATGGTGCCATTTCAAAGAGGGATAGCTTGCTGAAGTAACAAGAACGCACTGAATTAAATTTTGTGTACTTCGTAGGGGATGGCGAGTTCTCTTAAAATGCATAATATTATATTGATTAATATTCAAGAATTAGATGATATACATGTATATCCCACATTTCTAAATTTGGAGATGATGATACAAAATCAGCTAAAGAAGAAAACTTAAAGAGCATACCTCGAGAGCATTTTTTATCTGAAGAGGATCAGGCAAGAACCGGAAAGCTATACCTTCAACCTTCAGCATATAGACCTGTAAATTTAAAAATCATCAAAAACATATCAGGCATATTATACTAAACAAAAAAGGAGGATTCATAAGGTCATAAAAACAACCACGATGTCTACCAGAACGGCATGCCCCCACCAGCCAACCCATTTGCATTTTTTGATGTAAAAAAAGGCACAATGAACTAGTGACTGAACATATAAATAGCGGAAAGGGGAGAAGGGGGTTTATGGTCAGCTATATTTTTGTTCATATGGTTATATTCCATTTAGCCGAAACAAACACGAGAAAGCTATACAATGTCTTTCTCACCACCTCTCAAGTCAATTAGATCTTATGCTCCCTCTTAAAGAACCCTCAAATTAATTCCCTCCATACCAGTAAAGAGCATGTCCAAACCATTAACATACTGAGATCAATTTAACCCACAATATTTTACAAATTTACCCGACTCTGTCTTTTCCCTTATACTATTATTCAGAAGATAGCATGTTACTATGATCAAAATAATTCTCACAAAGCTTGCAAAATCCAAAGCAAACATTTTTGGATGAAGAGGATCTCGAATCCCAATACTAGAATAAAACATGTGTAGTTACCTAAGAATTAGAACCTGGAAAGTATAGATCTGCACAATAAAAAATTATCTTACTTTTCATAGTAATGTGATCCATTAATAATGTAATCTTGTTATAGAATGTTTATTCACACTTTCAGACATCACAAAATGATTCTGCATTCCCCTTTCACGGCGTAGACACGACAAAAGATGTCAACAAAGATTCCCTAATTGTCTGGAATATGATGCAAGCAAACAGATCAATCTCGAATCTCAATTTTTTAACTCAGTTGACATAATACAAAAATAGCAGGAACTGTAAAAATTAATACAATCTCTTCTATTCCACATGAAATTGCAGTACCGGACGGCATTTCTTTATCAAGCTACCATTGCTCTTCTTGCTAATTCATCATATTTTTTCCTTTCACTCTTCGGGATATTAATACAATTCTCATCTATTTCACATCTCTTCAAATAATATCAACCGATCATTGCAGACTCGTAGAGATTTAGAAGATGAAATCAATGCAAGAAAGGAAAACAAACCTGGTCGAGGGTAATTGGCACCACTCTCGCCCCCTTTCCTAGCACCGGCTGTCGAAGCTGAACCTGTAAACAATCACAAAGGACCCATATTTACAGCAAATCCCCACTCTTCCAAGGAAGAGAAGACACAAAGAAAAGGTAGGGCAACAGAGAGAGAGGGGGGGGGGGAAGGGGGTCGGAGGGAAAGAAAGGGACCTGAGCGAGGAGCGATTGGGCGTCTTCTTGGCGAAAGCAAAGGATCCCTAGGGATCTGAGGCCATTGTTGGGATCGGAGATGAGCACGAACTCGTTGTTGGAGTTGCTCACAGTGTACACCGCCGTCCCCGCGAGCGTCCTCGCCACGGCCTCGGGGCTCAGCGCGAGGTCGAACGCTCGCTTCCCCTGCGACGGCCCCGCCGCCGCGACGGCGGGGCGCGGCGCGGCTAGTGCGGCGGCTATGCGACGGCCCTCCTCGACGCGCGCAGAGAGGTCGGAGCCGAGGCGGGAGAGGTGGTGGTGGAGGAAGGACGAGAACGACTCGATAGGGTTTGGGAATGGAGAAGGGGAAGAGGACGACGAGGACGACGACGAGGACGACGATTTCATGGGAGCGGCGGAGAGGGGAAGAGAAGGAGCACTCGGCATTTCTTGGTATTCTCTCTCGCGAGTTTTTCTTTTTTTCCTTTTTCTCTTCGTTTTTATTGTCGTGTCAGCTTTGCGTATTATGGCTTCGGATCCGATTTGCTGGATGGGGTTTTGGGTCGGGTGTTTTTTCACGGCGGGGCGCGCAACCTGTGCGGACCGGGATGTAGTTAATTTGTGCAACCTGGTCAAGTGGATGATTTTGGTTGGATACCACATATTGATACAAAGCAATGTAAACCAATCTTAATAATAATCATAAATAATCATCATTAACACCGAATTATTTGTTTGAAATGAATTGAACATTGCAAGACGAAGTCCAATTTAACGCCACTAAATTGCTAAACTCTTTTTATTCTGTAAATTGTTTTATTATTTTTGCAACCAAGATTGAAGATTAAAAGGGTGCAAGATGTCCTCATTTGCTTTTTCTCGTTTTTTTTTTAAAGAGAAGTTTTTTTTCTCATGTTAAGTTTCTTCGCTTTGCTGTCCATTACGGCTCTGCATTATTGCAGTGATGCAAATAATATCAACAAAAATTGATCCACATGTATCTCAACATGCAAATAATTATTCAATGAGTAGCTGATTTTGCTTAAAGGATAACATTTTACTTTGTTGAATCACCTTTTTTGCCAAAAATTACATCCCCCAAGGACACCAAATCTTTTCCTTTTTTGGAAGAATTTTAGGAGAATCTAAAAAAAAAATTATACCAAAAAATCTGGTAGCTGATGAATTTCAACTGTCGAAAGGGAACGCGCAGTAAATTCTACTTGACGATCAGTGGATTAGTTCGAAGTTACAAATGCCGCAACATCGCTTACTTACTGCAAATTGTATGTTCTAACATCACAAGAAAGAGCAGCGTGGGGAGAGTAATAATTAGTTTGAGGAAGCAATCTAATTCATGCATGAAAGGCACTTGATATTCTTATTCTTCCTTGTGGTTACTGGTGACCACGTAATCCATCTTTTGTTCCTTTCTCTCAGATTCTTGAGCTTAAAGGAAGAATGTTATTCCTTGGTCCAGAAAGTAATCAATTTCGGAGAATTTGAAACCCCGAAATCTTTCTGTAACTATCAGGAATATTATTCTCGGCAACAAAACACAAAAAATGTCTATACATTTGCTTGTTCATGGGCAGTTTCTTGTTTTGTATTGGTTCAGTGATTAGTTTCGACATCGAAGAAACTGAAACATGTCGCAGTTGAGAATTCTCAGTTTCCAGTACAATTTATCCAAGCTCCCGATGAAACCCGTGAAGCGGCTATCATTCAAAGACCGGCAGTACTCCGACATGTTGATTAACTTCGAGCTGGACGAAAACGAAATGAAGAAGGTGTTCGACAAGATCGCAGGCCAAGACGGGAAGATCAGAGCGAAGGATCTCATGCAGCTGCTGAAGAGTCTGGGGAAGGCGCCCGAAGAGGCGTGTCAGCTGGCCAGAGAGATGGTGCGGGCTGCGGACACGAACAAAGACGGGTTCATAGATTTCAGTGAGTTCAAGGAGGTGCACAAGAAGGGGGTGCGGAGAAGTGAGATCATGCGGGCGTTCCGTATGTACGATCGTGACGGAGATGGACTGATCAGCGCGGAGGAACTGAGGGACATGTTGCTGAAGCTCGGGGAGAGCTGCAGCTTGGCGCAGTGCGAGAAGATGGTGAAGGGGGTGGATAGAGACGGGGACGGGCTCGATATGCAGGACTTCATGGCCATGATGACACGCCCGCGGAAAAAGCCATGAATCCCCCGGCAATAGACTATACCAAACCATGGTATGATATGCTCAGATTTCGCATTAACTTGGTATTTATGGTTGTTGTTGTGCTGCAGAATGAGGCTTTACTGCAATGTAATTCAGATTTTACTACTTGATAGTTGATACCATATTTTCTGCAATGAAAGAAAAATTAAGCGTAAGGATTCTAATTTTCCGCGCATTGTGTAAGTATGATAGTAGAAAGTAAAACAGAAGATACATAGTAACTATAGTTTCATAAATTCATCAATTAGCTGGCCTCTTGGGATGGCTGGGGCTCCCATGACTGTGTTTCCATATTAGAATTCCAACCTTCACATACAATACATACTAAAATCCATTAGGTATCCTAACAATTTTGAAAAAAAAAGAGAAAAAAAAAAAAGATTTTAATTGTTTGTTTTAATAGCACGTTACCGTTTCATTTATTTAGAAAATAAATTAGGCTTTGAAATAAAACAGCTGGGCCTCGACGAGAAAAAATAAAAAATTTGTTATAAACTTTTTGAATAAACTAGGACATGAAAAATTGATAACGATGCAAGATGCATATACAGATCGATTCCCATATCGATTCCCAGACAATTTTAATTGTTTGTTTTAATAGTATGTTACCGTTTCATTCATTTAGAAAATAAATTAGGCTTCAAAATAAAACAGCTCGGCCTCCATAAGGGAAAATAAAAAATTTGTTATAAACTTTTTGAATAAACTAGGATATGAAAAATTGATAACGATGCAAGATGCACATACAGATCGATTCCCCTATGGAAGCCTCTGCTCTTGAGCTCTCTGTACTTCCGGCACAGCGTGCAGGTCTCGCAGCAGAAGTGAACGAGACAGTCAGGGATGGAGCCATCTTCCAAGTCGTACTTGTAGGAAAAATTTTTCAAAATAATTTTTGTAGTCAAATAATATTTAAATAATTTTAAATATAAATTTTATCATGTAAATTCCTATTGTACTATTAATAATAAAAATGTAAAGATAAGATGAGACGTGTAAATGTTGAGACGTGTGTTAGCACTGTCATAAAAGTGAGATTGTCCCTCCACGTGCGAGACTCCGACAATCACCCTAGCGACACAACGACCATACTCCATCCCGTCGGCATGAGTCCGAAATGATGCGTAGCAAACCCAACGGCTTTCAGAAATACTGTAAGAATAAAACTCGAATTGAAATAAGGAGTAACAAAATGTAAATCTCAGTATACTGTTACACGATAAAATAGAGGAGAGTATGCTGTAACTTGTCTTTTAATCAACTCGTCTTGTTCTTCATATATAGAGCCCAACGAGAAAGCTTATTAATTTATCAGGAACAAGGTCTAACGGTAAGCTTTTTTGGGCAGCCCACAAACCACTTCCCAAGATTGGTTAAGCTAAAAAAAAAAAAAAAATTAAAATAAAATAAAATCAGGTCAAGATCGGATGCCGTCGCCCGCCCGATTCTTGTTTAGAAAAGACTTTGTTTTTACTTTCTCCTAACAAACACATGCCCAAATGAAGGAGTATATAAACTATTTCTACATGTGATGAGTTTTCGATGTGAGACTAAACATTACATATAGAGTAGAATGAATTTGGACTTCCAGATAAAGCTCATAAATATTAGGTCGTTTAGAAAAGTTCAAAAACTAAAATAAATTTGAAATCACTTAAATTTAAATAAAATCCAACAGTACTGACCCCGCATTTTCGACCGGCAGTAGCACTGAGTACAAGCATGCCAGCCCCGTCAAGCACAGCTGCCCATAAGCCATCCCAGTCTCCACGCACGCCGCATGTTGCCATGCATCTAATAAATATCAGACATTGCGTAGCATTCCATGTGTACAAGTAATATTTTTCTTTATTTTAACACGGTTGATTTGGCAATTATGTGTCCACCAATTGGTGGGCCAGGTCCAGCAAATAATTTGTCACAAGGATGAGATTGCGAATGCCCCAAAAGACGAGGGCACTTTCGGAACTTCAACTCATTTGCTCACTCTGCCGCCAAAATTTCGTACCTCATCACCGCCCCCAAAACAAAAATGGAAAATCCCCGCATAGTGCGAGTAAACGCGAGGGGGAGCACTTGCTCTCGCGCACCCCTCCCCTCACCTCGTGTTAAGAGTCGAAATGGCCACTCGAAGAAGGAGAGGACGCTCCGGGAGCGAGGACGAGGACGAGGGCGAGAGCGAGAGCGAGGAGGAGTTCGAGATCTCCGACGACGACGACGCAGAGGCGGACGAGGGAGACGACGAGGAAGACGAAGGAGAAGAGGAGGAGGGGGGAGATCGAGAGGAGGATGTGAGCGAAGAGGGCGAGAGAGGAGGAGGAGGAGGAGAAGCGCGTTCCCTTCGCCCTACGCCGTCCGATAGCGAGAGGAAGTCGCAGAACGTCGCGGATCTTGTGAGGTATGGTGTGGATCGTTACTTTGTTTTCCTTTAATCTGAGCAATTTGGGAGTTAGATTAGGGTTTTCGCTGTGGATCTGCTTGTAATGCTCTCTTGTTGGGACAATTTTGGTGTCTGATGCTGATTTTAGGTTCTAGGGTTTGTTTAGGTGATCTACATTTGTTAAAGTGGCAATTATCTTGCCGAACTTTTTACTGCATTCAGTTAAATGGCTTCTGATTCTGAAAATAGTCTAGTTGATTACTTGTGTGGCTCAAATCTGCTATCATCGATCCCTGCTTATATGCTAGCTGTAGATGAAAATGTCGATGAACTCCTTCATATCTTCCTCCTGCCTCATGAACTTCTACCCTATCTTAATTCCTTGCATTTCTATTTGCCAAAACTCACAAAAAGGATGCTGTTACATTCAGTGGAAATGAATTACACACGTGCATAAATTGTCCAAAAATTGTCAATTTAGGTAGCATTAATAAAGAAGAAGATCTTTCTTTCGTTCCTTTTCTGTTTAGATCTGTTTGTTACATTGCAACTTATACATAGAACCCATGGCATATGCCTACTCATTTTCGTGAATCTTTCTGGGCCTATTTGTGATAAGGTAAATTGTTAGGGTGCATTGTTGGGAATTTAAGATGCAGGGAGTAAATGAGAAAGAGGGGAAAGTAGAGGAGTGGTGTTTTGTAATTTAGTTATGTATACTTAACGATGTAGGCTAATTGGTAGTAATACTTTCTTCTCTACCTCTGACAGAGGAAACCTTCTTGTGAGAAGGCTGCCACTTATTCCACGAATTCTCTCAGTTTCCGATGGAGTAGCGATGGTTAGAAAGCCATTCAAACCTCCGTTCAAGAACGAGTATAGCAACTTTAATGAAGCACTTGCTCGGCGCCTTTTGGCACGCAAAAGGTTTGTCCCCTGGGGTTCTCCTAGGCAGCCACTGGCTCCTATAAGCAACCTCTCACAAGTGCCTGTTGATGTCAGCGAAGATTCTTCAAAGGATCAAGCTCTTCCGCCTGGAATCGAGCCTCTAGTTTTGTGGCAATCTGAGGGACATGATGAAGAAAATGGCCAATGTACTCCAATTGAAGTAGATCCCTCACTTGTTCGATATCTTCGACCTCATCAAAGGTAGAACTCTTCAGTATGGTGCTGTTCTGTATTGTGTTTGCTGTTAGTTTCCCTTGTTTGACTTTAATATAAACAACTTCACCTCACTAAGAACTCTCTCTGCTACTCTGAGGGTCCTTTAAAATTAATATGACAGCTGTTATAGAGTTTTTATGATGTTTGCCAGCATGAGACACACATGTTACTCGTGTCATTAGCCCATAAGGGTATTGCCTTGTTGGATTATTTTGGATGGGTACAAAATAATTCATCCTTGTCACTTCAATAAGCTGGAAAAAATATCTGCGGAATCAAGAGACAATGGTATTTACTTTCCGAATATTTGTAGAGCATGCATATATAATTCTGAACATATTACATCAGATGTTATAGTTGTGGATTCACTTGCTTCCACTTATTATGCCTTAACATTTTACTGCAGGGAAGGAGTTCAATTTATGTTTGATTGTGTTTCTGGTCTGTCCAGTGCTGAAGGTATTTCTGGGTGCATTCTAGCAGATGACATGGGGTAATAATCTATCCACCTGCTTTTGACTTTGTTCAAATGTCCTATTAGCTATTAATATTGTCATACACATGTTTCCGAGTGTTTATTGCTTCTCGGCCATGTCGTGTTAACTATTATCTTTATATTTATGCAGATTGGGAAAGACTCTGCAATCAATTACATTACTCTATACCCTTCTTCGACAGGGATTTGATGGCAAGCCAATTGTCAAGAGGGCTCTGGTTGTAACTCCTACAAGCCTAGTTAGTAATTGGGAGTCTGAGATCAATAAGTGGCTAGGAGGAAAAGTTCAGCTACTCTCGATGTGTGAAAGCACGCGTGCAGATGTTCTTTCTGGGATTGAAAGTTTCTTGAAACCCAGAAGTCCTTTTCAGGTTTTTCGTAGTCTCTTTTCAAGTTTCATACTAATTTAACCAGAATACCTAAAGTACATTGGAATATCTACCTGGAAATACAACAACTTTCAGGTGCTCATCATATCTTATGAGACATTTCGGATGCATTCCTCGAAATTCGAAAGAGCAGGAAGCTGTGACCTCCTCATATGCGACGAGGCCCACAGGCTGAAAAATGATCAAACATTGACAAATAGGGTATGCAAAATTTTTTACTTTTAGCTAAGAAGGCATTATTATTTTTTCTCCAACTAGCTAGTTGCCTATGAATATATATGCCTTTATACATTTCTGTTAGAAATTTGGCTGTAAGCCTGTAACTGTGCTAATATTGGAAGTTGACCTACTTATGTTTTCTCCCAGATTCTTTTCTTTTGAAGAATTAGACTGGCCTTATTAATCATTTACTTTTCTTGCTCTTACCTGATCATATTCTTGTGGTAGGCTTTGGCTGCCCTTCCGTGTAATCGACGCATTCTACTGTCAGGAACCCCAATGCAGGTAATTGGCATCTCACCTTTAGTAGCTTTGACTATCTAATTTTTTTTTTTTTACCTTTTTTTGTCTTTTACAATAATCCATCAATCTGTTCAAAATGTACAGAATGATCTAGAGGAATTCTTTTCCATGGTAAACTTCACGAATCCAGGAGTTTTAGGGGACATGGCTTATTTCCGTCGATATTACGAAGTAAGCCTACATCCTTTTTACCTTGCTATTTATTGAATAGATGGACACCGAGTACATTACATGTGCTTTGTGGAGTATTTTCTGTTTATGGTGATGTTTCTTCCTTTAAGGAATCACAAATTCACAAAAAGGCTTGCTGTCACATAGTAGATTCAAGATCCTCTATGCTTGCTTTGTTGGCTAGCTCATCCAGAGTAGCTTGAAAGTGCATGTAGACATCACACAGCCTTCTCCTGATCTGTGATTAGCAATTTTTACTGTTCTGTTTTTATGCTTTTGCACTTTTCAAATAAAAAAATCATGCTTCAAAAGTACCATCCTGTTGTAAAAGTCATTTGTGATATCATTGAGCAAAGATCTTCATACTAGCTAGAGCCTGGTTCATAACCCATTTCAAAGTAACCAAAATGACTCTATAAAATCCTTACACAAGATACAGCTGTTATATACATGTTTTAATGCATATATTCTGATATTGCATATTTATACTGTTTTACTTAGGTATCTTAATATAGAGTGTTGTGACGTTCGCGAGTGATGAGTTTACTTTTCATAAACTGGAGCCAATTTTTAGCTCATCAATTTCTTAATTTAAGGCTGGTAACCATGATAACTTTCCTGTTCTTCTTAGTACGGCCAATCGTTTGGGAGGCTATAATTTGGTAGGCTTGGATGCTAATGGAAAAAATGGTATTTTGAGCTATTGCAAATATATTGTAATCATTTCAGTTTGTTGTCAGAGTGTCTAACCGTTGTTGCTAACTTTCCAATTGTCTTAAACCAAGACACCGATAATTTGTGGAAGAGAGCCAATTGCTACCGAAGACGAGAGAAAGTTGGGTGCTGAGAGATCCGCCGAGCTAAGTGCAAAAGTAAACCAGGTAAAGTTCTTTAAATCCGTCATCCAATGGTGTTGTACAGTACTCTCACTGTTTTGGTGCCATGTACATGATCCAGTTTGATATTTATTAACTCTTTTAGACCATTCATCATTGAGAAACTTCAGCTTAATATGGAAAAGCTAATATATTTTTAATTCTTCCCTAATGATATTTTTGGTAATTTCAGTTTATTTTGAGGCGGACAAATGCCTTGTTGTCAAATCACCTACCACCAAAGGTAAGCTCCTCTCTTCTTTTTTTTTTTGAGTTTTTCTAATTCTTATCTTCAGTAGATTTGCATTATATAAGTGTCTTAGAGTAGATAACAATATTGCTATTAGTGTTGATTTGTCCTGGTTCTATGCCGTTCTCACTTTTTCTTTTGAAAATTCACTCACTGAACTGAGTGATTTTGTATTGTAGATCGTTGAGGTAGTCTGCTGCAAGTTGACTCCTTTGCAACTCGAATTGTACAACCACTTAATACATTCCAAAAATGTGAGAATCCACTCTTAGCTGCCACCTTCCTCAATAACGTGTGGAAGAAATAATAGCACCTTCAACTATTTTATTAAGCTAGTTTCATCTTATTGCTTTCATACATTTTAGGTTAAGCGTCTCATATCTGAAGAAACAAAGCAAGCCAAAATTTTAGCATATATTACTGCTCTGAAGAAGTTATGCAATCATCCAAAGGTAAGTCGCTGACAAATATTATTTTGCTTAAATCTTAATCAACTTTTCATATTTTGCTTGCATGGAAATTGTAATTTCAGCTAAGGGTGCGTTTGGATTGCCGTAAAATATACCGAAAATTACTTTTTGGCTTGAAAAATAGTTTTCCGTGTGTTTGTTTAGTTGTAAATTTTTTTTTTTCGAAAAACTATTTTTATAGGTTTGAGGAAAATTGAGCGTTTTCGTTTTTCGCCGCTTTTGAGCAGAAAACGAAAACTCAAGCTGCCATATACGCGGCTCATCGCGACCAAGGAATCACGGTCCATGAGCTCTCACGAAACCTTGTGGACTGCATGAGAGGTCCACGTGGACCTCTCGTACTATCGTCGATTTGGAAGCCGTATCATTGAAAACAATTTGGTAGCATGGAGGCCTTCGTGCTACCAATAGTATAGTAGCCAGACTATATATATATATATATATATATATATATATATATAGAGAGAGAGAGAGAGAGAGAGAGAGAGAGAGAGAGAGAGAGAGAGAGTTCGGCTACTATGGTTGTACAAGCACCAAGCAATTGGTGCTTGTAAATTTTCTACTGTTAGATCTACCCCTTTGACTAATTTTATCTCTTAGATTATTCTATTCCACAAAACCACTCACTTAACCCAAGGGACCCACTATCATCCTAACCACACATCTTTTCATCCAAAGGCTAAAAATCTACAAGCACCAATGACTTGGTACTTTTAAAAGTATAGAAGCTCAATTCTCTCTCTCTCTCTCTCTCTCTCTCTCTGTATATATATATATATATATATATGAGCTAGATTGGAATACTATCGGTAGCAAACAGGCTTCGTTGCCGCCCATTTGTTTTTGATGATAGAGCTTTCAAAACGACGATCAGCACCGTTAAATATGATCTAGACCATTTACACTATTTGGAAATTAAATTTCATACTTTTTCGATATTCTTTTCGTGTCCATCAAGTGGACACAAAAATGAACGGATGAAAATGAATATCCTTTATGATAGGAGTCTTGTAATCAAGATCGAGAGTATTGATCTTGTTTTATATAGTTTAAAAAATTTTGTAGACCAAAATTTAATTAATTTAGATTTCTTTACACCGTTAAACGAGCAAGAGACTCATATCTACCATTAAAATTATAAAATTTGCAATACTTTGATCATTAGATCAATGATATCAAAAAGATTTGAAATTTAATTTCTAAATACTTTCGGTGGTTTTGATCATATTCAACGTTGTGGATCATCTATTTGGAAGTTCCATTATCGAAAATAAATGGGCGATAATGGAGCCCATTTGCTACTGATAGTATTCAAGCTCAACTCTCTCTCTCTCTCTCTCTCTCTCTCTCTCTCTCTATATATATATATATATATATATATATATATATATATATATATATTATGAATAAATTGTTTTATAATATTTATTTATAAATATATATTTTTTATTATATAGCATTACATATCTACTATTATATATTATATTTGCATATTTATTATTTAATTTAATTTTTAATGCATTTAATTTATAATAATAATAATATATAAAGTAGAGTTTGGCTCCTATACTTTCGTAAGGAGACCTCCGTGCTTGTAAGTTGTTTTCGATGATGGGACATTCGATTCGAGGGCTCAATAAAGTATAATAATTATTATATAAATAATATGTAATATATATAATAGAAGAAAAAAATTATATAATAATTTTTCATTCATTTTTTACCTTTCAACCAAGCAAATGTGAATGAAAAACTACCTTTTTTTTTTTCCCTACAAACCAAATGCTAAAAAACGTACAAAAAAATTTCCACCGAAATTTTTTTTTCTACCAAAAACTATTTTTCATGATTTTACGTACAACCAAACACCCCCTAAACTATCCGAAAGTTGTCCATATACACTTTAGATTTTACTATTATCTTTTGAACATATTATATGTAGTCCATAGGACTTTTTTTTGACAATGACCCTATAAAAATTTATAATTTGTCAAATAACCATTTTAACCTAAAGGCGGTGAGCGATTCATTGTTTTCATATTGTTATCGTTTTTTTTATAAGTAGTGAAGACTTTTGTAAAAAATTTGAAGGGCTTCACTGACAATGTAAAAATTTAGCACCCTTTGACATGCGCACAACAGCAATAAACAAAGGGGCGCACAGGGTAAGGAGAGGATAAATTCAAATAGCATGGAGACTGAAAATATGCATTAAGACCTCGAATTTCGAAGCCCTTAAAACCAACTTGGGCTGCTATCTTAGCCTAGAAGGATTGACCTGTTATGACAGGGTATGTGAACATAATTGTCATGTCCATTCTTACTTGCAGTATGGTATGATATTGCAGTTGTGGTGAGTGAAAGGTTAGATGAAGGTGAGCTATAAAGAGTCAACATTGTTCAGGCATCTCTTTTAGGGAGTACTGTTGCACTCAGCTTTAATGGGATCCAATCATCGGATAGTTTAAGGCAAAAATTTTATAACAACAATTGAACAACTAATTAATATGGTGCCGCAAAAGCCCTCGTATTTTCTATTGTAACTACATAAAGAAGTCAGATTACGCCTCCAATATCTTCTTAGCAATTTTTTTCTTTTTGACAATGATTTGTCATTTTAAGTTTAATTCTTGGAATTGATTGTTTTGTTCTTCTATTTAGTTTTCTCTTTCCTGTCTAGTGAAAACAATGACATTTTTTCCCTTGATTATATAAAACGTTGCAGCTTATTTATGACACTATAAAAGGCAATAGCTCTGGAACAACTGGATTTGAGGACTGCATGCGCTTTTTTCCTCCAGAATTATTCTCTGGGAGGTAATCATTATGCTCTCACTAGTCTTTGGGATTAACATTTTCTATTTTACAATATATCATCTATTTTTTGCAAGATCTGGATCATGGACTGGTGGAGGGGGAATGTGGGTGGAATTATCAGGTAAAATGCATGTCTTAGCTCGACTACTGGGCCATCTTCGTCAAAGAACCAATGACCGTATAGTCCTTGTATCAAATTACACTCAGGTGAACAGGCAACTATTTTAGTTTTAGTACTCGTAATAGTTAGATTTGACTGCATATCCTTAATTGTTGTTGATTTCAAATTGTAAACAATGCCTTGCAACAGGGACGAAGCCAGAATTTAATTATGAGGGGGGCCAAAATATATTCAAATAAAAATTTTAGTACATCATCAATTTTTTTTTAAAAAAATTTATTAAATAAATAATTAATATAAAAATATTAAAATTTTTTAATTTAAAAATATTTAATTTTTAATTATTTTATTTATATTATTTTATTCAAATAACTAAAAATTTTACTAAATATAACCGTAATTTAATTAGATCAATGACTTTAGCTAAAAGATCTATTAAATTTAGTATAATATTTTATTTAGTTAAATAAAATAGCTTACCAAAAATAGTTAGAAATTTAAAAAATATGAAATAAAAAAATTAGAGTTAAGATATGTATTTCAAATAGCTTGTAAGTACGAGACTCCTAATATATTTTCATCTATTTAAAATGTATAAAAATAAAAAATAAAGAAAATTATATTGGCACAAAAATAAATATTAAAAAGTTGAGAGGGGCCATTATTATCTAAAAAAAAAAGAGAGATAAATTAGTATTAAGGACTATAGAGTAATATTAAAATGTTGAGGGGGGCCATGGCCACCTTGGGCCCTACTATGGCTTCGTCCCTGCCTTGCAACACAAGTGAAACTCAAATTCCATAAAACTGCCTGTTTTTTCTGGGTGCAAGGTTTAGCATATACTACATAAGACTACTTCATGATCTTTGTACACATCTTGAGTGCTTACTGTTCCAGTTAACTAATTGACTCACTTTTTCTTTTGTCTTCTCAAAATTCTTCAGACATTAGATCTTTTTGCACAATTATGCCGGGAGAGAAGGTACCCATATGTCAGGCTTGACGGATCGACTTCAATTAGTAAGAGGCAAAAGTTGGTTAACCAATTTAATGATCAATCGAAAGTGGGTAAATCTTATTTGCTTCCAAAATTAACATTTTATGATATTTTTGTTGGTAAATGAGAATGAAACACTTTTTGCAGGATGAATTTGTCTTTCTTTTAAGCAGCAAGGCTGGTGGTTGTGGGCTTAATTTGATTGGTGGAAATCGATTAGTCCTTTTTGATCCTGACTGGAATCCTGCTAATGACAAGCAGGTAATCATCTGCCTTTTGGGCCATCAGTCCATTGTAATTCAAAGAAAATGAAAGTGTTAGATTCTCTCATCCATCTCTATTAATGCATGTGAAAAAGGCTGCTGCAAGGGTTTGGAGAGATGGACAAAAAAAGCGAGTTTATATCTATAGGTTTTTAAGCACAGGAACTATTGAAGAAAAGGTTTGAAGCCCTGGATCCATAAACATTTCAGTTAATCATTGTTTTTACCTGTTAATGCAATCAGTAATCTTTATTATTTGTTTGTCCATTTTTCACTGACATTTTTGTAGAAAATTATGATATTGAGATTCCTTTGTAGGTGTACAAGCGCCAAATGTCGAAAGAAGGGCTTCAGAAAATTATTCAGCAGCAGCAAGTGGACAATCAGAAGCAGGTTAGAGAACTTCGAATATCTCTCTTTTCATTCCTCGCCACCTTCACGTGTCTTACTATTCTTTTTACAGGGAAGTTTTTTCTCAATGGAAGATCTGCGTGATCTTTTCACTTTCCATGAGCATGTCAGGTATTTTGTATACTTGGCTATCGAACTCTGGGCACTGACCCTCCATGTATTACACGCCTTGTTTGGATGTTTCTCAGTATTATCCTGTCATCTGAAAGCTATATAGTTTAGACGTAATATATATATATATATATATATATATAAATGATAAGTGTAGATGATCAACAACTGAATATTTGACTCACTTTCAGAAGCAATGGTCTAGGATGTCTCGCTGTGATATAGGTCCTTAGCACTCTGATTTATGTATTGCCTCATTAAAGTCTTTTTTTCTTGGAGTATTGTGGTGCTCTTTTTGTGCTTCGCCTTGCCCAAGTGACATGTCATGCCTGAGGCGCTTTGTTGTATATGTCATTTTCTGATTTATATTCTGTGTTGTTGCTTAAAGACAGCAATTTAGGCTTGGAATAACCTGTTCCAAGATAATGGTTTTTCTCATGTGGTATAAACTTAATCACAGGTCTGAGATACATGAAAACATGAAGTGCACACGCTGTGAAAGAGGGGATTTGATGGTCGCAGATGACATGGATGATCTTTCGGGAAGTATTGATGACAAAGATTCAATCACAGGTGGGCATCACAATGATATTGGCGGATTTGCAGAAATTGCTGGATGCTTACAGAAGTTGAAAAACTCAGAGAAACAGGTAATTTTGCACATTATCGTCTTCAAATGATGCCATTCTTTTCGCTTAGCAGCTGTTTAACTTTATGATGCACTCCACTCTTACCCTTTTCTTTTCAGGTTGCAACACCATCTGAAGAGGATTTAGGAAGTTGGGGTCATCATTCTGATCCATCAACAGTGCCTGATGCTATACTTCAATCTTCAGCTGGTGATGAGGTGTGGCAACATCTTAAATTTTCATTCAAGCTGTTTAAATTATGGCAATTGCGGTTTTTTTTTTGAATGCTGTCATTACAGTTATCCTAACTAAATGGTAGATAAGAAGTTACTTGATTGTATTATTTCTTCTAATGCTGGCTAACAGATGACCAATAAGTAACAGTATTAAATGGACATGAATCATAATCCTCAATCAAGATGAGAATGATTTCATTCAAAAAAACGAAAAAACAAAAAAAAATCAAGATGAGAATGCTCACTTAAAAGTTCAAGGAATAAAATGAACACCTAGTGAAATAATGCTTAAATAACCACTTCGAAGTTCTTAAACACCATGAATAATGCGCACGTTATTAACCTCTCTGCTATCTCAGGTTACATTTGTTTTTACCAATCAAGTAGATGGGAAGTTAGTTCCAGTTGAATCAGGACGAGGATTAACAACTCAGCAGTCGAATCAGCCAAAGGACTGCATGCAAAAGGATGAGACGACAATTATTGTTCCTCAGCAAAGCAGGCAACTACCTTCATCGCCCAGTAAATTTTCAAATAGTGCAAGTCCTCAGTTACAATGCTCAACCCTTAAAGAGCCTACCAAATCTATAAGAACATCATTGGATAGCATGCGTTCCTTGAGGAGACCCAATGCCGCTTGGGGCGATCAATTTTCGCTTAAAAGGATTCATGTTGCTACGGATATATCTGATGATGATTTTCTGTAGTAACATTTCTTTTACTGGAGGGAATACAAAGATAAGAGATGGTAAAATGGTCGGACAAGTGTTCCTTGCAAAATGTTATGTGCCGGAGACGCGATTCAATTTATATCCACAAGACACAATTTACTGCTCGGATGCTGCTTCAGGTACGTAAGTGTTGGGATTAGCCGAGTCCTATGAATGACTGGTTCATCTCTGGGGGATTAAAGTGTGTAGCATGATCTGTGTACTGAATCACAAATGGTGTTATACTCTGTCTCCCTGCTTGCTTTTTTTTTGTGTTATCACAGGTGTTCAATTAATGATCTCGATGCTTAAGATGATAGAGTACCACAATGCATACACAACAAATGCTTCTCGCTTTGGAGGGACCAATTACAACTGAAAAAGGGAAACCACATGGGCACATCTGCGCAGAAGTTTTTGGATCCGCAGGGTGTTGATAGATCCTAATCTACAGTTACATACTAGTCATCCATACGTCTGAAAATTGTTTGCCTTTTCTAATCTTTTTAACTTTTTGATGGCAAACAAAAGAATCCTTACAGAGCTTATTAGGATACAGTTTCTTCATTTGTATTACCGGCCATATGAACTGTCAACTCTATGTGTTGTAACTTCCCTACACATGAAGATTCTAGCTAAATCAACGATTTTCGAAGACAATTGAAGCGAAGCTTCAAGAAATCCACTGGAGTAGAGGATGTCCTTTTTTTTTTTTTTTTTGGAGAGAGAGAGACAGAGCATGGCCGAGGGTAGTAACTTCGCTTTCAAAGTGCCGAGCCCTTTTCCCAAATCTCATCCTGTTCTTTTCCACTGTATGTTTGTTTCATAGCAATGTTTCTGCATACTTACAGTGCTATCGCGGGGATACTTTATGCACGAGCTCTGTGGCGTGAGTACACTTTGCATTGATTTTTCATGCTGGCGTGGATCCTAGTATCCAGTTCACTGCTCAACGAAAAATAACAAAAAAATGGTCTAGTAAATGAACACGACATTGTTGATGATAAACCCGAACCCGAAGGACCAACATATTCTAAGGCCAAAAATGCGTGTACCCCATAAATTATAGTATAAGCAGATGGGAAAGATGATATATATGATCATTCTACATATGGTTTCAAATTGGTTCTTTCCAAAAGTACCTTCAATTTATTTATTTATTTATTTATTTATTTTGAACATATCCGTAGGTTTTCTATATACAAGTGATCACAATCAAAGTCATGGATTTGAATACAAGACCTATTGCTCTAATGGTCAAATACCATATTAGTTATTGAGCAAGACTATTTGTAAATTTAGAATATAGGTGTCAGGGTACACCCTAAGCTTTCTATGATTAGGATTTACTACTTACTAGCCTTCTCAAATTTTTTTTTTGTATATACTAAAAAAGAATCTGCAAGCCATTTATTTCAATATTTAAATGTAGGAGGATAAGACCACACTCTTTACAGCATTTCCTTTTGTTTTCTCAGCCTCGTTACATGGTAATTACCCATTTACTGAGGTTAAGCTTTTTCTGTTTTTTTGGCCCCTTTGGCTTTCCTATTTCCACAAAAAAGACAAGCAGAGCACTGTTACCCATCCAAAAAGGCCCAATCAGCATTAAAGCCTCAAAAGTGGCGTATCTGAACCCAGAATCATGGCATCATTGATTGCCCAGCTAGCTACAAGCATCTGTACTACTGAAAGAAATAAAAAACAAAAGACTAGCTTGACAGCTACAGTCCACCCTGGTGGAAGACTACAAATTAATTACTCTTCAATGCACAGAGATAGAAAAAGAGAGAGAAAGAGGAATAGTTAATACCACTCAACCAACTCCATCTCAAAAAAAAAAAAAATCATCATCTCAAACACCACACAAAGCCTTTTATCCAATGGCCATTTGAATTACCAATAAACAAAAAGAAAAAAAAAGAAAAGAAAAGAAGAGTTGCCTTTTTGAGTTCAGATTCCTACAAACCTATCCTCTTCCTCTAACTTACAACAATTACATCATCATCATCAAAGCTTTCAAAAAAGGAAAAATAAAAAAAAAAACAAAAAAAGACATCATCATCACCATCACCTACGTTCCTAGTAGATGAGGAAAAATAAAGAGAAATGTATTGCTACCACCCTCTCAGCTTCCTTCCTTTGCTAGTTCAGTACCCGTGCATTTTACCAACATCACCAATCCTTCCGGTACTTAGCTCCTGTGGAACTGTAACGCACAAAAAGTAAAGCACACGAACCAACCATACAAAAAGCCGTATATATAATTAATGCATGAATATATATATATATATATATATATATATATATATATATATATATATATATATATATTTGTTAGGCTCAGCCCACAAAGATCAAAAGGATCTCCGGATATTAATTCTAACCAAAAGAGAAAGAAAAAGGAAAAAGAAAAAAGAAAAAAGAAAAAAATAATAATATAAGAATAAGAATACCAACCTGCGCGGACTTATCGGAGTGGGCCTCCGCAGCGGCCTCGGTCGCCGACGTTGCCCCGGTGGCGCCGGCGGATTTCTTGGCGGGGGAGCAAAGCGGCTTGCGGAGGCCGAGGAGCTCCTTCCAGCGGGGCGAAGGCTTGCCGGGCCTTTCGCCGTCCTCGTGGCCCCGGAGCTCGTCGCGTAGGGTGGTGACCCTGCTGCTGGTGGGGTGGTGGTGGAGGTGGTGGTGGTGGTGGTGGTGGTGGTGGGCCCCGGAGGAGCTGTCCTTGAAGGGGAGGATGCGGCCCTTGAAGAAGAGCTGGTCCGCTGCCATCATCGGCCGGCTGCCCACGCCGGAGAATTCGAAGTCGGCGTCGCCCGACGCCCGCGCAGCGGCAGCAGCCGCCGGAGGCGGCGGAGGAGGCTGGTCGAGGGCGAAGTCGGTCGAGAAGGAGATGCGCCCCGGCGCGAAGGGAGGAGGCGGCGGCCGCTGATTCATCACATGCACTTCACCCGCGCGTAGTAGTACTACTCATCTCTCTCTCTCTCTCTCTCTCTCTCTCTCTCTCTCTCTCTTTCTCCTTTTATCTCCGAATGTTGCAACATGAACTAGTCTCGACTCTGGAGAGTTATATTTAAGTACAACAAGAGAGAAAGCTGGTCATGCTGTGGTGTGTGACTGAGACAGAGAGATTAAAAAAAAAAAAGAAATAAAGAAAAAAGAAGTGAGTTTAGCATTACCTGGAGGTTCTGTGATAGGGCTTGGGTGTGTGTGTATATATATATTTTTGTAGAGTTTATATATGTTTGTAAATTTTTTATTATTGAATTTATATTTGAATTTATATTATTTATTGTTTTTTTTTTCTTTCTTTAGTTAACTTTTAAAAAACACAAATTCTAATATAAATTTAATGGTCAAAAATTTACAAGCATATTTGGGCTTGTGCTTTTGAGAATATATAAGCTCTACTCTCTCTCTCTATATATATATATAGTGTTTATATATTTTTAAAAGTATAAGTCTAATTAACTATGCTTATGAATTTTTTACCATTTGATTTATATTGAGATTTGTGATATTGTAAAGTTAACTAAAAAGAGAGAAAAAAAATAAATAGTACAAATCTCAATACAATTTAATGGTAAAAATTTTTTTTTTTTTTTTTTTTTTTTGAGGAAAAGGCAGCATGCTGCCGCTTCATTCAGAGCGAAGGTTGAATTTAGCAATTGGCCAACGGCCGAAGGGGTCGAAGAGGCCCCCCCCCCCCCCCCAAAAAAAAAAAAAAAAAAAAAAAAAAAAAAAAAAAAAAAAAAAAAAAAAAAAAAATAAATCAAATACACGTATCAAACACAGAATCTGGACCACAGGGATCGGTGAAGTCTGATGTCGGCAAGGGTCTCGCGGAGGGAGCGCCTCTTACTCTCGAAGATTCTTCTGTTCCTTTCTAACCAGATGAGCCACCACGTGGCAGCGATTGTTATCAGCGCTCTCTTGCCCACGCCTCCCTTTTTTTGCACGTGTCTTTCCCACATCCCTGCGACGGATAGGCTGCTGCGGATTTCCAGACGGTTGGGTAGCAAGGTCTCCAGAAGAGCGCGTGCTGCATCGCAGGAGGCGAACAAGTGATCCGCGGATTCGTCATTTCCGAGGCAGAACGTGCAGGCGCTGGGCCCAGTCCAGTTCCTTTTAATGAGAATGTCCCTCGTCAGCACCGGTCTCCTGAGAACAAGCCAGACGAAGATTTTTACTTTTAACGGAGCCTTGATTTTCCAAAGTGCCACGAAACGCGTGTCGGCTTCCCCGCTGTCTTGAAGGAAGAGGTACAGGGACTTAACAGAAAAAAGCCCCGACGACGTCCACCGCCAGTGGAAGGTGTCTCTGCTGTTTATAGGATGGAAATTGGCCAGTGACAGTTTCAGCTGTTCAATCGACTCATGGAGGGCTGGAGGGCCTTGGCCGTGGCCCTCAAGGATCAATCCCCAGTTCAAGCCGTCAGGGGCGGTGCAATCAATAACCCGTAGGTGTTTGTTGGTGGCCAACTGGTATAAAATGGTAAAAAATTCACAAACATATTTTGGCTTGTGTTTTTAAAAATATATATCCTACTTTATATATATATATATATATATATATATATATATATATATATATATATATATATATATATATATATATATATATATATATATATATATATATACTGGAATACTATCGATAGCATCAAGTTATTTGTGCTATCAATTTTTTATTTCTTGAATTAAGAGATGTGCGATTAGGATGATAATCATCACCTAAGGCTTAGTGGTAGTTGGTTGAATAATAAAAATTTTATGACACCACTATAATTCTATATATATATATATAAATATATATATATATATATATATAGTCCGGCTGGAATACTATCGATAGCACCAAATAATTGGTATTACCAAATTTTCAATCATTGGATGAAAAGATATGCGGTTGGAATTATAGTGGTCGTCTAAGATTTTTACTATTCAACCAACCACCTAATAAATCCTAGGCTAGGAACCACTATCATCATAACCGTATATTCTTTAATCCAATGGCTAAAAAATTGATAGCACTAATGGCTTAGTGCTATCGATAGTATTCCAGCCTAATTATATATATATATATATATATATATATATATATATATATATATATATATATATATATATATATATATATATATATATATATATATATATAGTTCAGCTACTATGCTATCGATAGCACCAAGTATTTGGTGTTATCAAGTTTTCTATCCTTAAATCAACCCCTTTGATCATTTTACTATTTTTTTAATCATCCATTAAACCCAAGGGGCCCACTATCATCTCAACCAAATATTTTTTAATCCAAGAGCTAAAAATTTAATAGCACCGATAACTTTGTGCTATTAATAGCACCAATGACTTGGTCTATCTCTTTCTCTCTATATATATATAGAGAGAGGGAGAGAGAGAGACGTTTTGGTATTATTAGTTGTTTTTGATGATAAGGTAAATATAATTTATAGTATTTAAAATTTTTAAATTTTTAAAATTATAATAAAATTAGCGGTTAAAATTAAATGATATTCTAAAAGTAAAGAATTAAAATTTTGAATTTATATATATATATATATATATATATATAGAGAGAGAGAGAGAGAGAGAGAGAGAAAGAAAGAGAGAAGTTTTGGTATTATTAGTTGTTTTCGATGATGAAGGTAAATATAATTTATAGTTTTTAAAATTTTTTAATTTTTAAAATTATAATAAAATTAGCGGTTAAAATTAAATGATATTCTAAAAGTAAAAAATTAAAAATTTGAATTTAAAATCAGATTTATTGATCTTTATCTAGATAATGAATAAATTTTTTTATCAAAAATATAATTAATTCTAATTTTTTTACACCATTAAACTAGCAAGTATCATCTACCGGCCGTTAAAAATTATCAATTTTTCTCCGTAGCTTAGTTCAAGGCATATTTGAATGAAGCAATAGTAAGCTAACTTAATCTAAAAAAAATATATTCTCAATTTTGAGATCTTCTGATCGTAAGGTAAATGAAGTTGAAAAACTATATAAAATTTAATTTTTAGAATTTTTAAATACTCTAAATCATATTCAATGATATGATCGTCGATTCGAAATATATATATATATATATATATATATATATATATATATATATATATATATATATTAGGATATATATATATATATATATTAGGCTACTATACTATCAATAGTATCAAACACTTGGTACTATCAAATTTTTAATTTTTAGATGAAGAGATGTGCAGTTAGAATGATAGTGATCCCATAAGGTTTAATGGGTGGTTGGTGAAATAGTATGATCTAAATGATAGAAATGGTGAAAAATATTAATTTAACGGCAGTAAATTAGATAGTATAAAGTGCTTGATATTATTGATAGTATAGTAGTCAAACATTTTCTTTCTATATATATATAGAGAGAAAGAGAAAGTAGGGCTGATGTATTATTAGGAGTACAACTGTCTTTGCGTTCTTAAGTTTCTAGCCATCCATCAATTTTGATGGATGGCTAAAATTAATCTCTTTTTCTTTTTTTTCTCTCAACTTCTTTCATTTCTTAATTTCTTTCCAATATCTCTGTTTTTTCTCACTCTTTTCACCACCATCACCTTCAACCCAACCCACCATCCTTCAACCCCATGTGTCGCCACCACCATCGTCGTCTTCGCCACCACCGCCACACCATCTCCCGTGCTCTTGTTGCCGTCGTTGCCGTCGCCATCCATCATCCCCATCTACCTCCGGCAGTGGGTGGGACGAGGGGGAGAGGGAATAAGGGGATGGCGAAGGCGATGACGACGACAACGGCGGTAACGGGGGTAGGGGAGGTGGTGTGACGGTGGCAGGGTTAGGGGGGGGAAGGGGGGAGGGGGGCGGTGTTGATGGTGGAATGTGAGTTAGGGGGAAAGTAATTGTGGTGGGAAGGGTGAGAGAGAGAGAGGGAGAGAGGGAGAAGAGAAATTGGAGAGAAATTACAAATAGAAGAAGTTGAGAGAGAATAGGAAAAAAAATAAAAAATTAATTCTGATCATCAATCAAAATTGATGGATCGGTAGAAACTTATGAGTATATGTTAGATTTAATTTTGAGACGGAAAATATCAGATTTTTTTGAGAAAGTTGAGTTTGGAGGGGAAGATAAGATAAGGAATATTATTTTTTGAAGAGAAATTCGTTTCTCTTCCTATAGTAGCTATTGACAGTGATCAAATTTCTATCACTAACATTATTCAAGAAGCAAATCCGAACAATCAAGACAATGCTAATGAATTCCCCGTCCAAAATCAACTTTCTCAAAAAATCTGGCATTTTCCGTCTCAAAAAATGACCGAGTCGTGGGATCATAAAACTTGTAACCCCTTGATCGTTCAGAGTATCCAACGAAATAGCAGCTAATAGTTCTTGAGTCCAGTTTCTTTTCATTTGGCCTGTATGGCCTTACTTCAGCTGGACAACCCTAAATGTGTAAGTGCCTAATACTAGGCTTCTTTCCTGTCCAGAGTTCATAAGGAGTTTTAGCTACTGCTTTGCTTGGAACCCTGTTGAGAATGTAAGTTGTAATTTTTAGCGCTTCTCCCCAGAGGGATTCTGGTAAGGTAGAATGACTAATCATACTACTTACCACATTCTTAAGCGTTCTGTTACGTCTCTCAGCAACACCATTCATGCTAGGTTTTCCTGGCATCGTGTATTGCGGGACAATTCCGCATTCCTTTAGGAATTTAGGAAAAGGAATGGACGTTGTTCACCTGATCCGTCATATCTGCTATAGTACTCGCCACCACGATCAGATTTAACAGCTTTAATTCTTTTGCCAAGATGGTTCTCAACTTCAGCTTTGAAGACCTTAAAAGCATCCAATGATTAAGATTTCTCATGAATCAAATATAGATAGCCATAACGGGAATAGTCGTTTATGAACGTAATAAAATACTGTTGACCATTCCAGGAAGCCGTAGGGAATGGTCGGTAAATATTAGTATGAATTAGTTCTAAGACGTCAGAACTTCTATTGCTATTTAATTTTCTAATATTTGTTTGCTTTCCCTTAATGCACTCAACACATACTTGAAAGTCTATTAAAGCAAGGGGATCAAGAATTCCATCTGACACAAATTTCTCAATTCTCTGTTTATAAATGTGACCCAGGCGCTTGTGCCATAACATAGCAGAATTCTCATTAGTTAATTTTCGTTTTTGTAATACGAGAACTAGTATACAGGGATTCATTATATGAAGCGATTGTATCCAACAAATATAGATTATCATTCACAGATAAAGAACCAGTACCAACAAGATTTGAATTTTGAAAAAGATTAAATTTATTATTTCCAAATGAATAAGAGTAACCAGATTTATCCAAAATAGAATTAGAAACCAAATTCCGTCTAAACGACGGTACAATGAATGTCTCTTCTAAATCCAAATAAAAACTAGTCTTTAAAAATAACCTAAAAGTACCTATGGCTTCAACCGCAACTGATTTGTCGTCGCCCACAAAGATGAATCTTTCAGCATCATTTGGTTGGCGGCTCGTCAGACAGCTCTGCATAGACACACTTATGTGAATAGTAGCACCAGAATCTATCCACAAAGTATGTCTAGGTACAGAAGAAGTCAAATTAACTTCAGAATAAACCAAAGTGAGAAGTTTACCTATTTTAATACGCCAAACGACGTATTTAGGACATTCTTTCTTCATATGTCCACCCTTCTTGCAAAAGTAACAGGTGAATTCCGAATCCTGTTTCTTTTGCCCTTTCTTTTGTGGTGTCCCAACCGTAGCTTTCTTTTTCCTTCTTTTTTATTTTTTTATTTTTTTATTTTTTTTATTTAGAGGAGGTTGCCAAGTGAGTACTTTCTGATTGATCTTCCTTTAATCCTTCTTCTTCTTGCACACAATGAGAAATAAGCTCGTTAAGAGACCATTTCTCCTTTTGAGTGTTTTAACTCACCTTAAATTGGCTATATTGTGCAGGAAGAGAAATGAGAATCAGATGTACGAGCAAGTCCTCAGACAGCTCTAACTTCAGCACCTTTAATTTTGAAGCAACATGAGACATCTCCATGATGTACTCCCTTAGTTGCCTTTTTCATTATACCTCATTGAAACAAATTTAGATAGTAATGTACTTGTTTCAACCTTTATGATCTTGGCAAAGCTCTTTTCCAGTTCCTCAAGAAACTTTTTGGCATCATCCTCATCAGATATAACGTTCATGAAAGTTTCTGGAATTGCACGTTTCATAATCATGAGACTCATGTGATTAGAACGTTCCCACTTCTCAAAGTCTCTTTTATTCTCAGCGAAACTTTTATCTGTAAGAGAAGGGGGTTGTTCTGTCCGTAGCGCAAAGTTCAGATCCATGCAACCGAGAATAATCATAACGTTCACTTTTCAATCATTGAAATTTGTGTCATTCAATACTGGGATTGAATTGATATTTGCAGATATTGAAGAAACAGAAATATTAACTGGGCAGAGAATAAAATAACAAATACTAAGCTCACAATTTTATCCATAACAAAAACATAATAAATAAATTCAAATAATGGTGAGTCCCAAAACAAGATACCTAGAACAACATTGACATTCAGTCTTTGGACAGAAATATTAATTATAAGTGATACTCTCAACGTAGTAATCAGATACTAACAATTAATCCTATCAAATAATAAGTCTTTTTTTGGATAGATTTATTATTTACACGGCATACTTAATAATTGTCACATATTTATTACCACAATTACATGTGAAGTTTGGCTAAATAACTACCTTCCTTTGGGTCGGTTATCATTCGCATAAACAATAAATATATACATCCAAATATTTTAAATAAACTAATCTACACAAGAGATGTTACTTTGGTAACACGTTGTTTCAATTAATCTATTTTAAAAATTAGACTTTTCAAAAATAAAAAAATACAAAAATTTGAATTTAATTTTCAAAATTATGTTTTACATAAAGTTAGGCTGGCATGCATATAAGTCGTTTTCGATGTTGGGACATCCAAATCGACGATTGGCTCCATTAGACTTGATTTAGAGTATTTGAAGTATTTAGAAAAAAAATAAATTTTGTAATTTTTTTATATTATTTGTAAGGGGCTCAATTAATAATTTTAATGGCTGTGATGAGTCATTTGTAAGTTTAATAGTGTAAAAATATTCAAATCGCTTGAAATTTTTATAGAAAATTTGTTATACTATATAAAATAAGGTTAGTATCTATGATCTAAACTTTTAGTATCATATCCTTATATTTTGTGATATTTTTATTTTTAGTCGTTAATTTTGAGCCCTTTCGATCACTAGGTAAATGATATCGAAAAATTATGAAATTTATTTTCAAAAACGTCAAATATTCTAGATCAAGTTTACGGAGCCAATTATTGATTCGGAAGTCCAATATAAAAAACGACTTATAAGCACAATGAGCATTTGTGCTTATAAAAGCATACCCCCTACCCCTCCCAACATGCGCGCGTGCACACACTTGCACACGCAGGCGCACGCGCACACACACACATTTATCAAAATTTCATCCAATTTTAATTTGTCTGTATCATTAAACTCACAAACGCATCACATCGGTCATTAAAACTATTAATTAATTTTAAAATTTTTTATCACCAGTCAAATAATATTAAAAAAATATAAAATTTAGTTTATAAATATATTATCAATAATATAAATTAAGTTTAACGAAACTGATCGTCAATTCGAAAATAATATTATTAAAAACAAATAGTATTATAGCCGGACTCTTTATATATCTAAAATACTATTTTCTTGACTGAAGTTAAGGGTGTTTGCTTGTAGGTAATATCGGGAAAACTAATTTTTTGCAAAAATAAATTTTTGTAGAAATTTTTTTTTATGCTTTGCTAGCTGTGTTTGGTTTATAGGGAAAAAAAATTTCATCAACATTTGGAAATTTCATATTTATTTGTTTTGACAAATATTTTCTGTTGAAAATCGAAAAAAATAAAAATACTTTATTTTTTTCAAATCTATAAAAAAAAAAAGTTCAAAAAGAAATTTTACAACTTAACAAGCATACGAAAAATAATTTTTGATATACTTTTCGGTCAATAAACACATGTACTCTTAGTTAAAAATACAAAATAATTAAATTTCAAATTTAAAATATTTAATATTAAATGATTAATTTTTTTATTACTTGCACAGAAAAAAATATTTGATATACTGTAATAATACTATTAATAGTAAAAATAATTAACGTTTGCTATTTAGTTTTGAGTTTTTCGATATCTAGGATTTACAAGTGGATAATTGTACTAGTTTTCATCTAAAAGGTACTATTAATTTTTTTAATAATATTAATATTATATATATACTATCTCAATATTGTCAATATATTGGTACATATAATGCCAATATTTATCATCCGCAGTCTACAAATGTCAGAGGTATTTTTAGTGAAGAGCGTGCTTATAAATTTTATTTTTAAAATTTTATTTTTATTTTATTATTATTATGATTAATCTAAAATTATGAGTAGATCATTAAAAGATTTTATTTTTAAAAAAATGCGAATTAAATATTTATAAACTAATTTGTTAATACGCCCCCATTAATTAATATATAGGTCGAGTATTCACAATTTCTTTCGAATTGTAGAATTAAATATAAAAAGCTATAAGACTAATCTAAAAAAAAATTTCTAGTAATATCTATTTGTCAATATTTTTATTTTTTTTTCTTTACTCATTTTATTTATTTTTTTTAAGAAATGAATTCAGTTATAACTTATGAAGTAATTTGATTTGAACGGGTGAATATATTTGTCAACACATTAATAATTTAAAAAATTAAAACAAATGCTGAGTATTGAGAGAGAGTGAGAGAGAGAGAGAGAGAGAGTGAGTGAGTGTGTGTGTTTTTTTGGGCATCTCGGTGTGCTGCTGGAGTAAAAACAAAAAGGGCAAAGGGAGTCCAAATTGACTATTATTTTGGTTGTTTGTGTGACAAATGAACGTGTCGGTGCATGGTACTTAAGATATATATTAAATAATTACTAGCTCCAATACACATATGTAAAACATGAGCTATGCTAGATATACACCCCATTTGGGATGTACATTTTACACTTAGTCCATCCTAAGGTGAACATTCATCCACTCATCATTTCGAAGTGACGAGTAGAATTCACCCCACCCTAAGATGGATAGAGTGTAAGATGTACACCTCAAATAAGGTGTACACTTAGCTTTTTCTATAAAATATATATGCTGATATGCATGCACACCATTCATGAATAATTAATACTACTCATATATTTTATGAGTAATATTTTAATATTTTTTTAAAAAAATAATAAAAAATTTCTTAACTGTTGATTGACAAAAAATAAAAATATAATTTTATTTATTAACAGGATAACAAGTAACTTTATAAAAAAATATTTATGTAATTAAACATCACAAAATAAAAAAAAAATATTAATTAAAATACTTTCGATTAATTTAACTATTAATTTTGTAATAATTTAAGTAGTTTAATTTTTTTTAAAAAAATTGAGTTACAATTTATGCATTAATTAAAGAAATTTTAGAATTAGAATTTAAACATTAATTTAAAAAATTTTAGAATAACAATTTAGACATTAATTTAAAGAGTTTAATTTAAAAAAATTTAGAATTACAATTTAGGTATTAATTTAAATAGTTTTAGAATTACAATTTAAGTATTAACTTAAAAAGTTAAAATTAAAGAGTTTTAGAATTATAATTTAGGCATTAATTTAAAGAATTTTAGAATTATAATTTAGGCATTAATTTAAAGAGTTTTAGAATTATAATTTAGATATTAATTTAAAGAGTTCAAATTAAAAAATTTTGGAATTACAATTTATGCACTAATTTAAAGACCTTTGGAAATACAATTTAGTCATTAATTTAAAGAGTTTAAATTTAAAAAATTTAGAATTACAATTTAGGTATTAATTTAAAAAGTTTTAGAATTACAATTTAGTCACTAATTTAAATAATTTAAATTAAAAAAAAATTAGAATTACAATTTAGGTATTAATTTAAAAGTTTTAGAATTATAATTTAAGCATTAATTTAAAGAGTTTTAGAATTATAATTTAGTCATTAATTTAAAGAGTTTAATTTAAAATTTTTTAGAATTACAATTTGAGAATTAATTTAAAGAGTTTTAGAATTACAATTTAGTCATTAATTTAAAGAGTTTAATTTAAAAAAAATTAGAATTACAATTTAGGCATTAATTTAAAGAGTTTTAGAATTACAATTTAGTCATTAATTTAAAGAGTTTAATTTAAAAAAAATTTGAATTATAATTTAGGCATTAATTTAAAGAGTTTTAGAATTAAAATTTAGTAATTAATTTAAAAGGTTTTAGAATTACAATTTAGGCATTAATTTAAAGAGTTTAAGAATTACAATTTGGGCATTAATTTAAAGAGTTTAGATTAAAAAAATTTAGAATTACAATTTAGCCATTAATTTAAAAAGTTTTAGAATTACAATTTAGTCATTAATTCAAAGAGTTTTAGAATTACAATTTAGGCATTAATTTAAAGAGTTTAAGAATTACAATTTGGGCATTAATTTAAAGAGTTTAAATTAAAAAAAAATTAAAATTACAATTTAATCATTAATTTAAAGAGTTTTAGAATTACAATTTAGTCATTAATTTAAAGAGCTTTAGAATTATAATTTAGTCATTAATTTAAATAGTTTAAATTAAAAAAAATGAATTAAAATTTAGGCATTAATTTAAAGAGTTTTAGAATTACAATTTAGTCATTAATTTCAAAAGTTTAATTTTAAAAATTTTAGAATTATAATTTAGGCATTAATTTAAAGAGTTTTAGAATAACAATTTAGTTATTAATTTAAAGAGTTTAATTTAAAAAAAAAATAGAATTATAATTTAGGCATTACTTTAAAGAGTTTTAGAATTACAATTTAGTCATTAATTTAAAGAGTTTAAATTAAAAAAAATTAGAATTACAATTTAGGCATTAATTTAAAGAGTTTTAAAATTACAATTTAGTTATTAATTTAAAGTGTTTAATTTAAAAAAATTTAGAATTACAAATTAGGCTTTAATTTAAAGAGTTTTAGAATTACAATTTAGGCATTAATTCAAAAAAAAATTTAAATAGAATTGTACGGGCTAAATTAAATTAAATTTAAATAGTAAAATTTGATCTTTTAAAATAATGAAATTATATATTATAATTTAAAATATAAATTGATAATAAATTTATAGTTTTGCAACATAAATATTATATAAAAACCTTCTATAATTTTAAACTGTACAGTGCAATTTAAACTGAATAAATTTTGACTATATAATTTTAAATTTAAGTTTATAATAAATCTCCAATATAGATTTTTAATAAAATAAATAAAATTAGGACAGTAGAGAAATTAAATAAATCTTTATGAAACAAATTTATACTATTTGTATGTTTTATCAATTTGATCATTCAAATTAATTTAATTTATTAAGTTGGTTTTGATTTTTACCTTTAAAATTTTTCAGTGTTTAGTCGATTTTTAAAATTTTAGTTCCTTACCTTTTAGTACGCAATTAGCTTTTTAGTATGAATGATTTAAAAATTAAATTGAATCGACTAGTTCGACCAGTTAGACAACAATCAAGTTTATCAAGAGGCTTAGTTCAAAATTTTAAACTGAATAAGTAAAAAATAATTTTGAACTATTAGCGATAATAAATCTTTTAAAATATAATGATATTTTAATTGTTAGATATAATGAACATTTTAAATATAAAAATTTAAAAAATTTTAATATTACCATTAAAATAATCTAAATTTTAATATAGTTTTCTAAAATTAAAATTATTTAAAATATATTAAATAAAGATCATTAAAATATTACTATTTAAAATCACTAAATTGAAATATTTAAAATTTATAATATTTTCAAAAATAAAAACTCTCAAATTTTTAAAATTTATAATATTTACAAAAATAAAAAAAATTTAAAATAGAGATAAAATTACTTAATTACTCTTGAATCAAAAGACCAAAATAGTCCTGTTTTGGATACCTGGTAACCGGTACCTTTTCAAATTGACCTGCTATTACAGATCATAATATAAAAATAATTAAATTTGAACCGTTGAATAGGTATGAATGAAGAGTAACAAAAAAAAAAAAAAAAAAAAGTATAAAAGTATTTCTCATATTTTATTTGGAGTATATGATATATATTTTATTTATACAAAAATGAAAGCTTCTTCATTAGTCACACTGAAATAACTAAAAAAAATTATTTTATCATAAAATGAATGAGATAGGTATAAGATGTATATCATATATATATATATATATATATATATATATATATATATATAGTGTTTAATTAAATAGCATTGTCCTTAATTCGTAGATACTTAATTAAACACCCTCCTACGTACCTTAGTCAAAATTGCAATTTTACTGAAAAAGAGTTTAAAAGTCATAGCTAGTTATGTGGTCATTCTATTTTTTTTTTGTTAATCACCTGTGACAAACTCTCTTAAACTTTCGCTAAATTGTAAGTCATTATTCGATATTAAAATTAATTTCATAACAACTTTAATTAGCATATTTTTGTCATCACGTGATAATTTGGTACAGAAAATATATAATTATTGATAGAATTAACGTTACTATATAATGGTCAATTGAAGCATCATATATCGTGAATTTTGTTTCTTTAAGTTTTGACTGGTAATTTGTACCCGTGCTACAATTCAAGTGTACAAATTTACAAGGTTATTTAACTCACACGACACTTTTGTATAAATGTCTTATATATACTCTATTTCTATTCAAAATTAGGTTATAAGAATATATTTTTTATGCACATTATAATAATGTGTTGTTATACACTACAGCGACACTAATAATAAATGTCGGTAATTTTGACAAAAATATATTTTTCAGATTTTAAAAATATTTAAAAATATCGTTATAATATAATTTTATTGTACTATTATCTCTAAAATAAGTTTAAGACTCCATTTGAATGCCAGAATAAACTATTCAGTAATTAGTAGTACTTACTATAAAGATATTTTTTGATATAATTGCATATTAGAAGTTTGATTTTTATATTCTGAAAGAGCTGTTATAATTTGGTAGGATTGATATATAATATATTTAACTTACAACATGATTTATCTGATTTTCAAAAAATACTTAAATAAGTAAATGAATAAACATGCAGAATTAAATATTCGTGCATTTAAACAACCCCTAAGTTTTTTGAGAAAAACTAAATCTTCTCAACCAGGTTTTTTATATAGAATTTACACTAACATAATATTAACTAGCCAATCTCATTTTTACTGTTCCTAACGCAAGTAGCAAGTAAAGAGCTTGATGCTTAGTACTCAAGATCCCAAGTTCGAAATCTACTTGCTCGTATTTTTAGTTAAGTAAGATTTTTTCGCGAAAAAAAATGGATTAAGTGGTAACACTACGGAAACAAAAAAAAAAATTAATATAATGACTCTTTTTAGATGATGCTTGGGATAAATGTCTCTAAATATTTCTACAATATTGAAAATACCGACGCTTTATAAAACATTATATTCTTTATTATATTAAACTAATTAATTAAATAATAAATTTTATTATTATTTTTAATTTTTCGACCCCTAAAGCGTCAGGATTTTAAAAAATTATGACGCTTTAAAATATCAATACATATTTTACCGACGCTTAGCGTAAGCAACAATATATACATAATATTTTTTTTTTATTAATATTTTAATCGACGATACTAAATATATTATATTAAAACGTTTTTATATATTATTAAGTATACAAACAAACGTACTTAAATATTATTATTATTATTATTATTTTTGTTGAGAAAAGCATGCATGCTCTCCTTGTTCTATTTGGTTTGAGCCGTACAATTTGGACTAAAGTGGAAATCATAATCTATTTCTCAATCCACAATTAATCCATCCGTGTGTGTGTGTAAAGCCACTGAGTTGACTTTCCTCACCAAAAAGTCAATAGTTTGACTTTCGAGAAGGCTCTGGACACGAACACGACGGGCTCACGAGATCCATTTAAATTACTATCGGCCTTTAGAGTTATTATTATTTTTGCTAGTTGGAGCAACTAATATATATATATATATATATATATATATATATATATATAGAGAGAGAGAGAGAGAGAGAGAGAGAGAGAGAGAGAGAGAGAGAGAGAGAGAGAGAGAGAGAGAGAGAGAGAGAGAGAGTATTCATCAATGGAGAATTAATATTATAGGAAAAAGCTTAAATGAGCAGCACCTCATTCTTCCTTATGGTCCCGTTCCTTCTAAATTTGTCGTTTAATACAGTACTAAAATTTTTAAAAATAAATTATAAATTAATACAAATCTTTAAAATTCGGGTGGGGGAAGTCGTAGAGTCGTGTTTTGATTGGTTAATTATTATTTGTTGCATAATGGTTATATAGTGCATATATATATATATATATATATATATATATAACCATGTCTCTTCGTAGAGTTGGGACCGCAACTTAGCATACTTATGGGTTGCTATGTACACTACAACAAAATTAGATTATAGGGACACATATTTGTGACACTTTTGTATAAGTGTCCTATTTATGTTCTATCTATATTCAAAATTAAGTTATAGGGACATATTTTTGGAACACATTACAAAAATGTATCGTTATATACCCTAGCGACGGCATATATAGCAACACTTACAATAAGTGTCGGTATTTTTATCAGCGACACTTTTTTTAGATTTTAAAAATATTTAAAAATATCGGTATAACCTACTTTTGTTGTAGTGTATGTATTATTAATGTATCGCATGCATGGCTCATGTAAGAAACATGCAGACGTGCAATTTGACTAATAAAATCTCCCTTAAAGTGAAAAAGTTTTAATTAATGCATGTGTTGGAAATCCGATATTTACCTATTAAATTCTGTAAATTCATAATTTATTTCAGTACTATAATATTCACTTCGCTAGCAGTGTCGGACTGGAATTAATATAACCATAAAGAAAAAGAAAAATGCAGGTAAAATAAAATTCATTAATCAAAAAAAAAAAATTATACTGACTTTTTTTCTATAATAGATTAATTTTATTCCGAGTCCTTCTTCTGAATCTCTCTCATACTTCTCTCGTATTCTATAAATCTAAAAGAAAAAAAAACTATCCAAAATCATAAATATCTTGATCATACCATATGTATGTGGCTAAATCCTAACCCCTACCATATCATATGAATGTGGTTAAATCCTACCAGATGGCTAAACTCTACAATCATGCACGTACCACCAAATAATAACATCTATGCTATATTTATAATTTATATTAAAGACTATCCAAATTGTAGTCTAAATAAATTTTTATTAACATTTAAATCTTAATAAACTTATCTCCAACAAATTTAAATATTAATTTTAATATATATAACTAAAATTTAACTACAAATTCAACTAAATTCTAACAGCATGTACATATTATATGCTTTGGCGTGTTTGGCAAGCACAAAGTTGTCTGCGGAACTCACTCGATCATCAGGCACCAAACTTATCACTTGCATACAGGTTGCGAGTAATGTTTACGAGTTATATATATATATATATATATATATATATATATATATATATATATAGAGAGAGAGAGAGAGAGAGAGAGAGAGAGAGAGAAAGTCCGGCTATTATGTTATAGATAGCACTAAATATTTGATACTATCAAATTTTTTATCCAAATTTTCTACCCTTAAATCAATTCATCCGTTATATTTTATTATTTTTTTAACCATCTATTAAACTCAAGGAGCCCACTATCATCTTAACCACACATCTTTTAATCTAAAAATTAAAAATTTAATAATACCAAATTAATCACCACACATCTTTCAATTCAAAAATTAAAAATTTAATATATAGCACCAATGACTTAGTTCTATTAATAATATTCCAGCCTACTCTCTCTCTCTCTCTATCTATATATATATATATATATATAATCAATTACTTGCGTAGGATCTCAAACATGCATGCCCTAATTAACCATCCCTCTTATACATGTTGCATGCTCCCCTTTCTTATAACTTGCGTAGGATCTCAAACATGCATGCCCTAATTAACCATCCCTCTTATACATGTTGCATGCATGCTCCCCTTTCTTATATATATGCAAAATATATTGTTATTGTTAATTAAGAAGATATATATATATATATATATATATATATATATATATATATATATATATATATATATATATATATATAAGAGCTAATAAATTAAAGAGTATGCTAGGAAAAGCAGTTTCTTCTACGTACATATCCTGAAAGTGCAGAGCTATACAATAAAATTATAATATATTAATATTTTTAAATATTTTTAAAAATTTTTAAAAAATTTGCTAGTAAAAATATCGACACTTATAATTAGTATCGCTATATGTGCAGTCGCTAGGGTGTATAACGACACATTATTGTAATATATCCAAAAAATATATCCCTATAACTTAATTTTCGATATAGATGAAATATAGATAGGACACTTGTACAAAAATGTCATAAAAATATGTCTCTATAATCTAATTTAATTGTAGTGTTGATTAATATATATATAATAGTTATCAATCATTTTGAAAGTAATAATTAATAATAATAATAATAACTTTCACTATAAAAAAAGTAATATTTAAAAATATTTTTTTATACTTAATGATACTTAAAAACGTCTTAATATAGTCTAATGATGCATTTAAAAATATCGGTTAAAATGTCGGCAAATGAAGAGTCGCCACGTATATATGGCAAGCGTCGGTAAAATATCTTCTGACGTTTTAAAACGTCAATTTTTTTAAAAAATTCAGACACTTTAAAGCGTCAAAAAATTTAAAATAACAGTAAAATTTATTATTTAATAAATTAATTTAATATAATAAAAAATTTATATGACGATATTTTTTGAAGTGCCGATATTTGCTATATTATAAAAAAATTTGGGGACGGTTGGCTTAAGCAACTTCTAAAAGGCATCCTTATAATGAAATTTTTTTTGTAGTGTTTTATGGGCACCAATAAAAAGATAAGAAATACTCTAGTACTTTTTTTATAAATAAAACAAAAATAATTATTGATTGACAAAAGATAAAAATATAATTTTATTTATTAACAAGTTAACAGATAACATCATAAAAAAGGTATTTTCGTAATTAAATATCACAAAATAAAAAAAAATTAATTAAAATATTTTTCATTAATTTAGTCATTCATTTTGTAATAATATAAGGAGTTTAATTTTAACATTTTTTGAATTACAATTTACGCATTATTTTTTAAAAAATTAGAATTAGAATTTAAGTATTAATTTAAAGAGTTTTAGAATTACAATTTAGTCATTAATTTAAAAAGTTTAATTTGAAATATTTAGAATTACAGGCATTAATTTAAAAAAAATTAGAATTACAATTTAAACATTAATTTAAGGAGTATTAGAATTACAATTTAGTCATTAATTTATATCAATATTTTTTAAAAAATTTGAACGTAGGTTTATAATCAAATTCGACATATTTAATATGTATAAAAAATTTTAGAATTACTCTAATTTAGAAATCAATTTTGTATCACTATTCTAAAAAATTTGAAAATGAATAAATTTTTAAATCCAACATATAATGAAAGTTTTGATTCATATACTTTTTACAAATTTATACATTAATTTTGTTCTAATTTATGCATTAATTTTAAATATTTTTGAACTACAATTTAGGCATTAATTTAAAGAATTTTAGAATTATAATTTAGACATTAATTTAAAGAGTTTAATTTAAAGAGTTTTAGAAATATAATTTAGACATTAATTTAAAGAGTTTTAAAATTACAATTTAGGTATTAATTTAAAGAGTTTAAATTAAAAAAATTTAGACATTAATTTAAAGAGTTTTAGAATTACAATTTAGTCATTAATTTAAAAAATTTAAATTTTTTAAAAAATAGAATTACAATTTACGCATTAATTTAAAGAGTTTTTTAATTACAATTTAGTCATTAATTTAAAGAGTTTAATTTTAAAAGTGTTAGAATTATAATTTAGACATTAATTTAAAAAGTTTTAGAATTACAATTTAGTCATTAATGTAAAGAGTTTAAATTTAAATATTTTAGAATTATAATTTAGACATTAATTTAAAAGGTTTTAGTATAGTTTCGTAAATTAAAAGAAATTGTTGATCAATAAATTATTCAAAAATTTAAAAAATTGAGATAATATTACACACCTTATCCATCAAATAAAATTTTTTACTATTTGATAAAATTTTATAAATTTCGGCCTTCAAATTAGAAATAAAAATAACTAGCAAATTTAAAAAATAATCTTTTTTTTTAAGAAAAAATTAAAAATTAATAGGTTCCTAAATTTTAATTCCTAAAAATATTCTAAATTTTAATATAGTTTCATAAAATTAAAATTATTTAAAATATATTAAATAAAGACTATTAAAATATTGCTATTTAAGACCATAATTAAATCAAAATATTTATAATTTATAATTTTTTTAAAAATAAAAACTCTCACTAAATTAAAATTGTTAAAATTTATAATATTTACAAAAATAAAATTCTAAAAATAAAAATAAAATTACTTAATTATTTCTGAATCAAAAGATCAAAATAATTTTATTTTGGGTATTGCTAATCTAGTTTGGGTACGTGATAATCGGTACATTCTTTAAAATGACCTGCAATTATCAATCACAAGTTAAAAATAATTAAATGTAAAGTGTTGAACAGAACGGTAATAAAAAAAAAAACAATAGTATAAAAATATTTCTCTAAAAAGATTAAAAAGGTGACCTTTTAGATAACGTATGGGAGTATTAGAAACTATAAGTTGAAAAAGTAAAAGATATTAATTAATAGGTTATTGCATCATGCAGTAGTGATGGATTCTCTGCTAAGTACTTACGGTAGTATATATTATGGTAAATACTTTTTGTGCGGTCTATATTTTATAATTTATTTATTTTACAATAGATAAATGTTATTTATTATTTTGAAATGATGAATAAATGAATGCTTATTTTTGAATAGGTATGGTGTAAGATATATATTCCAAATAAAATATACAGATAGCATTACTTATATATTATTGGCTTAAAGGAATCACCTAGATGAAGAAGACCAGATTGATTCGAGTTATATTCGAAATGCCGAGTAGACAAGTTAAGCCAAATTACGTGAGAGGTTGGTTGGGTAGAGATATAATTGGGATCTGTAAATTCTGTATCTTTATATTTTAAATGAATTAATTATATTTTTTTAGTCATTTAAAATTTTTTGATTATTGATTAGCACCGACAATTCGATAGGTACGAATCATGCGCCTGGTAAGAAAAAAAAAGAAAGATATCTCCATTAGTAGTTGGCATGTGTGACTAATTAATTAATTATTTACATCTGACCTTTAATTACAAATGCATATATATATATATATATATATGAGAAGTGCTAGGTGTACACCTCAAATGGGGTGTACATCCTACACCCATTCCATCTTGGGATGGGTATTCATCAACTCGTCACATCGATGTGACGAGTGAAATTCACCCACCCCAGGATGGGGTGGGTGTAAGATGTACACCCCATTTGGGGTGTACATCTAGCATTTTTCTCTCTCTCTCTCTCTCTCTCTCTCTCTCTATATATATATATATATATATATATATATATATATATATATATATAGACAGTAGAGTTTATATACTCTCAAAAGCACAAGCACAAATATGCTTGTAAATTTTTTACCATTGAATTTGTACTGGGATTTGTGCTATTTACTCTTTTTTTTCTCACTCTTTAGTTGACTTTACAAAAATATAAATTTCAATGCAAATTCAATTGTAAAAAATTTACAAGTATATTTGTGCTTGTACTTTTGAGAGTATATAAGCTCTACTCTATATATATATATATATATATATATATATATATATATATATATATATATATATATATATATATATATATATATATATATATATATATATATATATATATATATATATATATATATATATATATATATATATATATATATATAGTTTGGCTTCTATACTATCGATAATATTAAATATTTAATGCCATCAAATTTTCTATTCTTAAATTTTTAGAATATAAGCTCTACTCTATCTATATACTTTTGAGAGTATATAAGCTCTACTCTATCTATCTATATATATATATATATATATATATATATATATATATATATATATATATATATATATATATATATATATATATATATAGTTTGGCTTCTATACTATCGATAATATTAAATATTTAATGCCATCAAATTTTCTATTCTTAAATCAACCCCTTTGATTATTTTTATCCATTAGATTTTACTATTTTTCCAACCACCCATTAAATCTAAGGAATCCACTATCATCTCAGCCACACATCTTTTAATTTAACGGTTAAAAATTTAATAGCACTAATGACTTGGTGTTATTAATAGCATTTCAGCCTCTCTCTCTCTCTCTCTCTCTCTCTCTCTCTCTATATATATATATATATATATATATATATATATATATATATATATATATATATATATATATATATATATATATATATATGAGCAATGCTACATGTACACCTCGAAGGGGTGTACATCATACACCTCCACCATTTTAATGGTGACGATATTTTTTACGGGTCACATCAAGTGACCCATCATCACACCCCCACCCTTAGATGGGTGGGGTGTATGATGTACACCCCGAAAGGGGTGTACACATAGCATTTTCCTATATATATATATATATATATATATATATATATATATATATATATATATATATATATATATATATATATATATATATAGTAGAGTTTATATACTTTTAAAAGTATAAGCCTAATTATACTTGTGAATATTTTATCATTAGATTTGTATTTGGATCCGTACTATTGTACTTTCTCTTTCTCTTTATTTAATTGACTTTATAATAGCACAAATCTCAATAAAAATTTAATAATAAAAATTTCACAAGTATAATTAATTTATATTTTTAAAAATATATAAACTTTACTTGCACTCTCTCTCTCTCTCTCTCTCTCTCTCTCTCTCTCTCTATATATATATATATATATATATATATATATATATATATATATATATATATATATATATATATATATAGGCTAGAATACTATTAATAGTACCAAGTTATTAGTACTATTAAATTTTTAACCGTTGAATTAAAAGACGTGTGGTTGAGATGATAGTGGGCCCCTTGGGTGTAATAGGTGGTTGGAAAAATTTTTAAATCTAATGGATGAAAATAATTAAAAGGGTTGATATAAAGATAGAAAACTTAATAGCACCAAATACTCAATACTATCGATAATATAGTAGCCAGACTCATATATATATATATATATATATATATATTAAACTGCATTTGACTTTTTAAACATGATCAAATTTAGTATAGTCTAACCATGCAAGTACATATAGTTTTTGCCTCAACTACAAGTGGTCAACTACCGAATAAACTTAAATATTTTTTGGATTCAAACGATTAATTTGTTGTGCTGAGCATAGACAGTGCCTAAATTTTTGGGAGAAGTCGCGCATTCAATTGTCTTCATTTTGACCATCTATTATTATATATTATTATTATTTTTGTTTTTGGATTTCATACTATGTGGATTGGATTATGTAGTAGAACTTAATTTTAAGAAGCCTTTGTTGACTTTTTTTTTTTTTTTCACTAATTTTTTCAGTTGTTTTTAAATAGAGTCAAAAGACAAATATTATATAACCAATATATAAAAATATTGTTCACTCACCAAAAAATTTCTAAGGTCCAATCCTACTAGACTTTGAATATTATATAATTTTTTCTGTTTAATTTAATGTATAATGTCTCATCGATCCATCATATGAAAAAGAATAATTTTATTTTTTATTCTTTTATAATTCTCAAACATAAATTAAGTTTCAAAATCTAAAACTCATTTCTAAGACAACTCGTTTATATATTAGTTTGAGTCCTGATTCATTATAATCAATCATTATAATCAATTTGAGCTTGAGCTGATCTAGTTATTTATAGAGCAATGTTTTGGAGTTAGTTTGAGTCGTGATTCGTTATAATAAATTTGAGCTTGAGCTGATCTAGTTATTTATAGAGCAATGTTTTCGAGTTAGTTTGAGTCCTGATTCGTTATAATAAATTTGAGCTTGAGCTGATCTAGTTATCTATAGAGCAATGTTTTCGAGTTAGTTTGAGTTCTGATTCGTTATAATAAATTTGAGCTTGAGCTGATCGAGTTATTTATATAGCAATGTTTTCGAGTTAGTTTGAGTCCTGATTCGTTATAATAAATTTGAGCTTGAGCTGATCTAGTTATTTATAAAGCAATGTTTTCGAGTTAGTTTGAGTCCTGATTCGTTATAATAAATTTGAGCTTAAGCTGATCTAGTTATTTATAGAGCAATGTTTTCGAGTTAGTTTGAGTCCTGATTCATTATAATCAATTTGAGCTTGAGCTGATCTAATTATTTATATATACTTATAATTTAGGTTAATGCTAAGTATAATTTAAGGGCGCTATTGGTTCGTCCTTTTTTTATTCAGAAATATAAATCGAAATTGAAATGAACAAATACATTTCTCGATGTTTGATATGTATTCTCATTTTGGAAATTCTCATTTCGATTTACGGGTGAATGAGAATTTTTCAATCACCCATTTTTCCAATCCAACCTCCTAAACCGGATTGAAAGTTGAATTTAGATAAAAATATATATATTTTACAAAAATATTCAAATTTTATTTTATATTTTTATTTAAAATTTAATTTAATTTTAAATTAAAATATAAATTTAAATTTAGAAATTTAATTTTAAATTTTAGATTTTGATTTGCAAATTAAATTAATATATAAATTCGATCAAGCATTTTAAATTTGATCTATAAATTTAAATCTAATTGTAAGTTTAAATTTGAATCATATAAAAATTAGTTTTATATTTTGAATTATCCACTAAATTTTAAAATATTTTAAAATTTGTATTTAAAATTTTGTCTTATTATTTCAATATTTTAATGTAAATTTTTAATATATAGTTTTTAGTTTGAATTTAAATTATAAATTTAATTTTATATTTTGAATTTAATTATAAATTTAATTTTATATTTTAAATTTTTTTATATTTTATATTTTAATTTTAATTATTTGTTGATAATTAATTTTTTTAAAAAAATTAAAAAGTAGAAATCAATCATATCAATTCCAATTCTAAAACAAACATATAGAAAAATTTTATCATTCACTTTTTAATTTCCATCCATTCTGATTTTCATTCTGATTTTATTTTTCATTTTGACCCAAAAGCACCCTAATATATACACTAGATTTTTTTGTAGCTAGGATCAACACGCTAATCTCATCCATTAAATATATAAAATTTATCTTAATTATCACTTATTCGGATTTTACTATCTGATCTTTTAGTTTATTTGATTCGAGCCAATTAGTTACTTTTTAACGTTAAAATTTAAATACGTCGTTTATCTTTACAGATTTAATTAATTTATTTTATATAATTTACATAATTATAAATTTATTAAAATAAATAAATAATTTAAATTTTATATTCAAAAAATTATCAAACTATTTAAATTAAATAAATTAAATACTAAACTTAAAAATTGAAAGAATTAAATAGTTGAATATAAATAATAAATTTTATATATTTTTATTTTTACTTGACTAAATATCTTAAAAAATTATTTTAAATTTTAGAATATATATATATAAAAATATAAGATGTATATATAAAGCATAAATAGCAATTTTCTCATTTATATCTCATAATTAAGTTGACCGGTCTCGGATTGGCAAAACGTGAGCTGGCGACGTTGACAGGTCCAGAGTGGCACGTGACACCCGAGAGATCACGTGATATACCACAGAATCACCATTACATGACACGTACACACATCAAGATACCCACCATAGAAAACGAAGCTCTCACTTGGGTTGCGAGCTTGGCTCGATTCTAAAATTGATTAGACTCGATTTAAAATTAAATCAATGAGCTTGAGTGTGGTTATAAGTTTTAAATTAATTTGAAGTCAAATTTGAACATTTTTGCAATTCGGTCACGCTTAGCTTAAATCAGCTCGAAAATGCATATACATATAAAGAGTTCGACTACTATATACAATCAACCGCACTAAGCATTTAATGGTATCAAATTTTTTATCATTCTATATATATTTTTAATTATTTATATTTTTAAAATTATATTATTTTACTAATCACTTAATAAATCTTAAGAATACATCATCATTTTGGCCGTACATTTCTCTAGAAACCGAAAATCTAATAGCTTAAATAATTTTGTACTAATAATATATATATATATATATATATATATATATATATATATATATATATATATATATATATATATATAGAGAGAGAGAGAGAGAGAGAGAGAAAGAGCTTATATATTTTTAAAATTATAAGTCAATCTATACTTGTGGATTTTTTATCACTAGATTTGTATTGAGATTTATATATATATTTTTTTCTTTCTTTCTTTTTAATTGACCTTACAATAGAACAAATTTCAATACAAATCTAATGATAAAAAATTTACAAGTATAAATTATTTTGTACTTTTAAAAATATATAAGCTCTACTATATATATATATATATATATATATATATATATATATATATAATTGAGTTTTTATGCTGGTAAAAGTATCTAAGTAATTGGTATTTATAAATTTTTAGTCTTTTGATGAAAGAATGTGTGGTTAGGATAATAGTAGGTTCTTTGGGTTTAATGTGTGGTTGGTAGAATAATATGATATAATAAGTAAAATTAGTTAAAGTGATAGATTTGACAATAAAAAACTTACAAATATTAATTACTTGGTACTTATATAAACATAATAATCGAACTTTCTATATATATATATATATATATATATATATATATATATATATATTGAAACTGAAATATTATTGATAGTATGAAAATAAAATTTATAATTAGTTTTTTAATTATTGAATATTCAAGGTTTAGTGGGGTTGGGTTAACACATGCAGAGTCGATCCAGCTCAGCTCTCACGAGGTCAGAATGCTTGTTCCATGTTTATGTTTTCTCTTTTGACCTTCCGTTTTGTTCTTGGTTACTTATATAGAAATATAAAAAAATAAATTTTAAATTTAAAAATTTAAATATTAATTATTAAATTTTTTATTATTTGTGTTAGCATGCTTACTGCTTTTTGCTTATTGAGTTTTTAAATTTATTATTTAAAATATTTTTAAATTCAAATATGATATATATTTGAAATAAAAAGGAATCTTAGAAGTTTCATGAATACAGTGGATTGCACTGCTCATCAAATAGTCCCAAACTGGTGTGCAACATATATTTAATTTTGAATTCGATTGGCACGGCCAGTCAACAAGTACAACATTCTTAAATTGGTACGTCAATTCACCACAGTATGCATTTATAATGAAAAAAAGCATAAAAATAATAAAAATAACTAAATTGAATCAGGATAAATATTTAAAAATAAAAAAATATTTTAAAAAAAATTCAAATGTTTAAGTTATCGAATCACTTAAAAATTTGTATATATATATATATATATATATTCCAAATCTCCATTTTGTTAGATCTGTTGATTTTTATCACAACAAAACTTTAAATAATAAATTTAAAAATTTTAAAAATTAATTAATTGAGTCAGAATAATTTATAATATAGATAGGTCAATACAATAAAGAGGCTCTTGATACGTGGAACCATGGTCTTGAAATTCGCGCCCTGTATTCAATTGTGTGCTGGGCTGGAGCCAGTGTGACTTTGACCACTTGAATTGGATAACAGGATCTACCCAAAGTTTTTTTTTTTTTTTTTAAAAAAAATTTAATTTAATTTTTTTTTAAAATTACTCCAACTTGAAAGAACTATTGTTATCTCTCAGAGAAGAAAAAAACATAAAATAAAATAAAATAAAATAAAAAGAAAAATATAAAAGTTCTCAATCACAGTGCCGAGACTAAATGCATGGGACACGTGGCAGGACGGGGCTTCATCCAGGTGGGGATTAAGGAGTGGTCAAAATGTCCCCCCCAAATAAACCTGCATGGATAGGTTTTTTTTTTGAGTCATGGGCTCTCTCACTCGGTCTCCTCTCTTGGTAACAAAACTTACTCTGTTGGAGAATTTTATATTTCATTATTTGTTCATACATAAAAAATAATTTAATTTTATATAATTTTTTATAAATATATCGAATAATAAATATATTTTTATAAAATTTTAGTATTTAATAATGAAGTGTACTTTACTGATCACTTCGAAATGACTAGTAAAATTTATTTTATTCCAAAATAAATAAAGTGTAAATTATATATCTCTTTTAGAGTGTACAACAAGTATATATATATATATATATATATATATATATATATATATATATATATATATATATATATTGTGGAGGGGCTACATAATTCAATGTCATGGGGTGAACATTGGGGGACTAGATACATTGGTTTTAGTTCAAAAAAAAATATGGAGAGCCATAAAATATATATATACGTGGTCCATACTCCATAGTCTAGTGTAGTAGATTGATATATATTAGTGTATAGTTTTATTTGCAATATTAAAAGCTACGTTTGAAAAAAAAAAAAAAAAAATTAATATGGTCCATACACAAATATATAGCACATGGCATTGAAGAGTTATTAAATTTTAGAGCTCGTGGGTAAGGACAAAAAGTCCTTGTAACACTCGTCCTATATATATATATATATATATATATATATATATATATATATATATATATATATATATATATATATATATATATAAGAATGTGTAAAAACACCAATCATATAATGATATGCATGTTTTACTTACTTTTTATTTTTTATTTTTTATTTTAGTGTGCATGTTAACTTGGCTGAAGTCAAAATGCATGCATTTTGGTGATTAAAAGGAAGAAGATGTTCCCATGTCGCATTTTTTTGAATTAATTTGTTACATATCTTATGTTAAAATGTTAAAATGTGTTATGGAGAAAAAAAAAATGTCATCTAAATTTCTATCAAAATTGTTATTCAAAAAATAAACGTAATAGAAAATGCCCTGTGTGATCGATATATAGTTCTAAACGCTCGCATTCACGTGTACAGTTGATCAAGTAAACTATGCTATGTGTACCAACATAAAAGATAATGAAAAAAACATGGAATGACACACTACAACTTAGTCTTTACGTAAAAAAAAAAAAAAAAAAAAAAAAAAAAAAAAAACTCAGTGGATTAGAACTGTTTTAAGATTCTAAATAATCACCATCAACTTTTTCTTTCACAAAAAATATATTATTTCCACAAACCAATTTCAAGTGTAACCAAAACACATGTAAATAGGCCCCCCAAAGTTTACGGGCCGGGATCCATTTTGGGCCAAGGCCGGGTCAACTAAATCAAGCCCATTTGATCGGAACCTTCCACTTTGGACGGACTCGAACGGCCTGATCCGACCCGCGGGAATCATATCATGATTCGCCCCGCGAGAAATATTCGTTTTTTTTTTTTTTTTTTTTTCTTTTTAATTTTTTATTTTCTGGGGCGATTTAATGCTGTGGCCGGCGCTGAATACAAAAGTTGCCTTGTGTTTGGGATTTTTTTAAAATTAATCCTAATAAATTTAGAAATTTAAAAAATAACGTTGTAAAAAAAATATTTGCAAGAGTAATTCTGTTTTTGCCAGCATGGCGTTTTTGCCAGCATGGCGCCATGGTTGCTGGGTGACCTGAAGACGCTGAATACTTCAGCGTCTTTACAAAAACTCTGTGAAGACGCTGAATGAATCGGCGCCTTCATACTATGTGTTGAAGGCGCTGAATCAACACGCTGAATATTTATATTAAAGGCGCTGAACCAGCGCCTTTAATATAAATGTTAAACGATTCAGCGTCTTCAGGGCCCTCCGACACGTGGCACCCTGACAAAAATAGGATTAGTTTTACAAATATTTTTTTTATAACATTATTTTCTAAATTTCTAAATTTATTAGGGTTAATTTTAAAAAAATCCCTTGTGTTTCTCTCTCTCGCGTTTCACACTCTCGTCGCTTCGCACATGGCGAAATAGAGCATATACGCCCATGTCGTCGTCGTCTTCTTCTTCTTCGTGATCACCTCAACAAAACCCCTTTGATTCCCTCCCCCAACCCTTTCCGCCTCCCCCTCTTGCTCGGTCCAAAAATGGAGCTCAAGCCCGGCATGTCCGCTCTCGTCACCGGCGGTGCCTCCGGGATCGGTAAACCCTAATTCTTTGTTCTCTTTCCTCGTCGAATTTGATGAGGTTTTGGATCGTTTTTGGTGTTGGAATCGGGAGAATTTTGATACTAGTGATGTAGTGGGAATTTGGATTGCTTCGGGGTTTGATGTTGAAACTAGTGATGTATGATAAGAACTTGGGATTTGGAATTCGGTTGTTGAACGAATTTGGGTTATTTCAGGGTTTTATGTCATAAACAAGTGATCCTGAGTGGAATTTTCTAGAAACCTTGTAGTTATGAGGAATATTAGACCCTGGGGTAATTGGCGAAGAGTTGGCTTCATTGATGAATGTATGCGGCGGATTATTTTACTAGAAGGATGCAGATTGCTGTAATATGTTACTACGATTTTTTCGAAAACTTTTATGCACGAAATCATATATCTGAAATCATATTTCTTGTAAACTTGTTGCCTCGCCTGTTCTTTGAATGTTAATTTCTTTGTTAGTGTTAAGTTGTTTGGAGTTTCACCACTAGCCCCTTGGGTGGTGGTTGTTTTGGGTATGGGTTTTTGTTGTATTTGTTTTTTGTTAGAAGGAAAAGGGATAGGATAAGGCACATTAGAATGAAGAACGTAGAGGAATTGGTTAATGATTAATTAATCTTTAGATAGTTTTCAATCTATACCCAAAGAGGTAGAATTAATGAATCTTCAGATAGTTCTTAATCTCACTATACTCAGAAAGATATAATTATAATTTCTCATTGGGTAAATTAATTATTTAGAGATCGAGGTTATTTATAAAGTTGGATGAGAAAGACATCAGACAGGGAACGGTGAGATATACATTCGAAGGTCTAAAACAGGAAGACAAAGTGACAAATAAACGATCAACTCACTGTGTTTTAGATAGTATAAATATGAATTCTGTGCAGAAGAATAGTATTGGAAGGGGAGTGCTGGTCCTATTTACAGCCGTTGCTGTTACTTGTTAGATTATGAATGCTCCTCCTAGATGCCAAACTTGGAGGTTTGGTGATTGAGTGTTACATAAGTTGAGAACAAGAGGGATGTTCAGGCTTTGCATGTTCCTGTAGGGTACGGTAGGTTCGATGTTGCTTTGCACTAAAGAGAACCTACAGTCTGAACTTCATTATTTTAGACCAATATATAAGGAGGCATTTTGCAGAATGGCTTTGGTTATCTCTATAATAATGTTTGCTATAGATATTAATTGATAACCTCTGCAATTAAATATTAATTTTTTTTTACATTTCATTCGTATAATGTATCTGCCTTTTTTTCTCATGGCTCTGTCCATTAATGTAGGTAGAGCACTTAGCTTGGCTCTTGCACGGAAAGGTCTATTTGTGACAGTTGTTGACTGCTCTGAAGAGAATGGAAAGGAAGTTGCTTTCTTGGTTGAGAAAGAGAACATGAATTTCCATGCAAGTCTTAACTTCCCATCAGCTTTATTTGTTAAGTGTGATGTCACTAATTCAGGTAAATTACTCTAATACTTTTTGCATTACTTATAAAAAATAACCAAATTTACATATTCTGAGTTTTTCCTTATAGTCTCTCAGTTGTAACTCGAACACATTCAAATAAACTTGGCCTTACTCTCCTTTAGTATGGAATATCTAACTTATGATGATTTAGGAGTCACTGTGAATTTTGAAGTTGGATGATTTATGACTGCCCTGTATTTATGATATGTTGTTTGTAATGTTGCATGCTGTTACATATTTTAAATCAAATCAGAAGCTTGGACTGGGTTTTATCAGCCAAGTAAGAGGAGGCTAGGAACCGGTCACTAATGTTTCTTCTGTAATGTAAGAATCCCTTTTATTGCCGGTCTCGTTTTTGTGGATCGTAAGTATTAATCAACTATTCCAAAAGCACGTGCTGATAGGAAAAGTGCACCCATCGCATTTAAGGGCTCAGCCACAGCACTCACGGGTCTCGACCTGACTCAACTCATCTGGACGTTAAGTCTATTGTTGGATCTCTTACCGTTAGGTCTATTGTGGACCGCAACCACACAGTTTATTAGGCTCACTTATCTCAACTTATTAGTTTCTTGCGCCTATTGCCATTGAGCAGGAAGTTGGATCTATTTTAGCCAATAATAAATAGCCAATAATCCCCTCCCCGTTTCCCTCTAAACACCTGCACTATTAATGCCACATGTTGGAATCGAATCTACGCCACTAGTTCTGATACCACTTATGAATCGAAAGCGCTAACCAACTATTCCAAAAGCACGTACTGATAGGAAGGGCACACCCATCGCATTTAAGGGCTCAACCACAATGCTCACAGGCTGTAACCTGACTCACCTATCTAGACGCTAGGTCTATTGTGAGATCTTTTGTCGTTATATCTATTGTAGACAGCAGTCCCATTCAATCTGTTGGACTCACCCAACTCAGCTTATTAGTCTTATGGCCTTTATTGTCACGAGGTAGGAAGTTGGATCTATTTTAGCCAATAATAAATAGCCAACACCTTTGAATCCCTTTTATTGCCGGTCTCCTTCTTCTCTTAGCATGCATATCCACTTGTCTAACTCTTGCAAAAATCAAGTATCCAATTTAGAATGGCATCATGTTAGTTCCATTTTCTCATGTTTGAAAGAATGATTACTGACGAAACATGTTGAAAAATTATCATCTAGTTCAGGTAAATCAGCTCTAACTTGGAATTTGGTCTAACAGCACACATTTACTGTTGCTTCATCTGTGCTGTGCCAGCTGTGGTCATGTAAGAAACCTTATATGGTACTGCTTCACTAATATATTATGATTTGCATTTGTATCTAGAGATTATGCTTTACCAGGCAAGTGAACCGACTTAATATTCCTGTGCATTACTAGGGTTGTTTTTGCCTCTAATATGGTCACTAATGATGATGACACTATTGCCTCAAATAATGTAAACAAGTAGCCTCGAACTTTGTATGGCTAATTTTGTGATTCCAAATATCCTGTAGCAAATGTTTAGGCTTAATCAATTCGTGCTACATGGTAAAGCTAGTTCACTGTTAGCTGACGTGCATTTAATGTGAACAGTTCTGGATAGTTGATATCAGTGCTCTAGAATGAAATTTCCTAGAGAGCATAATAAGTTCTCTTGTACCTTATGAAGCATTTGGAAAATTCCTCCTGCTTGATTTCTGGATAGCATGAAAATAAAGAGAATTTTACGTGTTAATTTGTATGAACAGGTGGGTTTTATGCTGATGCATGCAATTTACAATTTACGTGATTTAAAGTCTTTCTTTTTATGCAAGTCTCCTTTGCTTTATGTATTAGACACTTCATTGAGCTGATGGGTTTAGGTGACGTCGCTGCTGCTTTTGAGAAGCATACGGGGACTTATGGTGGACTAGATATCTGCATTAATAGTGCTGGAATTGCTGGTACAACATTGTTTTATGAAGAAAGATCTGATGGGACTGCCATGTGGAGACACACAGTGAATGTAAACCTAGTTGCAGTTATTGATTGCACTCGTATTGCGGTACGAGTCATATTCATTTATATCTGTGAAGTAAATTATTATTCAGCTCTGCTAGACGTAATATTTGTGATATTTAAGTGGTCTAATTCATTAAGTAACCAAATTTCAGAATTTTTACTCTTTTTTTTTTCCTACTGGAATATCTTATTTCATACTATAGAAAGAAAGTTGGAAATTTTGTTTGGAGGCTGGTTCTTCTGAAAGGCTATCTATGGCTGGATAGTAAGTAGTTGTTCCGATTCTATTGAGTTTTATAGATCTACAGACTCTTTTAAGTACTAATTATTATGTTAGTGTAATCCGTATAATTGAACTCCTTTTCTTCCTGCAATTCTGCAAATTGTATAATTTGTTTTTTTTCTTCTTCCCAAATTTCCCATTTTATATCGAAATTAATATTTGCTTTTCTTTTCCCCCTTTTTAAGTTATATGCTTATTGATTTTGGAACAGTGAGAAAATAGCAGTATGGCATACGCCAGTTATGTTGCCAAGTTGTGTTTCTCCCTTTCCTTTAGGCTTATGACTGATCTTGTAAAGTTTACAAAATATATTTTACTACATCTATTTATAGTTACTTTATAAGATTGAACTCCCTTTTCTCAACTTTTTGTTGCAAATGTTTCACAGATTCAAATAATGCGATCTAAAAAGAAGCCTGGTGTCGTAGTAAATATTGGCTCTGCTTCAGGTCTTTATCCCATGTATAACGAACCCATCTACTCTGGTACAAAAGGTATTGTTTTCTTCAAGCTCTTGGTGCTGACTTAGTGACTGCAGCCCCAACTCATTAGCGAACAATAAACTTTATGTACTTACATGCACTTTCTAGCCTCTCTGTGCTTAATATGTCTGTATCCTGAACCTTTGTACTGGAAATGCGATTTCCTTTTAAAATTATACAGATTATGTTAAATCTTTTATAAAAGACCTGACAGTTCCATAGTCAATACAATTTTGACAATGAACCTTAACGTGAAAGTCAACTCTTTTCACTTTGATTTAAGTTTATCAAATAGTGGATATTTGTAATAGACAGATTAATACAGGAATTGTTAGGCTTTATATTCTGAAAATATTTAAATTTACCAAATCCATACCTCAGATTTCACGTTATAGTCACCTGGACTTGGCTGTTTATTTGGTGATATGCAGTGTTTTATAATAATGTTTATCCAAAATATTTTATTTTTTGTTATGGAGATAAATTGGTTCTAGCATTACCTTAAAAAATAACGAAATGCTCGTTCAGTAATTTTGGTTGTTTATAAAACTCTACCAGTTAGATGATTTTGAAAGCCAAGATTTTTTTTTTCTTTTAATGCTACTGAATGACTTTTGTCTCCTTTAATTGCTATAAATTTAGACTTTAGACTTTTTCACTTCTCCATGCAATATCTATATTGCAGGTGGTGTGGTTTTATTCACCAGATCTCTTGCACCACTGAAACGCGTGGGAATTCGTGTTAATGTGCTTTGCCCCGAGGTATTAAGTGGTTTGTAACATCAAGTGAATCATTTTTTTTGGTCAAGAAATTTTTGTGTTGAGTTTGAAGTTTCGAAGTATCAGATTTTTTGTCATGAATAATTCAACTACATAGGACTGTAAATACTTGGCAGTTGATATGTCTTGCCAGTAACCTTTTCAGAGTATCATTCTCATCTGGTGACTATCCTATGGTGGCAAGGGCCTTACTACATGAGTATCATGTTGCTCTCTAGGTGTATTGTATTGTCTCTGTAAAATGCTATCTACATTTTAGGTGTTCTTTTGCCGTAGTTTGAAAAGCATGGGCATTGATTTTATCAGAGCTTACTTTTTGCTGATCTATCTACTTCTTAGTGTGAGCTGGTATATGTACAATCATTAGTCATTTACTTGTTTGTTATATGTGCAGCCTTTTCTTTAATGTTTTGTCTATTGAATGTACAACGCAAAATTACTTCATTTTGTCTATTTTGTCCTTCGTGCATATGCAATATCTTTCTAGGCCATTTTTAATATATGTGGGTAATACTGCATATTCATATCTATTAGTAATTTGAATACAACAACGTCATTTTGTTTCTCTTTTGCCTCGAAGAAAAAAACTGTGTTTCTTTCTGGTGATCATCTTTGCTTGAGCCACTTAGCTATTCATTTCCTTGGTGATAAATGATGCAACAGAGATCAGTTAATTTAATACATTATCTAAAAGTTAATTAATTACTTCTCACTATTGCTTAATGTTGTAATGCAGTTTGTTCAAACTGCATTGACGTCAAAAATAAATCCCAAATTACTTGATGCAACTGGTGGATTTCTGTCCATGGAGGAGGTCGTCAAAGGTATGCAATTGTGAGTTTGCACAAGTCATATAGAAGATGTACGACAAGATTAAAATTTTTGATCTTTAATATCGTCATTGGATTTTCTTCTGATTTTTATCTGTTATACTTGGGTCATTGCTTGTTCTTTAGCTCTTTATGTAACTAAACTCTTGAGAAACTATCTGAATTTATTCTATTTCAATGCATATTTATTGACATCTGTGATGATATTTGTCGCCTAGAGTAGTGCAATTTCAATGCATAGCCCTAAAAAAGGGCCTATGTTCAGTTTAACTATTTTGGCCACCAAATACGTATGTGCTGCACTCGTTTGTTTTATTCCCCAATAGAGCTTATTTCATCAAAGAACGGTGAAAAAGCGGTTAATCATTTGGTTGACCAACTTTACTAGGCAGGGTCCTGTTACTAATATCTTTTTTTTTATATCAATTTTAGTACATCACTTTTGATTCTTACTTTATTGTGTAAATTAATTTTAATTTACATGTGGTGCAACTTTTAAAAAATGGAAATGGTTATCTATTTATGCACTTTGGTGGTTGTACTGTTAATATCTCTTTTATCTTCATTTATTTGTATTGAGAAACTTGGTTTTGCACATGTAAACTATTGTGCATATATAAGCATATAGTGATTTATATCGACAGATATTACTTGTTTGTTTTGTCTAGCTATATTGATATGTATGTTTGTGCTGACAATGCAACTATGCAATGCCACTAATGTATACGGAGGATAGGTTTGAGCCCATTACTCCTGATTAGAAATTATGTACATATACGAAGTTGCTACCCTATTGCTGAATTCGAATATATATGAATAGTAGTTTATGTTCAGTTAGAAATCCTTGCATGTTTGGGATTATTTGTCTGTAAATGATGGTGCGTAATGTCAGCTGCTCTTTGCTTCGTATTTTGTGAAACATAACCTTTATTTATGTTTTTCTAGGTGCATTTGAGCTTATAAAGGATGAAAGCAAGGCTGGTGCTTGTCTATGGATAACTACACGTAGAGGGATGGAGTACTGGCCTACTCCAACGGAAGAAAGAAAGTACTTGGTAGATCCGTTCAAGTCAAAAAGAAAATTCAAACACTCTAATTATTCAAATATCGAGATACCTCATTTTTTCGAAAAAATGTGAGTTATGCTGCACCTCTGTCAACAAAAATTTTAGGGTACTATCTTTTTAAGTCTAATCACTTCTAAGTCCTTGCTGTTCAGTTGTCAAACAAGAGTTTTTCTGTAAAACAACGCATTGCTGGTTACAGTGCTGTAATTTCTCTGTTGTTTTACGGTTCTTCATTAAATTGATGTTGTATCACTCCTTGATAGTTATTTCCTGTTTTGATTATGTAGAGTTGTTCACACTCTCACCCATGATTTCCGAAGTGCTACAAGGGCTGTTCAAACACAGTTGAGATTGCCCCTTGAACCACAGCATGCCCTTGTTAAAATCATATATGCTGGTGTAAATGCTAGTGATGTGAGTTCCCACAACAACAATTTTATTTTTAGTACTGTAGTTTGCTTGCTTCGTGCTCTCTCAATGTTAATCACATGCATGACAGGTTAACTTTAGTTCTGGACGTTATTTCGGTGGCAATGCAAAGGAAGTTGCTTCACGCCTTCCTTTTGATGCTGGTTTTGAGGTTTCATGGAATCTCACACTTTTACCTTTAAATTTGATTTGTATTTATCTTGCTCTGCTCTCAGTGATACTTACTTTTAATGTAAATTATGAAGTTCCAATTACTGTCAAAGTGCTTGTTTCGGTAGAAAATGCTACATTATGGCTTGATATTTCATGACTAATTAGAGAAATCATGCCAATTTTGATTATGTGCTGTTGGGCAGCAACTCATTCATTTCTTACACCTTTTATATACAGGCTGTGGGCATAGTTGCTTCTGTAGGTGACTCAGTCGCTCATGTGAAAGTTGGCACCCCTGTCGCTCTTATGACTTTTGGCAGCTATGCTGAATTCACATTGGTATCTCTGTCCAGTTTGCGATTTAACTTTTATTTTCTTTTTCAATAATGCCTACTCTGCTACCTGCTAATGTTAAGTGTATAAGTTGCTATAACCTATTACCTGTTTGCTCAAGTCTCCACTTTTAATCACAGGTTCCAGCAAAACACCTTCTTCCTGTGCCAAGGCCAGATCCTGAGGTCGTAGCAATGCTAACATCAGGCTTGACTGCTTCCATTGCTTTAGAAAGGGTATGAAATGTGATTAAAAGTTTAGGCAAGTTGTGTTTCTGCTTCTCATTTTGTCTTTTATTTTCCGCAACTTTAGGTCTTGTTTGGTTTACACTTTTTTTTTTCTGTTTTTTTTAAACTCAAATTCTATGCAACTGACTGAGCTGATGGATTTTCTTCTCTATTCTTGTTTTTGTTTGGTTAACTTGCTAGCTCACCTTTTCTCAGAAAATACAAAGAAGTGAAATAAGATTCAAGGTTTTATTATATATATATATATATATATATATATATATATATATATATAGAGAGAGAGAGAGAGAGAGAGAGAGAGAGAGAGAGAGAGAGAGAGAGAGAGAGAGAGAGTAGAGCTTATATACTTTTAAAAGTACAAGCCCATCCATGCTTGTGAATTTTTTACCATTAGATTTGCATTGGGATTTGTGTTTTTGTAAACTCAACTAAAGAGAGAGAAAGAGAAAGTACAAAGCACAAATTCCAATACAAATTCCAATACAAATCCAATGGTAAAAAATTCACAAGTATGGATGAGCTTGTGCTTTTAAAAGCGTATAAACTCTACCCTCTCTCTCTCTCTCTCTCTCTCTCTCTCTCTCTCTCTCTCTCTCTCTCTCTCTCTCTCTATATATATATATATATATATATATATATATATATATATATATATATATATATATATATATATATATGTAGTCCGACTACTATGCTATTGATAGCACCAAGCACTTGGTGCTATCAAGTTTTCCACCGTTAGATCAACTCCTTTGATCATTTCCAACCCTTAGATCATACTATTCAACCAACCACACACTAAACCTTAGAGGATCTCTATCATCCTAACCGTATATTTCTTTATCCAAGGGGTCAAAAACCTAATAGCACCAATGATCTTGTGCTATTAATAGCATAGTAGCCCAGTTTATATATATATATATATATATATATATATATATATATATATATATATATATATATATATATATATATATATATATATATATATATGGCCAAACAAATCCCATAAATATATAGATTGCAAACAATTCAACATCCATTGCTACATTTGACCTAGAATTTAACTTAAATAAACAAAAAAAAAGCAGAAGTGTAACCAACTGAGTCTTTAGTTATTCCATGGTTTACTAATAGTCTAAATTTTGCTATAATGCCCAGGAGATGTAATGTCTCTCTAGTGTGTAGTATGTAAATCTTGTCTTCTGTATTTGTAGGCAGGACAGATGGCATCCGGCCAAGTAGTTTTAGTGACAGCAGCAGCTGGTGGTACTGGTCAATTTGCGGTTCAGGTCAGTAACTGCTACGTGCTCATCGTTACTCACAAACCAGAATTCCTTGTTATGCTACAAACTGTTTTCTTCTCTTAATTCATGGCTCTTATTATCTACCAAGTGGCTTATTTTGTGATAAATGTTTGGTTACATAACTAAAAGAATATAAAAACCTGAGAGAAATACATTTTTGAATCCTTAGTAAAGATATATGAATGGAACAGATGATGTATTCTAGACAAGGATTTAAGTGCCCATCGGCATGGGCCATATCGTGCCAACAATATATTGGCACGATACAAGCTCCGATGCTGATGACATAATTCAAAACTCTTTTTTCTTTAAATTAGTAAGTAATTTTCTAAATAGAGTTCAAAAGGTTTGATAATGATACATAATAAGCAAGTAGAATATTTTGTTGCTAAAGAAAATACATATTTCATGCCATTATGTGTTACCACACATGTATTTTTTATGACCGGCACGCACTGTGCCGCCAAGTTTTCGGCACGACCCCATGCCACGACACGTAAATCCTTGATTCTAGATTTCTAGAAACCAAGAATAAAAGTTGACTAGCAGAGCTCAACTCAGCCTTTTACACAGTAGATGTGGTTAGCTATCTGAGTCCTTAAAAGAAACCTAATCAAAACATTATATATATATATTTATCATCTAATTATTTTACTACTTTCTCATCATAGTATACTTTCCATATTCCCTATACGGTAAATATTTTGGATAATTCTAGCAATTTGTTGATTTAGGCAATTAGAATGGTAAATGGGATCTAGGTACATTATGCTAAACTTGTAACTTTGCTGCTGGGAAAGATTTCACTTAATATGCTTAAATTTCTCTTTATTTGGCTTATCTTCTCCCTCTGTTGTGCAATAGCTTCTTACTTGATTTCTGTGCCAGTGATATATTCAAATGCCTTGTTTTAGTTAGCGAAATTGGCTGGAAACAAGGTGGTTGCAACATGTGGAGGTGAAAGAAAAACTGCATTGTTGAAGTCCTTGGGAACAGATCGTGTGATAGACTACAGAAAGGAAAAGATAAAAGATGTATGCCTACCAGCTATCTTCCTTTTCCCTTCATAGTTATACTATCACAAATTATAGTTGTCAGTAGTTGAATTTATTATCTATTGGTTTCTCTTAACTATTTGCTTGTTGATGATGGTACTTTATTCTACCAATTTCTCTTTTACAATTGGTTAAAATACTCGAGTAGAAGATTTGTTTAGGATGGAATAAGATTTGCTTGTGTTCAAGCTCGGTTGGTAGAAATCATTCTATCAACCTTTTTTCTTTTCATTTTGAAAACAACATATATAAATAACTTTAGCACTAAATCCACCGTTAAAATATTTGTCACTTAAATGTCAGAGTATGATCATTCTTGTTGCAAGAAGTAGAAACAGTTAATCCATCACATGGTTTTTGTCTGACCATGCAAGCGACAGCCCATTTTATTGTCAGCCTAAGGTTACATAACAAGATTCTATTTGCGAAGTACAAGTTGTTGCTCATTGATTGTAAGTTGATTATGTTCCTCAATTCAAGTAATTATAACCAGCACCCCCTCCATAAATGATTCCGTTCAACTTAAGTGTGACTGAAAGTCGTATTATTTTTCATTTACACTTAGAGTGATATCGAGGGAAACTTATTTGCTGTAAAGTTCATCCAAAGTTTGTGCCTGAATGTAGAAATCTCATTATTTTCTTAAGCTTCTTTATGTTTGCTCTAGCAAAAAAATAAAATAAAATATCAAAATGCTTGTCTGTTTGTATAGTTTTTCATTTTTACAGCTTCTTGCGATTCAAGCTCTTTCCACACTGTACAGCATAAGTAAAATCTAATTTACTCAGCATCATTGGAATTATGGGTACTTTTGAGCTATCTTCTTTCCATTTCCTTTTCTTTAAATTAAAGCGTTAGCATGCTTCTTCATTTTATATTTTATATAACCTTTCCGTTGAACTTTTCTGTGGCATGTTATTTGTATTCTCCGAGAAGATTTCTTAATAGATGTTCTGAGCACCATATGTCACATATAATTCATTTATTTGTTGTTTGCTATATTATTTGTGATAGCAAAATTTGTGATTGTTTCCTGCATATTCTTCAGGTTTTGAAGAAAGAATATCCGAAAGGTGTTGATATCATCTATGAATCTGTAGGTGGAGAAATGTTTGATTTGTGCTTAAATGCTCTAGCAGTTCATGGCCGGCTTATTGTGATAGGCATGATCTCTCAGGTAGTTTCAGCAATTGGTCAATCTAATTTATTTGGCAAACTTGTGAAAATTATTATGATTATTCATGACAGGAAAAATAAATAATATGCTGTGCATCTCATTTTTGGTTAAGATTTACCGAGTATGTAGTATCCCTCTCACATCCCTCTCGCATAAAAGCCTTAGCAATAATCTGGATATCGCCTTATCCCTAAAACTTGTGCATGATTTTTTTCTCAAGTTCACAAGCCACTTGCATTTATCTTTTGTCACCACACATAGTTAGAGATATATTTAGGAGAAAGAAAGGTAAGACGAGTGATGGATTACACATCTTGTATACAATTATTCTTTGGATGCCCTTTGTCGCTGATGAACCGGCTCAATGAATTTTCAGTATCAAGGAGAGCATGGGTGGAAGCCTTTGAACTACACTGGGCTGTGTGAAAAGATCCTCGCAAAAAGCCAAACTGTGGTATGATTTACACTGTAAATTCGTAAAATTTGGAGCTTTGAATTGTCTTTTAATGCTGTGAGATTGAAATTTGGTTTTTTATTGATTCCGCTGACTTGATAATTCTTTCTTTTTACAAGCCAAATGTAGTATTTGAGAATTTGGTTCTTGTACAATGATTGTTATTGTGCAATTTATTTCAGGCTGGGTTTTTCCTTGTACAATATGCCCACTTGTGGCAAGAGCATCTGGATAGACTTTTTGATCTTTTCAACTCCGGAAAGCTTAAGGTACTCTGTTCTCCTCCTGACGCTTACGACCATTTTTTTGATGATTGATTGAAATAATCAAAAAATGTCGGGCATTCTTTACTCACACGAATGAGTATCATTTTGGGTATAGCTCACTGAACATTTCCGAATACGTTGATTGAAAGGAAAACTTCAAATACTGGACAATTGGTTTTATTAGAACCCTAGCTTCCTAGCTTCTTGTTTCTGTTTTTCTCTATCTTTTCCATTAAGAAAGAAATATAGTCCTCAGGCATGTGATGCTTGCAAGTCTTGCTGATCTTTCAGATACTAAGTCTCATTCACAGTTACAATCACTGGCTGTTAGAACTTTTTTGCCCCTCTTTTTGTTATCAGTTTTAGTGCCTCTAGATTGGCGATAAATAATAATATTAACCTTCTATACTAATTCTTCGGTTCTTTTGTGAGCAAACTTTCTTTGTAAGACAGTCATTATTGCTATTTTAATTTTCGGGTGCTAGTACACCAACAGATGCGATCATGTAAACCCTTTTCCATATTTCACTCATTCACGGCATGTAGTTCCAAATAAAATGCTCTTAATGCTTATGAAATGTTGCAGCTTTTGTCATCAAGTATTTGAACTACAGAATCCCTAAGGAACTGGCACAGTTGCCTGGTTAGCTGTGGGCACAATGATGAATGATGAATAACTCGTCGTAGTTTTCCATGGTTTTTTACATGGTTTCATGGAGCTCTTTTGTTTTGTTTCTTGCTAGTGTGAATGAACTAAACTTGATTAGAAATTTTGATTGTTTTCTCTCTGCACCATAATCCATTACAGAGGTTGTATATTTTGCTGGGTTTATATTTTGGGTCTGCAGACACTTTCTTGATGACCATACATCTGTTGCATGCAATAGGTTGCTGTTGATCCCAAGAAATTCTTGGGTGTTGCTTCTGTTGCTGACGCGGTTGAATATCTTCATTCTGGCGAAAGCCTTGGCAAGGTATGTTTGTCTCTATGAGAAATTGCCGAAAAAAATATAAAAATATAACTGTTTCCATTCAGTTTATTTTAGTTTTTCAGAACTTAATAGTTGATTGACGCCGTCCTACAAACTTCACAGGTCGTTGTGTGCATCGATCCTACATTTAGTCGGAAACCATCTAAACTATAATTTCGTGACTTCCATTTGGATGTTTGAGGAAATTATATCGGGATGAGTAGCTCAATAATTTAACTAGTTCACAAAAGATGGTGCGCGAGCAATAAAGTGATGTTATGTCTTTTTCATGTAGCAATAAATGTTGTAAATCAGAGGTATGATTATAATGAAGCGAAGGGGAAGTTGGCTATTTGTGTTGTATCCAAACAATTCTAATTGAGAGCTTGATTTCCTGGAAAGCGGTGCTGTTATATTGTCAAACTGCTCTCCCAGGGAGAAAGGTTTTGAGTGCCCTTGCATGGGTTGTGCCCATATTTCATATCGATTAAATAAGATACCAGCACAATACATAACAGACTTATATGCCAATAATAAGATTTAAAAAATATTTTTTTAAAAATTAATTAGTAATTATTTCAGTAAAGTATACAAATTAATTAATTAGTAGTAATAAATAATTAGAATATATTGATATTAAAAATTATTTTATGCATGTGTAGGTGCATATATATATATATATATAGATAGAGAGAGAGAGAGAGAGAGAGAGAGAGAGAGAGAGAGCTAGGCTGGAATATTATTAATAGTATCAAGTTATTGGTGCTATTAAGTTTTTAACCTTTGAATTAAAAGATATGTGGTTGAGATGATAGTGAGCTCCTTGGATTTAATAGGTGATTGAAAAAATAATAAAATATAACGGGTGAAAATGATCAAAGAGGTTGATCTATGGATAAAAAATTTGATAACACCAATAACTTGATATTATTAATAGTATAATAGCCGGACTAATATAGAGCTAGGGTTTAGTTAATAGTATAATAGCCGCACTCATATAATAGCCGGACTCATATAGAGCTAGGCTGAAATCTTCAAATTATATCTCTATATATATATATATATATATAGAGCAATGCTATATGTACACCCCCAAGGTGTACATCTTACACCCACCCATCTAAGGGTGGGGGGTCACTTCACAAATTGTGAAGTGACCCCTCACCACACCCCACCCATTGGTTGTGAAGTGACCCCTCACCACACCCCACCTATTGGATGGGTGGGGTGTGTCATGTACACCCCAAATGGGGGTGTACAAGTAGCATTTTCCATATATATATATATATATATATATATGCTATGCCCGGGGTTGAGGGGGGGGGGGGGGGGGGGGGGCGGGGGGGGGGGGGGGGGGGGGGGGGGGTGTGGGTGGGGGGTTAAGCATGTACGGTGCAAGTAAGACGGCTTTTAAGTTCCCAGTAGTGGCAGCTTAGTTCCTGAAAAGTTGCTGAAATCTTATTAAGGTGCTGGGTCTGGTTCCTCCTGAACGTTCGTATGTTACAGTTCATCCTAGGCTACCGGTAGAACAAAGGGTGTATGAACGTCGAATGATTACGATTCACCAAAGTGCAAGGTAACATAGAAAAAAACAATCACAAATATGTTCTATAACAATATTATTCCAAAAAAAGTCCAAGAATTTACATCATATAATGTACAGTATTAAGAAAAAGGTCGGTCAGCATAGTATACAGAAAGCTAAACGAAAACTCGCAGCTGTCAAACAGGATTTCTTCCTATTCCCACTCCATATTTACAGAATATCCAGAAGGCCAAAAGTATCTATAGTCTTGATCGTCGCAGATATCTGATAGGATTTAAAGAACTGTTTCTCCGGTTAGTCACAAATGTCTGTCGGCCTTTCGGAGCCATTCCGGGCTTAATGTCCCAATCTTCAACTCTCTTTGGAATGCAAACGTCGAAAAGGATTTGGCTGAGAACACCCTGGGGATTAATGCTAGGTAGGTCAAAAAGTTCACCCTGTTGCTTGTTGAGTGATGGAGCTGCTTCTTTCGTTTCGTTGGATTCCATTGAGCTCGGTAGGAAGAAATGGTCACTGGGCCCATTGGCTACCCTTTTTAGGCTCTCATTCGAGCTCGCGGCTGCTTCATGAAGATTGCATACCGATTGTGATATCTTGTAGCAGGGGCCGCTAATGCCGGTTGTTTTGCTATTCAGTTGGCTTCTGTGGCAAGAGGTTATGAGAGCTTTGGACAGCAACTCGTCTACGGCAGTTTGATACTCAGCAGGACGGAACATGTAATGGCCTGCAAATGATCGAGAAGATTTGTACAGTTAGTGAAATAATAAACCCGAGTCATAGTTCGAAACCAAGTGAACAAGGAACAAGAAATAAAATACAAATGCAGCTCATCTTGTAAGATGATTTTATAATTATTTCATCTTCTGAAACTCCTTTACATAGCTCGAAGTCCGACTAACTATCATGATAGTTGCCTCAATAGTAATTGCAAATCGGGGGAGTTTATGGGACTCAGACACTTTTTTCTAAGGGGCAATTTCCTATATATTCCTAAAAATTTTCCTGTTTTTAGATTTACCCCTCTTAGAAAGCTAATATTAAAATTACCCTTCTTACGTTCCAACTTCTTTCTAAAATGCCCATGAAGTTAAACTCTGTTAGTGTACCGTTTGGAGCTGCCGTTATCTGTGTGAAATTACCATTTCGCCCTTTCAAATATACCCTTCTACTATAACCAACTTTTGTTATGTACCCTTAAAATTTTCAATAGTTTTGGTAGATAGGGACAAAATAGATATATCTGATAATTTTCAACTCCGATTATTATTTAACTCTAGTTTAACCCTAGTTAACTTAACAAAAGAAAACGGTAGGGGTATTTTTAATAACGGTGGAACGTATGAAGAGTATATTGGAAAGAAAAAAATAAGAGGGGTAAATCAGATATTTCTTCAGATTTCAGGGGTACACAAGCAATTATCTCTTTTTCTAAAGTCAGTTTGTCTAGAAAGAGATAAGTGAAAGGATAACAGTTTGTCCTCCAGCTCAAGCAAGATAGCTGCATTTTACACATTTTACCATATTGACAACATATAAAGCTCCTCATGTTGTAAAGCTTTGCCTCCATTAAATGGAACGATACAAATAATTAGGATAATTCATCCAGCATAAAGTTTAATCCATGCATCTCTTCGGCAATGCGACATGCTGCAATATTTTGTTATCAGATATGATGCTACTTGTAGATCTCATTAAACTGTGTGGTAACTACAGATATGGGCAGCAACCTAAAGTTCATTAGCATAAATGTACAGTTTTTTCGGGTAGTGTCAGCTCTAGCCTTTAACAGCATTTCTTCTAGACATAACAGCCAGCTGATAAGCAGTTTTAAAAAAAAACAATTATATCAAGCACAAAAACAGAGTAATTCACACAGCTGTGCCGAGTGAATTTGCAACACTTCACAATATGTTTTTCATGAGAAACAGATTAGTTTTTTAGCATGCCTTACAATCAAGACAATAGCTCAAAAATTAATAAAAAGGAGTTAAGAGCGCACCTAAATGAGGTGAATTTCTCCAATTTACTAGTTTAACATCTCCGCCATTATCTAGTAGATGTTGTGTAAAACTGGAGACAATTTGGTAGGAAGCTAAGTCATCGTCTTCTGAACAAAATATAAGAAATGGACCTATGCCCTGCATAATTAGGATACAGAAATCAAGTATTAAAAACAGTATAAAGAAACTATTTCGGAAATGGGAATAAGCAAACTATGGTTCGGCCTAAAGGAAGTCTTACAATTGATGAGTATAGAATCTGCCAGTATTCAGCACGTTGTGCTTCAAATCTGTTTAAGAAGAGAGTATCCAAACCAGATGCAAAGGCTTTTCCCATCCATGATGTTATCTTTAGGGGCTGAGACATCATAGGAACAGCGGGATGGAGGAATAATTGGGTGCCCACATCGCTGGTAAAATCGACTGGACTGGAATCGAAAATTTGTCCACAAATGGAATCTCTTACGAGTCGATACTCATTCTTCAAAGGAAAACAAAAAATTGTAACAATTTATCTTTTAAGATAGTTACTTCAATAACGTAAAACCCAGAAAGGGATTTAAATTTCTGCAGTTACTAATATTCAAAACCTAAAAATATAACAAGAACTAGGCCCAAGTAATTCATGAGTTAAAAGTTCACGAATTACCAACTAGTAGTTGCTCTAGCCACATAACATGAATGCCGTGTCTTTGATGCACAATGATGAAAGATTGAACTACATACAATTAATGAAAGCTGGCGTAAGTGAATTAATCTACACCATACATCTTCGAAGAGTTTTGTCACATGCTAGGTGTCCACCTAATTTTCCATGGAGGATATTACGATAACAAATGCTCAAAATGGTATAAAACAATATAAGCTTACCAGACTGAACCCTCCACATCTTCCATCAAGTAACTGCAAAAACCAAAGAATAGATCATTTTCTTAGTTCGCAGGAAACAGAAGGTTAATGATTCCCTAACAAAACTCAAACTGGAATAATGAATAAAAAACAGGCAAATTGCAATAGGTTATGCATTTTCCGGCTAGCTCTGATGTTCTCACCTGAAGAAACTTGTACATGCATCCTTTTGATCCAGCAGAAAAGGTAACCAGCACAATAGGTGATGGTCTAATCTTTAGTTCCTGATACATCAAACTTGTCACTTTAGCTGCCAATAGAGGTAGATGGCACTAGCATTTGAATTGCACTAAGTAAGATGAGTGAGTCAATTGGCCAGCCATACACAAATGATACAAAGCCCATTGCTGTAGCTCAATGGAGCTAAAATTTAGCACGGCCATCTAATTAGTGGACTGCTAAGAAGGATGATTCAACTACAGTTGATGGCATACGAAAATCAGAAGTTTAATTGTAGCATAACTAGTGATGCAAATTTGGTGCGAGGTATAGTGTAAAGTAGGCCAATTGCACATGGAAAAGAGTTTCTAACCTTAGCAAGCTCATCAAGAACACCGCAGGCAAGTGATGTTGCCTTCTCGGGGAAGAATCTGCAAGGAGTCCTAATTAATATTCATAAACATTTAACAATAACAGTAAACAGAAACATTCCTTACAAGATAAACACAAGTTTACTACTAGATGTATGTTTCAAAATATAACATAGCCGAATAACAGCACAATCAGCAACTTCTCAAAATTCGCAATTTAACACGAATAGGATCAAATTAAAACTAGTCCAAATATTACAATCTGAGGGAAGCTATAAGAACCGATATATGTTATCCTCCTCTTCAAATTACAATATGCTCAAGCAGTACATAATCCAACAATTTTACTACCAATGTTTTCACTAAAATTTGGATTTTTATCAGTAATTAACCCTAATAAAGCAGGATTTCCACACTAATAGCAAATTAATCAAAATACATGATATCTAACAGAAATTAAAACCCTAAACAAGCAACTCGGTAACTATAAGAGAGAAAGAGAGAGAGAGAGAGAGAGATTACAGGGTGAGAAATTCGGTGTGGCAAATGAGGCAACGCCATCCAAGAGACCAATAGAGATCTATATACGGCCTCAGATGCTTCTCCTCGCTCCATAACCACGCGAAAACCACAACAATCCCCTTCACCTCCCTCGTCCCCGCTCCCTCCACTCTCCCCCAGTAGAACCGCCCCCCATTTCCCCACATTTCTCGCGCGATCCGCGACCCAATCTCGACCGCGAAACCCTAATTCTCGCCTCGTAGAGCCAATCCAAGAGCTCGAGGATGGGATCGAGAAACCCTAATCTCGCAGAAAATGGGGGAAAGGAGAGGAGAGGTCGAGAAAAATGGAGGAAAAAGCTCCGCGTTTGGGGTTCTCGTGGCTTTAAAATGAATGGATAGTGTCGACGCTATCGTGCGCACTCACGCTAACGTGCGCGCCTGCGCAGGATAAGCACTGGCGCGTTCGACTTATTTAGGTAGCGTTTGGTTCGGGGATTAGAAAAATTTTGTTATACCGGGGATAGGTACAGATTCTGGTATTAACAGGAATTGATGTAAATTTGCGTTTGGTTCATTTTATGAGTTATACCGGAATTAAAGTAAATTGTGTTTGATAAATTATATAGGAATAAGGAGAATAGGAAGAATTGGTAAAAATTGTGTTTGGTTGAGTATAGAGGAATAAGAAGAATTGATAAGTGATAAATTTGTGTATTGACTATTTTGCCCTTTATGATATAATATATAAATAAAATAATTTATTATATTAATCAACCTAATAATAAATTTAAAATATTATTTAAAATTGTAAAAAATATTTAAAAATAAATAATAAATAATTAAAAGTACTTAAAAATAATAGAAAATTATATATTAAAATATTTAAAATTTTTGATTGTTTTGACTATTTTGCCCTTTAAATTAAAGTTTAAATAGGAGTAAAAAATTTAATTTTTAAAAATTTATATAAATTTTAAAAAAATACATAATAAAAATTAAAGTTTAAGTGAGAGTAAAAATTTTAAGTGAGAGTAAATAAAAATTAATTTTTAAATTTTAAGTGAGAGTAAAAATTTAAATTTTTAAATTTATATAAATTTTAAAAAAATTATAAAATAATTGTATAAATTTTAAAAATTTAAAATTAAAATTTTTTTTTCAAAAATGAAATAAAATAAAATTCTTAGATTTATTAAAAAATAAGTTAAAAAATTAAAAAAATTTAAAAAATTTAAAATTTAAAATTTAAATATTTTTTAAAATTTAAAAATTCTAATTTAAAAAATTTATAAAATAATTTTTATTAATATGCAAAAGAAAGAAAAAAAAAAAATTAAAACCCACTAAAAAGAGAGTGAGGAAAGAGAGAGAGAGTCTTTTCTCGATTCTCGTGCCACTTTATGGGTTCCTCCCAATTCCACCAAATAGCTGAACCCGGATTCCAGCTTCCATACCCGTAATTCCAGCCAGCCTAGAACCCGGGTTCCCATCCATTCTATCCCCGTTTGGGTATGGACTTGGGGATAAGGGGGTATTCCCCCCTTATCCCCCTTACCAAACGACGCCTTAGGATACGGACGAGGGGACGGCGCAGGATAAGCTAAAATGCGCGGAGAGGTGTGGATTGATTTAACCATGTATTTCGATTTGGATAAGAATTTATTATGAAAAATTCTCAGAATAACAAAATTAATTATTACCAAATAATATTTTATTCAATTTGGTATTATTTATGCTAATTATTTTTGAATTTTCGGTTAAATTTTTTTTTTCAATCATTAAATTTTAAAATTTGACATTACACGTTCTAAACTTACTACTGAATCTATAAATTGATGGGTTATTCATTCATGAATATAATAATATATAAGATGGATTAGAACTAGTAGTGAAAATTTTTAACTTTAATTTTTAATAAATTTATAAATTTATAAAATTTTAAAATTTATTATTTTTAAAATTTATACAAATTTTAAATTTTAATTTTTAATAAATTTATACCAAATTTTTAAAATTTTAAAATTTATACCAATTTTTATATAAAAAAAATTTGAATTTTTAAAAATTTTCAAAGTTTCAAAAACCAACAAAATTTTAATAATTTTTTTTATATATAAGTAAAATATAAATTTAAATAATTTTTTTAATAAATATTTTAAATTAAATATTTAAAATCATATCAATAAAATTTTTATCTTAAATTAAAATTTTAATCCTTTTTATAATTCTTATTTCTCTTTAACTTATCAAAAATAATTTTTTTTTATTTTCGATACAACTCTTATATTCAACCAAAAATAAAATTAAATTAATTTTTATTTATACCTAAAATTATATTTATTCTGAAAATAATTAATTTTTTATTATATCTTAACCAAACGCAACCCGAAGAGATATAAGGAATCGAGTGTGTCCATGAGCTATCGGTGAAAGATTACGCTTCGTCAGCAGATTTTTTTATTTATACCTAAAATTATATTTATTCTGAAAATAATTAATTTTTTATTTAATTTTTTATTATATCTGAATCAAACGTAACCCGAAAGAGATATAAGGAATCGAGTGTGTCCATGAGCTAATCCGTGAAAGATTACGCTTCGTCAGTGGATGTCCTACCGTCCGCTTTAAGTTTCGTGTTTGAAACGGCCGAAGTTGAATAAATATATATATTTGGCTAAATTGTACAATCAAACGGACAGAATTTTTTTTGTATTATTAAAACGTACATAAAGTCAGTATAAGATAATAAATGAAAAAGCATTTATTTATCATCTCAAAAAAATATCAAAAAGCGAAAAAAATAAACCAGACTAGTACAACATTCGAACATTTACATTCAACTCCACGTACATTTCATTTTACAATTTTAAATATTTACATTTTCATCTCTCAAAATAAAATTTCTATAAATTCGCTTGAAATGAAAAACAACTCTCTCGCTGTTAAAGGTGACATATACCCGAGGCCACAAGCCGTGATGTCCATACCCGCGCCGCTGCGCATTTGTCGTCTCAAATTATGAAGTGCATAATATTTAAATTAAAAAATTTATAGATTATTAAAATTTGAGTATTTAAAATTTAATTTATTTGATTTGAGTCGGTCAGTAATATTTTGATTTTAAAATTTAAGGTAGGTAGTATATTAGCTAAATCTATAAAGATAAATAATACATTCAAAATTTAAAATTAAAATATTGTTAACATAATTAAATCAGATAAATTAAAAAATTAGATAGTTATATCAAAATTTAAAAAAGTTCGAAACGTAGTCAACTTAAAATAATTTATAGTTTAGATAAATTTTAAACATTTTTATCTTAATTTATTATAAGTTTTTGTTCGAACTTTTTATATGGTTGAGAATCTGGCACTCGTCCAGATACCAGATTTTGTAAATTCGTAACCAGCTCCGGTAACGTCTAGGTTGGAATTCCGCAACGAAAGTATCAAATTAGATTTTTTATTATAAATCCGTACCCTAACATAAATTGAAACCAACACAAGCACAAAAAGAAAAAAAATCAAAACAGAAAATACAAATAAAATAAGATTGATTAACCAAGAAAAGAATTACACCGACTCCTCTTCTACAATAGAGTCGCTACAATCCAAGCCCTCTTTCTGAATCTCTCTCAACTTCTTCTCGTCTTTTATAAATCTAGAATATTTTCTTTTTGAACGCACATGAACATCCAAAATTATAGGTACTTTGGCCATACCATATAGGTGTGGCTAAACTCTAGCCACCATAATATCATATGTGGTTAAATTCTATCACCGTATCATATGGATGTGACTAAGTCCTACCATATGAGTGTGTTTAAATTTTTTCACCATCGTGTCATATAAGTATGACTAAATCCTACCACCACCACCTATTGTAAATTTGTAAGTAAATTTTTATTTTAATTAATATTTAAATCTTAATAAATTTATCTCAAACATATTTAAATATTAATCTTAATCTAATTAAAATTCAACAACAAATCTAATCAACATCCTAACATATATTTTTTGCAATCTGCGTGCACTCTAAGATCTTGTTGGTTCATGAATAATAATATGTCCATAATGTGCCAGTAGTGTGATATATTAATTAATAATATATGACAGCTGTGATAGTGATACAACTTAATTGCTACAAAATTGCACGATAAAACTTAATTGCAATAATAAGATAATTTTTTTTAAAAAAAAAAATTATAATAAATTAAGCTTCGAGAACAAAAATATCTCGTGACCTTTGAAAGACCAAATGTGTAATATTGTGTTGAATATAATACCATCAAAGTAATATTTTTAGAAACAAATATTACATTAAAATGATATTTGGTAATCTTTTCTGTTAGTAAAAACAGAAATATCAAATTTTAGCTTCTATTTTTCTACCTCGGAATTTTATTTTTAATTATGATTATTACAGAAACATCAAACTTTTTATTTTTCAAATGTTCTATCGAAGATAACTGTTGTTATAAGTAGGCAAACACTAAATTTAATTTTCCATCTAAAAGTATCTAACTGTGGCGTGCACTCACTTCATACTAACTTTTTATTAACAGGTAGAAGAAAATTAAGTGATGAATTGTAATTCATTAATATGTGAGATCCTATTTACACTTGTTAGATGTGACTTCGAAATCAGAAATCACTTTGATTTGGGTTTTCGGTTCGCCGATAATTTAAACCCGTTAAGATTAGTATTCTTTTTCCTTTTTGTCCTAACGAGATCGAGCGATTTGTACGATCATCTAAAAACTTTGTATTTCCTTTTTTGTTCCGACAAAGTGAAACCATCCTCTTTCGCCCGTAGTTTTTTTTCTGTAAAGAATTTTTTTACGTATATCTGTATGTTTTTTTTTCTGTCGTGTATTTTTAGATTTACTTTTATGTCGTGTTCGTCAATTAATTTTGTTTGGTTTATGCGCTCGTTGCTAACAATACTCATAATAGAGTTCTTGTGATCCACATTTTCCCATTTGTGTTTGTCTTTTACTGTTTAATCTAAACCCAAAAGAGTTCTATCAATCTTTAGATCTATGAGTGTAAAATTTATACTCTTATAAGGAGTAGAAAAATGCTATCTGAATATCTATATATAGATATAAATCTTACATCTTTGTCATTCTAGAATTGGCAAACACTCATTTGATTTTTAATAAAAAAAAAAAAAAGTTGATATTACTAATAGAAAATTACAATTCATCCATAGAATGGGGTATAAATCTAAAAAAATACTAAATGTACACCCCAAATATGGTGTACATCTTACACCCCACTAAATCTAAGACAGTATTGCGCAAAAGGGTTAAAAATAATATATCTTATTTCATATTATACCCGCTTCGTTTATTTAAAAATGAATTTAACTGAAAATATAAAATAATTAGGCTTCAAACTCAAAATTTCGGATATCAACAATCAAGTCCTTTACGACTTGCATGCGCTAGAGACATTCGATCCTAGCCAATGGTTTTAAGGCCAAAATAAAAGCAAGTGATAATTACCAAGTATAATAATATCCTAATAAATTGTTATCTCATTGAGGGACATTGCTAATGGAGTTTAAGTCAACTAATTAGGGCACAATTTGCTCCATCTCGACCACAAATTGCTTGCCCATGAAGTTATTTTTCTATCACCTTCTTAATTATTCCTGTAGGCTTATAGTATAAAACAATAATCCTTTGTACCATTCATTAATAATTCAATATTGTTTTTGTTTTGTTCCAATTTACAAGCAAAATGATGAGTGAAAAGTAATACTGAGAAAAAGGAATAATCTCATTTTTGGCTGCATTCTGAATAGAGTTTATTGCTCTATTAGCCCCCAGAAGTTTCACTTAATTAGTCAATTTTAATTTTCGTGCCGATCTTAATTAAGTTTAACTTATTATTTGCATTTAATCCATCTTATATTTTTATACCGTAAACTTTGTCGATTCTTCATCCAATTAATGCTTTTAATCTAACGTTTCAATTTATAAACAATAAAAAAAATGTTACTTAATAATAATTACTAGGATTGAAATATGTGATGAAATAAAGAATCGATAAGTACGTAGTACATAAAATACAAATGCATCAGATGTAAGTAGTAATAGTTAAATTAATTTTTAATTTAATTTTTAAATTTTATGTGTTCTTACTGGATTATTAGTTCGCTCAAGATTTATAGTATTCCAGATATGACAAATTTATTGATTAAAAATTTATTATATATATATTATTATTATTAAGTATGAAAGTAAGAATACTTTCAAATCAGAATAATTTAATATTTCTGCCACCTATAAATATGAAATATTTTTCCTATTTCACTAACACTGTTTACAAGTATGAACTGGATGATAATAATTTAAATATATTTAATAAAAAATTACAAAAATATTATAAACTGTGAATCAAAGGTGTCTTAAATGGTAAAAATTTATTTAAGGAATTTGTGCAAACAAACAAAACACTTCATCTGAGAGTAGTGTTAGTGTAGCACAATAATATTTTGATCTCTCTGGTCCTGCAATGTAATGAGAAATTTCTAACTAAATATTTATTAAATATATAAAAGATATAATGAAAAATAACCATTTATGGTAAAAGTGTGTATCTCCCAATGCATTCAAAAGAGTGATTAATGTAAGAGAGATCTTCTGGGGATCCAAAAACCATTGTCAAAAAAAACTAATTTTAATTTACAGAATGTCATTCGTCTAGGGATCGCCCAAAAGCTTTCCTCCCACTTTCCCAATGCTTTTTTTTTTTTTTTTTTTTTTTTTTTTTTTTTTTTTTTTTTGCTCACCCCACCCCCACACCCCAAAATTAATAATAAACTTTTCCCACTATTGCTCCATGAAACCTCCGTGAAATAAAATAAACTAAAAAAGGAAAAATTTCACCAAACCTCCAATCACATCCTCACATTTATTTTTTTATTTTTTTTATTTTTTTTTCTAGCCAGCACAAACAACGGATCTGAGACTGGCTCCCGCGTACTCATATTTTATTCTATGCGACCTTCATCTCCACCGTACACGGACTCATTATTCTATTTTCTCTGATCGTCGGGATATTTTGAAATGAACCTCTCAACTACCTATATATATAAAAAAAAAAAAAAAAAAAAATTAAAAGATCGAGAAGGTTCATTTCTCTATATCTCTCTTTCTCACAGATACTCAACAACAGATCCCAATATAGCAACATTCCGCTCTTCTTCGTTAAACCCCAAAATATAAACCCCTCTCTCTCTCTCTCTCTCTCTCTCTCTCTCTCTCTCTCTCTCTCTCTGCTTACTCTCCACGCACTCCCATTCGATGCGCACCAGATCCAAAGCAATCTAAAAATAGCAGTTAATTAAATAAATCAGAAACTAAATGCACTTACCAATTATTTTCTGAGGGGATTACGGGGAAATTTTTGAATCGATTTTGGTCGAGGCAACGAAGCGGAGCGCTCTCTCTCTCTCTCTCTCTCTCTCTCTCTCTCTCTCTCTCCACCGCACCCCATTTTTATTTCTTTTTAGAAGCTATTTATTTCCCGTACAAATTAAAAGAGAGAGAGAGAGAGAGAGAAGGAAAAGGAAAGGCGGTGGTTAACTTACAGCGCTGCTGTACATTAAAATTCCGTCCGTAAAAGGGCCCCCAAAAAGAAAAGAAAAAAAAATGAAAATAAAAATAAAAATAAAAATAAAACGCCTAAAATAAGTAGATAAATTAAACGTTGCCCTTTTTTAATTTCTTTCGAGTATCTTTTTCCCCCACTACCCTTTTTTTTTTTTTTTTTTTTTTTTTTTGGGTTTTTGTGGGAGGTGGGTGGTTTGTCGCTTCAGCTGCTTAAGCGGACCCACTCGTAGCGGCCGTCCAAGGGAACTTCGTTGACGACGTCGAAATTGTACCTGCGGATAAAAGAGCGGAGCACGTTAAGGTGCTTGTGGCTAACGTGCGCGATAGAAAGTAGTGGAGAGCCAAATGCGGTGCTTACTTTGCGGCGAAACGCTCAGCTTCGCCTCGCTCCGGGGCGGCGAAGAACTCCTCGATCTCCGCCTCCGATGGATCGGATCTCCGGCGCTTCATTCGCTGCTCGGATTCGGCGTCGCGGAGCTCGCTTAATGGCGTCGTCTCCCTCCTCCTGAATTTACGAAATGAAGGAGAATTTTTTTTTTTTAAGCTGCTCAATTAGGTTGAGAATCAATTTGGAAATGAAGATACGGGGAAAGGGGGAGTTGAGGAGGAGCGGGACCTTTCTCTGCTGCACTCGGTGTAGCTCACGGAGCTCTCGAGATCGTTGCAACCCTAACACAAGGATCAAACAATTAAGGAGCGGATAATTCAGCAAGGAGATGGTAGACCTAGCTCGAATTTCGCACCAGTTTAATTAGGGTTTCCTCTCACCTCGGGCTCGCCCGATCCGGCGTGTCGAGCGTCGTCGTCCTTGATCTCATCCTCCTCCTCCTCCTCCGCCGCCGCCGCCGCTGCCGACGTCGTCTCGTGAACCCCCGCGGCGTCGGAGGAGGCGTTGCTCGAGCACCGCGAGATCGTCCCCTTCGAGGCGCGGCTAGGGCATCCTCCTCCTCCTCCTCCGCTTCGGGAATTCGCCGTGGACCTCGGCGTTCGCGTCGCCATGGCCAATCTCCGGCTCCGGAGCTCCAGGTAACCCTCGACCTCCCCCTCCCCCTCCGCCTCCGCCTCCGCCGCCGCCGCCTCGTTCGTCTTCTTCGCCTCCTCCTCCTCCTCCTCCGCCGCCGCCGCCGCCGCCGCCGCACGTGACCTCGTCCTCACCCCCACCACCTGCGTCACCTCCATCGCCGCCACTTCCCCGACCCCTCTGCACTTCTTCATGTACTTCCCCATCTCTCTCTCTCTCTCTCTCTCTCTCTCTCTCTCTCGCACTCTCTGACGAAGAAAAGAGAGAAAAAAAAAAAAAAAAGGCACTCTCCTACGAAGAAATTAAAGAGGAAAAGAAAAAAAAACAATAAAAACGAGGGCGAAGGTGATTAGATCCGAAATGGACGGCAAAGATTTAATCCCACTGCGTAATCCATTTACTTTTTCCCGTTATGACGGCGCTCTCGGGTCCGTAACGGCACCGTCAACCGGATCTGGCCGTTGGGATATGGGAGTGGAAGAGGCCGAGCGCGACGTGGCGCCGGTTGCACATCGTTCGCTCCACCGGCTTATCCGGTCATAATTTCAAACCTGCAGGAGCTGAATCAGCTCCACGGGCAAAACCAGGCGACCGGCTATTTCCGGTGGCGTGCGCGGGGGTTAGTTGCATTGGGTGACCTCCCGGTACGGAGCGTAATAATTGTGCACAAATTGAATTTACACAAATACCCCTCCCAGAGCCACGTATTTACGGAAACACCCCTAACCGTATTGGATTCCCTTTTTCCACAGTTGCACACGGCGACACGTATAAGGGGTGCGAGGAGGGGGAGGGGAGGGGACGTAGTGGTCGTGGAGTGGGGACCACGTGCCCCTTCGTTGGGGCACGGTTTATGACCGTCCGATCAGAATCGGACGGTTATGCATTTTCTTGCTCTAAGGTGAGAGATTTAAATTTTCAAATTTTCCGTAACGGTAATTTTTAAAAAAATAATAACGGCTATAATTTAATTTAATTTAATTGGTGTATAGTGTTGCAAAAGAGGAGATCAATTTTGGATGCTCTAAAAAAAGACAAAATGTAGTAGACTTTTCAATAAAAAATCAACTATTGGCTGTTTTGAAAGGGCCCCTTCCCACATGGGTCCTAAATTTTTAAAAATAAAAATCAACATAAAAGTAAGTGATTAATTTGTTGGAGTTCGTTCATTTCCACATAAAATAAGATACTAAAATAAAAAAAAAAAATTATCAAGCTAATTATTTTACGATTTATGCATGAAAAAAAATAATAATTATGGTTTACTTTTGTAGATGATTCTACTACCCAACTACTAGTATTAGCAGTTTAAATAGTAATAAGTAGATGAGTTTGTTGTGTAGGAAAACAAAATATTTTATCAATATTTGTTTGGTTGAAAAAAATTATTCACATTTATTTATTTCGATGAAAAAAAAAATTTATTAAACATTCATTTTACAGCTAAATAAATATATAAAAATAATTATTTAATATATTTTAGTTTGTTGGATAATAAATGTACGTATATTCAATGAAGTTTGTTTATACGATCATAAAAAAGGATCACGTATCATTTAATGGATGGCGTGCACGTGAGTTAGTTGTGTTTATATCTAACATTATGGATACATTGTGATACATGTACCATCACCTGTGTAATGCCGTATCATGCAATATGGGGAATAATATTCATAATTTGTTTCAAAAAAAAAAAATTAAATTTTTTAGACTTTGTTTGATTGGAAAATAAAACTCGTTTAAAAATATTATTTTATTTTTTTTTTTTCTGAAACAAATTTATTTATGCTTAAGAATAATTTAATTAAAATAAATATAATTTTAATTTTTGTATTAACTGTTTAATTAATTTAATTACTTTATTAACTAATTATCTAACTATTAAATAATTAACTAATTAATTAATTAAATTATTAAATTATTTATAGTTAATTAAATAATTAATTAATAATATTTATTGTTAATTATTTTATTAATTAATATTAAGAATTATCTAGCAATAGTTAATTCAAAAGATTAAATTATAATCTAATTAATATTTTTATATTAATTAATTAAATAAAATAATATATTTTAAAATTATAAGTATTTTCATTTTTACTATTCCAATTTAATTAGTTGTGTTTCTACTTATTTCAAAAATTATAAAAATAAGTAAACCAAACATATTTTATTATTTTTTATATTTATTTATTTATATTTTCAATGTTCCTTCATAGTAATGCCAGCTCAGGTGTGGCCCAAGTACAATTAGATTATAAAAATTAAAAGGATGTATTTTATATAGGTTAGGATATATAGATAATAAATTTATTTTATTTTTAAAATTTTGTTTTATTAGGTGTATATATATGAATAATAATAAATAAATTTAAGTAGCTAGGGAGAAATTAAACGAGTACAAAAGAATATTCTTGGGATCAACAACCTGTTCAGAAAATTTTGAAAGTAAATTAATTATTATGAAGATTCCTTTTCTTTAAAGTATATCTCTTAATTTGATTGTTGTTATTATTATTATTATTGATAAAAATATATATAATTTATCTGAATTTTTAACTGTTTTGATTTGATTATTTAATTTTTAAAATTTTTAATTATAAAATAAAAATTTTAAATTATTTGATAATTTTTTTGATTAAAAGTTTAGACCGTAAAATATATTAATCAAATATGTAAAATTTAATAAAACATTGAAATTTTGAACTATAAGAGTCAATTAATGTTTCAAATAAATGAATTAAATTAAATGGTTTAGTTGCAAAATCAAGGTTTTTAAATATAATTATTGGCTCAAAATTAATGTGTGGTAGTTTAGGAAGGTTTAATACATTTTTAATTACCTTTTATTTTATTGGCATGTTTTTACGAAATTGAACTATATATTCCAGTTATTTAAATGATTTTTTTTTTATAAAATATAATAATTTTATTAATTATTATTTCCTAATAATTATTCTTAAATGTTACTAATGTTCTCGTAAATATGAGAGATGAATCTTAAACATTACTGCTAGTTAAAAATTATTCAAATTGGATAAATTATTTCTGAAATTTTATTTTTATCTCCAATAAATTAAAGACTTTGTGAAATTATCATCAAATTAAGAGAAATGCTTCTATAAATCACATTAGTTCTATAAATTGGGTTTTGTGTCATTAACAAATTCTTTTACATATTTTTTGTAAAGATAATTTTGTAATTTTACCTACACACCTATATATTCTATAAATTTATTAAAAAGAAACTTAATTAGATAGAAGTAACTAAATAATTTTCTTGATAATTTAATTATCGTATTTATTAAATTATCGTATTTAAACAAAGTGATTGAATCATCGTATTCAATTTAAAATTTATCGACATGGTGTTCATATGAAAAAAAGAAAAAATTTATATATACAAATATAAATTTACTAGAACTATTGGTTTAAAAAAAAAAAATAAAAATAAAAAAATCCTTGATATATAAAGGTAAATGAGCTTGAAAAATTTTGTTAATTTTATGAATAATTTAATAACCGGTTCCGTACTACGATGGTCCAATCACGTGACGAGACGTGTGAGTCATGGCATCCGTACGATGCGCAATCAACGCGAGGTGATGATTCGTTCCGAGTAGGACCGAAGATTCGTACGAGGGGGAGGAGGAGGGGAGCTCTGGAGAAGTCGGTGCAGAGTCTCGCTTTGCCCCCGACTTCTGCAACTGCAAATGCAGTATACCAAACACGGCGTTGTTGTCTTCGGTAAATGCCGAGAAACATATACGGCGTCCGTAGAAATGCAAGCGTTACTTTAAACGAGAACATATATATAGGAACAAAAAGAAACACATGCTCCCAAATTTTGTGGTTTAGATGCTTGTGTTATTTTGGTATTTTATAGTACTTACGCGTGTGTGCGTACATATTGTCGTTTGTTTATTTATTTATTTATTTATTTATTTATTTATTTCCCTTTAATTTTGTGTTGGTTTTACCATGTGGCGACAAGGCTAAAGGAATCCTAAGCTACGGGAAAGGATTATAGGTGTAGATTATTATCGAATTGTTAGCATTAACTATTAATCTCACAGAAATATACAATCAATTCACTTAACAGCGCCCACAAATTTCGACAGTGTACTCAACCTATTTGGACTAACTTATTAGCCTCCTGAGCCTATTATCACGGAACAAAAAAATTAAACATATTTTTAATTCATAAATAAATAGTCTATAATTACGTTTTTTATGACAAAAAATTTGGCCTTAGATAAAGAGAAAAATACCTGGTAGCATTTGATCCAGATAGAGTTTATGCAAAAATATTGATTAAGTAGAGATATTCCATCAAGTACTAATAATTTTTTGGCTTATATTTTCTTACTACTTTTTTCTTCTTTTTTTTTTTTCTTTTTTTTTTTTTTTTTTTTATCCAAGTTAGATTTTTTTAGTCCTTCGAATTTTATGAGAAAAAGCAACAACTTACTCAAATGAGCACTAACAACTTTTTGCACTTTAATTTTCGCAGTAACTTCTAGCTCAATCTAAAAAGTATTTAATTCATTTTATAAGCACACTCTTCAATTGAATCAGACAAAGTAATATATTGTGAAATTATATAAAATTATCGTTATTTTTTAATTATTTTTAAAAATTTAAACTGTTAGAGAACTGTATTTATATATTTTTTTTATTCAACACTTTTCCTCACGTCTGGACTGGAGATTTTTTAATGAATCATAACATGAACTTAGACGAAATTCAAACTCATAATCTCATACTTTAATATTATATAAAATTATATAAAATAATAATTATTTTTTAAAAACTTAAATTATTTTAAAAAAATATTTATATACATATTATATTCAACACATCTATCCAAATAACTATCTAAGACACCAACAAAAAATGATTGTACCTTTCAAATCATACATATACTAAAACGGATATGCTACGTACACCATTAATTTTTTATCCGTATGAATCTTATGACGGCTATTAATCTTACTTAAACGTTCATTCATATACTAAAATCAAATTGCAACATACATAAAAATAAATAATAATAACAATAATAATAATAATAATAATAATAATAATAATAATAACAGGTGGGCGCACACACAATGAATGAATGTTTCAATCAAGGTAATTAATTCCGGCGTGCCAGTGCCGAAATTGCCCCGCGTAACACGCACCGAGCCGCATCTGACTCTGACTCTGACTCTGACTCTGACTCTGACTCAATGGTCGGTACATTCAAGCGGGTCCCACCACCTTGGCGTGGCCCGGAAGGTGGTGGACCCGAGCCTAAAAGGGATATGGCTCGAGCCAGAGTGGGACGAGCTCAGGCCGGGTCCACTCTGATCATCCCTAACAAACCATGTACGCAACAAATGGGGACGCAATATGACTCCTCCACACTTCCACTGCTACTTAATTATTACTACTAGAGAGTAAAAATTAATTAATTAAAAAAAATAGAAAAGAAAAGGAAAGAAAAGGAGAGGTGTTCACATTGCACCCAATTATTTTTTTTGTTTTATTTTCCTTCCCAGAAATAAAGGAGGCCTAGATTGTAGAGACAAGACGCAGAAATAAATGCATGGACATGATGTAACAAGGCATCTACTTAATTAGTTCTTGCAAATTATTTAATTTTGTCTTTGTTTTTGTTTTTTTTTGTTTTTTTGGAATTTTCAATCATAGCTTGAAAAAGCACATCTAATAATAATTTATAATTTAAAATGAGTGATATTTATTGTATGATAATAATTTAAAGATGTGATATATATATGAGTAATGCTACATGTACACCCCGAAGGGATGTACATCCTACACCTCCACCCTTTTAATGGTGTCGATATTTTTTACAGGTCACATCAAGTGACCCCTCATCACACCCCTACCCTTAGATGGGTGGAGGTGTGAGATGTACACCCCTTACGGGTGTACAAGTAGCATTTTCCTATATATATATATATATATAGAGAAGTGCTAGATGTACATCCCAAATGGGGTGTACATTCTACACCCACTCTATCTTGAGATGAATATTCATTCACTCGTCATATCGATGTGACGAATGAAATTCACTCACCCCAGGATGGGGTGGGTGTAAGATGTACACCCCATTTGGGGTGTACATCTAGCATTTTCCATATATATATATATAGATGAAGGACAGATGGCTGGGCGATCCACGACCGACTAAGATGAAAAAAAAAAATGCTAAGTGTGCATCACTTATAAAGGGTGTACATCCTACACCCCCACTCATTAATAGATGGGAGTGTGATAAGGAGTCACTTCAACTGACCTCTAAAAATACTCTATTTATCTAACGAATAAGTTGTATGATATACACCCTTTTTGAGATACACATATAATATTGTCCGGTAAAAAACCAGATCTACTAACCAGGTCTATACACCCTTTTTTAGATGTCACTTCCAGTGACCTCTAAAAATATCTTATATATCTAATGAATAAGTTGTATGATATACACCCTTTTTAAAATACACATATAATATTATCGGGTAAAAAACCAGGTCTACTAAATAACCTCTCAAACAAGAGAGGGATGGCACATGGAGCTACATAGGTTAGATATATAGCCCACATAGGCTATTACTGAGATTTGAAGGGGAGAGAGAGAGAGAGAGTTCAATTAGGAGGAGTCAGAGACTTACAGGAAAGGGGCATTGCAGGCTTTATTGCAGGGAAAAGGGTACTTCACCTTGCTCATCATGCAAAGGATATGTACATTGCCTTGTGTGGAAAGCTATGTAGCCTCTGTTGTTTTCTTACCCCCAATTTTACTTTTGCTATTTTTGCTCCATAATTAAGGAGGGTCCATGAAACAGGGGGAGTGTCTTTTTTTTTTTTTTTTTTTTTTTTTTTTTTTTTTTTTTTTTTTTAACCATGTGAATCACTTTTTTGAGAGAAAAATGTATTGAGACTCTCCCACAACTATAGACCACTGTAGTTAGTAAGAATTAATATAGTTATCAAACTTAACCATCTTTTAATTTAACTTAACTACAATTTAGCATAGTTGCTTCTTATTTCTAGTTGAGTTTATTTCGAAAGAGATAATATGTTATCCTTCTCTTTATATATTCAAAAAAAAAAAAAAAAAAGTGAGTAGAATTGGAGGATGTATTTCAAATTATCTATAGTTGCGAGGTTAAATTGGCAAACAAGATATTTACCAGACCAAATGTATGACTATAATTTAAGGAGTAGGGCCTTCATTGGACCACTAACATAGCCTAGTGGGTCATTCTATTCAATGTGAAAAAGTTTAGCGGTCAAATTACATTCAAATATGGTGAATATAAAATATATAAATTTTTAATAGTTTAAGCTTGTTAGAGAATAATAGTTATTTTATATAATTTAATATGGTATCAGAGTAAGAGGTGCTGAGTTTGAATCATGTCAGACTTTTATTTAATTTTTTTTTCATTTAATTCAGCCTACGTCTTGATTGTTCTCTAATAGCTTAAGTTTTTTAAATATAATGATTGTAACTATCTGTCTATGTCTATTCAGAACGTGCGCTACTGGATCATCATCTGATATTTAAATCACCTAGCATTATCATCATTTATTTTTAGAACAAATCAAGTAAAAAGCCAAACAAATTAAACCATGTATTTGCTTAATTTGAATGAGTACTTATTAAGTTTAAAATTATTGACCTTCTTTTCTACGAGCCAAAAATACATATTAACTGATTATTTTAAGTACTTTTAAGTAAATTTTTTTTTGTAGTTTAGCACATTTTTAGCTTATCATTTTGTCATTCGCAAGTATGTTTTAATTTTTATTTTATTGTAAAAATTTACGATCAAATTTGACAGCAAAATGATATAATTTTTAAACTACATGATACATACTCAGTATAAATCATAAGATTACAAATTATAGCATCTGCTATTCTATTTAACAATAAATATTTATTATAAAATAAAATTAAAATTATAGGATAATAAAATAAAATTTTTCCCTATAGGCACAAATATAGAAGATTTTTTAAAATAGTAATAAAAAAAATAGGGGTTATAAGAAAAATTGAAAATAAAAAACTTATGGTTTTGATGCACGTGCATGTCACGTGCACAACCCCCCTTTAACAACTTTTTAGTCAACTACAGAAGAGGAGTTAGTTACCCGTAGTAAACACCCCCTCTTCGTTCCCAAGTCCCAAACCCTAATATCCCCGCACCAAAATGGCGTCGTCCGCTCCTCCTCCCCATGGCGTCGGCGAGGGATTCGGAGGAGCGCAGGGGCCGTTGCCGCGGCGGAGGCCGCTAGGGCTCGTGGCGAACGCGATGAAGCGGAAGCACGGGTTCGTGCAGATGTTCCTGATGACGGGGATCCTGATGCTGAGCCTCCGATCGCTAGGGCAAAAGTACCGCATCAGCGACCTCTCGATCGACAACGCCGAGCTCCGGGGGGAGCGTGACGCCCTCGCCCGCCGCATGGCCCACCTCAAGGACGCCCTCCGCCGTGAGGCCGACCTCGACCCCTCCGGCGCCCTCGCCTCCCACATCCGCACCCTCTTCCACGAATCCGAATAGAAAGGCTTCGTTTTCTTTTTTCTAGGGTTTTTGGATCGCTCCGCGCATGCGAAGTTGTCTGTCGAGGGAAACTATGTTTTCGTAGGAGGTTTTGTAACTGATCGTGTGAATTTGGTCGTGTTTTTATGCATTCGGTTTGCTGCAGTGCAGCGCTGGCTTGTGAAACAGCGCAGGAATGAACGCACGCAATATGTTTGTTAAAATGCCCCAAAGAATAACAAACTCTGTTTGTAGCTCAAAATAGGTCTTATGAGTTTTTTTTTTTTTTTTTTGTTCTGATGGAGCTGCATATATTATACCCTGAACAGATTAATACAATTAATGCAGCATATTATCTCTTACGGTGACAAATGAAATATCACACCTCAGCCATTTTTTTCACAATTCCAAATGGAGCTAGTAGCTCCATCCCTATAAATTTGGAAACTACAAAATGGAACTTATATCTTGATCCCATGTTTCCTCCCAGAAGGAATTTTTAGTACAATGATAACAAAGGAGTATTCAACTCCAAATTAACACATGTAAATACATTTGCAATCAAAATCTTTGACAAGTCAAAATAATAAACACAGAATCATTAGTGTAATAACATTCCAGATATTAGATCCTAAATTCAAGTCTCCGATATAGAATAAACATAATTTCCTCCAGGCACATGGATATATTTTGGTGAATTGAGCACAATTTCCTGTATGTAGTTTGTCAAACTATGGATGCAGCAAGTTATTATCTTAATTGTGTACAAATTAAACTAAAAGCAATGCACAAAATTGACATCACAAATTAAGCTTGTCAAAGCATCTAAAATGATACATTTCCTCTGGATTACGCTTTCGGATCAGATCAGATATTATTTCCTGGAAACTGAATCAATTACTCGTCGAAATTACTGCTGCAGCCCCAAGCGGCAGAGAGGATTGCTCTTTATCAGATTGAAATCAACCTGCAAAATATGGGGGGGTGCAAGTTTAGTTCCAGATAATTCTAATGTTTGATGTTCAAATATATCTCATACCTTTGGTCCAAAGAGATCTCTGATATTGTCAATCCCGTATAATATCATTGTTGGCCTGGTCCAAAGAAATACAAAGATATATCAGCATTTCCACCACATCGTACATTTAATAATAGTTCTCTCAGATAGGGGTTCGCAAATATCACTACCAAAATTTGGCATGGGCAACACTCACTGTGACAGCATAGCATCAGCATTGCTGCACCATGCCGAAGGCACGAATAATAATTCAAATTTATTTTCCAACTTGAAAGTTCCAAGCACTTTCCTTTTCTCTGTTTATGCATTTCAAATGTTTAATTTGACGACATGAGGGGGCTTGATTTAGGAGAAAGTTAATTTTTCCTAATTAAAAATCTCAACATCATTAATCAAATTACTTGAAAAAAGAAAGCAACAGTAAATCTAGGAAAAGTCAATTTACATTAATCGAATCTGATGCAATATTAGTCCCCGTAAATTTACTGAGTGACAGTACTTTCAGATTTACCTACAGCATCATACATGCATTTGCATAAATAACCATGAAAGAATTTGGTAATTCAATTGTTAAAAGATAATCGACAGTTCTTTTAGATTTACTTACAGCGTTGTTCATTCATTTGCATGAAGGAATTAAGACAAAATTGAGGGTCGTTTCTATTCCAACTTTGCAAAAGAGAGTAAAGCCTCGCTCTAAGAGACCAGTTTGCATTTTATTTGTCTTTTATATTTCCAATGCAGTATAAATGAAATAAACAAAAACTAAAATACCTCTCAAGGGAAAGACCCCATGCAATAACGTTGACATCTTCTGGAAGCCCCATTGGGAGCAACATTTCAGGTCTAAACATGCCCGAATTACCCACCTCCACCCATTTCTTCAACCCTTCGTGATAACTGAAACAATAATAGATCAGAATATGAGCTTCGAAAGGAGAGCAAAGCACAACAGTTTCCACTACAAAGTTATCCACCTGAATATTTCCATGCTTGGTTCAGTATACGGATTGTAAGCAGGCTTGAATCGCAGCTTAGACACGCCTAAAAACAGGAAAAAGCAGGAGGGGCATTGAAATGAAGTTTTTGATGTGAAAAAATAGAATAATACAACCAAGCTGTGAAGGTCGGGTATCTTTGTAGGAGTTTTATGCAACTAAGATAGCAGCAGTCAGACAAAAACAGTAGAAAATTAAATGACAGCAATTTTGTAATCATCGTATAGTGGGATAATAAGATGAACACTTAATGACCCATTTATTTTAAGAACAAGTTGAAAGGGACAGTAATAGGGTAGACTCAAAAAGTGTTCAATAGTTATGATAAAAAAACGCCTTGGATGTGCCTTTCCTACAAACCAAATATTAAAATAAAAGGAAATACGCCCTTTATGATGCTGATAAAATGTAATAGCAAAAAAACTAATAGGACGCTAAAGTTGAGAATAATAAACATTGGACATTGAGCTCCTAGTTGTTAGAGACTTAGAAAATTCTAGTCTAAGTCCCTAGCCCAAACCGACTTGGGCTTGTCAAGCGAGCCCAAACCACATTTGTGGGAGGCAAAGAGACATTTGGAAGGTGAAGAGACTTGCAACCACCACCATTAATGTCATGAGAATGCCAAGAGTCCACCATTAATGTCAATGGAATGCCAAGGGTCATGGCTTGTATGTAGGCTAGTGTGTGAGTTGTACATAAGCCTATAAATAGGGGACAACAAGTGTGAGTTGTTCAACAACCAAAGAGAGAGTTGTATTCTTGTAGTGTTATTTTTCTAAGTAGAGTGAGTACTTAGTTTTTTCTGCGGAACCACTACTCTTTTCTCTTTTCTCTACTTTTGCATTTAGTCGTAGGGCGTGAAGGTCCAGGCTAGCAAATAGAGAGCAAGTCTTGCCCTCTTCGAGCAGGAAGACGGGCGCCGCACGGGCTTTTGCTAGGCGAAAAGCTTAAGTCCGTGACAGTTGGTATCGGAGCCGGTTCGAGCGAGGAACCATGTCAACATCAGATGCTGGAAACCCCGATGTTGCGGCTCAACCTCCAAGGCAGTCTAGGCGAGGCAAGAGCAAAAAGCGGCGGGCCATCACGAGGGACGACGCTCCTTTGGAGGACCGCCTCGCGCTATTGGAGGATGCCATGCTAAGAATAGGTGAACAATATTCTGAGTTGGCTGAAACTCTAACATTGTTTGTTGGTGACTTTCGTAGCATGGAGGAAAGTGTTACGATTGCCATGACAACCTTTCGCACCGAGTTTCAAAGGCTTCAGGAGACCATGACTCGTCGAGACGAGGAGCGAACTACCTTGATCAATGATCTTGTTGCCCGCGTCGATGAGGTCGAGGACCTCAAATCACGGGTCACAATCCTTGAGAAAGCGGTAGGGCGTGATCCTGAACCACACAGGGGCTATGTTTTAAAGGTACGTGTTCCCGAGCCTCAATCTTTTAGGGGAACGCGCGACGAAAAGGAAATCGACAATTTCCTGTGGCACATGGAGCGCTACATCAAGGCGCTGCGGCTAGACGAAGAGGAGGAAAAAGTCCAAGCCGCATCCATGTACCTCGCTGACGATGCGATGCTGTGGTGGCGTCGGCGATCTGCAGAGGCCGAGAAGGGCCAATGCGAACTGAAGACTTGGGAGGATTTTGTGCGCGAGCTTAAGGCGCAGTTCTATCCCGAACACGTCGAATATCTTGCGAGGAGGCAACTTCGACGACTCAAACATGTTGGGACTCTCAAGGAGTATGTCAAGGAATACTCCAAGTTGATGTTGTCCATCTCCAACATGGCGGACGAAGATCGTCTATTCTTCTTCCTTGACGGACTCCAACCATGGGCGAACAAAGAACTTGTGGGGCGCAACGTGCAAGACGTCGGCTCCGCAATCGCCTTAGCGGAGAAGCTGCCTGAGTATGAGAAGGCGGATCCGTCTCGCGGCAGAACACCCAAGGTGAGCAAGGCTAAGGGTGGGGGAGAACGCCGCGACCCAAAGAAGCGCAGAGGTCGCGACAAAGGACCTGCAGCGCCATCCAAGAAGCTGATGTGCTACGTTTGTGGCGGAAACCATTGGGCAAGAGATTGTCCAAACAAAAAACAGGTAAATGTTGTCCAAACCGAGCAGGGTGAAGGCAGCAGCGAACCAACAAAGATGGACGCGCTTAGGCTCGTCAATGCGGTTCAGCGAGTGGCAAGCAACGCCAAATCCCTCAACAAAGGACTCGTGTACGTCGATGTGGTTCTTAACGGCAAGGCCACACGAGCACTGGTCGACACGGGAGCCACTCACAACTTTGTCGCGGAGGCGGAGGCCAAGCGATTAGGCCTTTCCCTCAAGAAGGACACAAGTAAGATGAAGGCTGTCAACTCTCAAGCTCAACCCGTGTTAGGGGTGGCCAAAGGCGTGGCAATTGCAGTTGGACCTTGGAAGGGCACTGCAAACTTCACCGCCGCACCTATCGACGACTTCCAAGTCATACTGGGTATGGACTTCTTGGCTTCGTCGAAGGCGGTTCCGATGCCACACCTTGGAGCATTGAGCATCATGGAGGAGACAACCCCGTGCATGGTCCTAGCGAGCCAGGAGAAAACGGTAAACATCCAGACCCTCTCTTCTTTACAGTTGCGAAGGGGTGTGAACCGTGGTAAGATGACTTACCTTGCGGCAATCCGCGAGGTGAGCAACGAGGGCCTCGAGGAGGAGGACCCTTCGACGGAGATTGCGACGGTTTTGGCAGAATTCCGGGACGTCATGCCGAAGGAATTGCCAAAGCAACTTCCACCTAGGCGAGAGGTGGATCATGCTATCGAGCTCGAGCCAGGAGCCAAACCGCAAGCAAAAGCACCATACCGAATGGCCCCACCAGAGCTCGAGGAGTTGCGGAAGCAATTGAAGGAACTCCTCGATGCAGGATTTATTCGACCGTCGAAAGCACCCTATGGAGCACCAGTTTTGTTCCAGCGGAAGAGCGATAGAAGCCTGCGGCTTTGTATTGACTACAGGGCGCTCAACAAGGTAACCATAAAAAACAAGTATCCCATTCCTTTGGTTGCAGATCTCTTTGATCAATTGGGCGGAGCGAAATTCTTCACCAAACTTGATCTTCGTTCCGGGTATTATCAAGTGCGGATTGCGGAAGGAGATGAGGAAAAGACCACGTGCGTGACAAGGTACGGGTCCTATGAGTTCCTTGTCATGCCGTTCGGCTTGACGAATGCGCCGGCGACCTTCTGCACCCTCATGAACAAGCTGTTCCATCCCTATCTCGATCGCTTCGTGGTCGTGTACCTCGACGACATCGTGATATACAGCAACACCTTGGAGAAGCACATCGAACATCTACGAACTGTCTTCCAAGTGTTGCGGGAGAACCAGTTGTTCATGAAGAAGGAGAAATGCAGCTTCGCGAAGGAAGAGGTACACTTCCTTAGCCACTGGATAGGCCAGGGACAACTCCGCATGGATCAACAGAAAGTGCGAGCCATTTGCGAATGGGAGGCCCCAACAACCATTCCTGAGTTGCGGTCATTCCTTGGGCTCGTCAACTACTATCGACGGTTTATTGCGGGCTACTCTGCGAGAGCAGCCCCCCTGACGGATCTCTTGAAGAACCACTCGTGGGATTGGACCCCTCAATGCGTGGAGGCATTCGAGGATCTAAAGCGGGCGGTGACGGAGGATCCGGTGCTGCGACTACCTGATTGCAGTCGCACCTTTGAGGTACACACTGATGCCTCAGATTTTGCCATTGGCGGTGTTCTCGTGCAGGATGGACACCCCATTGCCTACGAGAGTCACAAACTCAACGACACTGAGCGGCGGTACACTGTCCAAGAGAAGGAGATGACCGTCGTCGTGCATTGTTTGCGGACCTGGCGGCATTATTTGCTTGGGAGCAAGTTTATGGTGCGCACCGACAACGTCGCCACAAGCTACTTCCAATCGCAGAAGAAGCTGTCGCCTAAACAGGCAAGGTGGCAGGATTTCTTGGCGGAGTTCGACATGGAGATGCAGTACAAGCCCGGGAAGGAGAATCACGTGGCTGATGCTCTCAGCCGCAAGGCTGAACTAGCGGCCGTGTGGCAACTTCGCGGGACACTCCGCGATCGACTTCGCTCAGGAACCAACGATGACCCTATCGCTCAGAACCTTGTGCAACTTGTCAAGGAGGGCAAAACGCGAAGGTTTTGGCTCAGCAACGGGTTACTCCTCACCAAAGGGCGACGGGTGTTTGTGCCCAAGTGGGGCAACCTTCGTCGCGAGCTCATAAAGGAGTGTCATGACTCTAAGTGGACAGGTCATCCAGGTCAGAAGCGGACCTTGGCACTGCTCGAGGCCGCTTACTACTGGCCCCGAATGCACGAAGACGTCGAGGCCTACGTGCGAACTTGCTTGGTGTGTCAACAGGACAAAGTTGAACACCAGCGACCTGGCGGTCTCCTCGAGCTATTGCCTGTTCCAAGTCGTCCGTGGGAGAGCATCTCCATGGACTTCATCTCCGCCTTGCCAAAGGTGGGGGAGCGTGGGTCCATACTGGTGGTGGTGGATCGCTTTTCTAAGTACGGGACCTTCATTGCAGCACCAACCGATTGCACGGCTGAAGAAGCAGCACGACTCTTCGTCAGCCATGTCGTCAAACTTTGGGGGATCCCCAAAAGTATTGTGAGCGACCGCGACACCAGATTCACCGGCAAGTTTTGGACCGAGGTGTTCAAAATCTTGGGTTCTGAGTTGCTCTTTTCCACCAGTTTTCATCCACAGACGGACGGACAAACGGAGCGGGTGAATGCTCTGTTGGAGGAGTACTTGCGGCACTTTGTGAGTGCCAGCCAGAAAAATTGGGTACATCACCTTGATGTTGCCCAATTTTCCTACAACTTGCGGCGCAGCGATTCTACGGGCTGTAGTCCCTTCGAGCTGGCGATTGGGCGACAACTGCTCGCCCCACACACAGCCGCGCGAAAAAGCAGTTCCGCAGCCCTGTTGCTCTCCAATTTACCTCTAACTTGCAGGAAAGGGGTGAAATTGCGAGGGCGAGCTTGGAGAAGGCAGTTCGGCGAATGAAGAAGTGGGCGGACGAAAAGCGGCAACCTCGGGAGTTTGCCGTGGGTGATCAAGTGATGGTCAAATTACTACCGCAGCAGTTCAAGGTCTTGCGCAAGGTGCACAAGGGGCTGCTGCGCAAGTATGAAGGCCCATACCCCATCGTCAAACGTGTGGGTAAGTCTGCCTACAAGCTGCAGTTGCCCGCGAACCTCAAGATCCATCCAGTCTTCCATGTGAGCAAGCTGAAGCAATACCATGGAGACGCCGAGGATCTAAACCGTGGCATGTCGCAGCGCGCCCCGGTGACCATGACTACATCCCATGACAAAAAGGCGGAATCCATCCTGGACACTCGTCTAATTCGGCGACGCGGAGTGCCGCCAAGCCCAGAGTACTTGGTAAAGTGGAAAAATCTCCCTTATGGCGAGGCTACTTGGGAGAAAGGTGACACACTTTGGCAATATCAAGCACTCATCGACGAGTTCCAGAAGCAGCGCGCGACGAGGACGCCTGCGGATTAGGTGGGGGAGAGTGTTAGGGACTTAGAAAATTCTAGTCTAAGTCCCTAGCCCAAACCGACTTGGGCTTGTCAAGCGAGCCCAAACCACATTTGTGGGAGGCAAAGAGACATTTGGAAGGTGAAGAGACTTGCAACCACCACCATTAATGTCATGAGAATGCCAAGAGTCCACCATTAATGTCAATGGAATGCCAAGGGTCATGGCTTGTATGTAGGCTAGTGTGTGAGTTGTACATAAGCCTATAAATAGGGGACAACAAGTGTGAGTTGTTCAACAACCAAAGAGAGAGTTGTATTCTTGTAGTGTTATTTTTCTAAGTAGAGTGAGTACTTAGTTTTTTCTGCGGAACCACTACTCTTTTCTCTTTTCTCTACTTTTGCATTTAGTCGTAGGGCGCGAAGGTCCAGGCTAGCAAATAGAGAGCAAGCCTTGCCCTCTTCGAGCAGGAAGACGGGCGCCGCACGGGCTTTTGCTAGGCGAAAAGCTTAAGTCCGTGACATAGTGCTCAGAAAAAGACACTAATACCCAAAGTTAGGGTTAGGCATCTAGTTATCGCACACAAGCATCCTTGCCAGGACAGCAATGTACATATACTGCATTCTGTTCATATAAGTGATAATCAGTATGTATGGGTACTTAAAGAGATCAACAGTTCAATGGTCTTATAACTTAAATGAAAGAAAAACTAAGACTTCTCCTAAGGAGCCTATGCAAATCCAATCTCTTCTTGGTCATGAATAGAAGGATAAAGGGGGTCTTATTTGGATTCTGAACTACAGAAGGCGTCAATTTAGTATGATTTAGTATGATATCTGAACTCTGTTACCACAACTCAGATACTCTCCTTATGGACCGCTACACACACTAAACCAAGAAATTATTGCACTCTTAATACAAAGTAAACTGAGTGCTATTGAATTGCCCTAAAAACTTAATTGTTCATATAGGAAGTATAAAACTAATTTAATCAATAAAAGTTATGGCACAATGTTGTACAAAGAGAAAAAATGTCATATTACCCAGGCGTGAAAAGAAGTCCTCCAACACTCCAATCAAATCTCCAAGGGTCAGCCCACGATCACAGATAAGACCTATCTCAACAGAGCAGAAAGTGCAAGCGGCTTACATATACTAGCTGAAATTTCTACGTTTCTGAGAGAATCGGATATCTCATGTTTTCTTTTATAATCTGAAACCAGAGATAATCTTGCTAACAAAAAAGCATTACCCTCTATTTGATGAAACTCTGCAAGATGAGTTCGGTCCACTGCTTCATTACGGAAAACACGATCTATGGAGTAGTATCTCTTGGGGCTAAAAGTTTTCTGAATACAAATAACAAAAAAAATTTAAAAAAGTTACGAGAGTAAAAGCAAAATAACACAATGTGATCTGTAAAATGACAACTTCATCTGTTTATTTCCAAGTAAAACCTTATGCACAGGACAGACTCTCTTACCTATCTCTCTAGTCCCTACCTCCTTAATTCTAAGTAAAACAAGATATAACTGGCTAGTTGAGAAATAGCACAACACATAGACCCTACCTCCCTCACCCACTAAAAGAGGTAATCATGAACGCAGAAAAGCCATTATTTTCTTTTCCTACTTTCATGCAGTGATGCAGATCAGAAAATCTGCAATATGAAGGTGGTTATTTTGTTATTATACCTGTTGAGCAAGCATATAAAGCATTCTTGTAGAAACAGCAGTAGTGTGAGTGCGAAGCAGGTTTTTTTCCGCTTCATCTCTCTTCCAGTCGTATCCGTATCTGTAGTGCACATGGCTTAAGTCAGACAACTTTACATCTGCAACATCATTTTAAATACCAATATAACAGAACATACCCCTTGGACCCATAACCACCAGATTCATGAACCCGCTTCACCTTCTCAACATAATCTTCAGGCAATTGTCTTGTAGTAGCAGGAACTGCCGAGTATTTAATAATCATATAATTCGTATTCGCAAAATCCATTTCAACATGTGCAATTAAATAGTAAAAAAAATGTAGCATACCATTGAGGAAAAAAGTATCATGTGAATCACGAGCAGGGTGCTGCTGGGGCTGGAACAATGCATCAAAGTTCCAAAAACTAGAGAAAAAAAACAATTACCAAAAAGACCATTATAAGTCTGTTCTGATAACAAATCAGAACAGAATTACAGTTTGTCAAGAAAGTTTTATTTCACTCTTCATTGCAGCTTCACTCGATGAGAAACAACTTAAGGTATCAGTAATTAGGGCATTAGAGATAAATAAGAAGGTCAAACTCCAAATTATTAGATAACAGGAATCAGAAATAACAGGAACACGTGAGTTGTAAAGTTATATGAGCTTGCTTTTCTTCTGCTTAGTATTACAAACAGAAACACTTGAGTGGTAAGAACACAAGAAGAGAAAGAAGCAAGTCATTTACTAAATTATTTTGATCACCTTCGAAGCAAAAGCTGCTTGAACTAATTCTAATAATATTGCCTAATTATTTAGGTCTCCACCAATGCAAAAGTATGTATAAAATAACGCTGCTAGAACAATCTTTGCCCGCATGCACGCATGTGTGCATGTGAAAGGTGATGACAAGTAATTTTCGGAAGAGGTTAAAAAGCTCAAGTGGATGAGAGCTGTCCAAAGAGTAATATTTCATCAGCTTAATTTCGGATACAGTATTCAAGTCAAACTTGAATGATGAAGTTTCAATTAAACTAATTAAAGAAGAAGACAAATGTACCTCAGAACAGGAATGAACTAATTACCTGCTTTCAACAAAGTTGTTAGTTGGCATCTCCTCGAAGCTGCATCAACTAAGTGGCGTAAGTAATAGGTAACAGAAGTTCTATTAGAAGAAGCCAACAAGACATGTTTCATTATCAATTACCCCATTTGGAGGAAGATATTCTGGATTTCCTCACGAACCTGAAACATTGTAGGAGCTTTCAACAATCTTCCCAAAATTGCTAACAACTAAAAAAGTCTTGAGGATTTTATGTCCCCCCTGATTTTGAGCAATCGACTGATTCATCTTGTTTTGGAAGCCAACAGTTATTCTTTGAAGTGAAATATAAAACAAGATAACTCACAAGAAATCGAAAAATAAAGAGATTATGAAGTACAAAGTGTTTACAGAACATTATAGCATCTCAAATAGTTTTTCAAGTTAGTTGGGTTCAAAAAATTTGAAGTCCTATTGAACTGTGATGTTTGTTATAACCAAAAAAAGTATCATCCAACGAACTCAGACAACATTAACATACGAATGCAGCATAAAATTTAATTACAATGAAACACTCAAAAGATGTTTATTCGATTAATAGCTCAGCACTCATGAAAAGGCAAAATATGAGGTTAGACATGCCTCAAGTAATGGTTGCAAATAGCCCATTTGGATAGGTTGTCCTTGAGCATTCAGGTTATACTCCTTGAACTCAAGATCCTTCCAGTCACCCCTTCAAAATGCAAAAATAAAATAAAAAATTACTCGAGAAAGAACACCTTTGTAATATCAAATGTCCTCTAGCCAAGTAATTAAAACATTTGTTATGAGATAGAAGATTTATGCTAGAAAAGCATAAAAGATAATCTAAAGCACTTATTCTGTACTACCGGTTCGAGATCAAAGGTAGCAAATAACACCATAGAAAGTTCTTCCAAACTATAAGAAACAAAGAGGCAAGGAAAAACAGAGTAGAGATGCTTGAAGGCAGCAAAACAAAATATATAATATGCTTTTCTTTTCAATAAAAGTTGATCAGTTATGGTATCCAACCGACGCAAACTAGTAAAATATCATAAAATAAGTCAAATTCATAAACTGAATGAGCTTGTTATGCCTCCAAAATCCTTCTTTTTCATTACCACATGAAACTGAAATTACTTCTATGGTTAAAAAACAAACTGCAGTTTAGAAAACACCAAGCAACAAATATTTATTGGTATTCTATCCCTGGTGGGAAGGCCAACTGTTCTTCCTCACACTAAACAAAGCACAACTCGTTCTGACAAAGTCAAAATATTGAAATGTCAGGTTTCAACAGAATCTTGTAGGAGGATAAACTTGTTAAGAATTTCCTCCAGAAAAGACAAATTAGCTGAAACTAGAGCTTAAATTGATAATCATGGCATACTACTAATAAGAAGATGGATTATCATATTGAAATTATAGAGTATAGACCAAATCACTCACAAGCAATATTTATTTCTCAGTAAATATTAATGGATTAATAGCTGTAGCAAGTTATTTGAGTTGCAGCAAAAGAGCACAATTGTAAATATATTTGATTGCGAACAGTAGAAGATACAAAGGAAAGAAAGAGAGGAATATTAGATTCTAGCTGATAACAATATAGTTAAAAGCTCAGGTATAATTGCGTTAAAAACCTTTGAAGATGTTCACGAGTCAAATCAGTTGCAGCCTTTTTCCTCTTTGAAACATACTTGGGGCCTTTCCGTAATGAATAACCCCTCCATGTGCTGTAAAAGAATTAGAAAAATCTGAGACGAATACAAGTATAATCAATGGTTTGCAGTATAAGGAAAACATGAAGAAAAAAACTAGGTGAGACACATAGTTTGGTATGAAGAAGATGGTCTAATCAATTGGGTGATACTAAGCATGCCTGCCCATTAACAATATATATCCCATCCATTAATAAAAATACTATGAAGAACAAAAGTATATTTGAAGAGAAAATTTCCAAATAAACGATATCTGCTATCTCATAAAAGAATAGCTTACTGTTTGGTAATAAGTTTTCTTCTCTTAAGATCATTAATAGCCTTATCGTCGAGAACCTGTGAAAAAACAGTATTAAAATCAACACGACGTGCAGTATAAACATAGAATAATTAAACATATCATGGTCCATCTCACAGTATAAGGTTATTAGAGCTTGCCAGTTCATGCTGTTGATGATTATGCACAAAAACCATAACCAAGAATTTGAGCATATTTATGATCAGGAAAAAGTAGAAAGGCATATTCCAAATATATGGATAAAAACTTTTGGCGACAGATCTTCTTATCTACCATTCCATGATTATTATATGCAGAAAAATGTGAACAGCCATAACCAGAATAGTAAAAATTGCACCCAGATTACATGTTACAGCAAGTGATAGCATTTCCAGACACAATTTAACTCACTACAGAGATATTTTGGATTGCACAATAGCCAAAATCCACAGTTAACCAGAGGTGTCATCTTAGAGTAGTTACAAACCGTCATATACTGTCCGAAGTAGGATATTGATAAAAATATCTAAAGAGAAATGTCAAGTGGGTGGCATAATTTCAGCTATCTAGATGGTCAGAGCAGTAATGTAGAATGAAATGAATACTCGTCTTCAAAACAAAAAGGCAACATCACAATCATACAAGTAAAATATGCATAAGATTTCAATATAGAGTCAAAACAGGAATAATGAAAGACAGAGTAAATACCTCCCCATTGTCGATTCTTTTAAGTAGATCTTTGATGTCATCCTTTACACTTCCGACCTACAAAAACCACAGAAGAATAGACAGTGAAAATAATGTTGATAAAAATGATAAAACCACAGTTCAGACCCATCAAGCCATAACTACCAGTAAATGCACAAAAGATAAATTCTACATCAAGGGAAACAAGCATAGTACAAAATTAAAGTACAATATTCAAATCTTTAATGGAGATATCTCAGATATGGGGCCCCCATATAAACGAAAATTCTACATCAAGGAAAACAAGCATATGACTTGTTGACTGCTCAAATTGATATCCAAACATCACCAAAAAGTAGAGAACTAAATTTTCACAGGGTCAAAGATATTTTGATACATATGGAAATATACACATTTTGACACATACTTTTATACTTTTACACATAATGCAAATGTGCACCATGTATTGTTTCTTCTCTTAATAAGCTTGTGTTTATACTGTTTCTTTCGGATGTGCACCATTCACTGTCTCTTTCTTAAGGTTTTAAGGTGTGTGGCTTGTCATCAGAACATATACAGAACATACAACAGCAAATAGATTGATGTGGTATAAAACCCAACAATTACATATGGGAAGTAGAGGGAAAATGCACATTACCTTTCTAGTGATTTGCTCTTTGTCGAAACCGACCCATCTGTTTTTCGCAGCCGATTTGCTCCCTACATCGTAAATATCAGCACCCAACTTCTCCTGAGCCAAAGTAAAACCAATTCAAATCGATCTTTCGCAATATTCGATCAACAATCACATGCATTGCAATCCAAATCTCATCAAGAAGATAGATTAATAATCCCTCACCCTGAGAGCCGCCTTGGAGATGCCCTCGGAAGGTACAGCCAAGAAGAACTGCACCTCCGGCGACCCATTCACGACATACGATTTCCCCTCCTCGGTGATCACCCAGCTGTCCCTCGTTATCTCCTGCGCAAAATTTCCCAAAAACGATTGGATCTTGGAGCAGAATTAGGGTTCTAGTTAGGGTTTTACGGGGAGAGAGAGAGAGAGGGGGGGGGGGGGGAGGACTAGGGTTTTAGACCTTGGCGTCGACGATCTCGAAGCCCTTGAGGCTCTTGATGAGGTTCTCGAGGTCGGTGTGGGCGACGCCGAGGGAGGCGGCGAAGTCGTGGGAGTCGGAGATCTCGTCATGGGTTTGGAGAAACCCTAGGAGGGCGTCCTCCGCCATTGTTGTGGGTGTGTTGGTGGTGTTTGACCAGAGCGTCGTCGTTCTCCTCCGTTGGAAGAGGAGGAACGGCGGCGTTTTGTTGAGAGCGCTTACGAATGGCTTCTCTGTGCCGAGCACGTGCGACGAGGTGGAGGAGGAGGACGAAGAGGAGGAGGGGTGCTGGTAACGGGCGGATGTGATTTAGTCGAGGGATCCAACGGTCGATAAGCGCGGGCTCACGAAGGAGAGATGGAACATGTGTATGCAGATAATGCAGTATAGGTATTTTTTTCGTTATTAATTTTGATGTAACACGTACGTATACAATCTGAAAATTAAATACAGATTATTTATTTATTTATTTTAATATAATTTATTACTTGTGTAATTAGTTTTAAAAAATTTATTATTTATTTTGATGTAAGTGGATATGTTATCTTCTAAATATTGTGATAAATTTATCTCCATCAAATTTAATATATTAAATAATTAATTTTTTTTATTATTTTAAAATAATTCTAATTTATTGCAGAAGAAGTAGTTTTTTTTTAAAAAAAATTAAATGTGTTTGATACTTTAGAAAATAAAAAAGTTAAAAATAAATAAAATAAAGATTTAATATAATTTGAGTTATATTAATTTTTTTGACTTATATCAAAACAAATATCGAAGGCCATAAAAGGAGAGTTTAATTATTTTACTTATTTCAAATCAAATGGTTTTTAAAGATGTAAACGCATTTCAGTCGGTAAATTTTTCGCTCTGATTAATTCATAAATAAAATAATAAATATAATTACAAATTTTAAAAAATAAATTTTTATGACCTGCTAAAAAAATTGAACTAGAGATGCAAAATTCTTTTCATGTTTGGATCCATCATAATTTATTAAAAATTTATTAAAATTAATTTTTATTTGATCGGTTCGAAATAAAATAATAAGTAAAAACAAAAAATAACATAAAAATTAACGAAAATGCTAGATATACACCCCAAATGGGGTGTACATCTTACACGCACCCCATCTTGAAGTGGGTGAATTTTACTCGTCACATCGATATGACGAGTGGATGAATACCCACTCCAAAATGGTGTGGGTGTAGAATGTACACTCTATTTGGGATGTACATCTAGCACTTCTCAAAAATTAATCTGGCTACACGAGTCTTATGCAGGGTTAAAATATTATACTAAGATAGGCTTAAAATATTTAAATCCCGTCGTAAAAAATATATATCATGCTAATTTTTTATATCACAATGAGTAATAAAATAATATATATATATATATATATATATATATATATATATATATATATATATATATATATATATATATATATAGTGCAGGATTACTATACTTATGAGTATAAATTTTTTTGTACTCATAATTTTTTAACCTTTGGATGAAAGAATATGCGGTTAGAATAATAATGATCCTCCTAAAATTTACTAGGTTGTTGGAGAAATAGTATAAATTCTAGGGACTACTATAATCCTAACCGCACGTTCTTTCATCCAAGGGATGAAAATTTATGAGTATAAAAAGATTTTACTCATAGGAGTATAGTAACCGGATATATATTTTTAAAAGCAAAGTCAAATTATGTTGGTGAATTTTTTATTATTGAATTTGTATTAAGATTTATGCAATTATAAAGTCAACTAAAGAGAAAGAAATAAAAATTATAATTTCATAAATTTCAATGCAAATTTAATGCTAAAAAATTTACAAATATAATTAGGTTTGTATTTTTAAAAATATATAATCTCTACTCTCTCTCTATATATATATATATATATATATATAATTTTATTTTAATTTTTTAGAAAATTTGTATAGTATAAAAATAATATTTTAAATCATCCTATTACCAAATCTTAATTAGTTAATTTGCGAATAATTTATAAACTATTAAAAATTCAAATAAAATGTGTTATTTTTAAATATTTTTAAAAAATTAAAATAAGTTACGAAATTTTCAGATAAAAAATATTATTTATGAATAATTCAAAAATTTTAAATTTTGAGTGAAAAAATTCGGTCCTGCTTGAGGAAAAACACTTTTCTCTCTCAAAGAAAAGAAAAAAAAAAAAAAAAAAAAAATTCCTCGCAGCACCCGACCCCACCCCCACCTTATCTTCTCTGTTCTCACGCCCTCTCACGCCCACGTCCTCCCACCCCGGCCGGGCGGCTTGCGCTCGTCAAATCGCGCCATCGGATCGGAACCCTCTCAGGCCGCCCACGGCTCGTCATCTTCCTCACCACCACCCGTTTGTGAGTTGTGATTTTGTAAATTTGTAAGTTAAATAATAATTTTGGTGATTTGTGAGTGAAATTAATACCTACTTTTAATTAATCTAAATTTTTTATAAATTTTTTTATAATATTTCAACTATTGAATAATTTTTTTATTCGGAGTATTATTATTATTCTTATTATTTTTGAATGAATATTTTTTTTATTTTTAATAGGTTAATTAAATTATTTTTAAAATTTATAATTATTAATATAAATTTTTGATCTCAAATTTTTAATTAGTAAATTTATTATTTTCATATAAATTGTGTATCTAAATAATCGACGAATTCATATTTTTAACCAAATTTTTTAATAAATTTAATAATTTTAATATAAATTTATCCAAATTTAAAATTAAAAACTAAACTAAACCTATGTTTCCTAGATCGAACAATTCGGTTTGACTATAACATCGGGTAAGATTTCGATGCCAAATGGGTCCTAAACCCAAAAGCAATCCAGAATCCGACCCGCTAACACTGCGCACTAAACCCAAACCCAGGCGCTAGCAGGGTTTTGGTGGGTTCGGGCTTGGGATTGAATATAATCGAACCGGATAACCGAAGGGTCTCCTCCTCCACTCTTCGAGCGCGAGTGTGGTCTCCGTTCGAAGCATTCCCCTCGTCCATGGCGTGCTCGTCCTCTCTTCGTCCCCGCCTCCTCTCTTCCTTCTTCGGAGACCGCATCGTCTACTCCGCAGCGCCGCTCCGCTCCTTCCTCTCTCTTCACGCAGGTCCCTTCTTCCCACTTCTCTTCACTATTCATCACTAAAAAGTTTTAGCTGTCGGAGAACTGTGTTTCAGAACTTATCAGTATTCATCACTAAAAAGTTTAAGCTGTCGGAGAACTGTGATTCAGAACTTATCTGACCTATGAATTTGTTGGCTATTTATTTATAGATGAAAATAAAACTAACTTTATATTCCGTGACAATAGATTCAGGAGACTAGTTGAGTTGGATGAGCCTAATAAGTTGAGTAAATTATAGCCCACAAGAGGCCTAACAATAAATTTAACGTTCAGGTGGATTGAGTCTGGCCGAGACTCGTGTGCGTTGTGTCTGTACGCTTTAAGTGAATTAGTTGCGTATTTCTAATAATTTGAACTTTTGGAATTAATGGTTAGCGCTACGGTTCATTTTGAATCGACAATCTAAATTTACAAGATTTTAATTTTATTATTCGATTTTTTTAATTAGCTTAAATTTTGAAATCACTGTATGGTTTAGATTGAATAGTCAAATCAAAATGGTCCATAGTTTAGATAATTTTTTTATATTCAGCACTCCTATCGCATCTGGCCCGAAGAGCCTGATTTTTTATGTTCAACACTCCTGTAGAAAGAATTGACATTGCCGCTTCTCATCTTAGGCTTAATAAGTGCCAATTTAATCGTTGCCAAAAGAAATTTCGGCGGTAGATAATTAGCTGCTATAATGAATCTGTATATTTGGTCCTCTTTTCTTTTGGCAGGAAATAAGCAAGCATCAGTGCAGTTGTCCAGAACTCTGTGCAATTTAGCTGATCTTCTCTTTAACAGAAGGTACGCGCATTCTGCATCCAAAGCTGTGAAAAGATTTACTTCTGGTCCAGATGTTGAGTATGTGCATAGTAGTAGGAGATAAAAAAAGATTACCTAATCGTTATTGCACGGTCAAGCTGATTGTAACACCCCAATAATCCCACATCGGATAGGAATGGGTTGTGATTGAGTATATAAGCATCTGGACGCTAATAATTATAACTGGACTTAAAGCATTTTGAGCTGTGGTTTGGGCCCAACGAGTTATTATTGCTTGTGGGTCAGGTCGTTATATTTGGTATCAGAGTCAATCACCAGCCGGAAGTGTGTGACGAGTCTCGGCTGAGTCTGGATCTAGATGACTGGACTAGTGAGACAAGTCTCACATCGCTTTAATCTGTGACACCCCAATAGTTTCACATCGGATGGGAATGGGTTGTGATTGGGTATATAAGCATTTGGAGGCTAATAATAATAATTGGACTTCAGTATTTTGGGTTGTGGTTTGGGACCAACGAGTTATTATTGCTAGTAGGCCGGGTCGTTACACTGATTTACAAGAATGAGTTTCTTTCGATCTTAAGAATCATCATTAAAATTGCAATCTATGTTTTTTTTTTTTTTTTCTTTTCCTGAGTTTTTCAGCTGTTGATTTTGCAGAGATAAGGATGACTTGTTAAATAATAAGCGGAAACGTCTGCGACCTGGAAAAGTTTCTCCTTGTCTAGAAGTTCCTGGTCATATACCTCGGCCTCCGTATGTAAATTCTCGTCAATCACCTGGAATTGCTTCCGGACCTGAAATTCATGACGAAAGGGGAATAGAATGCATGCGAGCTTCTGGACGGCTTGCCGCTCAAGTTTTGGAGTATGCTGGGAATCTTGTTAAGGTAATGTTGATTACTACATAGTTGTAAATCTGATATTTTGTGTTTATCTTGGCTCTTTTCATTCATTTGGCCATAGTTGTTTGTCTACCTAATGAATGATATACTTTTATGTTATGTAATTGAAAAAAAAAAAAAAAAATGCAAGTAAGGTTTGAAGAGATGCACGAACATTTTGTGATATATCTATCTTCACTTTCCACTTTAAGCAGCTTACGTTGCCAAAAATTGCAGAATACAATCTTCTCATTCTCTTTCTATAGGCATGTACTGTCCTGGTAATATATTTGATATGGTATACATGCTGAATGCGAAAATGCAAACCACATCATAAAACTCACATAGGTAGAGTCAAATAGATTTTAAAAGCTTTTGTGATGTGCGGAATTAGGAATTCCATGTTTGGAGCCTAAAATTTGGATGTTAGGTTAATAATTGCTTGTTTGTCCGATAAAAGTGGCAGCCGATGAGTTAATAGGAACGAGTCGGCCTGTCTGCAGTATAGATTTTTTGAACTTTTAATTTGTGTTTATTTTCTTTAAAATCAACTGATTACTTAGGGAATAAGGATTGCTCTTGATGTCAAAAGAATCTTGCAAAGAGTTGAAGAAAAACAAAAGAGAATTTAGAGAAGGGAGGATTTTGGTTTCACATGAAATAAATGGAAGTAGGCAAGGAGAGAGGGAGAGGAACAACTAGCCCATTTTATTCTGATTATTATAATTACCACTTTTAAGTGTCAAATATAAATATTTTCTCTATCGGCAGCCAGGCACAACAACTGACGAGATTGACAAAGCAGTACACCAAATGATCATCGACAATGGAGCATATCCTTCACCTCTTGGCTATGGTGGCTTCCCAAAAAGCGTTTGCACATCAGTAAATGAATGTATTTGTCATGGAATACCAGATTCGCGTGCACTTGAGGTTTGCTCTATCTTACTTTTTTAACTTAATATCACTTTCATACTGACATTATCTAATGGGCAGGATGGTGACATTATCAACATTGATGTTACTGTCTTTCTCAATGTAAGTCCAGGATAATGTTCCTTTGTACTTACTTTTTGTTTACATCTTGGTATGCTTGACCAGAACTTTATAGTGTGTATCAGCACCATTTTCCCGTCCTAATTTTATATATAGTCCCTTAATATGACGTCATCTTGCTCAAAGTGAGAATGGGAGGAAAATCTGGCACTAATCTTTTAGTACTCAGAGTTTCTCCTTAATATCTTACTGCCGTGTGGAACTGGTCATTAGATATTTGGACAGCAGTCTTAGTTCTTATCTGTTCTTGTAGGGTTATCATGGTGATACATCTGCCACATTTCTCTGCGGTGATGTCGACGAGGGAGCTAAGAAATTAGTTCAGGTGAAGATGTGAATTAATATATTTTTCTTTCGCATTTTTAACCACAAGTGTTTTCCAACAAATTTATCATTAAACAATCACCTACAATTGCATAACATTAGAACAAGTGAATAGCAAATCATATTATTTTTTGGTTTTTTTCCCCTCTCTGTTTGGAATTCCCAGGTGCTTCAGGGTGAATTATAGCTGAGGAGGATACCATCTTTATGCTTTGAAATTTGCATTTGAGATATGTTGTTTTGTTGTCTTTAGGAATACCCATAGTTGTTAAAATGAATTAGAGCATCAGAAATGTTCTGGCTCTCCATAGATTATATTTGATGATGTGACCTTTTTCCTTTTATAGTATTCCAAAAAAGAATTCCTCTTCTTGGTGGTTAACTGCATTCAAGTAAGAATGAAAGATGACTTGTAAATTCACCACATAGAAATCAGAGTATTGTTCTGATATTCTCACTGCATCCTACTATAAGGTAGAGTCCTTGAAATAGCTTCCATTGCTAATTGTTCAAATTTTCTTTTTGAGCAATAGTTTAATTTGTCTCGCATCTTTTAGGAAATTGTGACTTCTTTTTTGCGTCAAGAGTGACCATAATTATCTTTTCTCCTCTGCTCATATTTTTCCTAGTTTCTTGTTGTATTTTTACATGTCATTCATATTCCTAATATTGTTAAATGGAATGTTATCATAGTTATAATTGCTTTGTAAACTGGTCTATGAGTATTTAACTGTGAAGTTGGATTATAATCTTGTAATTAAAAGACTGTCTCTGAGCTCATCAGTTATCATTTCTGGAGCAAATAATGACATTGGTGCAGTTCAGGTAACAAAAGAATGTCTTGACAAGGCAATATCGATATGTGCTCCAGGAGTGGAGGTCAATCGCATTGGGAAAACCATACAGTATGTACTTCGAGCATGTACTGTTAGCAAGGATCTAAGCAATTTTTTCAATAAAGTTCAAAATATTTGATAAAAATACATAATAAGCAATTAGAAAATTTTGTTGCTAAAGAAAATAAATATTTCATGCCATTATGTGTCGGCACACATGTATTTTTTGTGACCGGGGCAAGTTTTCGGCATGACCCCATGCCACGGCGCTTAAATCCTTGACTGTTAGTTAAATACTTTCTCAATATCAATATGTGCTCTTTATGTATTGACTGCATTCTTAATACCCACATTTCTGGGAACAAAGTATTTGTAAGATTAACAAATCGGGTGTTTTCAAGTGATCATGCAGATAAATTTCGGTTCGGTGTAGTTCGACAATTCGTTGGTCATGGAGTTGGACAAGTATTTCATGCTGATCCTGTTGTCCTTCATTACAGTAAGCTCTGAAAGCAACAAAGATGCCTTTTCTCTTGTTTTAAAGCCAATCAAACAGATCAAGTAAATCTAATAATCTGTTTTGCCTCTTTGTGCAACTTAGCATTTTTATCAGTTCTGATTAGCTGAACTGGCTATCTGTCTTACTACAGTTGGGGTTATTTACGAAACTAATTCTTCCAACAATTTTTATTATAAAAATAGACGTACAAAAAATTTATTTGTAAAAATAGACCTAGGAGGAGAAAGATTCTAAATGCGGTGAACCATTCACCGCTTTTTAAGAAAGCGGTGAATGGTTCACCACATTTATAAAATTTTATTCTTAAAAGCGGTGAATCATTCACCGCTTTCTTGTTAAAAGCGGTGAATGATTCACCGCTTTCTTAGTCCATTACAATACTAAACGGATAAAATTTTGAATACGGACATAAAAAATAAAAACAGACGAATTTGAATTCAGGTATGGATTTACATTATATAATAAATTATAAATACTTGATGCTATATTTGAATTTATATTTTAAAATTTTAAATTTAATATAATATCTATATTTTATATAAAAGAGTATATAAATTTACAGATCAAATCCTAAAATGAATAAAAAAATATACCACTAATAATTATGTAGCGAAACGGAATTCTAACGAATAATCTTATCTTTTATTTATTAAATATTAATATATCATTCCATATCTTTTTTATATTTTCAAATTATCTCAAATTAAAAAAATATCAAAATAAATCAAATTATAAAAATAAATTAATTAAAAAATAAACTTGAATTAAAAATAAATTAAAATAAATTACTTAAAAAAATTAATGAGTTTTATTTAATAGCGGCGAATGGTTCACCGCATTCTATATGCGGTAAACCATTCACCGTTTTTAAAAGTAAATTAAAAAATAAATTAATTATAAAATGTTTTCTCTTCTGATTTTAATTCGAGAAAAAAAAAAAAAAAATCGCTTCTGTTTGGTATATGTTTAGCTTATGCAGTAACTACATATTCGCAGTTTGCATCATTAGTTACGTTAGGTGATTCTGGAATTATATTGGTTGATTATTCTGGATAACATATTTTGTAGTAGAGAAATTGGAAAGGTCGTTTTATATGTCGAATTATATTTGGTAGCTACAAAGTTATGGTCGACCGAGGCATGTACCAGAATGGAGACCAGCAAGCAGCAGCAGTTCGATTTGTAAAATGATGCCATAACTTGGGAGGGTCTGGAAGTGCTTCTTTTCTTAGGAGAACATATGTCAATCTCTGTGTTGAGTCAACTTTTGGTCTCAAAAGCTTACGCTGTTCTCTCTCGTTTGCAGGAAACAATGAACGCGGCCGCATGGTATTGGGTCAAACATTTACAATAGGTACTCCTATTAACTCTTATTTTTAAGGTTTCATTAGATTTAAGGAAGAAGAATTCATAAATATTACTTAAAAAGATGTTAATCCCTCACTTTCATTTATATCGGCATGAAAGTGAAACATTGTGAATGGTGTTTTTAGCGGGTAAAGTCGTATGATCCAGTTTCATGCCAATATATAAGAAATTTAGGGTGGTATCCTTAAATAAAAGACAATGTTGTTCCGACACAGCATCTATCGATTAGTTTGCAACTTTGGAAACTTTGAACGATGTTTACGCAGGTTTACTGTTTGATTGATTGCAAATTGGGAGGAAATTCGAATTCGTAAGTTTATGTAAGACATAGGAATTCACATATTTTGTTCTGATTTGCAATGCAGAGCCCATGCTAACAATGGGGAGCACAAATCCTAGCATATGGGCTGATAACTGGACTGCAGTCACAGAAGATGGGAGCTTGTCGGCGCAGTTTGAGCACACAATATTGATTACGGAAAATGGGGTAGAAATACTGACAGAATGTTAAGATTTGTTGAACCCTCAACAATTTTTCCTGCTTTTTTTTTTTTTTTTTTTTTTTTTTTTTGTTTTTATTATCGAACAAGTTATATTCGGTACAAAAGCAATTGCTACGCCCTGATGGGTCATTTATTTGTAATTTGAAATTTGAAATTTAAAATTTAAAGTTATTTCTCATTTCCATTAATGTATTTCATTTTTCCAATCTTCTTCTCATTGGCCTTGATTCTTCTTATCTCTTCCTAGTTTTTAAAGCGAAATTAAATCAAATTAGTTGTAATATTAATTAAAAAAAAAAAAAATCGGTGAGAAGTTGAACGAACTCAACCTAATACAACCACTCCATTGATATTATTTAGAGTAATATTATGTGTACACTCCAAAGGTGGTTTACATTCTAAGGGTGGTGTACATTCTACGTCCACCCATCTAGGGTGCGGGACGGTGTCGTTTCACAATTTGAAGTGACTTCTCATCACACCTCACTTATTGGATGGATGGGCTGTGGAATGTACATTCTAAATAAGATTATAAATAAATTTTTTTTATAATTTATTTAGAATAAAAATTTAATAAGCATTCATTATTGTATTTATCATACTAATAAAATATTATTACATTTTCTGACTAAATTTAAAATTTTATTTTTTTTTAATTAATAAGTAATTTTTTTATAAAGTTCCGCACGCATCGATACAATTTAACAAATACTATTTTGACGCGATTTTGTGTGGTGACACTTAAAATAGTGATTGGTGCAACAAAACATTAATATATATATATATATATATATATATATATATATATATATATATATATATATATATATATGTATATATTTAAAAGCAAGCGTACCTTTTGCTCTCAAAAATCACAAAAACAATTTAATAAAATCACCAACATCCGCTGATGACCCGTGTCGGCCCCACTTGGCCAAACCACATTAATTAATCCACAATCAAACTGGTGAGTCTGTTGACCACACGTGGGACCCACAATACCCCCCTCTGGTCGCATGCGCCTTTGCTACAACCCTTCTTAAATTCATCCACGTGTCCAGCTCTACTTGGGCCCACACGATTCTGAGGCTCGTGATTAGTCGTCGCGCACACACGAAATCTCAGGTGGAGTCGAACCGTGTAATTTTTTAAAAAATTAGCAAAATAAGCGAATTAAATACGACTCCGTGATTGCCTTTCCGTCCCACGCGGTTGAATCAGAGCCGTCGGATGAGTTTGATCGCACGTGGTTACGCTGTTCCTGCGGAGCAGGGTAAGGGGGGCGCAGGTTAAATTGAAAAATAATCCCTAAAGCTAAAGTAAGTTTCATTTTAGTCCTATAGTTGTTTAGAAATAATTATATGTAATTGGTTAATCACATATTTATTTATTTATTATAAATCTGAGGACCCTCTATTTTATATATTTAATCCATTGAATAAATTTCTAGATGTTTGATGATAAAATTAAAATAGGAGAGTAATTCAAGAATTTATAGTTTTTTTTTTTTTAAAAAGAAAATAGCAGAATACGAGCTAAACTAAAATATAAGGACCAAAGTGAATTTAACTTGCGGAAAATTTTAGGAACGGAAGTGTAATTTACCCACTTAAAATGGAGTAATTATAGATAGATACTGTTTCGTTTCCAAAAGAGCAATATCCCACACACACTCTTTTCCCGTTGCGGAAACCCCAGGGCGCAAAGGGGGGAGCACCAAATCCCGACCCCAATTCCTCGATTCCGATTCCCTCGTCTCTTCTCGGCGCGGGGTTGGTCGCATCGGCGGCGGCGGCAGCGGCGGCGGCGGCTGTGGCAGCGGCGGCGGCGATGTTATGAAGGCGGCGGCGGCGGCGGCGGCGGCGGAGGAGGAGGAGGTGGCGGCGGAATGGCGAGGGGAGTGTTAGAGTGGGGGAGAAGAGGAGCGAAGTGGTGCTCCTATAGGAGGATCACCGTCCTGGTGTGCTCCGTGAACGTCTTCGTCGCTCTCTTCGTCCTGCGCTCGCTTTACTCCTCCCTCTATGTTGGCGATCCCTCTCCAGGTTAGAAAATTGCGAATCTAATTTGCCCTCCTCTTTTTTTCTGAATTTTTCATAAATTTTGGCACGCATTTGCCCTTTTTTTAATGTTTTTTTGATAAATTTCAGAAACCAAGCATTCGGATGATCAGATTAAGAGGGTAGAGGAGTCGATTCGGATTCGTAGAGCAGCGGAGCCTGTTGAGCTCGTTAAAGTGGTGAGATCCCACTTAGTTTTTCTCTTTTTCTCAATTTTTCACGATTTCCTTGTTATTTGTAGATGCTTCTTTTTTAGATTGTGGCCCTTTTTTTTTTTTTTTGTTTCCTGGATGGTAAAAAGGTGAGGAAGCTGAGAAAAGAAGCTTCGAGAGAAGAGAAGAGGAAGGGAAAAGTGCTACCACTACCTGTGAAGCAGAAGCTGAGCGCTGAGATTCTGCAGAGGTTGAGAAGTTTGAAGGATACAGATAATGTTACTGAACAAACAGGTGGGTTTTTACCCACATTATTTTGTGCCTTTTTTGTGTAATTGATTCTATTTCTTCGGTTACCTGATGCATATTCTGATTAGAGTGAGGAAAAATTTGAGTGGGCTGATGCATATTCTGATTAGAGTGAGGAAAAATTTGAGTGGGTTAATTACTGGAAAAGGTTGAAAAAAAAGGATCTTTTTAGCAGCTTGATATAAATTACAAGAGGACTACAAGAAGTTTTTTGTGAAAGTTGGTTATCTTTCACATCTAAACATTTAAGAGATGTTGGGTCATCTTTGTCAAAAAAAAAAAGAAAAAAAAAGTCACTTTTGAGTTCTTCCTTTTCTACATATTAGGGTGACTAAATATCTGTACATCTTATTTTTTAATTTTCCCTGGTATATATAACTAGGGCCCCTGGAGAAATGGGTGGGTGTGTTGTGCCCAAATTTCATTTCTGCCTGAGAAACAGCAATGTTGCGCGCCAACTTTTGTTTGCTCATCTTGTCACTCCTCTTTGTCATGTTTATTGTTTCTCAATGTATCATGTTTTATGACTAGGCTTTTTTGAGAATTCCTTAATTTCATGTGTAGTTCCTTTTTTTTTAATTTTTGATTTACATTTTTTTGGCTGCTACATTTCATGAAAATTTTGGTTTATCTTTGTGTTGCCAGCTGCCACCTAATATGATGGTGGCTTTGACAAGTTGTAACTTAAGGAAGAGTTGTAAAGTCATATCATGCTTTGCTGATAATGATTCCAATATTCGGAATTGGCCAAAGCATGTTGGCGAATGGCATTGCGGTAGGTAATGGAGCATTATGAATACTTATATTGAGATAATGCTCCATTACTTTATTGCTGTGGGTAACTTGTTTCATTGTTTGTGATGTGATTTCTGATTTTAATGCTCCATCTTTCTCCAACTTTGCATCTGGTCGTCATTTCTCAACACATATCTTTAGTCGAAGACTCCATTTTACTTGTAGCTGTTATCAAAGATGTGAAACTTGAAATTCGATAGATTCAGATTATTGTGCTGAAAGTTAGTATGCTGGAATTTTTTAGCAGAAGCAGTCGAGTTATGGCGTGCTGAGAAACTAAAAGATATTAAGATGGCATCTAGGAAAAGGTCGTCAAATTCCAGCATTCCTGTCCAGGAAGCAAGTACGTGGCACTTTGCTAGATTTTTTTTTTTTCTTCTCCTCTTAACCTGTTTTTTATGATCTCTGATCAGAGCCTGAACTGTCTTTCCTGATTGTTAATTTTCAATACATAAGAAGCATGACTTTTTTTGTAGAAATGTTGAAACGTGTGTTGGGTTCCAACTGGCTTACGCTTTGGGAGGACATTGGTCTTTGGATGCCAGCTGATGTTACAAATACTGAACATGATGACAAGCCTGCAAATGAGCCTGATGGTAATTTCCATTATGTGGTGTTGTGCATAATGATGTATTGTGATTTTGCACTCATTCTCACGACGACCTTGTATCTTATCTGGTTTGGTACTTGTTTGGTGTAGCTCCTAGAATAGCTTCTTAAATTCTGAAATCATAAGCTTTCAATCACCAGGCAAAGGGCAAACAAAAAAAAATTTGGAGCTTGTACACCTGGCATGAAGCTCTAATTGGACCTTTGGGCTACAAAAACAAAAGCTCCAATTTGAAGCTGCTTCTGCTGTAGCACTAAGCTGTTTTGGTGATTATAATTAAAAAGATGAGGCTATCAAGTGCTTCCTTGAACATGCCCTTATTGCTCTGGTTGGGGCAAACATGCCCTTATTGCTCTACTGCAAAATTTAACTCATGCTCTAATAAAGTCCATTTAAAATGGTATTGCAAAATTTTTTACTGCGGCCCCTTTGGATGTATAGAAGAGGAGATTGTACCTGGTCGAGCGCTGCCTCCCGAATGCCATGCTGAGCCCCATACTGATTACGACGGTGCTGCTGTTAGATGGGGCTTGACACACCACAAGGAAAGTGCTGCTGACTGTTGTCAGGCTTGCCTAGATCACGCTAAGCATGCTAAGCCGGGCGAGATGAAGTGCAATATTTGGGTTTATTGCCCTTCGGAATTCGGATGTTATTCACCGGATATTTATGAACACAAACATCAGGAGTGCTGGCTGAAACAGGTATTCTCACTTGTTTTTGTTGAATCAATATATACAGGCTCTACTATAACAAGAAAATTTAGCTTTTCAATTGCAATGCTAGCCAATGTTTCTGTTTTCTGACAACCGATGTAGATTACGCACTCTCAATGATTTTTCAGTTGCTTTTACTTGCTTACTTGGTACTAAATATTGAATATAATTACATGAAGTGTGGAGCTTTCTTGCCCGATCAAAAATTGGCAATTATCATGCAAATTTTCATCCGTAATTTCTTTAATAGTAGATTATTCATCTCTTGGAAGTTTGCGACAATCGTTGCACGCGGTGCTTCACTTGTCCTCGACAAAATTTAAACTTCGACATCAAACTGCGACTACTGAAACACATTTCGTACTAACTAGCGAACTATTTTGGTTGTCGTTTTCAGGCCGAGAAGCCTCGATTGAACTTCAAAGACAAGTATCCCGAGTCGTACAGAAACTCTCACCCCACAGCTCCAGTCGTCGTACCGTGGATGTCCGGCGTTGTTAGTGTCTGAGTTCCGCCTCATTTTTTTTTGTTCTTTCTTAGCTGCAAAGTGCCCGATCCTCGTCCGAGGCATTAGTTTTGCGTTATGCTGCAATATTATCACGGTGAGCTACGAAATTGCCGTTCTCACGCGCAGCGCCGCTGCCCGATCCACGCGCAGCATTTTTGGTCACCATATGCCATTGATGTCAAATTTTTTTTCCTCTTTCTTGTCCTTGTATATTTTAGCATGGAACATTACTATTCTTCTCATAACTGGTTAAATGTTTGTTCGAGGGAGGCTTGTTAAGGTGCAGAGCATGTTGAGATACTGATAGTGATGCATTTATCATGGTGAAATTTCTCATTTGCTGTTTTGAATGGCTGAGATTTGTTAGTTACTCACTTTGTCACAGAGATTGATGATGTAGCTGATTTTTAATCAGCTTTAATTAAAAAAATTTGTTTTTGAATTGATACTTCTTTGCCTTCTAACTTGTTTTTTGGATTGATTTTTTATAATTAAATAATTTAAATTTTTTATTAATTTCCATGGCTTAATTAGTTATTAGTAATTTATTTATTAATCTCATTTTATTTGCTATAACAGGAATTTAAACTATTAAATTTACTAGAATTGTCGATTAATTGAGCAAAAAAATTTAACTTGCTTAGACTAAGATTGCTTGATTTTTAAAAATCGTGTTTAATAAACTACCAGAATTTTCCAGCACTTTCGATTGTTTCAAATGTATCTAAAAATTTAGAATAAATGTTTTATAAACTACCAATATTAATATAAATTTATAAAATAATGATAGTGTTAATTAATAACAAAATAAAGTATCTCTTTTATTTAATTTTTTTTTAAAAAAATTATAAATAAGATACATGTTCAAATATGGAACATTATATATATATATATATATATCAATTCGTTTTAAGCAAAATTTAATGATTAAATAAGGAGGCTAATTGAGGATAATTATAGCCTCTAGTTGAGATGCTCTCCATACATTTATTCGTGTATATATAGTGGGGTGTTTGATCTAATTTTTTAAAAGTAATTTTTAAGTTAAAAATAATATATGGCTCAATAATAAAGTATTTTGCAATCTCATTTTTAAAATTTGATTATGATATTTTGAATCAGTTTTTTTTATTTTTGAGTTCTAAAATCAGAAACAACTAAAACTTATTTCTCAAAACATGATTCTGATTTTAAACTCAAATTCTAAAATTTAATTTTAATTTAAAATTTAAAATTTAATTTTAAATTCAATTTTAAACTTTAAATTTTATATTTATATTTGATTTTTTAAATTTAAAATTTTAAAATTCAAATTTTTAATTTTTAAAATTTTAATTTTAAATTTAAGTCAAAATTTAAATTTAAATCTAAATTTTAAATTATTTTGGAATAAAATTTAGTAAAAAATTTATTATTTGTAAACACTAAATTTTTGCAAATCACTTTAGAACAATTGTTTTTTTTATCTAAACTCATTAATCAAAATTAATTTTCAAAATCAAAATTAATTACGTATAAATCACTTTTTCAAAATATGGAATAATCTGACCCTATATATATAACATTATATATACTGGTTACCTCCGAACAAGCTTATTCGCGGTAGGGTTAACGTGCGGAGAAATCCTAAACCCTAAAAACCAAACCCTAATTCCTGGGAATAGCTTTAGCTCGTCTGAGGTAACGATCTCGATCTCGATCTCGATCTTTCTCTCTGTGAATATTGGGAATTTTTGATGAACAATCTAGGTCTTCGTAAGATCTTCAATCCGTACTTCTCCTTTACTCTCGTTGGGGGAATTAAGCGATCTGATCATAGGTTCTGATGTGGAAAAGCTCTCTAAAACGAATTTCAAATCGTAAAGCGAATTTCGGAGAAAGAAATTTGTGTTCAATTAGAAATGGTCCTGTTATCTTAGTAGAGTGATCAATCCTAATTGAAGCTGCTGCTGTATTAAACCCTAGAGAGGATTGTGCGGTTCCATTTGTGCGGGCTCTGTGAAGAGCGGCGAAGGGCCACTTATAGAATCCATTTTAAAAACGTTGGTTATGATTTTATTTTATTTTTTTCGGATCTAGGAAGAAGCTGGATTTTAGGGAAAAATATATAAAACTTACCTCAACTATCACCCAACATTTGGATTTGAGTGTCTGATTTTTGAAAGTTTTGATTCTACTACATGACCTTTTAATTTATTCGATTTGAATTAATTAGTGACTTTTTAACTTCAAATTTTGATACGGATTTAATATATTTTATGCAATTTATGTAACTGTAACTTCATTAAAGCAAGCAAATAGCTTAAATTTATATCTGAAGAGCCATCAGATCACTTAAATCAAACAAATTGAAAGGTTCGGAGCTAAAATCAAAATTTTGAAATGTTGGGTGGTTGAATCAAAATGGCCTGTAGTTCAGATAAGTTTTATGCATGTTTACCCAGATTGTATGCAAGGATTTGCCTTTCTGTAGTGATAGTCAAACAAAGTTTTTTCTTGTCAGAGTTCAACGTAAAAGCATTGTTCCTTAACATCATTGCCTAGTTTGAATATCTCGCCTTTTCGAGAACATGGCTGTCCTCTTTATTGTGCTTCATTCAGTTTGTCTGTGAGGGAAAACGATTTGTCTTTATCTTTCTGCTACTGGGGTTTCCAATTATTGCTGTATGTATGAGAATTATCTCTATTTTTTATTTGGTTGGTAGATTTATGGCCACTGGCAACTGTAGTGATATGGACTGAACTAAAATTGTGTCGATGCTCAATAGAATATGTTCAGAATCTGTTCATGTCTATCATTTGAACACTTACCAGTTTTGATGAAACTGTTCCGTCACTTACGGTTTCAGCTCTATCAGCAATTCCACTGTTTTGCTAGAACAACTACTATTCTAGCGGCAAATGCCCTTGAGTTTTCTGAGTATGCCTCGTTATTTCTAGCACTTGTTGAGATTAGTGTAATTCTCGAACCTGACAGAACATTAGCTTTGTTGTTTGTCTGTCTTGATTGAATGTTAGACATCGATCTTTTAACACTTTTTTTACGTGGGTTAAACATATTCCAAGTGCCATCTGGGATGCGAAACCGCATGTTCAGCAAACTTTGTTCATTAATGACCTTCCCATGCCCTATACCAATTTGTCATCTCTCCTTTTGAATTCAGTGAAAAGGCAGAATCACTAGGTTTGCCCATGCTTCGTGCTCTCGATATTTCCACTCATCGGACACATTATGAAGTTCTATCAGTAAAGGAAGATGCCGGTTATGAAGAAATTCGGGCAGCCTACAGGTCAGCCGTGCTGAATACTCATCCTGATAAAGCTCAGAAGGTTTCCGTTCCATCGCGGGCTCCCTTTGAAGAACAAGAATTCCTGGATGTCCAAAAAGCATGGGAAGTTCTCTCTGATCCCAAATCCAGAGAAGAGTATGACGACGGATTGCGAGCTCTAAGACAGGAGTTGGAGGTTGTTGCTGATGAGGTCGAATTGGGCGATATGACTGTAGAGAATGCTGGTGAAGTTCAAGAGCTTTTGTATTTATGCAGGTGTGGTGACTATTATTCCGTAAATTCGGTGGAGCTCAGGGAAATAGGGATTATATTGGGTGAGGATGGAAGAACAGAAAAAATACAGGGCTGTTTTGATCTTCGACCTGTCTCTGTTCTTCTACATTGTGGTTCTTGTTCACTTAAGATCCGTTTGACAATAGATGCTGCTTGTTGATCATGCAGGTAACTCTTCTTGTTGTATTTGTTTTGTGCTTGAACAATAGAATCCATTCATTTTGATTTTTTTTTTTCGTTCATGTAGGTAATTAGAATGGGTTTTACAAATTTTGGTCCTTGAGGATTTAGATTAACCTGCGTCGGATGTTTCATGATAGTGGAATGTATGATATTTTTACCTTCCTTGAGATGTGCGGTCATGCAGCGTGCATAAACGAACCTGCCTAGCGGACTGCATGTGCAGATCTCAAAGCTGATCCAATGTACGCGAAAGCGGAACCATTGGTAGGCTGGTTCTTCTAAAGCATTCTGGTTCAGTTTGTAGCATTTCAGCACACTTACAAACCTGAAATACTTGGTTGTGACAGCTGATAACACTCGCGTGCTATGAGCTTTGCTTGCTTGCTTGTGCTGTACATTCCTATGATGAAATATTTGTCATTGGCTCTCGAGCATTTCTGGAAATGGATCTGGACTCTCGTTGTGAAACAGTTGTTCTATCATAAACATTTTTATATAGCATCACCTATCAACATGCCTAACAGAACTTAAACATGGAATGCAATAAGATGCTTTTATAAGAATATGGTAATGTTACGATTTCTCTCTGATTGTACAATTTTGCTCAGAATTATGAATCAAAGAGGAGGTGGTGTCTCCCTCCTAGGAAGATCTAACTTTTGTCAGCCTTAAATTATGTATTAAGTGCGAAGAGAGTTGAAGACTATTTGAACTTACATAATGCGGATTCGAATTTCAGCTTGCAAAAGTCCAAATAAAACTGCTACTTACTCGAAGCTCAAAGGGCTTTCTTAACTTTGAAAAATCCAGGTCTCTCCTCATTTGCTGCAGCAACATCGTCAGGAGATGCAACAGCAACCGCCACCCCATTGTTCTTGACCGACTCAACCGCATCTGCAAACTCCTTGAAATCCTTCAAACTGTTCCACAAATCAGAAGGGGGGGGAACCGTCAAAAGAAATGAATATTGAATTTACTGGATACGGGATGATTCGGTAACATTAGTCTTAACACGCTATTTCATTGATGATCATAGTATAAAACAAATACCCAAGAAAAAGCAGGACATGTTGAACTAAAGCCGCTTACCTGGTTGATAGAATTTCCTCGCGCCTCTTTTCACGTTCCTCCTCAGTGACACCCAGCAAATAGCGCAGTAGACTGATGACAAAGAAAAGTCGTTGGTATTAAACACCACCATTCAAGTTACAAGAAAATAATGGAAGTTACAAACACACAGGCATAGAGTATAATAAGAACGAAATGAGCATATCAGCGGCCAAGGGATGTAACAAAAGATAAAACTTCATATGAAAAATTGATGGAATTGCCGCTCATACCTGCTATAACCCTTTGCATCTGGCAGCTGATATGAATCGACATCTCCTATTGTGCCGATAATGGCTTTCGTGAGAGTATCATCGTCCATTTCTAGTTCCCTCAGAAAGTTGGCCGTCCCATCATAGATGTCTAATGTCTTCAATAAGTTTGGATCGCGATAGGACAAGTAGGAGAACACTCCTGCCAAAAGAATGGAATTGGTAGTCGGACTTAAGTAAATGCAGCAACAGTCTAGGATTGCCGAACACTAGAATAGGATGTAGATTCTTATACTAGTAATTTCAATTGAATTCAGCTATCAAAGTGCGACGACCCGACCCGCTAGCAATAATAACTCGTTAGACCCACACCACAGCCCAAAATGCTTAAGCACAGTTATTATTACTAGCGTGTATGATCTCATATATCCAATAAGAATTCTTTTCCCATCCGATGTGGGATTATTGAGATGTTACAAACTCCCACCGTTTAGATCCTGACGTCCTCGTCGGGTCCAAATCAGAATTACCAGGCGATGTGAGATTCTAGAGGTGGCTCCTGTGGATTCAAGAGATGGCTCCCACCAAATCTATGGTGTAGCACTTTGCTCCGCAGAGCTGGTATTCGTCTCTGATACTATTTGTGACGACCCGACCCGCTAGCAATAATAACTCGTTAGGGCTACACCACAGCCCAAAATGCTTAAGCCAGTTATTATTACTAACGTGTATGGTCTCATATATCCAATCAGAACTCTTTTTCCATCTGATGTGGGACTATTGGGATGTTTACACAAAGGCACATAGATAAGTTAACATTAGGGTGCGTTGGTATGCACCTGAATGGGTATCAAAATCACAAAACCCTCCATAAGCACCACCACTAACCCGGACCCGGTCCCATAACCATGTGTTACCAATGTACTTGGAAATGACATAAGCACTTCCACTGAGCTGATATCCTGTTTCAAATATATTAGCAGCTTTCCCAACATAGTTAACCTGCAAACATGAAAGGAACATTATGATGATTTAACGGAATCGATGGAAGTTATGATTTGACGCAATTTAACATCAAAGATCTGATTAGCACCTGAGTAGGGATAACTATGGCCTCATTTACTGGAGAGAGTAGCGCCGGCCAGGAGTCGCTACCAGCTGCTGAAGCATTTGGGAGTGAATCAAGAAATTTTTCAAGATACTTAGTTGATTTAGTAAGATTTTTTGCATCGGTTGTGATGTTGATTAAGCAGCCTTCCTTTGAGAGCAGGGACTTTCTTATCTCCTCGAGTGCAGAAGAAATTTTGTCCCAATCTTGATCTACTTTCTTTTCTAGGTCTTGTAAAAATTCCAAATAACTAGCAAAGTACAAAACAAAAAAAGAAAAAAGAAAAGCAACTGTTAACATAATAACACAATGGCTGAAAAGTAAAGAATGTTAATTGATAACATCTAAAGATATTCCAATATTCCAGCAGCTATGCACTAAAATAGCGTATTCATGCAGATTTTCCACACATATCAATGAAAGGGTAGCTTTAAAATTATATAGTTTGGATTTTACTTCATCTCAACGATTGCCTGTGCCGCTCGTGCCACCCTGTGCCACCGTGCTGCCGTGCCACGTCGTGCCGTATCATGCTGAGGCTGTGTTGGCACGTAGAAGGGCCCATGCCAACACCATATCAACAAAATAACTTTTTTTGCATTTTTGAATCTTTTTGCGTTTTTTTTAATGTAAAAGTTTTACAAAGGTTTTTTCATACTTAAATACTATGGATCTTATAAATCTACTAACATTTGGAGCAATTAGTAAGTGCCATTGCATGATAAAACTAACTTCTAGTGAAAAAAAAAGAAGATTTTCTCCAATTTCTTTTATCATTTTATATCTAGTGAATTTACCCATGATAGTGTTTTTCTATAAAATTTTATCCAATTATGACTTTGGTTTTGGTTTCTCGCATGTACTTACTAAATTGTGTAAGAAATAATACATAAAATATCATTATATCCATTAGAGATATTATAACACTCTAAAAAGCTACGTTTTCTTTAAAATTAAATAAAAAAGCCCGAGCCAATGTGTGTGAATGTGCTACTAGTGTACCATTGGCACAAGGGGCGTGTTGACATTGGCACGCCTCATGCCGCTGTGCTGTGCTGTACCGCTGGCACAGCAGAACAGGACGAGCCAGTGGCACGGCAATCCTCGCTTCATCATTTTTTGACACAACAAAAATTTGAATCACAAGACACTAAAAAATGGAAATGTCAGGCAAAAGGCTTGGAAGATTCTGTTGATTAAGATTAGATTAACTTAAAAAAGTCTATTTGAACAGAGGTTAATAATTAAGTACATGAGAATATATTAATCTAGAGTTCTATTAAGCTAAAATCAAAAGGCGGAGATTGGATTCCAAATAAACCAGCACACTTGTCACCTTATAAGTGCATCCAGGAAGACTGGCTTGCTAACCACAGATTTGAAAGAATGATGCAGAGTTGGGCATGTGCAAAAAAGCTAAGCTAGCATTTCAACTTTATATATAATACAGAATGTCAATCTTTTTAGGTCATGTAGCTTATGTTAACTTTTAACATGTCAAAAAAAAAAAAAAAGAAGAAGCAAAAACAGTCAACCTATATTGCAGCAATGAAAAACAGAGGCTGACAAATCAGGAGATTTCCAAGGTCCAGAACAAATTAAATGATTTTACCTGAGGCCACCCATCTGTTCAGAGATCCATCCTGATACATTTAACTTGGCATCCATTCTAGCAGCTGCAATTCCATGGCCTCTGCCTCTTAATCGACTCTGCAAACATAAAAATATTTTTTAGAACATTACAATGGTAAGTTTCCCCACATTCAAAAGGTTAATGGTTTCTTACCTCCATTCCTGCTTTGCTTTGAGAAACAAACTGCTTAAATCGTTGCTGATCAGTAAACTGAACTTCTTGAAGAACACAATTAATCTGCAGCCAACAGGACCAGCAGTTCCTTTAAAATGCAACTCATGAGAAACTGCTAACTAAAGCTAAGTATACATCAGAACAAGTAATAATTCGAATGATGTCTCGTTTACAATATAGCATCATAATCAGCCATTTACAATTTAAATTTTGTAATGCTTCAAAAAAAATTACATCCGACAATATCTTTATTTAAGTATGTACAACAATAGAGAACATTACTAGCTGTTATTGACGATTAAACTATCACAGGACATTTACAAAGGGTCCGTACATGAAAAAGCATAGAGGCATAAAAGGCAAAAATGATATACCAATTAGTTAATTAAGCCTGCTATAATAGATGAAAGCAATGCAAATATTTGACTGCAGAATTAAATATAATGGTAAATACCAGGTTAAACAGGTCCTCCACTCGTGCTGCCATTGCCTTTCCTCGAGCAATAATACGAGTGCACGGTTCTACTTTTCGTCGTACTGAAGATGTGAAGGGATAAACTGAAATACCTCCAGTTTTTCTCCCAATTAGTTGATTAAGCTGCACAAAATCCATATCTTTTGTTCCCATCTCCAGCAAAGACTGACTGGAATTAAGTCTCTGGTGTTAGTTCAAATTTGAACTTTCTAACAAAAGTTAACAAAACAACCAGAATTTTACAGTCAGCTAAGGCAAAAACATATTACAACATTTCTCTCACCAGAACAAAGGCACCAACTGAAGAAGTTCTTTCTTCAGCGAACTCATATCAAATACAACTTCTGAGTAGATGACATCATTGGTGAAGAGGTCGTGCTGCAAAATCTTCACTCCATTGATTTCCCCTATCTGCAAAAAGAAGCAATACTAATTTCCTACTATTCTCTAAACCAAATGATAAACAAGCTTAGAATTGACACTTAAAGAAAAAGCTAATTACCAATTCCACATGCATTGTTACATAACCACCATTAATGGAAATATATTAGCTAATAATCAACAGTGAGATCACTACCTTGGGACCACTTTATAAGGCTATGCAATTATCCTACTAAAAAGTGAAAGCTAGGGTGGCTAGAGTGTAGTCACCTAATCTAAATTAAAATTGTCATATTTATGGAACTTATGATAAGATTGGGAGGGACCAGAACATACTTCTATGGGGACATGAATAGGTTTTTTAGGGATGTCTTGTAGTGAAAGGCTGGGAACAGATTTCAAAGCTTCAGGAGGATCAGGAGTTTCTTGCTTTAAACGGAGTTCCTGTGTAGCACGTGCCAGCTCGGCAAGATCCTCTTGTGTCATACTAGTTTTAACTTTTTGAAGGATTTCTTTCTCAGCTGCCTCATCTTGCGATGCTTTATCTGGATCAGGCTGCAAAATAAAAAATCTTAGAGACTATCCAACAACAAAGATAATTTTCTCTCGAGTAAAATTCTAAAGCCAAAAAAGACATTTTTGTATACCTGCATTTCTACTGTGACACGATGAGGGTTGTTTAAAATGAATTTCTCAATGAGAGGCGAGAATACAGTCTTGGAACCTTCTTCAGCAATGCGCGCTTTCAGCTTTTGCAAAGTTTGTTCGTATCTTAGAGGCTCGAAAGGGTCCATATCATAAATCCATTTGCCCTGACAGAACAAGAAGAATATATGACTAAGTTTGGTTGGGCCCAAAAACTAATAATCCAGCACATTTCATCACAAAATGAGAAAGAAATGGGACTTTTTGCATATATAACCCCAAAAATATGCAAAATTGCATAAATTCCCGGTTAGTATTTGTGTGTAGTGTCAGCATAAAGCATACATACTTGCATTTATCCCCTTCCCAATGGTATATATGGTGTTTTTACACATAAACCCCCTGCAGGGGCATGTGCACAAGTCATCAAGGTTTTCAGTGCACGAACACAAATGCCAACTTCGCAGGGCGTTTGAGCTTTTTGCTCATTTATAGGGGTATATATGCAACAAAATAAAAAACTAAGAATGAAAAGTGACCGTACGATGGAGCGCAGCATCAAAGATAGGCCACGGGGGAATGATCCTGTGTTATTCTCCCTGAGGGAAAACTCAATAGTGTTCATGGATGCCTCCACAGCTTCAGAAGAAAAGCCGTCTTCTGCCAACTTCCTCAATGTTTTCATCACCAATTCCTCAACCTTGTTAATATCCTCTTCAGAGACACCTTTCAGCCCAATACTAAACTGGGGTTGAAGGAGTTCGTCCTCAACTCCGCCGCCAACTATAGCATCTCCTAGTCCACTTTCCAGAAGAATTCTTCTTAATGGAGAAGCAGGTGTACCCAGCAGTAAATGATCAAGAAAACCTAGTGTAAGTTCAGTTTCCATGTCTAGGGGCTCTTCCGACAGCAGCCAATTAAGGCACACCATGTGTTTCTTTTTCAAATCGCCACCTTCACCAGCAGGATATTTCTCAACAATTCTCAATGGTTCCTTAAACAACTTTTGTGATTGAACCTTCGATTCATTACGGGCAGGACTCGCCTCGAACTGGTCAAGGTATTCTGCATGGCACAATTAAGATGATAATGAAAATTTAAAAACCCAAATTATCTTGTACTATCTCTTAATCTTGACCAGTCATTTTTAGCAATAAGAACTATTCATCTATTAATACAAAATTGCTTTGATGCTGATGTCATTGTTGTCCACAGATAGTAGCTGTGTTTCTCTCAGTAGGAAACCAGACAAAATGAAGCATGAAAAGAGACATTAATTCACATCAGAGATCTAAAGAATCAAGCTTGAGAAGAGAGATTACAGTCAAAAAATTTGCAGCAGGGTGTCTGATATTTCACTCTTGACTTTGTTGTTTACGAGGAGAAAACTGAATTAGAACATTTTTAGTAGGCCTGGTGTCCGAAAGCATATCAAGAGACTGCTCCTCACATTACCTAGGCACATTCCCAAGATAATATTCTCCGATCATGCATAGCTATTTTGATAGAGGTACATAAATACTTCATTTTCCAACTCCCATTTAGATTTTTGTACTAACTTTTAATGATGAAATAAATGCTTCATGTATCTTTAGAAATTCAACTAAGTTAGCAGAACATCATAAAGATTAGGAATGATAATAATGAGAAGGTAATTAAGTCATTAGTCATTACCACTTAAGACACGTAGCCGCTCTTTTGGGTCATCATCTCCATAGAACCATATCCTGGCATTGCTTGGATGATAATACTTACGGTGGAACTCCTAAAACAAAGATGCAGGATAGACATGTCACTACAAATACAACCATATCAAGCTAGTGAATGCTACTGGATTAGGTCGTAGAAGCAGCATCTTCATGCATATTAACACATATATAAGAGATATGGCAGATCTTAGAAAAAGTAGATCGACTAATAATTTGCATTAGGGCAGCTCTTATGAAAGTTGATATGGCCACTTGTCAGGTTCAGAGTCAATAATGTTGTTGAAGCAGATTGAGGCATTTGTTATGAAAGCTGACAAGACCACTTGTCTGTTTCAGTAGACAACAATGTTGTTTAAACTTTAAACAAGCCGATTTTAGAGAAAGACTGTTGATACACATATTAATCAAAATAAGACATCATTAGCAAATGACTCAAATCTTTGCTCAAAGGCCTACAACTCTGTGCACAGGCCTTGAAACAGTCATTTTATCTGTGGAAACTAAAGGTATGCTTTTTCTGATGGTTTCTCATCAAAGATTCCAACCATTGCACACAAAATTTAATTTGTTCAAGAGCTTTCCAACAGGCTTAGGCATAAAATTTATCATTCATTTTTTAATATTTGCAATCAAAGCAGGGTTTCAAGTGCCGCCCGTGCCGCTGCACGTATCGTGCCCCCAATATGGGGCCACGGTACAGGGGGGGTGCCACAGCACCCCCCCGTGCCGCGATACCCGCGAGGGTATCGCGCGAGACAGCGCGATACCGCGGCACGGGCGGCACGTTCCGCCCGTGCCGTTTTTTTTTTTCTTTTTTTTTTTTTTTTTTTTCTTTTTTTTATGCCGCCCCCTCCTTCCTCTCTCTCTCTCTCTCTCTCTCTCTCTCTCTCACACTCAAAGTAGTTTTGATTATTATTTTTTTTGAGTTTTTTTTTTTTGAAGATTTATTTATTTATTTATTTGGCGGGTTTTGTGTCTCTCATCTTTTTCGTTTTTTTTTTTTGGTAGATTTTTTTTTTTGATAGATCCTTATGTTCTTCATTCGATTTTTTTTTTTTGTGATTTTTTTTTTGGGGATTGGCCTTTGTATCCCCACGTAGTTTTTTTTTATTTGAATATTTTTAATTTGTAAAGTTTTTTTAAAAAAAATATATAAAATTAGATAATTTTTTATCTGTTGTTTATAAAAAGTTGAAATAGATATACTTGATTTAATTATTATATAGTTAAATTTTTAATTATTTTAGATAGATCTAGTATTTTATATAAGATTTGCAATAAAAATAATTTTTACTTTAAAGATTTTATTTTTTAATTTAAAAAATTAAAAATACTAATAAAATTAAAAGTTAAATTAAATCAATTGATACTTAAATTTGTTTAATTTATTTGTCTTATAATTTATTGCTCATGTTGTTCTTTTTCAGTATGTTGTTCTTTTTCTAACTTTTTAAAATAAATTTTACTAGTAAATTTTATTATTATATTTTAATTTCTATTCTCTATGAGGTATAATTTTTTTTTACATTTTAAAAAACTTACCACTATATTAATTGATTAGTATAATAAGCTATATATAGTCAATATTCATAATTATTTGACTAAATCTTTCAAAATAACATTATAAAAGTTTATTAGGAACAAAAAAGCTATAAAAAAAACGTGCCAGAGCGTGCCAGCGTGCGGCACGCAAGCGTGCCATGTGTCGGCACGGAAGCATGCCGGTATCGTACCGTGCCAGGTGGACAACGGCACGCCCCCGTGCCACGGCACTTTATTCCTTGAATCAAAGAATCACGCATTTGACCATGGGAAGACCATAAGCTGAAATAATAATAAAAAAATAATAATCAATGACTTATTGGAGACCTTGAATTCTTCGAATGTAAGCTTTGGGATTTCTTTTGGGTCACCACCACTGTCGACACCATAAGTATTTTCTGGAAAAAGGGCCTGCAAGGAATTAGAGGTAAAACATAAATAATGTGAACTAAATATCTGCTTACAACAGAAAGACCAGAAAGAGATTATTTTATACAGCTACTACATAGACAACATATGAGCAATATGGCAGCTAATGTTAGAAGCGAACAGGTGCTAAGAATGTCAACTGGCAAGTACCTGACAAGAATATTCCTCACGTTTATACTATTGGATTACTTAAAAAGATAAAAAAGGATTTACTAAAATTGAATATAAAAAAATTTGCTAGATCTGCTGGAAATAGGTCAGCACAAAAGGGGAATCATCTATACAGAAAATTAATATCCAGGGAAGAAAGGATATTACTATGTCTGTTGCAAGTCGAATATGACTCGGTAACAATAGTAATAATGAGTTAATAACATCAAATAATCACAACTGTGGCAGAAGTGCTTAATATCATTTATACACATGATGTAACAAGGAACTTGCCTGCTGAGCAGCCCTTCCCAGTATGTTGTCAGGTTGGGAGTACACTCCTTTCATCTCATTGAATACAACTCCTGGAATGATTCAAAAAGCATAAGAATTCATTCAGAAAGTTCTATTATAGACCAAATCATAATGGGTAATAACAAATTCAGGAATCTCCTACAGAGAGGGTATGCATCTGCTTTGGCAGAGTGAGATGGTCTGACCTTTGTAAGATATATCTTCAGCAGGGTCATTAAGCTCATAATGCCAACCCTCCTGCTGAAATGTTTGGAAATCCTCGACACATCTTGGAAAGAAGACAGCATCCAAATATACATCGACCAAGTTGTAGAAATCCTGAAAATTGAAGCACAAACTCATAAGATGTTTGCAATATCATATGGCAAACAACTGTAGCAACAGCAATGATTTCCCATGGCTATACCTTGGTATTCGTTGAAGCAACAGGATAGCAGGTCCTATCCGGATAAGTAAATGCATTTAGAAAAGTATGTAAACTGCCTTTTAACAGCTCAACAAATGGTTCTTTCAAGGGATATTTTCTTGATCCACACAATACACTATGTTCAAGAATGTGAGGTATGCCGGTTGAATTTTTCCTGCAACACAACAAAATTCGACAGGAAAAAGGCATTCATGTGACCACATGGAGACTAATGGAGTATAATCTTTTGCACAATCATAAGCAAGCGCATACAACAGGATTATGCACCCTAATGCAACATTCTCCCATTTAATTTTTTCTACGAATTCTAATGAAACAACAGACCCTGTAAGAATACTTGCAGTACAACAAACCATAGATTCCTAGAAGTACAAAATAAAGACTTATTAAGTATACTGTGCAAGTGCTGACACATAGCTGTTCCAGCATGTTATGCCATGCTGTATCTTTTAACAATTTGCACATATGACCAAATAATTCAGCATTCTCTCATTTATTTTTTTCTACAAATTCTAATGAAACAACAGACCCTGTAAAATACTCGTGGTATAACAAACCATAGATTCCTAGTAGTACAAAAAGAAAGACTTATTAAGTATACTGTGCAAGTGCTGATACACGGCTATTTGAGCATGCAATGTCATGCTGTATCTTTTAAAAATCTGCACAAACAATCAAAAACACAATGTTACTTTACTTCCTTTATATTCAGAATACACCAACTAAGATTCCTTTAATCCATTACTTTAATATGCTACATAAAATGACTTTTTTTCAGAAAAATCAGCAATGTCGGGTAAACAAGGTGATCTGAACATCCTGCATATGACAAGTCAAAATCAATTCCTAGATACATCCAAAAGAGGATAAAATTAGTCAAATTGAGAAAAGCAATGCAGAAAGCAATGGCGGGGAGAAAATATTTATGTACTTACGGAGGAGTACGGAAGACGATTCCAAAAACTTTATTCTCGTCATCATTGGAAACAGACATTACTTCTGCTCCGGTCTTTTTATGCTTATAGAGCACCGCAGTTGATTTGCACTCATCTATTGTTTGTTCAGATATTTTTTCAAACCCAAGCTTCTCAGCAAATTCATGGCTAACATCTAGATCTGCTCGTATCAAAAAAAAAAAAAACAGATACACAGGCAGTAAAATCAGCATTTAGCTAGAAAAGGTTGACTGAGAAAATAGAAGATTTAGATCATTTCTGCTTATATGATGAAGAATAACAAATAATAACAGTCTGTTGCCCTCTATAGCAGAAAAAAAATAAGGAAAATTTATTAGATTCATAACGCAACTCTGCAGATAGATAAGTCTATCGGAGCCAGCAACTATATGAACTTAACTGAAAGGTCATGTAATAATGATACCGATAATACTAATGATAGTTAAAATGATATAGTAACTATTCCAACTAATATAACCAGGTGATTCACATCATCATTTTTAAACCCATTTAAGTTTTTGAATTCTTGGACAGAACGCAAGACAGTCTTGATATATAGCCAAATGAGCTCAGTTTGCAACAAAAGTATAGATTGCAGAATGATGGAGATAGCTTGATTTTCCCATATCGTATAATCAAAGGTCAAAACAAGATTAAGCTCAAGGGCTCAAGTACTTGGCAAGATAAAAAATTCCCAACATATGGAACATGTATATCGCCTAATAAATATACAGACATACTGATTATTGATTGTCTCCTGATTTGCCGAAAATTCATTTTGCGGCTACCTTAAGCCCTGCAGTAGACCAAACATTGAGCGTCGCCCAATTGCCCAAGTGCATTAATTAACGTAAATGGCAATATAGTAATCACCAACTATAAGGATGCGGCGATCGTAAACACTGTTCCACAAGCCATTTTTGATAAACAACCCAATACTGGATGCTTGTAGGATTGTTACATATTATAGCAAACTAGCATCCCACTCGTCCGCCATTTCATCAATAATCTCATTACCCATAAGCGCATAACATCAGAGCTGCAGAATCCACTTACTCACTATATCACATAAACAGCTATAACTATCAAAAATTCACAGCACAACTTCTAGGAGAAGCGATTCGTCCTAAGACCTGATCTAATCGAATCTATACCTCGAGACACGGGCGAGGGCGATGTGGACACTGCTTGGGGCGTCACGGAGAAGGATCTTCTTGTTCGACCATAAGGGACGGAGGCGAAGGGGAAACAACGCAGCGCGGCGGCGGCGGCGGCGGCGGCGGCGGCGGCGGAGGTGGAGGAGGAGGAGGACAAGGGGCGGAGATGGTGGGGGCGACGCCGATGGGGATGGGAGGAGGAGAAGAGGCGGAGCTTCGCGCTGGGGCGGCGGAGGAGGCTGCGGCACGCCGTGGAGGAGCACGACAAGGAGCGGAGGAGCGCGACCCTCTCCATTGGAGGCGCCCCCGAGCTTCGGGGAAGCGTTGGTGGAGACGAGGTATAGAGCTCCAGAGGTTTATCGAGGAGGTTGAATATGTAGTGTGAGTAGTGTCCTATGTATGTGTACAAGAGTTAATAACGTGCACAACAAGAAGAGAGGGCCACAAACGAGCTTGATATTTTGGTTCGTTGCTTAACGGGCCGGGTTGGAGAACAGCGTGACGAGGACCGGTAATATTCATGCATTAGATGGATCATCGAGGCCCATTTAGTAATGGATCCTAGCTTGTGAAAACATTGCATCCGGAACATGAGATTATGAGATTATGGCATGCTTGTTTTTGTGAATGATTTTAAAAAATTCTCACTTATAATTATTGGGCGTGTTTGATTCGCCTAATGTATCATTATAAGTTAGTTCGACATAACCAAGATAATAATACTAACAATAAAATATAGTCTATTTCAAAATTATATTTTATGATCATATTTAATATTATTTTTTATTAAAGTATAACTTAATATAATAAGTATTTGAATTTAAAATTTAAAATCTAAAGAAAAATAAAAAATTTAATATTTTAATTTAAAATATGAATTTAACATTTAAAATTTTAAATTTTAAAATATAAGTATAATTTTTAATTTAAAATTTTAAAATCTAAATTGAAATTTTAAATTTTAAAATATAAATTTTAAATTTTTAACATTTAAACAAATTAAAATTAACATTTTAAAAATAAAATATTAAAGAGATTAACTTGTAATTTTGTATAATATATAAGATAACTCGCTATTAGTAATATGGGATACTCATCTCTCAGTCAGTAATATTTTCGAAATAATTGTGTACTATTCGTAATACTACATTACGGATCTGATTAAATATTAGTACTGAATAAACCAAATATAATAATTATGATAGAATTGTCACTAATTTTGGTAGAATAATTCAAACTAAACATTAGTAGATGGATTTTGACGTTTTTTGAATTTTTGTTTGCTTTGAAACATCCTCTTAAGTTCAGTTGGGCCCAACTTGTGGACTTATGCAAGCCATATAATAAATGCTTATAATATGTGAAGTGAAATGTTATTTATATATCTGCGGCCGAGATTTACATAAATAAAACTTTTATATTCAAATAGTTTTTTAAAATATAATTTATTAATTTGATAAATTTGAAGACGATGCTTGATGAAAACAACACCTATCCATACCCTCTCTCTCTATTATTATTATTATTTTTTTAATTCAATAAAGTTGAGTATATGATCACGCTGCCCTCATCCACATCGTCGGTAGGTTGGGACTGTCGAACGTGTCATTTTTGCTTGGAAGGACCGCCGGTGCTCCTTTGACCTCCAAAAAAAAAAAAAAAAAAATTAAAAAAAAAAAAAAAACTGCACATAATTTTCAATAAACATATCTAATTATTAATATATTCTTATAAAATTTAATTTTTTATATTTATTATTTTAATAGTTCAATATTATTTATATATATTTTTCTAATTTATTATTGTTAATTCACTGTTTATTTTTTAACAGATTATATGTGAAATAACAGTTTTATTTTTTTAAAAAATGTCTTTATAAAAAATAATACAGAAATATCTAAAAAGATAAAAAAATAAATTTATTGAACTTATGAAAGAATAAATATGAAAAATTAAATTTTGTAAAAATATATCTGCTATTTGATATATTTATATGAAACCGTATACAATTAATCTGAAAAGAAAATATCCACATTTATCTTGGTATTCTCGTAATTCAAATGAATAGTAAATAATTTATAATTTATAATTAGCCTTAAAAAAAATATATATTGTAGGGGCGTATCTCATGGAATGAACTCACTATCTTTACCGTCAAATAGTACTCAAGATTTGGAAAGAATGCTTAGAGATTCGTTCACAAGCCAATTTTTAAAAATTTGAATTTGAACATAACTATCAAATTAAAAAGTTTGAATCTAAATTCGAATTCGACGAATTTTAAAAATCTAAAATATTGATTTTTTTATTATATTTAGAAATGTATTATATTAAAATTTTAAATTTTAAAATATAAATTTAAATATAATATTAAATTTTTTTTTATATTACAAATCAATACGGGCTCGTTTGGTAACGGATTAAGACAGAACTAGCTAATCCAGAGATAAGTATAAAGTACGAAACTAGTGTAAAAAAACGTTTGGAATAATTTCAGAAATAAGAGATTTTGTATTTGGTGTGATAATAAAAAATAAGATGAATAAATAGTATTAGTTATGATAAATTACTTTTTTACCCTCAACTTTATTATGTAATAATAAAATGAAAGAGGATGCTTCGGTAGACGTGAAACGGTATTTAAGAAAAAAAGTAAGAAGGTGGTTGGGAAAAGTGAGAACAGTAATTCCAACTTATTCTAATTATACTATAATAAGTTATACCGATTGATTCCAGATATGTTTGATAGAATAAAAAGGGTATTCCCCTTATTCCTTCTTCTAGCCCCAAAACAAACGGAGCCTACAGGTTCAGGTACTACTAAAATTCATATATGAACATAAAAGACTCGAAAATACTCACCACTTAATTAAATTTCAATCCTCTCCACGTTAATTTCCATAGATTTGAAAACTTATTTAACGATAAACACAATAATTAGTACAATAAAACTCATTGTCACGCATATATATTTAAATATATATTTTTTTTGTTTCATTCCGTAGTTAATCTTTCGATCCAATTACCAATTAGTCCACTACCTTGTAGTCAACATAGGTGAAGAAAAACTCCTGCACTGTTTGAGATAATGCTAGATTAAAATTAAATTATTTAATTATTTAAATTGTGGTAAAAATAAATTTAACTAGATAAAATATTTAATTATAGTAGAATTTTATATATTAAGTTATAAATAAAAAAATTAAAAATATTATAATTAATGAGGATGAATTAGTGGATTTTTTTTTAAAAAAAAAAACCTTATAAATTTTTAAAATTTACAAAATAATCTGGCTTAAAAAATATTTGTAAAACTAATCATACTTTTACCAGCTCGGCGTCATGGATGTTTGAAGGCGGTGAATCGTTCACCGCCTTCAGTATTTTTTCTGATCATTCAGCGACTTTAGTGTAATACTAAAAATGCTGAATGTCAAATTACGCTAAGTTTTGGTGTATGTACTGAAGGCGGTAAATGGTTCACCGTTTTCAGCATTTATACTGAAGACGGTGTATAGTTCACTGCCTTCAGTATATACATTAAAGGCGGTAAATCATTCACCGCCTTCACAGAATTTTTATAAAGGCGGTGAATGATTCATCGTCTTTAGTAAAAATACGGAAGGCAGTTCAGGCCGTCACATCAGCGTGGCGCCGAGCTGGCAAAAACAGAATTGATTTTGTAAAAAAAATTTACATAAAATTATTTTATAAATTTTTAAAATTGACAGAATTATTTTTAAAAAAAATCCTCAATTAGTGATAGATCAATGTGCAGGTCTAATTTTACTATTCTAACAAATTAATTTCATCAAAATGTATCAACTTTTTTTTGTTTCTATATTTTTCTATATTTTGAAACAAACATTTTAAATGATATTTGTCGGAGGCCAGAGCGCCGTAACAAGCACGTCTCAAAAGAAACAAAAAAAAAAATTATATATATAATTATTTTTTTATTAAAAAAAATATAGTATGCTAAACTCAGGTCACCAGTATCAACCACCAAACCTTTTACACTAAAAACACTAAATAAAAAATTTGCATTATAAATAATTAAGCTCTCTACCTCGTTAGCATGGAACAATTTCACTAACAAACAAGCTCCCTCCATGGATCCCGACTCCGAGATCCATGTCGACTTCGCACCGTACCTGCGCATCTACAAGAGCGGCCGCCTCGAGCGCCTCGTCGGCACCGACCGCGTAGCTGCAGGCATAGACCCGGCGACAGGAGTCAGTTCGAAGGATGTCGTCATCGACGCCGCGACCGGCGTCTCCGTCCGGCTATACCTCCCCGATCTGACCACCGACGACGACAAGACGGAGAAGGAGAAGGAGAAGGAGAAGAAGAAGATGCCCGTCCTCGTTTACTTCCACGGCGGCGCCTTCCTCATCGAGTCGGCCACCTCCCCGACCTACCATAGCTACCTCAACTCCCTCGTCGCCAAGGCCCGGGTGCTCGCCGTCTCCGTCGACTACCGCCTTGCGCCCGAGCACCCGCTCCCAGCCGCCTACGACGACTGCTGGGACGCGCTCAAATGGGTCGCGTCGAACAACAGCAGAGGTACGTACATCGTCTAACGTATAATTAATTTACTCCACTCTAATCTAAATAATTGGCGCTGCAATTCTGTTCTAAGCTTGAGTAGTATGTATCTTCAAAAATTCTATATATTTTGCGGAGTTGATTCAAAATATTTTAATTAATTAAGTCTGCTAAAATTTCTAGTAATTCAACAATTAATCAAGTAAATGAAAGGTATACGCATACAAAATTAATGAATATTCCTATCGATCCCTGTCACAATTAAGAAATTTTGTTCTAAACAGTATAAAATTATACGCCGCGCGTGTTTCGATCACAATATTAATTCAAAAACTGGAGCTATCAGAGTACGTGCATTGAAAATTGGCAGGTGAGCATGGTGAGCCATGGCTGGACGAGCACGGCGACCTGGGCCGCATATTCCTGGCGGGCGACAGCGCGGGCGGGAACATCGTCCACAACACGGCGGTGACCGCCGCGCTGCGAGGCCTCGGCGCTGGCTCGGGGGCGCAAATCGAAGGAATAATACTGATCCACCCCTACTTCTGGGGGAAGGAGCCGGTCGGATCGGAGCCGAGGGACGCGGAGCTCCGGGAGAAGATGGAGAGGGCGTGGAAGTACGTGTGCGGGGGGGGGACGTCGGCGGAGGGCGTGGACGACCCGAGGATGAATCCGGGGGCGGCGGCGAATGCGTTGGAGAGGCTGCGGGAGCTGCCGTGCGCGAAGGTGATGGTGTGCGTGGCGGAGAAGGACTTCCTGAGGGAGAGGGGGAAGGCGTACTACGCGGCTGTGAAGAACAGCGGGTGGGAGGGGACTCAGGGGAGGGTGGAGCTGCTGGAGACGGAGGGGGAGGACCATGTGTTTTTTCTCAAGGATCCGCTGTCTCTGATGGCGCTGGCGATGCTCAACCGCCTCGTCGCGTTCTTCGATCCGTAGCGATTGATCCTGATCCCTATGGCCCGGTTGGTAACGGGCGTTTGGTAACGGATTAAAACAGAATTAGCTAATCCAGAAATAATTATAAAATACAGAACTAATATAAAAAGCATTTGGGATGATTCCAAAAATAAAAAATTTTATATTTGGTATGATAATGAGGAATAAGATGAATAAACATTATTAGTTGAGATAAATTATTTTTTTGTCCTCAACTTTATTATATAATAATAAAGTGAAAGAGGGTGTCTCGGTAGACGTGAGAGAGTATTTAAGGAAAAAGTAAGACGGTGGTTGGAAAGAATAAGAATAGTAATTCCAGTTTATTCTAGTTATACTGGAACAAAAGTTATACCGATTGATTCCAGATGCGTTTAGTAAAATAAAAAAATATCCTCTTATTCCTTATTCTAGCCCCAAAACAAACGGGCTACGGTATCTACTTCTTCGTGCTTTGTCCTATCAAATAGTGTAATAGTCACATTCTCTAACTTAGGTTGTGTTTGATAACTTTTAAATAATGTTTGAAATCATAAACATTTTTATTTTTAAAATAATTTATTATTTCATGATATAAAAAATTTTAAAAAAAATTTAATATTTTTTTATTTTTTAAAATAATTAAAATTTTATTTGGTAATTTTATAAAGAATAATAAAGGATAGTACAAAAGATTGATTAATTTTTTTAAAAATATCAAAATTATTCTTACTATATCTTTTATATATAAAATATTTAATATATATGTACAATAATATATATAAAAATAATATATTTTTTTAATATAAAATAATTAAAATATTAAATCTAATGCTATTATAATCATCATATTATATGTAAAAAAATATTTCAATATTAATATATAACATACTTCAATAATAATATATAAAATACTTTAAAATATTATATATAAATAAATAAAGAAAATATATTTTAGAATAACATATAATATAAATATTTAATATTTAATATATAAAATATATAAATATATAAATATTATATAATGTAATCTATAAATAATATATAATATAATATATAAATAATATATTATATAATACATAATATAATATATAAATAATTTATATTTTTAATATATTATATAAATATACAAATAATATATTATATAATATATAAAAATATAATATATTATATAATAATTAAATATATAAATATTATATATTTAATATATTTATTACTTATATAATATTTTATTTTATATTATATGGTATTTTAGAATAACATATAATATAAATAAATTTATAAAAATAATAAAGATATTATTATTATTATTATTATTATTTTATATTATAAGATATTTTATAATATTATAAAATTATATATATAATATAACTATATTTTTATATTACTTTAATTATTTTTAATAAACTAATCATTACACGAGAATAATCTATTCTTCTAAGATAGTGAAATAGTTATTTTTATAACCTATAGACTATGAGAGTGGGATAGGTTGGATTCCGCTACATTATAATTAAAATTTATGGATACCATATTTATGCGTTTTTAAATAAATTAATTATTTCTTTCTAATATTTTAATTTTTTTAGAAATAATAATTAGTATGAACGACTCAACAAGTAATACTCGACCAGTTCGCAGATCAATTCAATTTCCGCAATTTCATCGAACTACAAATTTATACAAAATTTTAAATTAATAATTATCGCCGACTACAATCCAAGGGCCTGCTTGTTTCCACTAATAGTTGTACTGAAACAAACTATATCGATTGATTCCTGATGCGTTTGAAAAAATAAAAAAAATATTCCTTCTATTTCCGGTTCTATACCAAATCCAAACAAGCCCTTTGAATATCCGAGGTTCAAAGATAGGGGACAAATTTAAAAACCATGGATCATAATAAAACTCATTTGCATGGCTACAAATAACAAAGAAATTATTACCAGCACCAGATCCAAAGAAATGAGGCTTCAAAATTAGCATAGAATTTATTTAATATATTTTATAATATTCAAATAACCTATGTGTCAAAAATAATAAATAATAAATATTTATTTCTTATACATCGAATAATATCTCTTTCCACAACATTAAATATTTTCTAATTTTTTCTGTGCAAGTATCTATTTTAGATATGGATTACACTTATCATACTGTTTGGATGATAAAATAAATTTTTTTTTGCTGTGAATTAGAAGTTAGAGATTTGATTTAAATTTTTTTGAACCGGTTGATATTTATAATTTGCTAGAATAGTATATTTTATTATTTATAAGATATATTTTTTTTTATAAAAAATAACTTAATGTCGTTCTAAATCACACTACTAGTAAATAAGTTTTTAAGTAAATTAAAAACAAAATATATAAAAAAAAGGACATACATTCAATTAGAACTTAGATATTTTTTTTTAGATTAAAAAGGTTAACCATTTTGAATCCATTATTCAATATTTTAAATTTTTTTATTTTCTCATCAATTCTTTCGAAACTGTATTTTGATTTTAAAATATAAACTAATTATTTTAAAAAATTTATAGCAGAGAGAACTACATTAAATATACTAATTAAATTAGTAAAAATAGATGATGTATCTAAATTTTAAAATCAAAATATCATTGACTGATTCCTATCAAATAAATTAAAAGATTAGATAATAAAATTAAAATTTTGAAAAACTGAATAGTAAAATCAAAATAATCTAGAATTCAGATAAGTTTCATAAGTTTTTTTTTTTTTATTTTAAAAAATAATTTTCTATGACTTTTTGTAAACATGCTTATGACACACCTTTTATAATATTTTGGACGGTGTCTAAATCCAAAAAATTAAAAAAATTAAATGTGTTATATCTAGAATAGTTCTAGAATAGATGACCTTTGGGAAAGTCGGGATTTCACAAGTTAAGCATGCTAGAAGTTAGAATAATTTTAGAATGGATTACTCTTTAAAAGTTGGGGCGTCAGAATTGGCATTAGAGCCAACTACTAATTAGAAATGTGAAATGAATAACGGCTGAGCGAGAGTTATACAGTAGGCAGAGTACGACTTCTCGACTGATAGTCGTTGTGGTGGAGTAGTGCTCGATCCCCACATGGTCAATTAAGACTAGAAAAATAAATTTCACATCGCCTAATACTTGTGAGTGTGCATAAGCCTGACAAGAACGTCATAAGCTTAAAAGAAGGAGGAATAGACCTGGCAAAGGAGCGGATTAGATAACCGGTAGGCGGATTATTGTACCCGCGGGTCATATGGATATGGGTAAAATTTATCCGTAAATTTTTTAGGTAACTCATAGGGTGCGTTTGGAACGGGGTTAAGCTGGAATTGGCTAAACCGGGGATAGGTATAAAGTTGGGAACTAGAGCTTAATCTCGTTTGGGGATGGTTCCAGGGATAAGAGAATTTGTGTTTGGTTTATTAATGAGAATAGGAGGGATAAAGAGGATAAGATGGGTAAATTACCTTTTTGCCCCCAAAAGTTAATATGTGATAAAAGTTGTTAAAAATTGATTAGTTCGTTTTAATTAATAGATTAATAGTTTAAAAAAATAAAAGTAAAATTATAATCGTAATTAAAATATATTATTTAAAAATAATACATTTAATTTAATAATTAATTTTTTCACTTAAAATTTAAATTTAAAATATAAAATTTCAACATTTTAATTTTAAGATTTACAATTATATAATATTAATTTTAAATAATTAATTTTTAACATAAATTTTTTTTAAAATTCGCAAAATTCGTATATTTGCTAAATATTTATAAATTTTTGCCCACGAGCTTTATTATGTCATTAAAATTTTTTTAAACTCGTTTTTCTCATTTTAATTAATGGATTATTGGTTTAAGAAAATAAAAATAAATTTATAATCATAATTAAAATGTATTATTTAAAAATTTTACATTTAATTTAATGTTAACTTTTTTCAAATTAAAATTAATGGATTAATGGTTTAAAAAAATGTGATAAAAGTTGTTAAAATCTAATTATTTCGTTTTAATTAATGGATTAATGGTTTACAAAAATAGAAATAAAATTATAATCATAATTAAATTATATTATTTAAAAATAATATTTAATTTAATATTTTATTTTTTCAAATTAAAATTTAAATTTAAAATATAAAATTTCAACATTTTAATTTTAAGATTTAAAATTTTATAATATTTATTTTAAATAATAAATTTTTAACATAAAATTTTTTTAAAATTTGAAAAAATCGTATATTTGCTAAATATTTGTAAATTTTTGCCCTCAAGCTTTATTAAAATCGTTTTTTTTTGTTTTAATTAATGGATTAATGGTTTAAAAAAATAGAAATAAAATTATAATCATAATTAAATTATATTATTTAAAAATAATATTTAATTTAATATTTTATTTTTTCAAATTAAAATTTAAATTTAAAATAAGATTTAAAATTTTATAATATTTATTTTAAATAATAAATTTTATAATATTTATTTTAAATAATAAATTTAAAATTTTATAATATTAATTTGTGATGATGAGAGTGTATTGGGAAGAGAGAAAGGAGGTGGGATGAAGGAAAAGAGAGAGAGGAGAGAGGGATTTGTGATGATGAGAGCGTATTGGGAAGAGAGAAAGGAGGGAAGAGGAGAGAGAGTGAGGAGAGAGTTTTTATTAAAATAATATGTTGGGATGAGATAAAGTAGATAAGAAGGGTAATATGGTAAAAAATTTTATAGTAAAATAATAGGATGAGATTTGTTATACCAGCTATTCTCCCTATTCTGGGTTAAGCAATATCAGACGGTTCCAGGTGCGTTTGAAAGAATAAGGGGGATAAGCCCGCTATTCCCGTTTCCGTTCCAATAACAAACGGAGCCATAAGATTTTTTTATTTTTTTTTTTGCTCTTATACTTTTTAAATATAAAATATAAAATATATAAATTTTAAAAGTATAACATAATTTATTTGAAAAATCACAACAAATAATAAACAATATAAAATCTTTAAGCATATAAATTATATAATGTAAAAGTTTTTTATCATCCAAATTTTTGTCACACAAAATTAATAAAGTTTTTATAGTTAAATATTCGGTTAGACTACGTTTGGTTCAGGTTTAAATTAGAACGATTTATTTCAGAGATAGCTATAAGTTCAGGAACAAATAGGAACAAAATTAATTTTGCGTTTGGATAAAAATTAGGTTATTCCCATGAATAAAAAAAATAGTGTTTGAATAGTTACTTAAATATTAATTGATAAAATAATTAACAATAACGAGTATTATTAATAAATAATTTAATTATTCACAAATAATTTAATAAATTAGTAAAATATCTAATAGTTTAGTTAGATAAGTTGTTAATAAAATAATTAAATTAGACAAAATATTAAATTAATTAAAAAGTTAATATAATAATTAAAATTATATTTACTTTAATTAAGTTTATGCTCGAATAAGAACAAATTTATCCCAGAAAAAAGAAGAGAGTAATAATTTTACCATTATACTAGTTTATTTTACAAGGATGAAAAATGCTATTTTTATTCATAACCAAACGCGTTGGATCAAGATTTGAAATAAATTTTTGTTCCAGCATTATTCCCCAAATGCTATGGAAAAGAATATTTTTTCTAGAAAAACTATAATTTTAATTAATCTAATATTTTGACTAATCTAATTAATTAATTAATTAATTATTTAATTAAACTATTAAATAATTAACTTATTAATTTATTAATTTATTTATAGTTAATTAAATTATTTATTAATAATATTTATTATTGTTAATTATTTTATCAATTAATATTTAAAATTATCTAGCAATAATTAATTAAATAAATTAAAGTATTATTTAATTAATATATTTATATTAATTAATTAGATAAAATATTAATATATATTTTAAAATTATAATTACTTTTGTCTTTAGTATTCCGATCTAACATATTCTTATTTTCGAAAACTATTGGATTTTCATCTAAACAAATAAATTAATTTTTAAACTTATATATATATATATATATATATATTTGTGAAATAAATAGTTTTAAGTTTTATACAAACCAAATGCACTGCTGTTTTAGAAATGCAAGAAAGGTACCTTAACCCTGGTAAAGCCATTAAGTTCTCGATGTTAGCGTAACCACTCGGTACACGTATGAACTCCACGTGGAACGACCACCGAAAATGGTCAAAACCTCCATAGCACCTTCCTAATCCGTTGACTTTTCATCACCTCCCTCTTCACCCCGGCACATCCAAAATTAGTACTCCCGAGCAACGAACAAATCTCGATCAAACGCCGACTTTCTCCGCACGCATCCGAGATCGGCGCCGACTTTTCCAAATGGCCTCCGCTTCGCTTGCGAAGCGCTCCTTACCCTTCATCGCGCTCTTCTCCGTTGTTTATCTCCTCCTCACCAGGCGCCGCGTCGTCGTCCCTTCGTCCCCATCGTCGTCCTCCTCCTCCTCCGAATCCTCGTCGTCGCCTCCCACCATTGGCGAACTCGACTCCCAGGTCGAATTCGACTTCGCCCCCTTCCTCCGCCTCTACAAGAGCGGCCGCGTCGAGCGCCGCACCGGCACCGCCGTCGTCCCCGCAGGCCCCAGCGGCGGCCGAGGCGGCGTCGCCTCCTTCGACGTCGTCCTCGACCCGCTCACCGGCCTCGCCGCGCGCCTCTACTTCCCCGCCCTCCCCAACGCCGCCGCCGACGATGGGGATCCGAAGCCGGAGAAGCTACCGATCCTCGTCTACCTCCACGGCGGGGCCTTCGTGATCCAGTCGGCGTTCTCCCCGACCTACCACCGCTACCTCGACCTCCTCGTCGCCCGGGCGCGGATCATCGCCGTGTCCGTTGAGTACCGCCTGGCCCCGGAGCACCCGCTCCCGGCCGCGTACGACGACGCGTGGGCGGCGCTGCGGTGGGCCGCGGCGAACGCCCGCCCGGGGAAATTCCTGGCGCGGTACGGCGACCCGGGGCGGATCTTCGTGGCCGGGGACAGCGCCGGGGGGAACATCGCCCACAACGTGGCGCTCCGGGCGGGGAAGGAGGGGCTGGGGTTGGCGGGGCTGGTGCTCCAAGACCCTTACTTTTGGGGGAAGGAGCCCGTGGCGGGGGAGACGAGGGACGCGGCGGAGCGGGGGACGTTGGAGAGCACGTGGGAGTTCGTGTGCGGGGGCGCGTACGGGATCGACCACCCGTACGTGAACCCGATGGGGGCAACGGGGGAGGAAGAGTGGGGGCGGAGGATGGGGTGCAGGCGCGTGATGGTGACGGTGGCGGAGGACGACGTGTTCCGGGCGCGCGGGGTGGCGTACGCCGAGGGTCTGAGGCGGAGCGGGTTCGCCGGCGAGGTCGAGCTCTACGAGACCCGTGGGGAGTGGCACGCCTACTTCCTCGCCAACCTCGACTCCGCCAAGGCCATCAAGGAGATCGACGCCGTGATTGCTTTCATCAACCGCCCTTGAAAATTTGAAGTTACTCTCTGTACAAATATATATTTGTAGTTGTTGTGTTTCTTTTTGACATTTCATCGAACACTTTGATACTCTCTCTCTCTGTTGTACAATACAAATATTTGCAGCTGTGTTTCTTTTTGGCATTTCGTCGAACATATTGGATTAAAAAAAGAAAGGCTATATATATTTACCGTTAGCAGTGTTTCAGTTTGTTGTAATTTCTAAGAAATATTAGAATTATGTTGAAAAAGTAGTTGCAATTTTTACAATATTACTGTTTAAGAACTAACTTTTTCATATTAATCTTATTATTTTATTTTTTGATTTTTTTCTTCACTTTTTTTCTTCTTTTTTTTCCTGGATTGGACTTTATGAACTAATGCCTACTTCATTTATTTTATTTTCTTTTCTTTTTTTCGATTTAAAAGTTTTTTGATAAATTTAATGATTCGTTTATGAATTAGTGGTTAATTATTTTATTAATGTTCGCCAACAAATAATTAAAATATTAAGTTTAAAAGAACACAGATGATTTTTTTAAAATATTTATCAAATTAATCAACAAAAAAAAAAAAAAAAAGACATTCAAATAAGAAAATTGATAGATAAAAAAAAAAAAAAAAAAGTGATTGGGGGACTATTTGAAAATGGGCTTACTTTTTCTCACGAGATTATCCAGCCAACTATTAATGATGTAATCAATCACAACCGTCCGAAAATGTTAAGACGAGCAACATTTGATTTCGCTTTTAATGACGACTACTACTACTAGAACAAAATTCTACCTTAAAAGATCGTAGCTCCTTGCGTTTGATTTGAAAATAAACTCAAAAATAGCTTGTTTAAAATTAATTTTAAATATAAAATAAGCTAAATTTATTTTTCAAAAATAATTTCAAATCAAGAGCAACAAGCCTCTACTCGTTCTTGCTCAGCTCGAGCTAGTTCATATATATATATATATATATATATATATATATATATATATATATATATATATATATATATATATATATATATATATATATATATATATATATATATATAATATAAAATATTAATATTAATATTATTAATAATATATAATTATAAGTATTTTTATTAAATGTTTTAGTTTTAAATATATTTTATGTTTATGCATTCGGTATATGAGCAAATATTTATAAATATTTTAAAATTTGTAATGTAATATTAGCTTATTTTAAAATTAGATTTTTTTTAAAAAATTGAGCCATAAATGAGTCGATTCGGATCAAATAATTTTAAACCAAATTCGAACATGATTTGAAATTAGGTTGAAAAAAAAAAAACCCTATTTCGACTCGCTCAAATTCGACTCAAATTAAATTTTGAGCTGAACTCCAAGATATCTTATTCTGACTCGAAATTAATTCGAGCCAGCTCAAATTTGGTTTGAATCTAATTCGAGCTAAATTGGAGCAAGACCCAATTTATAAAATAAAATTTTTAGTCAAAAAAAAAATTAGTGTTTGGTTTGTAGGAAAAAGTAAAATTTCATTATTATTTGTTTGGTTGAAAAAAAAATTATATTTACTTGTTTCGATAAAAAAAAAAAGAAAAAAAGAATGAAACAAATTTATACGGCTTGAATTTTTATTTTTCACAGAAAATGACAGGAAAATAAAAAAGCTCTATTTTATTCAAATCTATAAAAATGTTTTTTTGAAAATAATTTTTACAACTAAACAAACACACAAAAATAACTTTTGGGACAATAGTAGTGGTACACCCAAATTGGAATGTAAGATCCACATATTATTCATCCAAAAATGAAAATTTATTCACTAGCTATTTTGAAGTGACTAATAAAATTTATTTCATTTTATGATGAATGTAATATAAGATGTACGCTATAAATAGAGTGTACAAAAAGTATTTTTCTAACTGTATTGCTAAGTTTAACTCCTTATTCAACCAAAATACAATTCATCCCTATAAAAATAAAATGACTATGCTACACTTTTGATCTCCATATTATGAGGTACGTGATATTTTTGTTCTTAAATTTTAGTTTATTATAAATTATAGTTTAAAAATTTCAAAATATTGATGTTTCGGAATGTGACCGGAATATTATGGCCCACTATGGCCATGGGCCATTTAGTTTTTCAAAATTAGAATTAATTTCATACGACCACAAAAAATATATTAAATAATAAGTATATTTTTATAAAATTTAATTTA
>CM055068.1:4357041-4379108 GCA_029204045.2 Tillandsia leiboldiana | reverse complement strand
TCAGGTACGCTTTCACTCTTTACGACTGCAGGGTGAATTTGCCGACTTGAGCAATCCAAACAAACACAAGAGAAGTCGAATTTTTATACTTATTTGACTTCGGTCGCATGGACCCAAACAACCCTTAATTAGTTGCGAGTAGAGAAAAAGTTTGTCTGTCCTATCCTTCTTTTAATTAGCGTTTGGTAACCCTTACAATATTGTTAGGTTTGGTAATTCAATAATATTTTTAGGCTAAAGACAGAAAATTCTCTGTCTATTCCGTTTTTTTCTTTTCCAGTTAAACCCCTGTCATTTAAAATCGACAACCTGCCCCCTGTATTATCGAATTGTGCAATAACCCCGCCGTCATGGACCGTCAGTTTGACCGTCATTTTTTTTTGAAATATATTTTCATAATTACCCAAAATACCCTGGAAAATATTCCATAAAACAAAAAATTCGAAAAAAACATGGAAGGGCATTTTTTCGTCCATTTTACCATTTCTGTCAACGTCGACAATTCGTAATTACGAAGGGGGCAGGTTGTCGACTTTTAAATGACCAGGTAAAGTGAAAGCCGGATATGACGGGGGTTTGTGTCACGCCCCGAGTGTAAACCAGAACCCGGACTCGTCTACAGATCCGTCCCCGTGCACACGTATTTCCGTGTACACGAAGCGTCAAACCTGCTCAGATATAAGAGAACAATAAAAGAGCAACAAAAAGAGCTGAACTAAACTAACATCTCAGACTGAACTGGAAATAAATACAATACATCTGTATAAATGATAATCTTCCCCTCCCACTCACCAAATAAATTACACCTGCTGGCAAAAGCCGGTGCCAATGTAAAAGTACAACCGTCTGAGAAACCTGGTACACCAACATCCACTAACACGCTCATTCCTGCCTCGAGATCTATCTACTCGCCGTCCTCTCTCCTCGACCCGCCGCTGAAAGCCTAGCAGCACCCGCATAAGACACTGCAAACACAGGAAGAAGCAAAGAAAAGAAGAATGGGGGTGAGAACTACTATAAACCAGTAGCCTCCCCTAGTGGTAAAACCTCAAACTCTGACACCCCCACTAACCTACCAGAGGCAAAAAGGAAAGAATAGTGGTAAGAAATGAAACCGCTGCCAAAAGGAAATCTACCACTACGATGCCTCTAAAATACAGTCCTAGACTGTAATAACCGTAAGCAACAATAACCAACCGTCCCAGATGAACCCATCTAACCGCCGCCCTATCATCGGGCAAATAAGCGCGCCGATGTGATAGCAAAATTCCTGCTGCCGCCCTCTCATCGGGCCAATAAGCCGCGCCGATGTGATAGCAAACCCTGTCCATAACTTTCCAGCCCCGGCCTCCGAAGGGGATCTCGAGGGAGCTACCCCCACGAGTAAAGCACCACCGGGCAATAACCGCGCCCGTAAGATAAAAGCACATCACCGGCATAACCGCGCCGGTGATAAAGCAGGATTGATCACAACTATAAACCCCAGTGGACCACACCCTCCACTAAAAGAAAACTGATTCCCAATCAGATGCAAGAGTAACCATCCGTCAATCGCCCATATCCGGATTGCCGCAATACCCCACAATCCACGACCAGGTCTAACACCGACCTCCTGTCAACCGCCCAATATCCGCGGTCGCCGTAATAACCCACAATCACAATCAGGTCCACAGTCCGACATCTGGTCAAACCGCCTACTATCCGCGGTTGCCACAAAACCCTCTAGTCCATAATCATGCCTTATCACCGATGTCCTATAAACCGACATCCGGTCAACCGCCCAATATCCGCGGTCGCCGCCAAAACCCATGATCCATAAGCCAGGCCCCGGCTACACTATCCCAAAGCCCTGCTCAAACCCAGCAAACCCCACCTGACTAACGAAAGGAGAAAGAAGCAAACAAGGTTTTCTCCGAAGTCAGTTCCAGCATGAAAGTGTAGCGATAAAAGATGCCTACCTAGATGTCCAAACAAGCATGCAAGTGTTCTCAAGGAAATAAAGGAAAAGGTATCCAATAGTGGTTCCACATGTGTAACAATTAATAACTCCGCATAGATATAACCATCATGCTAAAGACAGTATCCACCACACATGTCTATAATCCATGATAGCATCAACTATCCACCTATGCATAGTCATAAAAATCCTCAATTAGTACCAACCACTAACAGGATAATCATAACGCCCAAAATAAACATTCATTCCACATGCAAGGTAAACGCTAACATTCCATCCATACCAAACTGTATAAGTCCCAACCACTATCAAATATCCACAATAGTAATTTCCATAGGAAAAGCTCACAATTTATAATCACTTAAGCATGCATGTCCAAGAAAGGGATCACTCTAATATTCCTAGTGAGCATGTCAAAATAGAGGTAAACAACAACCACCCACCTCGATCGCTAAATCCAAGTCCAAATGTGCTCTCGCCCAAACCAAAAGCCGCCGCGATCGCTGTACCAAATTACCCCAAGACATACACACAAATAAAGCACACAAGTATCCGCAAACAGGCTGTCCAGAATTCAGTCCCAAGGATGCCCTGTTTTACCTGCGAGAAGTGCCCGGAAAATATCCAAGAAAAATACCGTCACGATCCTCGCGACGAACCCGTCGAAACGACTACCTGCACGCTCAAATCCGAATTTCCTACACTGGAAATAAATCCGACAAGGGAACCACCCCGAATTAACTACTCTCAAAACTGAACCACAAGGTTCTGTAAACAGGGATATTCACCTTCGGGGCAAAATTCAGAAAATTCCAAGAAATTTGGGCATATTCCTCGTGTTGTTAGATGCAAATCGCCTCTTGATCGCCCCAATCCGATGCCTGTGCGCGAAGATATCGCCAAAATACCACACGCCGCTGTCCCAAAACTCCGCCCCAGAAAATGAGGTCACAAGATGATCCGAAAAAACCCATGAAAAGCTCGGAATGGGAAAAACCAGTAAACATGGGAAACATAGCCCTACCTGTCGTGAAGCCAACGGCGCAAGAATCACAGAAAAAGGTGCTCGGGGTAAGCCGGGGGAGTCCTCGCACCAAAACGCGACAAAGAAGACCACAAACGAACGAGCGTCGTGCCGCGCCGTAAAAATGGTAACCTCGGGATGCGTGCCGCTGAAAAATCTGGAACTCTGCAGATTGAATCGCCACAGTGAGATGAAGAAAAACTCGTGAAGGTGGCACTGTGAAAGGAGAGCAGGGAAAAAGTTCTCTGCAAAGGAACTCGGCCTATTTACAAGCCTGGAAACAAATCCGAAAATACCCAACATATCCCAACTTCCGGGCGCTCCAACTTTCGGGCGGGCTACAGTGTTGGGCCCGGCCCAACCACTGTGCGCGCCCGAAGTTCCCCAGGCCTCCACGTCGCCCAACAAAACAGGCTACAGCGTGAGCACCCACTCCTGCTTCGCCGCGTGCCACCAGCGGACGTCGACACGTTGGCGCGCACCCGGTCAGCGCTCGAGCCTGCCTGCGCCCACGTGCCCTCCTGACGCGCCGCCTGCCACCCCACCCCTGCCGCGCACTGTTTCCGAGGCCCACCGCGCTCCGTGGTCCCAGCCTGCATGAGCCCGCCAACCACAAGGCGCCACGTGTCCCGCCGGTCCATGCACCACGCCCGCCTGCTCCGTGGACCAAGTCCACTAAACCGACCACAGTCCGACACTGCCACGTGTCCACCCCGGTTCCACCGTGCGCCCCGCACTCTCCGTAGACCGCAGCCCCGCGGACCGGCCCACTCCCGAGCCGCCACGCGTCCAGCCCCCGGTGCACGCCTGCCGCGTGGACCGGGCGGCCCGCGCCTCCGTCCGCCGCGCTGCCTGCGGCGCTGCGTCCGCCGCTGCCTGCCAGACCTCCGGAAAACACTGTTCCGGCATGAACAGTACCCGATGCTCAAAAATAACAAGTGGGTAGTCCGTTTTGACCGTTTTCCCCCGCGCGCTGAATCCGAATTTGATGTCCATTTTGCCAAATTCCAACCCCAAAATTTGCCGAAGGCATCCGGAAAGGTAATCCTTGGTCCAAAACTTCGCGCTGAGTCCATTTTTAATATCCGCTTCGCGGCGAAACCACTTCTATCGATCCGACGGAGTCCACCGATCACCCACGTGATCCAATAAGCCCGAAGTCCGCCACTTGTGTCCAATTGGTGCACAAATATCTCCAACACACAGTACAGGCTTCCCAGATGTCACCAATGACTCTAACCACAGCTCTGCAGAGATCCAGGTCATCACATCCTCCTCCACTAAAAGAAAGTTTCGTCCTCGAAACTAAAATCAATCCTCAACCCGAAACCTCAACCAAACGAGGGGGTAAATATCCAATCATCCACCACTCAGCTCCCAAAGCTGTCTAATACCTCCTCCAGAGACGCGATACAACCCTCGGGTCTCTAACCAGAACAAAATAGAGGCGGGCATTCCAGAAAAAAACCGCACCACCTCATCCAAGTACAGCTGGGCTAACCGCTCGAGCTACTAAGTAGTCTGCATCGGTACAAGCATCCGCCCCTCCCAGGGCCCCGATAATCCAATCACAAGTCCATCGGCACCAATGCTCGATCCCAATACCTCTGTACCCCCAAGGGTATCCAATATGAAGTCCCCCAACTGATCGCGTAGACTCTGCTCTCAATCTCTAAACCGTCGGGATGTAGAAGCAATTCCCCGACTCTCCGGCATCAACACCCAGCCAAAAGTTCTACTCATCCACAGCGAAACATCCGCCTCGCTCCCGAAGTCAAAACTATAGAGGCGAAGATAACCCTCAAGCAACCCAAGTACACCAACACCTCCGGGCCTGGCTCCCCAAGAAAACGTCCTCGCGGCATAATCAACCGCCGCGAAAGAAACTGAACCCGCCAGCCCAACAGTAACACCACACCGACCGCTGTAACATATGTGCTCCGACTGTCTCAGAAATTCACTATCCTGGAAAAAAGAAATCGGGAATGCCTTCACCGACTGATCTGTCCTCCATCACCCGGCGCCAAGCGCCTCAATCAGAACTCGCCTCAGGCGGTAGATCCCAATCCAAGGAACTACAATACCACGCTCCACACCCGGCGCCTACTCCAATGAGGCGTCCTAAATCCGTACTGGAGGGACCCAATGAGTTACAAGGTATCCTTGCGCAATCCACTCTCAGACACTCACATCCTATGCGCCCCGTCCCTGCTATACATGGAGCGTGCAGTTCAGCAACTGCGTTAACTCTTGCCATAAAGACCTTCAAGTACTCTCTATCCCCCACCGAACAAGACCCTGCCTCCAAGGGCTCCATACTCAATCCCACAAATCGGGGTGACTCATCCGCCAAAACTGGCTCACTCGATCAAAGCAATCCCACAGCTTACCCGCTGTCAACTGTCCACCCTACCTCGGTGCCCCCAACACTAAACGTCGGCACGGAGGGGGCTACTCGCTACCCCGACAACTGTGCCACTGCGCCGATCCGACAACTGTGTCACTGCGCTGATCCGACAACTGTGTCACCACTCCGACAACTGTGCCACTGCGCTGACCCGACAACTGTGTCACCACTCCGACAACTGTGCCACTGCGCTGATCCGACAACTGTGTCACCACTCCGACAACTGTGCCACTGCGCTGATCCGACAACTGTGTCACCACTCCGACAACTGTGCCACTGCGCTGCTGATCTGCCTCCAACACACCTACCCTTCGGGTCCGGAACTCTCAGACTCCAACCTGGGTATCCGGCCCGAAACAACCAGCTCAGACCCAACTGCCGCACCAAGGTGCACCCGGGTCAGGGCCCAACGTCGGGGAGACACCGCTCACCACGACAAAACCGCAAATCAGCACACCCCAAACACTCGACCCAATCTAGCGAAAGTCAAAGACATCCCTCTATTTTGTAACTTTATGTTGTCTGCAGCCAACATAACTGTCCCACAAAAATAGGATATGTCGATCCCTCTTCACTCACATGAAGAGTCAAACAAATAAATCACCGACTTTCGCAAAATGTCGCGTCTCTCACGCACAAACATCCTAGGGTCCGCCGAAAAGCCTAGGGTTTCCTAAGTCCCAAATGACCTATCCCTAAGCTCTGATACCACCTAATCTGTCACGCCCCGAGTGTAAACCAGAACCCGGACTCGTCTACAGATCCGCCGTGCACACGGTATTTTCCGTGTACACGAAGCGCCAAACCTGCTCAGATATAAGAGAACAATAAAAGAGCAACAAAAACAGAGCTGAACTAAAACTAATACATCTCAGACTGAAGCTGGAAATAAAATACAATACATCTGTATAAATGATACATCTGTCCCTCCCAGCTCACCAAAATAAATACAACCTGCTGGCAAAAGCCAGTGCCAAATGTAAAAGTACAACCGTCTGAGAAAACCTGGGTACACCAACAGTCCAGCTAACACGCTCATCCTGCCTCGAGATCTATCTACTCAGCCGTCCTCTCTCCTCGACCCGCCGCTGAAAGCCCAGCAGCACCCGCAGAAGACACTGCAAAACAAGGAAGAAGCAAAAGAGGAAAGAAGAATGGGGGTGAGAACTACTAGTAAACCAGTAGCCTCCCCTAGTGGGTAAAACCTCAAACTCTGACACCCCCACTAGGCCTACCAGAGGCAAAAAGGAAAGAAGAGTGGTAAGAAATGAAAACCGCTGCCAAAAGGGAAATCTACCACTACGATGCCTCTAAAATACAGTCCTAGACTGTAATAACCGTAAGCAACAATAACCAACCGTCCCAGATGAACCCAATCTATACCGCCCTCATCATCGGGCAAATAAGCCGCGCCGATGTGATAGCAAAATTCCTGCTGCCGCCCTCATCATCGGGCCAATAAGCCGCGCCGATGTGATAGCAAACCCTGTCCATAACTGTCCAGCCCCGGCCTCCGAAGGGGATCTCGAGGGGAGCTACCCACACGAGTAAAGCACCACCGGGCAATAACCGCGCCGGTAAGATAAAAGCATCACCGGGCAATAACCGCGCCGGTGATAAAAGCAGGATTGGATCACAACTATAAAACCCCAGTGGAACACAACCCTCCACTAAAAGAAAACTGATTCCCAATCAGATGCAAGAGTAACCATCCGGTCAATCGCCCTATATCCGCGATTGCCGCAATACCCCACAATCCACGACCAGGTCTAACAACCGACCTCCGGTCAACCGCCCAATATCCGCGGTCGCCGTAATAACCCACAATCACAATCATGTCCCACATCCGACATCTGGTCAACCGCCTACTATCCGCGGTTGCCACAAAACCCTCTAGTCCATAATCATGCCTTATCATCGATGTCCTATAACCGACATCCGGTCAACCGCCCAATATCCGCGGTCGCCGCCAAAACCCATGATCCATAATCCAGGCCCCGGCTACACTATCCCAAAGCCCTGCTCAAACCCGAGCAACCCCACCTGACTAACGAAAAGGAGAAAGAAGCAAACAAGGTTTCTCCTAAGTCAAGTTCCAGCATGAAAGTGTAGCGATAAAAGATGGCCTACCTAGATGTCCAAACAAGCATGCAAGTGTTCTCAAGGAAATAAAGGAAAAGGTGTCCAATAGTGGTTCCACATGTGTAACAATTAATAACTCCGCATAGATATAACCATCATGCTAAAACAGTATCCAACCACACATGTCTATAATCCATGATAAAGCATCACTATCCACCTATGCATGTCATAAAATCCTCAATTAGTACCAACCACTAACAGGATAATCATAACGCCCAAAATAAACATTCCATTCCACATGCAAGGTTAAACGCTAACATTCCATCCATACCAACATGTATAAGTCCCAACCACTATCAAATATCCACAATAGTAATTTCCATAGGAAAAGCTCACAATTTATATCACTTAAGCATGCATGTCCAAATAAAGGGATCACTCTAATATTCCTAGTGAGCATGTCAAAATAGAGGTAAACAACAACCACCCACCTCGATCGCTAAATCCAAGTCCAAAATGTGCTCTCGCCCAAACCAAAAAGCCGCCGCGATCGCTGTACAAAATTACCCCAAGACATACACACAAATAAGCACACAAGTATCCACAAACATGCTGTCCAGAATTCAGTACCAAGGATGCCCTGTTTTTACCTGCGAGAAGTGCCCGGAAAATTCCAAGAAAAATACCGTCACGATCCTCGCGACGAACCCGTCGAAACGACTACCTGCACGCTCAAATCCGAATTTCATACACTGAGAAATAAATCCGACAAGGGAACCACCCCGAATTAAACTACTCTCAAAAACTGAACCACAAGGTTCTGTAAACAGGGATATTCACCTTCGGGGCAAAATTCAGAAAATTCCAAGAAAATTTGGGCATATTCCTCGTGTTGTGTAGATGCAAATCACCTCTTGAATCGCCCCAATCCGATGCCTGTGCGCGAAGATATCGCCAAAATACCACACCGCTGTCCCAAAACTCCGCCCCAGAAAATGAGGTCACAAGATGATCCGAAAAACCCATGAAAAGCTCGGAATGGGAAAAACCAGTAAACATGGGAAACATAGCCCTACCTGTCGTGAAGCCAACGGCGCAAGAATCACAGAAAAAGGTGCTCGGGGTAAGCCGGGGGAGTCCTCGCACCAAAACGCGACGAAGAAGACCACAAACGAACGAGCGTCGCACCGCGCCGTAAAAATGGTAACCTCGGGATGCGTGCCGCTGAAAAATCTGGAACTCTGCAGATTGAATCGCCACAGGGAGATGAAGAAAACTCGTGAAGGTGGCACTGTGAAAGGATGAGCAGGGAAAAAGTTCTCTGCAAAGGAACTCGGCCTATTTATACAAGCTGGAAACAAATCCGAAAATACCCAACATATCCCAAACTTCCGGGCGCTCCAACTTTCGGGCGGCTACAGTGTTGGGCCCGGCCCAACACTGTGCGCGCCCGGAAGTTCCCCAGGCCTCCACGTCGCCCACAAAACAGGCTACAGCGGGAGCACCCACTCCTGCTGCGCCGCGTGGCCACCAGCGGACGTCGACACGTGGCGCGCACCCAGTCAGCGCCCGCCTGCCGCGCCCACGTGCCCGCCTGACGCGCCGCCTGCCACCCCCCTGCCGCGCACTGTTCCGAGGCCCACCGCGCTCCGTGGTCCCAGCCTGCATGAGCCCGCCAACCACAAGGCGCCACGTGTCCCCGCGGTCACTGCACCACGCCCGCCTGCTCCGTGACCAAGGTTCACTAAACCGACCACTCCGACCTGCCACGTGTCCACCCCGGTCCACCGTGCGCCCCGCACTCTCCGTAGAGCGCGCCCCGCGGACCGGCCCACTCCCGAGCCGCCACGCGTCCAGCCCCCGGTGCACGCCTGCCGCGTGGACCGGGCGGCCCGCGCCTCCGTCCGCCGCGCTGCCTGCGGCTGCTCCGCCGCTGCCGCCGCCGCCGGAAACACTGTTCCGGCATGAACAGTACCCGATGCTCAAAAATAACAAGTGGGTAGTCCGTTTTGACCGTTTTCGCGCGCTGAATCCGAATTTGATGTCCATTTTGCCAAATTCCAACCCCAAAATTTGCCGAAGGCATCCGGAAAGGTAATCCTTGGTCCAAACTTCGCGCTGAGTCCATTTTTAATATCCGCTTCGCGTGAAACCACTTCTATCGATCCGACGGAGTCCACCGATCACCCACGTGATCCAATAAGCCCGAAGTCCGCCACTTGTGTCCAATTGGTGCACAAATACCTCCAACACACAGTACAGGCTCCCCAGATGTCACCAATGACTCTACCACAGCTCTGCAGAGATCCAGGTCATCACAGGTTTTCTGTAATTTAATCATATTTTTATTTTTATAATAATTTAATATTTATAAAAAAAAATTATAGTGAGAATGAAGTAAAATGCTTAGCTTTTAGTGAATAATTTTAAAATAATCTGTTTTGATCAAATAAATTATCTGTGCTAAATTTAACTGCTTAGTTTTTTATTATTCTGTAACAAGCTTATTTTTGGATTAAAATTAAATAAATATGAGGTAATATAAGTACTACGTACTATAATTAGTTCCAACTGGTCACTAAAATAGTAAAATTATGATGTCCCTTCCTATATCTAATTATAGCTATTCTAGCGATGGTAAATGCTATATGTATATTCTATTTGAAGTGTATATTCTATATCCCATCCATTTAAGTATGAAATAAATTTCATCCATCATTTCGAAATAATGGGTGAAAAAATTTTTATTCTTGGATGGATAGGATGTATGTAGGATATATATTTATTTTTGAGTGTACATGTAGCACTTCTCTCTAGCAATATAAAATTAATCAAGCAAAATAATGAAGGAGGTATGTATTATTAAGAGCTTGTAGTACTGTAATTGACATAAGGACTTATTAAATGATGGATACTCATTGGATTAAAACCAAAATTCATGAATCTAATTTTTTAAAGAAAAATAAAAATAAAATTTAAAATTTTAAGTATATTAATTATTAAATATTTTTATCATCTTAGCTAGAAATGGTCGGTTATTAATCTAAATTGTTAATAAATTAGAATCTTTATTAATTTATACAAACAGCTTAAGACTATATGGATCTGCTATATGTAAATAATTTAAAATGAAACTGCCAATGCATCATCAACAATCTAATGAAACAATCTAAGCAATTTTCTTAACCTCATTTTTTAATGCTGTAATCATTGAGCTTCGGCTGACGTGCTTAGATCAATCATGAAAGAGCGAAGTTCAATCATTAAAGTGCAATATTCTTCATCTGTGCACCGAAAGCGTGAGAATAAGGATTAGGGTTTAGAGTTTAAGGTTTAGAATTTAGATATTATTTTATCTTAATTAACTTTTCTAATACAATTTAGGTACTAACGATAACAAATTAAAATTATATATATATATATATATATATATATATATAAATTAAATTTTATAAAAATATACTTATTATTTAATATATTTTTTGTGGTCGTATGAAATTAATTCTAATTTTGAAAAACTAAATGGCCCATGGCCATAGTGGGCCATAATATTCCGGTCACATTCCGAAACATCAATATTTTGAAATTTTTAAACTATAATTTATAATAAACTAAAATTTAAGATTCTTTTTTTTCTTGTTAGTTTATTATAAATTATAGTTTACAAAAATTTCAAAATATGATGTTTCGGATGTTACAGGAATATTATGGCCCACTATGGCCATGGGCATTTAGTTTTTCAAAATTAGAATTTAATTTCATACGACCACAAAAATATATTAAATAATAAGTATATTTTTATAAAATTTAATTATATATATATATATATATAGTATATATATATAATTTTAATTTGTTATCGTTATACCTAAATTGTATTAGAAAAGTGAATTAAGAGAAAATAATATCTAAATTCTAAACCTTAAACTCTAAAACCCTAATCCTATTCTCACGCTTCGGTGCACAGATGAAGAATATTGCACTTTAATGATTGAACTTCGCTCTTCATGATTGATCTAAGCACGTCAGCCGAAGCTCAATGATTACAGCATTAAAAATGAGGTTAAGAAATTGCTTAGATTGTTTTCATTAGATTGTTGATGATGGCATTGGCAGTTTCATTTTAAATTATTACATATAGCAGATCCATATAGTCTTAAGCTGTTTGTATAAATTAATAAAGATTCTAATTTATTAACAATTAGATTAATAACCGACCATTTCTAGCTAAGATGATAAATATTTTAATAATTAATATACTTAAAATTTTAAATTTTATTTTATTTTTCTTAAAAAATTAGATTCATGAATTTTGGTTTTAATCCAATGAGTATCCATCATTTAATAAGTCCTTATGTCCAATTACAGTACTACAAGCTCTTAATCATACTACCCTCCTTCATTATTTGCTTGATTAATTTTTTATATTGCTAGAGAGAAGTGCTACCATGTACACTCAAAAATAAAATATCCTACCAACATCCTATCCATCCAAGAATAAAATTTTTTCACCCATTATTCGAAATGATGGATGAAATTTATTTCATACTAAATGGATGGGATATAGAAATACACTTCAAATAGAATATACAATAGCATTTACCATCGCTAGAATAGCTATATTAGATATAGGAAGGGACATCATAATTTTACTATTTAGTGACCAGTTGAACTAATTATAGTACGTAGTACTTATTACCTCATATTTATTTAATTTTAATCCCAACAATAAGCTTGTTACAGAATAATAAAAAACTAAGCAGTTAAATTTAGCACAGATAATTTATTGATCAAAACAGATTATTTTAAAATTATTCACTAAAAGCTAAGCATTTTACTTCATTCTCACTATAATTTTTTTTATAAATATTAGAATTATTATGAAAAATAAAAATATGATTAAATTACAGAAAACCTGTGATGACCTGGATCTCTGGCAGAGCTGTGGTAGTAGCATTGGTGACACTGGGGAGCCTGTACTGTGTGTTGGAGGTATTTGTGCACCATTGGACACAAGTGGCGGACTTCGGGGGCTTATTGGATCACGTGGGTGATCGGTGGACTCCGTCGGATCGATAGAGTGGTTTCACGCGAAGCGGATATTAACAATGGACTCAGCGCGAAGTTTGGACCAAGATTACCTTTCGCGGATGCCTTCGGCAAATTTTGGGGTTTGGAATTTGGCAAAATGGACATCAAATTCGGATTCAGCGCGCGAAAACGGTCAAAACGGACTACCCACTTGTTATTTTTGAGCATCGGGTACTGTTCATCCGGAACAGTGTTTCCGGCGGCGGCGCAGCGGCGGAGGCAGCCGCAGGCAGCGCGGCGGACGGAGGCGCGGGCCGCCCGTCCACGGGCAGGCGTACGCACCGGGGGCTGGACCGTTGCGGCTCGGGAGTGGGCCGGTCCGCGGGGCGCGCTCTACGTAGAGGTGCGTGGCGCACGGTGGACGGGTGGACACGTGGCAGTGTCGGAGTGGTCGGTTTAGTGAACTTGGTCCACGGAGCAGGCGGGCGTGGTGCATGGACCGTCGGGACACGTGCGCCTTGTGGGTTTGGCGGCTCATGCAGGCTGGGACCACGGAGCGCGGTGGGCCTCGGAACAGTGCGCGGCAGGGTGGGTGGCAGGCGGCGCGTCAGGCGGGCACGTGGGGCGCGGCAGGCGGGCGCTGACTGAGGTGCGCGCCACGTGTCGACGTCCGCTGGTGGCCACGCGGCGCAGCAGGAGTGGGTGCTCCCGCTTACCTGGTTTTGTGTGGCGACGTTGAGGCCTGGGGAACTTCCGGGCGCGCACAGTGTTGGGCCGGGCCCAACACTGTAGCCCGCCCGAAAGTTGGAGCGCCCGGGAAGTTTGGGATATGTTGGGTATTTTCGGATTTGTTTCCAGCTTGTATAAATCAGCCGAGTTTCCTTTGCAGAGACTTTTTCCCTGCTCATCCTTTCACATGCCACCTTCACGAGTTTCTTCATCTCCCTGTGGCGATTCAATCTGCAGAGTTCCAGATTTTTCAGCGGCACGCATCCCGAGGTTACCATTTTTACGGCGCGGTGCGACGCTCGTTCGTTTGTGGTCTTCTTCGTCGCGTTTTGGTGCGAGGACTCCCCCGCTTACCCCGAGCACCTTTTTCTGTGATTCTTGCGCCGTTGGCTTCACGACAGGTAGGGCTATGTTTCCCATGTTTACTGGTTTTCCATTCCGAGCTTTTCATGGGTTTTCGGATCATCTTGTGACCTCATTTTCTGGGGCGGAGTTTTGGGACGCGGTGTGGTATTTTGGCGATATCTTCGCGCACAGGCATCGATTGGGGCGATTCAAGAGGTGATTTGCATCTACACAACACGAGGAATATGCCCAAATTTTCTTGGAATTTTCTGGAATTTTGCCCCGAAGGTGAATATCCCTGTTTACAGAACCTTGTGGTTCAGTTTTTGAGAGTAGTTTAATTCGGGGTGGTTCCCTTGTCGGATTTATTTCTCAGTGTAGGAAATTCGGATTTGAGCGTGCAGGTAGTCGTGTTCGACGGGTTCGTCGCGAGGATCGTGACGGTAATTTTCTTGGAATTTTCCGGGCACTTCTCGCAGGTAAAAACAGGGCATCCTTGGTACTGAATTCTGGACAGCATGTTTGTGGATACTTGTGTGCTTATTTGTGTGTATGTCTTGGGGGTAATTTTGTACAGCGATCGCGGCGGCTTTTTGGTTTGGGCGAGAGCAAATTTTGGACTTGGGATTTAGCGATCGAGGTGGGTGGTTGTTGTTTACCTCTATTTTGACATGCTCCTAGGAATATTAGAGTGTCCCTTTATTTGGACATGCATGCTTAAGTGATATAATTGTGAGCTTTTCCTATGGAAATTACTATTTGGAATTTGATAGTGGTTGGGACTTATACATGTTGGTATGATGGAATGTTAGCGTTTAACCTTGCATGTGGAATGGAATGTTTATTTTGGGCGTTATGATTAGCCTGTTAGTGGTTGTACTAATTGAGGATTTTATGACATGCATAGGTGGATAGTGATGCTTATCATGGATTATAGACATGTGTGGTTGGATACTGTTTTAGCATGATGGTTATATCTATGCGGAGTTATTAATTGTTACACATGTGGAACCACTATTGACACCTTTTCCTTTATTTCCTTGAGACACTTGCATGCTTGGTTGGGACATCTAGGTAGCCATCTTTTATCGCTACACTTTCAGTGCTGGAACTTGACTTAGGAGAAACCTTGTTTGCTTCTTCTCCTTTTCGTTAGTCAGGTGGGGTTGCTCGGGTTTGAGCAGGGCTTTGGGATAGTGTAGCCGGGGCCGGGATATATGGATCATGGGTTTTGGCGGCGACCGCGGATATTGGGCGGTTGACCGGATGTCGGTTATATGACAGCGATGATAGGCATGATTATGGACTATAGGGTTTTGTGGCAACCGCGGATAGTAGGCCGGTTGACCAGAGTCGGATGTGGGACATGATTGTGATTGTGGGGTATTACGGCGACCGCGGATATTGGGCGTTGACCGGAGGTCGGTGTGTTAGACCTGGTCGTGGATTGTGGGGTATTGCGGCAATCGCGGATATATGGCGATTGACCGGATGTTACTCTTGCATCTGATTGGGAATCAGTTTTCTTTTAGTGGAGGGTTGTGTTCCACTGGGGTTTTATAGTTGTGATCCAATCCTGCTTTTATCACCGGCGCGGTTATTGCCCGTGATGCTTTTATCTTACCGGCGCGGTTATTGCCCGTGGTGCTTTACTCGTGTGGGTAGCTCCCCTCGAGATCCCCTCGGAGGCCGGGGCTGGACAGTTATGGACAGGTTTGCTATCACATCGGCGCGGCTTATTGCCCGATGATGAGGGCGGCAAGCAGGAATTTTGCTATCACATCGGCGCGGCTTATTTGCCCGATGATGAGGGCGGTATAGATTGGGTTCATCTGGGAACGGTTGGTTATTGTTGCTTACGGTTATTACAGTCTAGGACTGTATTTTAGAGGCATTCGTAGTGGTAGATTTCCCTTTTGGCAGCGGTTTCATTTCTTACCACTCTTCTTTCCTTTTTGCCTCTGGTAGCCTAGTGGGGGTGTCAGAGTTTGAGTTTTACCCCTAGGGGAGGCTACTGGTTTACTAGTAGTTCTCACCCCATTCTTCTTTCCTCTTTGCTTCTTCCTTGTTTTGCAGTGTCTTCTGCGGGTGCTGCTGGGCTTTCAGCGGCGGGTCGAGGATGAGAGGACGCTGAGTAGATAGATCTCGAGGCAGGATGAGCGTGTTAGCTGGACTGTTGGTGTACCCAGGGTTTTCTACAGACGGTTGTACTTTTACATTGGCACTGGCTTTTGCCAGCAGGTTGTATTTATTTGGTGAGCTGGGAGGGACAGATGTATCATTTATACAGATGTATTGTATTTTATTTCCAGCTTCAGTCTGAGATGTATTAGTTTTAGTTCAGCTCTTTTTTGTTGCTCTTTTATTGTTCTCTTATATCTGAGCAGTTTGGCGCTTCGTGTACACGGAAAATACCGTGTGCACTGCGGATCTGTAGACGAGTCCGGGTTCTGTTTACACTCGGGCGGGACGATTAGGTGGTATCAGAGCTTAGGATAGGTCATTTGGGACTTAGGAAACCCTAGGCTTTTCGGCGGACCCTAGGATGTTTGTGCGTAGTAGACGCGACATTTTGCGAAAGTCGGTGATTTATTTGTTTGACTCTTCATGTGAGTGAAGAGGATCGACATATCCTATTTTTGTGGGACAGTTATGTTGGCTGCAGACAACATAAAGTTACAAAAATAGAGGGATGTCCTTTGACTTTCGCTAGATTGGGTCGAGTGTTTGGGGTGTGCTGATGTGCGGTTTGTCGTGGTGAGCGGTGTCTCCCCGACGTTGGCCCTGACCCGGGTGCACCTTGGTGCGGCAGTTGGGTCTGAGCTGGTGTTTCGGGCCGGATACCCAGGTTGGAGTCTGAGAGTTCCGGACCCGAAGGGTAGGTGTGTTGGAGGCAGATCAGCAGCGCAGTGGCACAGTTGTCGGAGGTGGTGACACAGTTGTCGATCACGCAGTGGCACAGTTGTCGGAGTGGTGACACAGTTGTCGGATCAGCGCAGTGGCACAGTTTTCGAGTGGTGACACAGTTTGTCGGTCAGCGCAGTGGCACAGTTTCGGAGTGGTGACACAGTTGTCGATCAGCGCAGTGACACAGTTGTCGGATCGGCGCAGTGGCACGTTTTCGGGTAGCGAGTAGCCCCCTCCGTGCCGACGTTTAGTGTTGGGGGCACCGAGGTAGGTGGACAGTTGACAGCGGGTACTGTGGGATTGCTTTGATCGAGTGAGCCAGTTTTGGCGGATGAGTCACCCCGTTTGTGGATTGAGTATGGAGCCCTTGGAGGCCGGTCTTGTTCGGTGGGGGATAGAAGTACTTGAAGGTCTTTATGGCAAGAGTTAACGCAGTTGCTGACTGCACGCTCCATGTATAGAGGGACGGGCGCATAGGATGTGAGTGTCGAGAGTGGATTGCGCAAGGATACCTTGTAACTCATTGGGTCCCTCCAGTACGATTTAGGACGCCTCATTGGAGTAGCGCCGGTGTGGAGCGTGGTATTGTAGTTCCTTTGGATTGGGATCTACCGCCTGAGGCGAGTTCTGATTGAGGCGCTTGGCGCCGGGTGATGGAGGACAGATCAGTCGTGAAGCATCCCGATTTCTTTTTCCAGGATAGTGAATTTCTGAGACAGTCTGAGCACATATGTTACAGCGGTCGTGTGGTGGTACTTGTTGGGCTGGCGGGTTCAGTTTTCTTTCGCGGCGGTTGATTAGCCGCGAGGACAGTTTTCTTGGTGAGCCAGGCCGGAGGTGTTGGTGACTTGGGTTGCTAGGTTATCTTCGCCTCTATAGTTTTGACTTCGGGAGCCAGGCGGATGTTTCGCTGTTGATGAGTAGACTTTTGGCTGGGTGTGATGCCGAGAGTCGGGGAATTGCTTCTACATCCCGACGGTTGAGATTTGAGAGCAGAGTCTACGCGATCATTGGGGGACTTATATTGGATACCTTGGGGTACAGAGGTATTGGATCGAGCATTGGTGCCGATTGGACTTGTGATTGGATTATCGGGCCCTGGGGGGGCGATGCTTGTACCGATTCAGACTACTTAGTAGCTCGAGCGGTTAGCCCAGCTGTACTTGGATGAGGTGGTGCGGTTTTTCTGGAATGCCCGCCTCTATTTTGTTCTGGTTAGGAGACCCGAGGTTGTATCGCTTCTCTGGAGGAGGTATTAGACAGCTTTGGGCTTGAGTGGTGGATGATTGGATTTACCCCCTCGTTTTGGTTGAGGTTTCGGGTTGAGGATTGATTTTAGTTCGAGGACGAAACTTTCTTTTAGTGGAGGAGGATGTGATGACCTGGATCTCTGCAGAGCTGTGGTAGAGTCATTGGTGACATCTGGGAAGCCTGTACTGTGTGTTGGAGATATTGTGCACCAATTGGACACAAGTGGCGGACTTCGGCTTATTGGATCACGTGGTGATCGGTGGCTCCCGTCGGATCGATAGAGTGGTTTCGCGCGAAGCGTATATTAAAATGGACTCAGCGCGAGTTTGGACCAAGGATTACCTTTCGGATGCCTTCGGCAATTTTGGGTTGGAATTTGGCAAATGGGACATCAAATTCGATTCAGCCGCGAAAACGGTCAAAACGGACTACCCACTTGTTATTTTTAGCATCGGTACTGTTCATATGCCGGAACAGTGTTTCCGGCGGCGGCGGCAGCGGCGGAGCAGCCGCAGGCAGCGCGGCGGACGAGGCGCGGGCCGCCCGTCCACGCGGCAGGCGTGCACCGGGGCTGGACGCGTGGCGGCTCGGGATTGGGCCGGTCCGCGGGCGCGGTCTACGGAGATTGCGGGGCGCACGGTGGACCGGGGTGTACACGTGGCAGTGTCGGAGTGGTCGTTTTAGTGGACTTGGTCCACGAGCAGGCGGCGTGGTGCATGACCGGCGTGACACGTGGCGCCTTGTGGTTGGCGGGCTCATGCAGGCTGTGGACCACGGAGCGCGGGGTGCCCTCGGAACAGTGCGCGTCAGGGGGGTTGCGGCGGCGCGTCAGGCGGCACGTGGGCGCGGCAGGCGGGCGCTGACCGGGTGCGCGCCACTTGTCGACGTCCGCTGGTGGGCCACGCGCGCAGCAGGAGTGGTGCTCCCGCTGTAGCCTTTTTGTGGGCGACGTGGAGGCCTGGGGAACTTCCGGTCGCGCACAGTTGTTGGGCCGGCCCAACACTGTAGCCGCCCGAAAGTTGGAGCGCCCGAAGTTTGGGATATGTTGTGTTTTTCGGATTTGTTTCCAGCTTGTATAAATAGGCCGAGTTCCTTGCAGAGAACTTTTCCCCTGCTCCGCCTTTCACATTGCCACCTTCACGATTTTCTTCATCTCCCTGTGGCGATTCAATCTGCAGAGTTCCAGATTTTTCAGCGGCACGCATCCCGAGGTTTACCATTTTTACGGCGCGGCACGACGCTCGTTCGTTTGTGGTCTTCTTTGTCGCGTTTTGGTGCGAGGACTCCCCCGGCTTACCCCGAGCACCTTTTTCTGTGATTCTTGCGCCGTTGGCTTCACGACAGGTAGGCTATGTTTCCCATGTTTACTGGTTTTTCCCATTCCGAGCTTTTTCATGGGTTTTTCGGATCATCTTGTGACCTCATTTTCTGGGGCGGAGTTTTGGGACAGCGGTGTGGTATTTTGGCGATATCTTCGCGCACAGCATCGGATTGGGTCGAGTTCAAGAGGCGATTTTGCATCTACACAACACGAGAATATGCCCAAATTTTCTTGGAATTTTCTGAATTTTGCCCCCGAAGGTGAATATCCCGTTTACAGAACCTTGTGGTTCAGTTTTTTGAGAGTAGTTTAATTCGGGGTGGTTCCCTTGTCGGATTTATTCTCATTGTAGGAAATTCGGATTGAGCGTGCAGGTAGTCGTTCGACGGGTTCGTCCGCGAGGATCGTGACGTTATTTTTCTTGGAATTTTTCCGGGCACTTCTCGCAGGTAAAAACAGGCATCCTTGGGACTGAATTCTGGACAGCATGTTTGCGGATACTTGTGTGCTTATTTTTTGTGTATGTCTTGGGTAATTTTTGTACAGCGATCGCGGCGGCTTTTTGGTTTGGGCGAGAGCACATTTTGGACTTGGATTTAGCGATCGAGGGGTGGTTGTTGTTTACCTCTATTTTGACATGCTCACTAGGAATATTAGAGTGATCCCTTTATTTGGACATGCATGCTTAAGTGGATATAAATTGTGAGCTTTTCCTATGGAAATTACTATTGTGGGATATTTGATAGTGGTTGGGACTTATACATGTTTGTATGGATGGAATGAGCGTTTAACCTTGCATTGGCTGGAATGTTTATTTTGGGCGTTATGATTATCCTGTTAGTGGTTGGTACTAATGAGGATTTTATGACATGCATAGGTGATAGTGTGCTTTATCATGGATTATAGACATGTTGTTGGATACTGTTTTAGCATGATGGGTATATCTTGCGGAGTTATTAATTGTTACACATGTGGACCACTATTGGATACCTTTTCCTTTATTTCCTGAGAACACTGCAGCTTGTTTGGACATCTAGGTATGCCATCTTTTATCGCTACACTTTCCTGCTGAACTTGACTTAGGAGAAACCTTGTTTGCTTCTCTCCTTTCGTTATCAGGTGGGGTTGCTCGGGTTTGACAGGGCTTTGGGATAGTGTACCGGGGCCTGGATTATGGATCATGGGTTTTGGCGGCGACCGCGGATATTGGGCGGTTGACCGGATGTCGGTTATAGGACATCGTGATAGGCATGATTATGGACTAGAGGGTTTTTGTGGCAACCGCGGATAGTAGGCGGTTGACCAGATGTCGGATGTGGACATGATTGTGATTGTGGGTTATTACGGCGACCGCGATATTGGCGGTTGACCGGAGTCGGTTGTTAGACTTGTTCGTGGATTGTGGGGTATGGCGGCAATCGCTGATATGGGGCGATTGACCGATGGTTACTCTTGCGCTCTGATTGGGAATCATTTTTTCTTTTAGTGAGGTTGTGTTCCACTGGGTTTTATAGTTGTGATCCAATCCTGCTTTTATCCCGCGCGGTCTTTGCCCGGTGATGTTTTATCTTACCGGCGCGGGTTATTGCCCGTGGTGCTTTACTCTCGTGTGGGTAGCTCCCCTCGGAGATCCCTTCGAGGCCGGGCTGGACGTTATGGACAGGGTTTGCTATCACATCGTCGCGGCTAGTGCCCGATGAGAGGGCGGCAGCAGGAATTTTGCTATCACATCGGCGCGGCTTATTTGCCCGATGATGAGAGGCGGTATAGATTGGGTGCATCTGGGACGGTTGTTATTGTTGCTTACGGTTTTACGTCTAGGACTGTATTTTAGAGGCATCGTAGTGGGAGATTTCCCTTTTTGGCAGCGTTTTCATTTCTTACCAACTCTTCTTTCCTTTTTGCCTCTTGTAGTCTAGTGGGGGTGGTCAGAGTTTGAGGTTTTACCCACTAGGGGAGGCTACTGGTTTACTATAGTTCTCACCCCCATTCTTCTTCCTCTTTTTGCTCTTCCTGGTTTTTGCAGTGTCCTTCTGCGGGTGCTGCTAGGCTTCAGCGGCGGGTCGAGAGAGAGGACGGCTGAGTAGATAATCTCGAGGCAGGATGAGCGTGTTAGCTGGACTGTTGGTGTACCCAGGTTTTCTCAGACGGTTGTACTTTTACATTTGGCAACTGGCTTTTGCCAGCAGTTGTATTTATTTTGGTGAGCTGGGAGGGACAATGTATCATTTATACAGATTATTTGTATTTTATTTCCAGTTTCATCTGAGATGTATTAGTTTTAGTTTCAGCTCTGTTTTTGTGCTCTTTTATGTTCTCTTATACCTGAGCAGTGTTTGACTCTTCGTGTACACAAAATACCTGTGGCACGGCGGACTGTAACGAGTCCGGTTCTGGTTTACACTCGGGGCGTGACAAACCCCCTGTCATCCTCCCGCTATTTCACACTTTACCTCTGTCATTTACAAGTCGACACCTGCCCCCTCGTAATTACCGAATTGTCGACGTTGACAAAATGGTGAATTGACGAAAATGCCCTTCCTTTTTTTCGAATTTTTTTTTTTATGAATATATTTTCAAGGGTATTTTGGGTATATAACATATATTTTCAAAAAATACGGTTCAACTGCGGTCCACTGACGCGGGGTTATTGCACAATTCGATAATTACGAGGGGGCATGTTGTCTCGGACTTTTAAATGACAGGGGTAAAGTGGAAAAACGGAATATGACAGAGAATTTTCTGTAATTTAGCCTAAATTTATTAAAAAAAAAAAAATTACCAAACGCTAAAAATATTTTAAGGTTACCAAACCTAATAAAAGAAGGATAGGACAGACAAACTTTTTCTCTACTCGCAACAATTAAGGGTTGTTTGGGTCCATGCGTCACCGAAGTCAAATAAGAAGAAAAATTCGACTTCTCTTGTGTTTGTTTGGATCTCAAGTCGGCAAATTCACCCTGCAGTCGTAAAGAGTGAAAGCGTAGCCTGAGTTTCTCTATGGCATTCATTC
>CM055068.1:4309522-4356941 GCA_029204045.2 Tillandsia leiboldiana | reverse complement strand
ATTAATAACCATTGTCATACTGTGAATAATTCACTTGCAATTTCCATAAAATCCTCATTGTTAAACTTACCGATCAATCCCAGCTATTGTACCATTCACCTGCATGCAATGCTAACATATGAAAATTTAGAGAACCGTCCACCGGTTCCGGGAATAAGGCACCCACCTGAAAAGCTGACTGTCCAAAGCCCAACAGCTGAAAACACCAAATAACTCTAATCCCTTGCTCCAATAAGTTCAGCACACCCGTAACACTCCTGGCACAATACAAAGTCCACTAATTACACTAGGCTCCCAGTTATAGCACTTAAAATCACGTACAACCTCGAATTCTGAACTGTTAAATTATCACCTGCAGATAGTGCCCAGAAAATTCCAATAAAAATATCACCGCGATCCTCGCGTCGATAGCTTCGCAACGGTAGCTTGCACGCCCAAATCTGAGTTCGGTAAGCCAAGATAAAAATTCGGCAAGGGGGTACACTCATACAAAAATCTGTATTAAAATAGTACACTGTTCACTGAGAAAACAGTAATTTCCACCTCTGAAGAAATCTCAGAAAAATCCAAGAAAAATACGAGCGCGTTCCTTGCGATCTGTAGACGAAAAAGTTGTATAAGCTCGTTCCCAGCTGACGCTTGTGCGCAAAGATATGGCCAAAACACCTCGATGCTATCCCACAAAGCCAAACAGAAAAAGGGTCACAGTGTTGCCTCGGGATCCGTGCCAAAAACTCCCAACGGGAAAGCGCGATCAATACGAAAGATGAAGCCCTACCTCCTAGGAGTCTGTCAGCGCAAGAATCACAGAAAAAGGAGCTCGGGGTAGCCCAGGGGAGCCAAAACACTGTCGCTGCGCCGAAGAAGAACACTAGAAAGCAACTTCACGCCGCACCGTAAAATCCAGAACCTCGGGATGCGTGCTCCTAAAATCCTAGAACTTGGCAGGAAGATCAAGAATTAAGAGTTGAACAAGTCTTCTTCAAGGTGCTCGGGCAGATGGTGCGTGGGCTGAGAGAAAAGAGCCAAAGAAGAGGGCTCGGGCTGCCTATTTATAGGCTGAGGAAACAATTGGAAAAATTCCCATTGTGTCCCAACTTTCGGGCGCCCGGTCCGGTCCGCCCGAATTCGGGCGCGCACAGTGCGGCCCGGCCCGCCAAGTTTCGGGCGCGCACAGTGCGGCCCGGTCCACCACACAGCCCAGCCCACTACTCCCCAGGGCCCCACTGCACCCGGTGCACCTGCGCCCGCCAATGGCGACGCGACACGTGGCCCGGCAACCCGTGCACCACGCACGTCGCGCCGTGGACCGCGCACGTCGCGGCTGACCCGGACCGTATGGCCACCTGCCCGGCCGTACGGCCACCTGCCCCGGTCACCCACTCCACCGGTTGCGTGGACCGGGAGCACAACACCGAACCAATCACCTCACGCCACGTGTCCACCCGGTCTACCGTGCACCCGGGCCCAATTTCAGTGGACCGCTCCCGCTGAACCGGCCAACCGGAGAGCGCCACGTGGCCCGCCCCCGGTGCACGACCTCCGCGGTGGACCGCGCGCCTGCCCGCTGCGCTCAGCCGCCTGCCCGCGCCCTCAGCCGCCTGCCCGCGGCCGCCAAACGCCTGCCCGAGGCTGCGCCAGCCGCCCGCCGACGCTGTCCGCCGCCGCCGGCCGCCGCCGGCGATCGCCGGAAATACTGTTCCGCATGAACAGTACCCGCAAGCTCAAAAACAGTAAGTAAATAGCCCATCTTGACCGTTTTCGCGCGCTGATTCCAAATCCGGCGTCCATTTTGCCAAATTCCAATCCTATAATTTGCCGGAGGCTCCCGGAAAGGTATTTTTAATCCGAATTCCGCGCCGAGCCTAAATTTGATATCCACTCCACGCGTAAACTCTTCTAAACATCCAATGGGTCCCCCGATTACCTACGAGATCCATTTTAAGCCCGAGTCCATCTCTTGTGTCCAAACTGGCGCGCGAACACCGCCGACATGCACGTAGGCTTCCAGAAGCTGCTGGTCACACTGTAGAAGCCCTGCAAAGATCCGGGTCACCACATCCTCCCCCACTAGAAGAAAGTTTCGTCCTCGAAACTAAGGCAACTCCCAAGGAGTCCCAGAAACCAGGGGTCAATACTCAACACCGCCGTCTCCAGCTCCCAAGTCAACTATCACTCCCCGTGATTACTCTCCAGCAACAACAACAGCAACAACCAGTACGGCATAGCCCGATTGCGCAATTCCCTCACCTCACGAGTCGGAATTCGCAACGGCGTCCCTCGTACTCCAAACTCTCACAGACCCCAAAAGGAACGAGTCAAACACGGGCGAGGGGTCCAAAACATGACACTCCAGAGCTGAGACGTAGAAAAACCTCAAAAACTCCAACAAAAGGCGGGGGGAAAAAGGAACAAACAGCGTGAGTAACACGCTCTAAAATCACTCCCAAGAGCCAGCTCAACCAAAGCGACCCGAATCACATCCACACAAACACCTGCACAGAAAAGGGGCCCAAACAAGCAGGGGTTCACACTCGGTCGCCCTCAACACTTAACCACCTAAGTGGATTGCTCAACCGCAGCCTCTCATCAAAAGGGATCCTCAGGGACTCAACTCAAACCCTGCACACAAGGATGGCCCCACACAGTGCCAGCTATGGAACCGTCAAACTCGACTCCAAATAGCTCTTCTGCTCCAGGCATCCGCCACCACAGTGGCTCTGTCGGGGTGATACTGGATGCTCACAAAATCCAATGGTGGCTCTACAGCCACTACGGGAGGTATCACTATAACTCGCAAATCCATCTCCCACCACTGACTAGGTTAGAATCGGCGCTGGTACCAATCTCATCACCCGGTCATCAAGCTCTGCTGGCACTATCCGGTCCAAAACTCCTCACCCCAACAATGACCGTCGATCTCGGCCAGTCTTAAATAGCATCCACTTTGGCCGAATTTCCACCGCCGCCCCTTCGGCTAGAAGAAGTAATCTAGGAAGATATGCTCCCGAAGCTAAAACTTGCACCACAACGACATGGCAAAAAGCTTCTTCCCCACAGATCTTGTCACACCATAAACAAATGCTGCACAAGCTCTAAACACTCAGGGAGGGGGTAAAACCAAAATATCCTGGAGGATGCCGCTATCAAACCGTTCAAGGCCAACTGAAACACAGAATTCCTCAATCTAGAGGCAACAGGGCATTAGTCAATCCATTGGCTTCACTGTACTCGTAATGCCCCTACTGTGTCCTGAACACCATCTAGACAATGCCCTCAGCTGAAATTCCAAATTGGCGCAGGCATCAAACAATAACTGCCGGAATATAGCTCCTTCAAAAGGTTCTAAATAATACCTGGACCTGCCTGGACTCCAATCCCAAAGGGCTCTCACCATCGTGTATCAACGACGTGGCACTAGGTCAAACAGACCCTCTATCCAACAGATCCCTGCACCGGTGCGATCAACTCTCCCAGCTCTTACCGATAATCCAAGTGGTGCTACTGAGGTTGGCGCGGTTTCCAGAACCACGTCAACCGCAATCAAACTCTCCCTAACAGGCGGCATAATCATCAACTCGAGTGGGACTCACACCCGGGATTTCGCAGCAATAGAAATATCCTTTGGTACCTGGCGCCACCATAAGCTCCTCTCACACAGTCGCTAAACCCTGTGTGCTCGAACAATCTCCCCATAACAAGCCTCCTTTGTCTGCCTCGCAAAAGTCACAATCAGCACCCTCTCTGCACTTAACCATCCAGTGGTGCCGTGCCAACCAAACCCAAGCACTGGGTCAAAACATCGAACCGCCACCCATAGCAAGAGGTCTGCTGGTATAACTCATGGTCTCAACGACACTGAACAAAACCCACAAGCCTCCTTCACATGCATAACACCGATGGTATTCTGTACCTCTAGTGCACGTAGTAATAACTCTGCCTTTAGTCCATGCCGGAAAGCAAAGTGCACTAACTCCGACTGCTGTGATGAAATCACACATCCAACAACCCGATCCACTGCCGTGGCGCCCTCCAACCAGGCGGCACAAACTCATCCACACGATGCAAGCGGTTGTCGCTTAGTCCATCAGAAAATATCCAATCAATCACAAGGGAGCACGACCTCTGTTTCTGCTCACGCTGAGGCAACAGATACGATCCTCCGCAGACAACAAAACCACGCTACCGTTGCGCTACTCTGATATAGACACTGATACTGCCATCGGGGTCCACCTGATCCCCAACATCTCAGAAAACCATCATTGCAACCGTCATAAGACAAAACACCATTAATCCATGCAATTCCCTATACATTTATCCTTTCTAAGCTCACCCCTCAATCCCATATGATATAATCAAAATATGCAAGTTATACATCACAAAGGGTAGAATTCCCTTGGGTAAGCTTTGCATTAACCATCCACAAGGATATCCACCACCCAGGAAAGCAAAACGAAAATGCCTCTGCCTGCCGATCTGTCCTCCATCACCTAGCGCCAAGCACCTCCCTCCAGAACTCGCCTCTAGCGGCAGATCCCCATCCAAGGAACTGCAGTGTCCAGCTCCAAACACAATGCCTACTCCGACGAGGCATCCACAGTCCAAAACCCGAACATGAGGGACCGAAAAGAAACTAAAGAGTATCCTGGTGCAATCCACTCCCAATCTCACTTATCCTATGTGCCTCGTCCCTCGAAACCTGGAGCACCAGTTCAACAACTGCATAAACTCTCTAGCACAGGGAGGCTCTCAATTGATCACTCCATCACCCCCAACCACGACTCTGCCTCCAAAGGCTCCAAGCTCAATCTTACGAGTCGGGGTGGTTCATCTGCCAAATCTGGCTCACTAAATCAAACATGCCCCACAGCTCCTCTGCTGTCAACCATCCACCCTACCTCAGTGCCTTGGCACAAAACATTGGCACGGAGGGGGCCACTCGCTCTATTGGCACTACAAAAATCCCTGCCGCTGAGGGTACTACATCCTGGTGGTCTCAGAAGAAAAGTACAGTCGGGCTGCCCACTGCTCTGACAACTGCGTCACCAAACTAGCTGCTCACTCTGCCGCTGATATGCCTTTGACCATCCTGTCATCTGGGTCCGGAGTTCTCTGACCTCAATCCGGGTATCCGGCCCAAAACCAACCGCTCAAGCTCAACTGCCCTGACAGGATGCACAAAGGTCCCAAACCCAGCGTCGGGGAGACACCGCTCGCCACGACGAAACCGCAAATCAGCACACAACAACGCTCGACCCAATCCAGCGAAAGTCTAGAGCATGTCACCCATTCCATAGCGTTATGTTGTCTGCAGCCAACATAACTACTTAGGAGAATAAACATGCCAATCACTCATCCCGTCCCTCGGGAGAGGTGCAAAACTCAATCAGGACTCTCGCTACAAATCACGACTCTCACGAAGTCATCCTAGGGTCCAACCACAAGCCTAGGGTTTCTAAGTCCACCATGACCTACAACTTAGGCTCTGATACCACCTAATCTGTCACGCCCCGAGGTCGAAACTGCGACCCGGGCTCGCCAACAGATCCGCCACCTATGCCAAACCCGCATAGGCGAAGCGTCCTACCTGCAAAAAGAACTACAGCTAACAGATATCAGAGCTAAAAGATAAAACTGCTGTAGAATAAAATCAACCACTGTACAACTGAAGATAAAACAGCAAGGTCCATCTCCCAAAAATGATAATCATACATTAACCTCGAGTACAAAACTCATAGCTCAACAGGGAGATATCTCAAATGAAACATCAGTGTACAAGCTCTCAATACATCATATCCTCACTACATCAGTCTCTCAAAAGAGGAAATAAATACCAATCTACCGACTATACTGAAGATCTCCTCCAAAGGGGGGGTACCGCTACTCTCCAAAGATGGGTCTGGATCTAGCTCGCTACTCCCTCACCACGCACAGCAACCACAGAACGGCAACACCCGCCAAGACTCTACAAAACAAAGAGGAGAAAGGACAAAAGGGGGAAAACCCCCAACGGGCGTGAGAACTACGCAATAAGGGAGTTCTCAGTGGGTATCGCCACAAGGCCCGACGATCTGCCCACCAAGACTACTAGAGGCAAAAGATAACCGATGCAGTAAAACTGAAAGAAGAAGCTGGAAACACTCTACAGCTACCATGCCTCTATCCAAATGCTCAAATGGGGAAACTCTGATGAAGATATGCAACACTCGCACACGAGGTGCTCAATTGACCCAATCGAGCTGACTGCCACATCGGGTCCAGTCAAACCTGCGCCCACCTACAACCACCTCCCGCTGACGGGCAGGAATTACGTAGGGCGTCCAAACGGACTATCTCGCTATTGAGTAGTGGCTCATGCAGGCTATAGTCATATCCATGCCCTCTCTCTCTCAGAACGGAACGACTCAAGATGCTCAACCTCTCACACAATGGTCAAAGAACTCACAACGACCACGGGACCACCGTCAAACCCCGAACGGTTCCCAACAATACTAGCACTGGTCTAACACAGCTACTAGACTCCACTCGGTCCCCCAGGCACGAGTGTAACAAAAAGTATCTGCCTGAATAAACCCAATCGATATACCAGTAATCACTGGTACTGCCTGCTCTGCTGTCGAACTCAAGAACCCTGCCTGGTGCCCGGCGCTCACACCGTGGAAAGCCTACTCCGGAGTGGCACTCGAGGGGAGCGACCCACACGAGTAAAGTATCACTGTATCAAGCATCACTGTATCGAGTATCTCTGTAACCACTGTCTCATAATAGCAGGACTGGATCAAGACTATGATCAAAGTGGGAAACTCCGTCCACTAACAAAACCCCGATCTGATGCAATAGTACTCAAAAAGTGGGAAACACCATCCACTAGAACAATCTGATACCCAATCTGATGCAATAGTCAACATCCGGTCAACCGCCCAAAGTCCGCGGTCACCGCAATAACCCACAACCCACAATTGGGTAAATTAATCAAGATCCGGTCAACCGCCTACTGTCCGCGGTTGCCGCAATAACCCACAATCCACAATTGGGTAAATTAATCAAGATCCGGTCAACCGCCTACTGTCCGCGGTTGCCGCAATAACCCACAATCCAACATCAAGCACACCCTGTCTCTGACCCTAAGGTCCCAGCTACACTATCCCAAACCTCTGCTCGAACCCGAGCAACATGACTATTTGATTAATACCATTGTCATACTGTGAATAATTCACTTGCAATTTCCATAAAATCCTCATTGTTAAACTTACCGATCAATCCCAGCTATTGTACCATTCACCTGCATGCAATGCTAACATATGAAAATTTAGAGAACCGTCCACCGGTTCCGGGAATAAGGCACCCACCTGAAAAGCTGACTGTCCAAAGCCCAACAGCTGAAAATACCAAATAACTCTAATCCCTTGCTCCAATAAGTTCAGCACACCCGTAACACTCCTGGCACAATACAAAGTCCACTAATTACACTAGGCTCCCAGTTATAGCACTTAAAATCACATACAACCTCGAATTCTGAACTGTTAAATTATCACCTGCAGATAGTGCCCAGAAAATTCCAATAAAAATATCACCGTGATCCTCGCGTCGATAGCTTCGTAACAGTAGCTTGCACGCCCAAATCTGAGTTCGGTAAGCCAAGATAAAAATTCGGCAAGGGGGTACACTCATACAAAAATCTGTATTAAAACAGTACACTGTTCACTGAGAAAACAGTAATTTCCACCTCTGAAGAAATCTCAGAAAAATCCAAGAAAAATACGAGCGCGTTCCTTGCGATCTGTAGACAAAAAAGTTGTATAAGCTCGTTCCCAGCTGACGCTTGTGCGCAAAGATATGGCCAAAACACCTTGATGCTGTCCCACAAAGCCAAACAGAAAAAGGGTCACAGTGTTGCCTCGGGATCCGTGCCAAAAACTCGCAACGGGAAAGCGCGATCAATACGAAGATGAAGCCCTACCTCTTAGGAGTCTGTCGGTGCAAGAATCACAGAAAAAGGAGCTCGGGGTAGCCCAGGGGAGCCAAAACACTGTCGCTGCGCCGAAGAAGAACACTAGAAAGCAACATCGCGCCGCACCGTAAAATCCAGAACCTCGGGATGCGTGCTCCTAAAATCCTAGAACTTGGCAGGAAGATCAAGAATTAAGAGTTGAACAAGTCTCCTTCAAGGTGCTCGGGCAGATGGTGCGTGGGCTGAGAGAAAAGAGCCAAAGAAGAGGGCTCGGGCTGCCTATTTATAGGCTGAGGAAACAATTGGAAAAATTCCCATTGTGTCCCAACTTTCGGGCGCCCGGTCCGGTCCGCCCGAATTCGGGCGCGCACAGTGCGGCCCGGCCCGCCAAGTTTCAGGCGCGCACAGTGCGGCCCGGTCCACCACACAGCCCAGCCCACTACTCCCCCGGGCCCCACTGCACCCGGTGCACCTGCGCCCGCCAATGGCGACGCGACACGTGGCCCGGCGACCCGTGCACCACGCACGTCGCGCCGTGGACCGCGCACGTCGCGGCTGACCCGGGCCGTACGGCCACCTGCCCCGCCGTACGGCCACCTGCCCCGGTCACCCACTCCACCGGTTGCGTGGACCGGGAGCACAACACCGAACCAATCACCTCACGCCACGTGTCCACCCGGTCTACCGTGCACCCGGGCCCAATTTCAGTGGACCGCTCCCGCTGAACCGGCCAACCGGAGAGCGCCACGTGGCCCGCCCCCGGTGCACGACCTCCGCGGTGGACCGCGCGCCTGCCCGCGCGCTCAGCCGCCTGCCCGCGCCCTCAGCCGCCTGCCCGCGGCCGCCAAACGCCTGCCCGAGGCTGCGCCGCCGCCCGCCGACGCTGTCCGCCGCCGCCGGCGATCGCCGGAAATACTGTTCCGGCATGAACAGTACCCGCAAGCTCAAAAACAGTAAGTAAATAGCCCATCTTGACCGTTTTCGCACGCTGATTCCAAATCCGGCGTCCATTTTGCCAAATTCCAATCCTATAATTTGCCGGAGGCTCCCGGAAAGGTATTTTTAATCCGAATTCCGCGCCGAGCCTAAATTTGATATCCACTCCACGCGTAAACTCTTCTATACATCCGATGGGGTCCCCCGATTACCTACGAGATCCATTTTAAGCCCCGAGTCCATCTCTTGTGTCCAAACTGGCGCGCGAACACCGCCGACATGCCACGTAGGCTTCCAGAAGCTGCTGGTCACACTGTAGAAGCCCTGCAAAGATCCGGGTCACCACAAAAACCAAAGTTGAAGTTGAAGTGATACTTACCTTGATGTATACACAATCTTCATCATCAAGATTTTCACAATCATTGTTCAAATCATTGTTCTAAACTCTCTCCCCCTTTTTGTCACAAACAAAGCCAAAGATTACAGAAGTGGAGAGAATGGTTAACAGTTCAAGTTGGGGAACTAAGGACTCAAATTAAAACTTAAAAACCTGCACAAAAGAAGGATTTAAACATATGCATAATAAACAGAAATTTGGAAGGATACGGATTATTCAGACTCGTCTGAACTGATACAGCCGAGGATTTGGAATATCTTCTTTATTCGCTTGTTCATTGATGATTGATTCTTATTTACCTTCTTTATTTCTTCCTTTACCTCAATTAGTTCATTTGATATACGTTCTTGCTCGTTGGAGAGCCTTTGCTGTTCTTTATAGATTGAGGTAACAGATGCATCATCATCAGAAGTTGATTGCGGTGCTTGTTGTGCCGGAGGTGCTGGTTGTGATGGTGGTGCTGGTTGGACTGGAGGAGCTGCTGCCGGTGCAGAGGTTGTTGCTTGTTGTCGTTGTGCTCGTTGCCGGTGAAGAGGTATGAAAGGTTCATCTGGCTTCGTCGAAAGAGACTTTACAATTGTTGTGTCATTGATCGTTCCTAGACTGTGCAGATAGGAACTCGCATTTGTGTCAGCTTTAAATTTGCGAAGAATGCGCATGATGATCATTGGATAGGGTAGTCTCTCTGACGGATGAGCTTGCTCCACATATCGTGCCATCCTTGACCAGATGACGTAGGGAATGTTTAAGTTAGCTCCCATTGCTGCTGCGGGGTTTCCAAGTAGATAAAGGAATATCATTCTTTCCCACCGAAGAACCTTTGTGTTCATGTTTGGAATAATATTGTAACAAACAATAAGGTTTAAGATGCGGTACTCTGGTCGTAGTTCTTTCGATAAAACGGAGTTTCCTGTCGACCGAGTATTTGGAACACAGATTCCATCAACTACCACTCTCCAGGAGTAGGTGTTGAAGGCTTGATTCTTCAGGTAATGAGTGCCATCGGCTCGGGCGTCCATCCCTAGTACTTCACCAATTAGCTGAGGCGTTACTTTAATTCTGACATTCTTGACTAATGTTTGAAAATCCCGACGCCCGCTTTCCTGATCAACTAGAAAGCAGGCATTCTGATAAAACATCCTCACTGAGTGAAGACAATACCCAGTGGTCTCCGGGAAATCGCAAATGAAAGCAAGACCTCTCTGGTCAAACAAAGTCCCAAACGTCTGAGAACGCTGCTTTAAGGCTTTTACATCAACATGCCTTTCTCCAATGCATTCTCTGTTTTCAAAATCCTTTATTCTAGCCGAGCTGACAAAGTCTTGTGGAGGTGCTTGCCTATCAGCTGGTTGCTCAATGGAGATTCCTTGTGCACTCCCTCTTTTGCGAGCAATACTTTTTCTTCTTGTCTTCCCAGAAGTTTCTTCCATTGGAGATTTGCCTTTCTCAGCAGCAGTGGGCGGAGCCTTCGATGTTTCTGCAGGTGCTTTTCCCTTTGAAGCAGTCGGAACAGTCGTTGCTTCAACTTGCAGTTCATCCCAATTAATTGATTCCGTTTCAGATTCTGTATCGGAATCATCTTTAGCTTTCTTCGCTTTCTTAGCCTTCTTAGCCCTCTTGGGCTTGACGGTGTCTCTCGTATGAACCATAGCCGCAAGTAGGAAAACAATCCAAGTGATCACCATTTTGATTACTAGTGAAAGATGTATCCTGTGAAGACCAACTCAAGAACACATGAAAAAATTGTTAATTTTCAAAGATTGAAAAATTGTACCCAAACAATCATAATCATGTAGAGAGACTAAGAATCAAATTAGTTTTGCAAAAGGACTTTTAAAAATAGATCAATTGCATGATTTTCGAAAATCCTTATTATATGCCCTAAAACAGAAATTTTAGAAATCGAAGCCTAAAAATCCGTTAATCAGGAGAATACCTAGCATATAATCAAAACTAATCTACCCAGAGTTCTTATTTCAAAAGAAATTTGATCAAAAACCATCCACAAACAAAGTTGATCCAAGAATTTCATGACGTTTGTGGAAGAAGAGAGAAAAACGGTGAAAAACCGAGATTTTGATAAATAAAACTTACTTGGAGTTGAAGAACTTGAGTTTGAAAGCTTCCAGGAAGGATGAAATCTAGAGAGAGAGGCTCTGAAAACTTTGGAACAAAAGATTGGAGTAAAAGAAATCAAAAACCCTTTTGTTCTTTATAAAACCTAGCCGCGATCCGGATCAGTTCATAACTGCGATCCGGATCGGCTACCCGTAGTGAGAAACTGCGTTCGGGATCCGGATCGGCAGATACAATCCGGATCGTCAGCCCGCAGAAGAATTCCTGCGTTCGGGATCCGGATCATCTTGCCCGATCCGGATCGGCTCCAACTTTTTCTTTAGAAAATTTCAGAGAAATTCAAGAAAAACCAGAAAAAGATTGTAAGCACAAATGTGTATCAACTTTAAACAAAAATCATCATTTCATACAACAAGAATTAGATTATGCCAAATCTATCAATAATATCCAAAAATGAAACGAAAATTTACAAAAATTATATCCCTTAAAGTTGAACACCTTCAATTACATCTAACTTGATCTTATGAGTAATGCCTTTATCAAATCATCAATTCAGTAAAGAAAATGAAATACAAAGATCAATAGATGTTTGAAATCCCAAATATAATAGATAATGTATCTAGACAATCTGTTGAAGAGAGTGGCTCTTTGAGCATCTTTCTTTAAAAACCCACCTTATACCAACCTTGAAATTTGACGGAGTCAAGTATTTCAACATGCATTTTACTTAATCAAAAATTTGAACAACCATGCTTGGTATACATGTGGTAGCTGCACACAATACTCGGACGACCGAGGTGGTAGCTCTTTCCTCCATGTGGTGGTAGTTTTCACACTCCTCATTGGGATGTAACTCTTTCCACATCTTTTGAGCATTTTACTTTTTCTATGACTCCCCCTCAATTGGCTATCAATTATTTAAGATATAAAGTATTCAACCAAATATTGATCTCGATTTCATACTCGACTAAGCAGTCAAATAAGATAATGACTATACCAAGAGATCATAGAGAGAGAGAAATTGACTTTGATCACTTAGAAGATGATTTAATTAACATAAATGATCATTGCAACAGTGAAATATTATGATGTCAAAAGCATAATAAAATTCTAAATGTGCGAAAAGATGCAATTAAAGTCAATTATGATCTATGCTCAATTAATGTCCTATGTACAAACATAGATAATGAACAAAACAAAAACAAATACAAAATCTATCCTAAGCAAAGGTTTCAAAAAGAAGTTTATTTCAAGGAAAGCATTCCAATTGCTTTTCGTAAATGAATAAAACGTTTTTGATCCAAAGGTTTTGTTAGAATGTCAGCTAATTGATCCTCAGTTGAAATATATGAAAGTTGAAGAGTATTTGATTCAACTAGCTCTCTCAGAAAATGATATCTAAGCTCAATATGTTTTGTTCTAGAGTGCAACACAGGGTTTTTAGAAATGTTAATTGCACTTGTGTTGTCACAAAGAATTGTTACCGAAGATGTTGAAATGCGGAAATCGCTCAATACGCTTTTCATCCAAATGAGTTGAGTTGAGCAACTTCCAGCTGAAATGTATTCCGCTTCGGCAGTCGAGAGTGCTATGCAGTTCTGCTTTTTACTGTGCCATGCAACAAGGCAATGGCCAAGATAGAAGCATGCACCACTCGTGCTTTTCCGATCATCCACTGATCCTGCCCAATCGGCATCTGAGTATCCAACAATATCCAAACTTGTTCCCATAGGATACCAAATTCCGAAATTAATTGATCCTTTGATATACCGGATGATCCTTTTCACCGCTTTCAGGTGAACCTCCTTTGGTGCTGATTGATATCTCGCGCAAATCCCAACACCAAAAGATATATCCGGGCGACTAGCCGTGAGGTAAAGTAGACTTCCAATCATACTTCGATACAGTTTCTCGTCTACATCCTCACTATGTGATTCACTTCCAAGTCCTTTGTGGCTAGTTCCCATTGGAGTTGGAAAATCTTTACAATTTTCTAGATCAAACTTTTTGACCAACTCCATTGCATACTTGGATTGACTCAAGTGAATACCTTCATTATTTTGTTTAATTTGCAATCCAAGGAAATAAGTCAATTCGCCCATCATGGACATCTCAAATTCGCTTTCCATGGTCTCCGCGAATTTAGAAGCATCATTATCTCTTGTTGCACCAAATACAATGTCATCGACATAGATTTGTGCTACAATGAAATTGCTTTGATAATGCTTCACAAAGAGAGTCCTATCAGCTCCCCCTCGAGTATAGCCCTTCTCCAAAAGGTGCTTTGTTAACCTTTCGTACCATGCTCGCGGTGCTTGTTTCAGACCGTAGAGAGCCTTTTTCAAACGAAAAACATGGTTAGGTTGTTTATGATCTACAAAACCTTTCGGTTGAGCCACATAAACTTCCTCATTTAAAAACCCATTTAGAAATGCGCTCTTAACGTCCATTTGAAATAATTTGATTTTAAAATGACAAGCAATAGCAAATAGTATACGAATGGACTCGAGTCTAGCTACAGGGGCGAATGTTTCGTCAAAGTCTATACCTTCTACTTGAGAGTAGCCTTGAGCAACTAATCGTGCCTTGTTCCTGATGATAGTACCCTCCTCATTTTTCTTGTTCTTGAAGATCCATTTGGTACCTATCACATTGTGTTGCTTTGGAGGCTTCGTTAATTCCCAGACTTTATTTCGCTCAAATTGATGGAGCTCTTCCTGCATTGCTTTAATCCAGTAGTCATCCTGAAGAGCTTCATCTATGTTCTTTGGTTCGATTAAAGATACGTAGCAAGCGAATCCACAAACCAACTGCCTCCGAGTTCTAACTCCTTCTTGTGGATCTCCAATAATATTCGATTCCGGATGATCCTTGGAGATTCGTAACGTTTGTTGAAACGGAGTACTCGGAGATACATGAGATGATTCCTGCACATCAGATAAACTTGAAGAACCATTAGATGCATCATTAATATTGGAAGTATTATTATGAGAAGATGCATTAGCAGGAGAATCATCATCTAGAGAGATATCGAGGGTAGATTTTCCAGATCCAAAGTGAAAAGCTTCATCTACTTTAACATTTATAGATTCTACGATCGTCTTAGATTCAATGTTAAATACTCGATATGCTCTGCTATTCGTAGAATAACCCAAAAAGATCCCTTCATCACTTCGAGAGTCGAACTTTCCAAGATTTTCACGGTCACGTAAAATGTAACATCGACTCCCGAAGACACGAAAATATTTGATGTTGGGTTTTCTACTAAACCACAGCTCATATGGTGTATTTAAGGTTCCTGGGCGCAAGTAAACTCTATTAATGACATAGACAGCGGTGTTCACGGCTTCAGCCCAAAAATGTAGCGGTAAATTCCGGCTATGAAGCATCACACGCGCCATCTCTTGAACAACCCGGTTCTTGCGCTCAACAACACCATTCTGCTGAGGTGTATAGGGTGCCGAGAATTCATGTTTAATGCCATTTGAAGTGCAAAAATCAATAAATTTTGAATTTATGAATTCTCCACCTCTATCACTTCTAACACGAATGATCTTTTCATTCTTTTCAATCATAATACGATGGCAAATCTCATGAAAAGAGTCAAACGTATCAGCTTTCTCTTTTAAAAATGCTACCCAAGAAAACCGAGAGAAATCATCAACCAATAAAAAAATGTACCATTTACCTCCCAAAGATGGTTGACGGGTCGGCCCCATTAGGTCCATGTGCAAAAGTTCCAAGGGCCGTTTTGTACCAACGTGGTTCAAGTTCTTGTGTGCAGTCCTAGACTGTTTTCCCTTTTGGCAACCACCACACACAATGTTTTGTTTAAATAAAAGCTTTGGAACCCCCTTGACCACGTCCTTGCTTGAAATTCTAGTAAGTTCCTTAAAATTTAAGTGACCTAGCCTTTCATGCCAAAGAGTTTCATTATTCAAGGCGGCTAAGTTACAATTTTCAAAAAATTTATTAGGAACAACATAACAATTGTTTTCAGATCTAACCCCTTTTAAAAAGAAGACATGGTCCTTATCAGTTACAACGCATTCAACAGATGAAAAGTTAACTGAAAAACCATTGTCGCAAAGTTGACTTATGCTTATGAGGTTAGTCTTAAGGCCATCAACAAATAAGACGTTTTTCAAAATTGGGCCATCTGGAACAGCTACCGTTCCTTTTCCAACAATTTTGGAAGATAGACCGTCTCCGAAAACAACGTGTCCTCCGGAGATTTTCTCAAGATTTTGAAAACTATTTTTGTCACCGGTCATGTGACGGGAACACCCGCTATCCAGATACCAAGACGAACTATCATATGCATGCAAGGAAACATTGGAAACAAGACAAGGGAAAATTTCACCTTTGCGCACCCAAACCCTTTTGGAGTGCGTCGGTAATGGTCGTGAAGTTATATGCCTAGGTGAAGGCGTCTTGTTATAGCGATTGTTGTTCCTTGATGAGATCGTCTTGCGCGATGAACTACCAAGTCTCTTTTCATTTGAAAAGTTTTGCTTTGATTTTCGGGGAGGAGCCTTTTTGGTAGTTGTTGCAAGAGGTCCTTGAGATGAGCGTTCGACTCCCGTCTTGCAATATCTTCTTATGTGCCCTGAAACACCACAACGAAAACATACCTTAGATCTTGACGATCCCGAAGAGGATGAAGTAGGCTTGTTGTCGTAGTTTATCTTGAATTCCGGTGTCGGAGGAGGAGATGCCGACTGAGGCACAAAAACTGTCTCACTCGAACTTGGACTGTTTCCAGTTTGAGTGTATCCGAGGCCGAACCGATTTGATTGACCAAGACCAAGAAGTCTATCCAACTTACTCCTTCCTGAAGAGAATCGCTGTAAGTCATTCTTGAGTTGGAAAATGGTCTTTGTCATTTCCAGGTTATCCTGTCGAGCCTCGTTGTAGAGCTTTGAGAAGTGATTCGCGTTATCCACCAGATTTGTATGTTCCTTCTCAAGTTGCTCATTGGACTCTTGAAGGGAAGCATTTGCCTTTATCAGGTTTTCCCTTTCCACTTCAAGAGCGTTTGAGAGAGAAGTCGCTCTTTTTGCTTCTTCTTCGAGATCATGCACTCTCCCTCTCAAACTCTTATTTTGCTTAGCCACTTTCTTTGAGTCCCTCAAAAGTCTATGGTAGGCTAGAGCAAAATCTTCACCTTCCGAATCATCCGATTCGTTGTCCGTTGCGTTCTTTTCAACAGTGGAGTTGGACAACGACTCGGATGTACTTGCCATAAAGCACATGAAGGGTGAAGATGCGGACGCGTGGAATGCGGCGGAGCTCTTTTCTTCATCACTCGAAGACGACTCATTTGACGTTGAGTTGTCATCCCAAGTGACGACCTGCATCGCCTTCTTCTTTGCCGGATACTTGTTAGGACACTCTGTTGCAATGTGGCCGTAGCCTCGACATTTGAAGCATTGAAGTTGTCCTTCTGAACTTTTCTTATCCTTTGAGAAGTTCTCTTGCTTTCTTGACTTGTAACTTGAAGTACCCTTGCCTTTGTTCGACTTTCCGAAGGATGGAGATTTGCTTGAATTACCCCTTCGAAAGTTGCGGCGAAACTTCCTTGTCAAGAGAGCGAGCTGCTTCTCAAATTCCTCCATAGAAAGGTTCTCGTCATCGTCTGAGGAGGATGTATCCGCGTCTTCTTCCTTAGTTGTTTTCAACGCATAACCTGAAGACTTAGAAGTGGATGCCTTTCCAGAAGAATTGTTAGTAGTAAACGTCATTTCATAAGTTTGTAATGAACCAACTAATTCTTCTACACGTATTTCGTCCGGGTGTTTAATAGTTTCAATGGCAGTAACCTTTGGGCGAAATCGTTCAGGAAGAGTTCTTAAGATCTTTCTTACAATCTTAAATTCTGGAATCTTCTCTCCCAGATTAGCACATGAGTTTACGATGTCTTGCAATCGTGTATAGTAGTCCGTGAAAGATTCATTTTCTGCCATTAAGATAGAGTCAAACTTGCTCGTAAGCATTTGCAGTTTCTGAATCTTCACGAGGTTAGTTCCCTCATGTGTAACCTGAAGAACATCCCAGATTTCTTTCGCAGTCTCACATGCCGAGACGCGAGAGAATTCAGTTTGAGATAAGGCATTAAAGATAGCATTAATTCCCTTGCCATTGTAAGAAGATGAATCTAACTCTTCCTTGGTCCATTTCGACTTAGGTTTTAAGGTGCGAACATCACCAATAAATTCAGTTGGATTAGACCATCCTAATTCAATTGATTGCCACACCCGTTCGTCGATGGAAATTAAAAAGGCTTTCATTCGTACTTTCTAGTACGCATAATTTGTTCCATCGAAGAACGGGGGTCGGTTGATGTTTCCACCTTCAACCATTGTTTACAACCCTATTCCCGCTCCGATACCACTTGTTGGGTTATATGTAATACGGATCTAAATAGGGGAAAAAACACCTAGAGGGGGGTGAATAGGTGTAAACGTATAAACACTCAAAAATCGTTGCGATAAAAACCCAATGCGGAAATAAAAAATAATACGCAAGATTTTTACGTGGAAAACTCCATCACCGGAGTAAAAAACCACGGGACCGATAACACGGCAGAAATCCACTAGAATTAAAACACGTACAAGGTGATTTACCGTACACAATTACGACTCAACCTTTTCCATACGCTCCTAGAGGATCTTCTCCGCTCGCTCCGCGATGCTTCTCGAATCCACGATCTGCGCCCAACGCCGAATCCACGGCGTCCAACGTCGAATCCACGACGTCCGACCGAATCCACGGTCTTCACCCAATAGCACCCTTCGAATCCACGAACGTGCCTCGCTCCGAATCCACGAGAGCGGTTGAACCTTGAATCCACAAGGACACGCGAATCCACGCGCCGATTTTTGGGGTAAATCGTTGTTTTTGGGTGGTGATGATCCGCCGAATACTTAGATCAAATATAGATCGGAAATACCATCTAAGTATTCATTAGTTTGATTCAACTCAAGATGTGAGTATGAAAACCTAGAATCAAACTAATCAATATAGATGAAGAAACATAGAGTATTCTCTAATGATTTTCTTTCTTCTCTATATGTGGATCTAGAGCCGTATAAAATGATATATGAAAATGACGGCTATATGGATTCACTGGATTAACCCTAGAAAAAGAGTCATAGGGTCTATTTATAGGTTAGAAACCCTAGGAAGGAGATAAGAATCAAAAACCTAACATTTCTGGAGATTTTACGGACGGCGATCCGGATCGGATTAGCTGTGATCCGGATCGTCGTAACGAGTCAGGCAATTCCAGAAAAACGAAGGTTCGGGATCCGGATCGAAGTGCTTGATCCGGATCGTTCATACAGTTCACCAAACATCAACGTTCGGGATCCGGATTGCGAAGCCTGATCCGGATCGTTCAAGGAAGATGGTAAACTCAGTGTTCGGGATCCGGATCAAGAGAGGCTACGATCCGGATTGAACTGGTGTATGAACGAACCACCTTCGGGATCCGGATCGAACAACCTGATCCGGATCCTGAACATGTCCCAAGTCCAGTTTTTGATTTTTATGCAATGAAAGATTCTTCCAAGTGTTTCTACACTACAAGAAGTATTCGGATCACACAAAATCTTAGGTTAAACATACCTGATCCTTTTGAATTCTTCTTTCTTGAGATTGAGTTAAACGATCCAACTTTCTTCACCTTCAATCTTCAAGACTTGAGACATTCACGAATCTACGCCAACTCAAATTCCGTAACACTCGTCAACCTAGCTTGGGTGGTAAATGGTACATATTTCTTTTCATGATATTTGTCATCGTATTATGATTGAGAAAAATAAAAAGATTGTTCGTGTTCGCAGTGATAGAGGTGGGAAATTCATAAATTCTAAATTCATCGATTTTTGCTCTTTAAACGGCATTAAACATGAGTTCTTCGCACCTTATACACCACAACAGAACGGTGTAGTCGAGCGTAAAAATAGAGTTGTACAAGAGATGGCGCGTGTTATGCTTCATAGGCAGAAACTCCCTTTATATTTTTGTGCTGAAGTAGTTAACACCGCGGTCTATGTGATCAATCGAATCTATTTGTGCCCGGGTACTTTGAATACTCCATATGAACTATGGTTTAGTAGAAAATCGAATATCAAATATTTTTGTATCTTCGGGAGTCGTTGTTACATTTTGCGTGACTGTAAAAATCTTGAAAAATTCGGCTCTCGTAGTGATGAAGGAATCTTTCTTGGTTTTTCTACAAATAGTAGAGCATATCGAGTATACATCTTGAATCTAAGACGATGATAGAATTGATAAATGTTACATTTTACATGATTCATCGCATGTCTCCCCGAGTACTCTTATACCTCAAACTCTTCGAATCTCCAAGGACCATCCCGAATCGAACATCATTGGAGATCCTCAAGAAGGAGTCCGAACTCGGAGACAATTAGAATGTGGAGTTGCTTGTTATGTCTCCATGGTTGAACCAAAGAATATTGATGAAGCTCTTCAAGATGATTATTGGATTGAAGCAATGTAAGAAGAGCTCAATTAATTTGAACGGAACAAAGTCTGGGAATTAACTATGCCCCCTAAGCAACAAAACATTATTGGTACTAAATGAATTTTAAAGAACAAGAAAAACAAAGATGGTACCATTGTGAGGAACAAAGCGCGATTAGCTGCTCAGGGATACTCACTGGTTGAGAGTATAGACTTTGATGAGACATTCACCCCGGTTGCCTGTCTCAAGTCCATATCTTATTCGCAATTGCTTGTCATTTCAAAATTAAACTTTTTCAAATGGACGTAAAGAGCGTATTTTAAAATGGTTATTTAAACGAAGAAGTTTATGTGGCTCAATCGAAAGGTTTCATTGATCATAAACTTCCAAATCATATTTTACGATTGAAAAATGCTCTTTACGGACTAAAACAAGCACCAGGAGCATGGTACGAAAGATTAACGAAATATCTTATGGAAAAGGGATATACTCGAGGGGGGGCCGATTGGACACTTTTTGTGAAGCACTTTCAGAATAATTTCATAGTAGCACAAATATATGTGGATGACATTGTGTTTGGTGCTACAGCAAACAAGGATACTTCCAAGTTTGCAGAAATGATAGAAAGTGAATTCGAGATGTCCATGATGGGCGAACTTACTTATTTCCTTGGATTGCAAGTAAAACAATGTGAAGACGGAATTCATCTTTGTCAATCCAAGTATGCGAAGGAGTTGGTCAAAAAATTTGGTTTGGAAGATTCTAAAAACTTTCTGGCTCCTATGGGAACTAGCAATAAGAGATTAGGAATGGAATCACATAGAGAGAGTGTAGACGAGAAATTGTATAGAAGTATAATTGGAAGTCTCCTCTACCTTACTGCTAGTCGCCCGGATATTTCTTTCAGTGTTGGAATTTGTACGTGATATCAATCAGCACTGAAAGAAATTCACTTGAAAGCAGTGAAAAGGATCATCCGGTACGTGAAAGGTACAATTAATTTCAAATTTTGGTATCCTATGGGAACATCTCTTGATATTATAGGATATTCGGATGCCGATGGGCTGGATTAGTGGATGATCGAAAAAGCACTAGCGGAGCATGCTTTTATCTTGGCCATTGTCTTGTTGCATGGCATAGTAAAAAGCAAAACTGCATTGCTCTATCTACTGCCGAGGCGGAATACATTTCTGCGGGAAGTTGCTCGACTCAATTGATTTGGATAAAAAGTGTATTGAGTGACTTCCGGATTCCTGCGACCTCGGTGACAATTTTGTGTGACAACACCAGTGCCATCAATATTTCTAAAAATCCTGTGTTGCACTCGAGAACAAAACACATTGAATTAAGATATCATTTTCTAAGAGAACTAGTTGAATCAAACACTTTGCAAATTTTCTATGTTTCTACTGATGATCAACTAGCCGATATTTTAACAAAACCTTTGGATCAAAAACGTTTTATTTATTTGCGAAAAGCAATTGGTATGCTTTCATTTAAATAACTATTTTTGAACCTTTGCTAGTTAGGTTTTGTTTTGTGTTTTTTTTCTTTTTTTTGTTTGTAAATATGCAGTTTAGAATATTAACGGAGCATTAGCAATATTGACTTTAATTGCATCGTTTCATATCTTGAGAATTTTATTATGATTTGGATATCATTATAACTCATTTGATGCAATGATAATTTATATCAATTATTTCATCTTTAATTGATCAAAGTCATTACCTCTCTCAATGATCTCTTGATATTGTTTTTATCTTATTTGATGATTGAAATAAGTATGAACACGAGATCAATTTTTGGTTGAATACTTAATATCTTACATAATTAATAGCCGATTGAGTGGGAGTTTGTTTTAGTTTTTCATGCTCATAAGATGTGGAAAGAGTTACATCTATTAGTGGAATGTGAAAACTACCACCACATGCTACCACCACATGGAGGAAAGAGCTACCACTCGGTCGTCCGAGTAATGTGTGCAGCTACCACATATTTTTGAATAGCATGGTTTTAATGATTATCTTTGTTAATCAATAATTATTGGAATATTTGATTTATTCAATAATTCCAAGGTTGGTATAAGGTGTGACTTTTGAAAGATGCTCAAAGAGCCACTCCATAAAATTTGTTGACTAAATTTAATTATCTAACTTATTAGGGATTTCAAATATCTATCGATCTTGGTACTTCATTTTTTTTGCTCAATTGAAGATTTGATAAATTCATTACTCATTAGATCATGATTGATGTTTCGAACTTGCTCAACTTTAGAGGTTATAAATTTTATAAATTTTCGTTTCACAATTTGGGATATTTTGATAGATTTTTCATAATCTGTTTCTTTTCGTGTGAAATGATACTTTTTGTAAAATGTTGATATGCAAGAATGCTTACATACTTTTTCTGAATTTTCTGAAATTTTTCAAATTTTTTTTGAGGAAAAAGTTGCAGGCAGTCCGGACTGAGGCCAGGCAGTCTGAATCCCGAACGTGGGATTTTTCTGCACGAAACTAGTCCGGACTGCCTTCCCGAGCCGATCCAGACTGTGCGCTAGGGCTTTTATAGAAAAGAAAAGTTTTGATTTCTTTTTCACCCTAGAATTTGGTTTTTGCTCTTCCATTTTCTCTCTCTAGAACTCTGGTGATTCTATCTTGCCTCCTAACTCAGTTTTTGCATCATTTAAGGTAAGTTTCACATCTCAAATCTCGGTTTTGCAATGTTCTTGCTATTTTTCTTCAAAACGAGATGTAATTCATGCCTAGAATTCATTATTTGATATTTTTCTCTAAAATTTCTTGCATAATTAGTCTTGTGAATGCCTAAAAAACTATTCTATGACTGTTCTTCACGGATTAAACAGATTTTTAGGCTTCAATTTCTAAAATTTCGGATTTATGGCATTTTTTGGAAATTTTTGAAAATTAAGGAATTGATCTATTTTTAAAATTCTTTTTGCAAATCTTTCTTGATTCCTAGCTTCTACATGAGATAATGATTGTTTAGCTATATTTTTTTAAATTTTTGGATTTAAACATCTTTTTCATGTAGATTGGAGCTCTCACATGACAAGTTCTTCAAAACCTGTCGAGATGGTTTTCGGGTGGTTCATTGTGTTCATCACGGCACTTGTGAGCACGAGAGTTACCAATAAGCTGAAGCGAGCACGGAAAAATCAAGATGAAACTGAATTCGTTCCACTGGATGGCTCAAAAACAGCGTCCGAGGATTGGGAGAAAACGGTGGAAGGGGCTAAGCAAACAGCAAAAGCGAAATCCCCTACTACCACTACTGCACCTAAGGGAAAGACACCTCCCACTGCTACTGAAAAAGGGAAAGCCCCTATGGAATCATATTTCACGAAGAGAAAAAGTGTTGCCCGCAAGAAAACACGAGGTGGAGGGATTCACATCGAGGAGCCACTTGCAAGTGTGCCACCTTCACCTGTTGAGGATTTCGTTCATATCAACTCCGATAGAATGAAGGCTTTTGAGAATAGAGAATGCATTGGCGAGCGACAGTCAATGTTGGAAACTTGCGAGACAGATATGCGGTTTTTGGACGTCTTTTTGATCAAGCCGGATTATCTCATATCTGCAAGTTTTCAAAGACCACTGGCTACTGCACCCATCTTGTGCGGACCTTTTATTTGTGTGCTGACAAGCTTCAGGAAATCGAGGGCGGACTATGGGGTTTCATACCACAGTCTAGAACACCAAGCTCAAGATAACGCCTCAATTGATTGGAGAGGTGTTAGGAATGAAGTCTCAGCTGGTCGGGACTCATTTTATGAAGGGTCAAATTTTGACCACTACTGTTTGGAGGATGGTCGTTGATGGGATATGCATATCGGATACTCAGTCGGTGGGAAATTCTGTATTTTCTAAAGAACTTCGACCCGAGTATAGGTTTTTGAATTTTATTATTTGTTACAATATTCTTCCTAACAAGCAGACCAAAGTCCTAAGATGGGATCGAATATTGGTTTTGTATCTTTTGGGACACCTATCTTGTGATGACCTGGATCTCTACAGAGCTGTGGTAGCGTCATTGGTGACATCTTGGGAGCCTGTACTGTGTTGGAGGTATTTGTGCACCAATTGGACACAAGTGGCGGTCTTCGGGCTGATTGGATCACGTGGGTGATCAATGGACTCCGTCGGATTGTTAGAAGTGGTTTCGCGCGAAGCGGATATTAAAAATGGACTCAGCGCGAAGTTTGGACCAAGGATTGTCTTTCCGGATGCCTTCGGCGAATTTTGGAGTTGGAATTTGGCGAAATGGACATCAAATTCGGATTCAGCGCGCGAAAACGGTTAAAACGGACTACCCATTTGTGATTTTTGAGCTTCGGACACTGTTCATGCCGGAACAGTGTTTCCGGCGGCGGCGGCGGCGGAGCGGCCGCAGGCGGCGCGGCGGACGGAGGCGCGGGCCGCCCGGTCCACGCGGCAGGCGTGCACCGGGGGCGGGACGCGTGGCGGCTCGGGAGTGGGCCGGTCCGCGGGGCGCGGTCCACGGAGAGTGCGGGGCGCACGGTGGACCAGGGGGTGGACACGTGGCAGTGTCGGAGTGGGCGGTTTAGTGGACTGGGTCTACGGAACAGGCGGGCGTGGTGCAGTGGACCGGCGGGACACGTGGCGTCGTGTGGTTGGCGGGCTCTTGCAGGCTGGGTCCACGGAGGTGCACCGGGTGCCTCGGAACAGTGCGCGGCAGGCGGGCGCAGGCGGCGGGCGCAGGCGCGGCACGTGGGCGCGGCAGGGGGCGTTGACCGGGTGGGCGCCAGGTGTCGTCGCGGCGTTGGCCCACGCGTCGCGCAGTGGACGGCCAGCGCGGCTGTCCGCTGTTGCGTGGGCGACGTGGAGGCCTGGTGGGCTTTCGGGCGCGCACAGTGTTGGGCCGGGCCCAACACTGTAGCAGCCCGAAAGTCGGGGCGCCCGGAAGTGGGGACATGGCGGGTATTAAGTGAATTGTTTTCAGATTTGTTTTCTTCCAGCTATAAAAGGCCGAGTTCTTTTGCAGAGAGCTTCTTCTCCGCGCGGATTTTCACAGTGCCACCTTCACGAGTTTTCTTCATCTCCCTGTGGCGATTCCATCTGCAGATTTCCAGATTTTTCAGCGGCACGCATCCCGAGGTTACCATTTTTACGGCGCGGCGCGACGCTCGTTCGTTTGTGGTCTTCTTCGTCGCGTTTTGGTGCGAGGACTCCCCCGGCTTACCCCGAGCACCTTTTTCTGTGATTCTTGCGCCGTTGGCTTCACGACAGGTAGGGCTATGTTTCCCATGTTTACTGGTTTTTCCCATTCCGAGCTTTTCATGGGTTTTTCGGACCATCTTGTGACCTCATTTTCTGGGCGGAGTTTTGGGACAGCGGTGCGGTGTTTTGGTGATATCTTCGCGCACAGGCATCGGAATGGGGTGATTCAAGAGGCGATTTGCATCTACACATCACGAGGAATATGCCCAAATTTTCTTGGAATTTTCTGAATATTTTTCAGAGGTGAGAAATATCTGTGAACAGTAGTTATTGCTACAGTTTTTGAGAGTAGTTTAATTCGGGGTGGTTCCCTTGTCGGAATTGTTTCTCAGTGTAGGAAGCTCGGATTTGAGCGTGCAGGTAGTCGTTTCGACGGGTTCGTCGCGAGGATCGTGACGGTATTTTTCTTGGAATTTTCCGGGCACCTCTCGCAGCGATCGCGGCGGCTTATCGGTTTGGGCGAGAGCACTTCTTGGACTTGGATTTAGCGATCAAGGTGGGTGGTTGTTGCTTGCCTCTATTTTGACATGCTCACTAGGAATATTAGAGTGATCTCTCTTTTTGGACATGCATGCTTAAGTCATATACTATTGTGGATATCTGATAGTGGTTGGGATTTATACATGTTGGTATGGATGGAATGTTAGCGGTTAACCTTGCATGTGGATTGGAATGTATATCATGGGCTTTATGATTATCTGACAGTGGTTGGTACTAGTTGAGGATTTTATGACATGCATAGGTGGATAGTGATGCTTTATTATGGAATGTGGATCATAGACATGTGTGGTTGGTTAATGTTTTAGCATGATGGTTATATCTATGCGGCTCTATTAATTGTTACACATGTGGAACCACTATTAGTCGCATTTTCCTTTATTTCCTAGAGAACACTTGCATGCTTGTATGGTCATCTAGATAGGCCACCTTTTTCTGCTACACTTTCATGCTGGAACTTGACTTAGGAGAAACCTTGTTTGCTTCTTTCTCCTTTTCGTTAGTCAGGTGGGTTTGCTCGGGTTTGAGCAGGGGTTTGGGATAGTGTAGCCGGGGCCTGGATTATGGATCATGGGTTTTGGCGGCGACCGCGGATATTGGGCGGTTGACCGGATGTCGGTTATGGGACATCGGTGATCAGGCATGATTTGGACTAGAGGGTTTTGTGGCTACCGCGGATAGTAGGCGGTTGACCAGATGTCGGATGTGGGACATGATTGTGATTGTGGGTTTTTACGGCGACCGCGGATATTGGGCGGTTGACCGGAGGTCGGTTGTTAGACCTGGTCGTGGATTGTGGGGTATTGCGGCAATCGCGGATATTGGGCGATTGACCGGATGGTTATTTTTGCATCTGATTGGGGAATCAGTTTTCTTTTAGTGGAGGGTTGTGTTCCACTGGGGGTTTTATAGTTGTGATCCAATCCTGCTTTTATCACCGGCGCGGTTATTGCCCGGTGAGGCTTTTATTACCCCGGCGCGGTTATTGCCCGGTGGTGCTTTACTCGTGTGGGTAGCTCCCCTCGAGATCCCCTTCGGAGGCCGGGGCTGGACAGTTATGGACAGGGTATGCTATCACATCGGCGCGGCTCGTGGGCCCGATGATGAGGGCGGCAGCAGGAATTTTGCTATCACATCGGCGCGGCTTTTTGCCCGATGATGAGGGCGGTACAGATTGGGTTCATCTGGGACGGTTGGTTATTGTTGCTTAAGGTTATTCCAGTCTAGGACTGTATTTTTAGAGGCTAGTAGTGGTAGATTTCCCTTTTGCAGCGGTTTCATTTCTTACCACTCTTCTTTCCTTTTTGCCTCTGGTAGGCCTAGTGGGTGTGTCAGAGTTTGAGGTTTTACCCACTTGGGGAGGCTACTGGTTTACTAGTAGTTCTCACCCCCATTCTTCTTTCCTCTTTTGCTTCTTCCTTGTTTTGCAGTGTCTTCTGCGGGTGCTGCTGGGCTTTCAGCGGCGGGTCGAGGAGAGAGGACGGCTGAGTAGATAGATCTCGAGGCAGGATGAGCGTGTTAGCTGGACTGATGGTGTACCCAGGTTTTCCTCAGACGGTTGTACTTTTTCATTTGGGACTGGCTTTTGCCAGCAGGTTGTATTTATTTTTGGTGAGCTGGGAGAGACAGATGTATCATTTATACAGATGTATTGTATTTTATTTCCAGCTTCAGTCTGAGATGTATTAGTTTTAGTTCAGCTCTGTTTTTGTTGCTCTTTTATTGTTATCTCTTATATCTGAGCAGGTTTGACGCTTCGTGTACACGGGAAATACCGTGTGCACGGCGGATCTGTAGGCGGGCCCGGGTTCTGGTTTACACCCGGGGCGTGACAGATTAGGTGGTATCAGAGCTTAGGGATAGGTCATTTGGGACTTAGGAAACCCTAGGCTTTTCGGCGGACCCTAGGATGTTTGTGCGTGAGAGACGCGACATTTTGCGAAAGTCGGTGATTTATTTGTTTGACTCTTCCTGTGAGTGAAGAGGGATCGACATATCCTATTTTTGTGGGACAGTTATGTTGGCTGCAGACAACATAAAGTTACAAAAATAGAGGGATGTCTTTGACTTTCGCTAGATTGGGTCGAGTGTTTGGGGTGTGCTGATTTGCGGTTTTGTCGTGGTGAGCGGTGTCTCCCCGACGTTGGGCCCTGACCCGGGTGCACCTTGGTGCGGTAGTTGGGTCAGAGCTGGTTGTTTCGGGCCGGATACCCAGATTGGAGTCTGAGAGCTCCGGACCCGAAGGGTAGGTGTGTTGGTGGCAGATCAGCGGAGCAGGGGCACAGTTGTCGGAGTGGTGACACAGTTGTCGGATCAGCGCAGGGGCACAGTTGTCGGAGTGGTGACACAGTTGTCGGATCAGCGCAGTGGCACAGTTGTCGGAGTGGCGACACAGTTGTCGGATCAGCGCAGTGGCACAGTTGTCGGAGTGGTGACACAGTTGTCGGATCAGCGCAGTGGCACAGTGGTCGGAGTCGCGAGTAGCCCCCTCCGTGCCGACGTTTAGTGTTGGGGCACCGAGGTAGGGTGGACAGTTGACAGCGGGTAAGCTGTGGGATTGCGACGATCGAGTGAGCCAGTTTTGGCGGATGAGTCATTCCGATTCGTGGGATTGAGTATGGAGCCCTTGGAGGCAGGGTCTTGTTCGGTGGGGGATGGAGAGTACTTGGGAGCCTTTTTATGGCAAGTGTTAGCGCAGTTGCTGAACTGCACGCTCCATGTATAGAGGGACGGGGCGCATAGGATATGAGTGTCTGAGAGTGGATGGTGCCAGGATACCTAGTAACTCATTGGGTCCCTCCAGTACGGATTTAGGACGCCTCATTGGAGTAGGCGCCGGGTGTGGAGCGTGGTATTGTGGTTCCTTTGGATTGGGATCTACCGCCTGAGGCGAGTTCTGATTGAGGCGCTTGGCGCCGGGTGATGGAGGACAGATCAGTCGGTGGAGGCATTCTCGATTTCTTTTTCCAGGATAGTGGATTTCTGAGGCAGTCGGAGCACATATGTTACAGCGGTCGGTGTGGTGGTACTTGTTGGGCTGGCGGGTTCAGTTTTCTTTCGCGGCGGTTGATTATGCCGCGAGGACAGTTTTCTTGGGGAGCCAGGCCCGGAGGTGTTGGTGTACTTGGGTTGCTTGAGGGTTATCTTCGCCTCTATAGTTTTGACTTCGGGAGCGAGGCGGATGTTTCGCTGTGGATGAGTAGACTTTTGGCTGGGTGCTGATGCCGGAGAGTCGGGGAATTGCTTCTACATCCCGACGGTTTAGAGATTTGAGAGCAGAGTCTACGTGATCAGTTGGGGGGCTTATATTGGATACCTTGGGAGTACAGAGGTATGGGGATCGAGCATTTGTGCCGATGGACTTGTGGTTGGATTATTTGAGACCCCGGGAGGAGCGATGCTTGTACCGATGCAGACTACTTGGTAGCTCGAGCGGTTAGCCCAGCTGTACTTGGATGAGGTGGTGCGGTTTCTGGAATGCCCGCCTCTATTTTGTTCTAGTTAGAGACCCGAGGGTTGTATCGCGTCTCTGGAGGAGGTATTGGACAGCTTTGGGGGCTTGAGTGGTGGATGATTGGATATTTACTCCCTCTATTTGGTTGAGGTTTCGGGTTGAGGATTGATTTTAGTTTCGAGGACGAAACTTTCTTTAGTGGGGGAGGATGTGATGACCTGGATCTCTACAGAGCTGTGGTAGCGTCATTGGTGACATCTTGGGAGCCTGTACTGTGTTGGAGGTATTTGTGCACCAATTGGACACAAGTGGCGGTCTTCGGGCTGATTGGATCACGTGGGTGATCAATGGACTCCGTCGGATTGTTAGAAGTGGTTTCGCGCGAAGCGGATATTAAAAATGGACTCAGCGCGAAGTTTGGACCAAGGATTGTCTTTCCGGATGCCTTCGGCGAATTTTGGAGTTGGAATTTGGCGAAATGGACATCAAATTCGGATTCAGCGCGCGAAAACGGTTAAAAACGGACTACCCATTTGTGATTTTTGAGCTTCGGACACTGTTCATAGCCGGAACAGTGTTTCCGGCGGCGGCGGCGGCGGAGCGGCCGCAGGCGGCGCGGCGGACGGAGGCGCGGGCCGCCCGGTCCACGCGGCAGGCGTGCACCGGGGGCGGGACGCGTGGCGGCTCGGGAGTGGGCCGGTCCGCGGGGCGCGGTCCACGGAGAGTGCGGGGCGCACGGTGGACCAGGGGTGGACACGTGGCAGTGTCGGAGTGGGCGGTTTAGTGGACTGGGTCTACGGAACAGGCGGGCGTGGTGCAGTGGACCGGCGGGACACGTGGCGTCGTGTGGTTGGCGGGCTCTTGCAGGCTGGGTCCACGGAGGTGCACCGGGTGCCTCGGAACAGTGCGCGGCAGGCGGGCGCAGGCGGCGGGCGCAGGCGCGGCACGTGGGCGCGGCAGGGGGCGTTGACCGGGTGGGCGCCAGGTGTCGTCGCGGCGTTGGCCCACGCGTCGCGCAGTGGACGGCCAGCGCGGCTGTCCGCTGTTGCGTGGGCGACGTGGAGGCCTGGTGGGCTTTCGGGCGCGCACAGTGTTGGGCCGGGCCCAACACTGTAGCAGCCCGAAAGTCGGGGCGCCCGGAAGTGGGGACATGGCGGGTATTAAGTGAATTGTTTTCAGATTTGTTTTCTTCCAGCTATAAAAGGCCGAGTTCTTTTGCAGAGAGCTTCTTCTCCGCGCGGATTTTCACAGTGCCACCTTCACGAGTTTTCTTCATCTCCCTGTGGCGATTCCATCTGCAGATTTCCAGATTTTTCAGCGGCACGCATCCCGAGGTTACCATTTTTACGGCGCGGCGCGACGCTCGTTCGTTTGTGGTCTTCTTCGTCGCGTTTTGGTGCGAGGACTCCCCCGGCTTACCCCGAGCACCTTTTTCTGTGATTCTTGCGCCGTTGGCTTCACGACAGGTAGGGCTATGTTTCCCATGTTTACTGGTTTTTCCCATTCCGAGCTTTTCATGGGTTTTTCGGACCATCTTGTGACCTCATTTTCTGGGCGGAGTTTTGGGACAGCGGTGCGGTGTTTTGGTGATATCTTCGCGCACAGGCATCGGAATGGGGTGATTCAAGAGGCGATTTGCATCTACACATCACGAGGAATATGCCCAAATTTTCTTGGAATTTTCTGAATATTTTTCAGAGGTGAGAATATCTGTGAACAGTAGTTATTGCTACAGTTTTTGAGAGTAGTTTAATTCGGGGTGGTTCCCTTGTCGGAATTGTTTCTCAGTGTAGGAAGCTCGGATTTGAGCGTGCAGGTAGTCGTTTCGACGGGTTCGTCGCGAGGATCGTGACGGTATTTTTCTTGGAATTTTCCGGGCACCTCTCGCAGCGATCGCGGCGGCTTATCGGTTTGGGCGAGAGCACTTCTTGGACTTGGATTTAGCGATCAAGGTGGGTGGTTGTTGCTTGCCTCTATTTTGACATGCTCACTAGGAATATTAGAGTGATCTCTCTTTTTGGACATGCATGCTTAAGTCCTATACTATTGTGGATATCTGATAGTGGTTGGGATTTATACATGTTGGTATGGATGGAATGTTAGCGGTTAACCTTGCATGTGGATTGGAATGTATATCATGGGCTTTATGATTATCTGACAGTGGTTGGTACTAGTTGAGGATTTTATGACATGCATAGGTGGATAGTGATGCTTTATTATGGAATGTGGATCATAGACATGTGTGGTTGGTTAATGTTTTAGCATGATGGTTATATCTATGCGGCTCTATTAATTGTTACACATGGGAACCACTATTAGTCGCATTTTCCTTTATTTCCTAGAGAACACTTGCATGCTTGTATGGTCATCTAGATAGGCCACCTTTTTCTGCTACACTTTCATGCTGGAACTTGACTTAGGAGAAACCTTGTTTGCTTCTTTCTCCTTTTCGTTAGTCAGGTGGGTTTGCTCGGGTTTGAGCAGGGGTTTGGGATAGTGTAGCCGGGCCTGGATTATGGATCATGGGTTTTGGCGGCGACCGCGGATATTGGGCGGTTGACCGGATGTCGGTTATGGGACATCGGTGATCAGGCATGATTTGGACTAGAGGGTTTTGTGGCTACCGCGGATAGTAGGCGGTTGACCAGATGTCGGATGTGGGACATGATTGTGATTGTGGGTTTTTACGGCGACCGCGGATATTGGGCGGTTGACCGGAGGTCGGTTGTTAGGACCTGGTCGTGGATTGTGGGGTATTGCGGCAATCGCGGATATTGGGCGATTGACCGGATGGTTATTTTTGCATCTGATTGGGGAATCAGTTTTCTTTTAGTGGAGGGTTGTGTTCCACTGGGGGTTTTATAGTTGTGATCCAATCCTGCTTTTATCACCGGCGCGGTTATTGCCCGGTGAGGCTTTTATTACCCCGGCGCGGGTTATTGCCCGGTGGTGCTTTACTCGTGTGGGTAGCTCCCCTCGAGATCCCCTTCGGAGGCCGGGGCTGGACAGTTATGGACAGGGTATGCTATCACATCGGCGCGGCTCGTGGGCCCGATGATGAGGGCGGCAGCAGGAATTTTGCTATCACATCGGCGCGGCTTTTTGCCCGATGATGAGGGCGGTACAGATTGGGTTCATCTGGGACGGTTGGTTATTGGTGCTTAAGGTTATTCCAGTCTAGGACTGTATTTTTAGAGGCTAGTAGTGGTAGATTTCCCTTTTGCAGCGGTTTCATTCTTACCACTCTTCTTTCCTTTTTGCCTCTGGTAGGCCTAGTGGGTGTGTCAGAGTTTGAGGTTTACCCACTTGGGGAGGCTACTGGTTTACTAGTAGTTCTCACCCCCATTCTTCTTTCCCTCTTTGCTTCTTCCTTGTTTTGCAGTGTCTTCTGCGGGTGCTTGCTAGGGCTTTCAGCGGCGGGTCGAGGAGAGAGGACGGCTGAGTAGATAGATCTCGAGGCAGGATGAGCGTGTTAGCTGGACTGTTGGTGTACCCAGGTTTTCTCAGACGGTTGTACTTTTTACATTTGGCACTGGCTTTTGCCAGCAGGTTGTATTTATTTTGGTGAGCTGGGAGGGACAGATGTATCATTTATACAGATGTATGTATTTTATTTCCAGTTCAGTCTGAGATGTATTAGTTTTAGTTCAGCTCTGTTTTGTTGCTCTTTTTATTGTTCTCTTATATCTGAGCAGGTTTGACGCTTCGTGTACACGGGAAAATACCGTGTGCACGGCGGATCTGTAGACGAGTCCGGGTTCTGGTTTACACTCGGGGCGTGACAAAACCCCCTGTCATATCCCGCTTTTCCACTTTACCTCTGTCATTTAAAAGTCGACAACCTGCCCCCTCGTAATTACCGAATTGTCGACGTTGACAGAAATGGTAAATTGACGAAAAATGCCCTTCCTTTTTTTTTCGAATTTTTTTTTTATGGAATATTTTCCAAGGGTATTTTGGGTATATGAAAATATATTTTCAAAAAAAATGACGGTCAACTGACGGTCCACTGACGGCGGGGTTATTGCACAATTCGATAATTACGAGGGGGCAGGTTGTCGACTTTTAAATGACAGGGTAAAGTGGAAAAACGGAATATGACAGAGAATTTTCTGTAATTAGCCTAAAAATATTATTGAATTACCAAACGCTAAAAATATTGTAAGGGTTACCAAACGCTAATTAAAAGAAGGATAGGACAGGACAAACTTTTCTCTACTCGCAACTAATTAAGGGGTTGTTTGGGTCCATGCGCACCGAAGTCAAATAAGTAAGAAAAATTCGGACTTTCTTGTGTTTGTTTGGATGCTCAAAGTCGGCAAATTCACCCTGCAGTCGTAAAGAGTGAAAGCGTAACCTGAGTTTCTCTATGGCATTCATTCTCTACTTCGGGCCCACCTAGTGGAAAGTCGAGACTTGCTAGATAGAACTAGCTATTTCAGAAATAAGTATTAAAGTACGGAGCTAATATAAGTATTTAGGATGGTTTCAGGAATATAATACGAGGAATAAAAAAAATAAAAAATTATTTTTTTGTCCTTAAAATTTTAGTATGTAATAATGAGATAAGAGATAGTCGCGGTAGACGTGAAGAATATTTAAGAAAAAAGTAAAGATGATTGGAAAGAGTAAAAATAATAATTTTCACTTATTCTAGTGTACTGAACCTGGTGCGTTTGGAAGAATAAGAGGGATATCCTCCTATTCTTCAATTCTATATCAATCCAAATAGCCCAGTTTGGAGTAACAAGAAGAATAAAACTCACATTTTACTATTTTTCATATTTATTTCGGTATAATAAAAAAATAATATAATTTAAGTTAGATTAGATCTAAAATTCGTCAATAACACTAATAGGAAATATGAAACACGATATGGATTTAGACATAAAAAATTCGATAAGAACACAAACACGAAATAAATTTAGATAATAAAATATATTTATTATTATATAATAATTATATTTTATATATTAAAATATAAATTTGATAAATTATTGTTATATCTTTCATACGAACGAAAATTTATAAAATTTGTTATTGATAGTTTACATATTTTTTTTAAAAAAAATTTTATCATACATAATTTACAATGAATTAGAGTTATTTTTAAATTATTAATAATAAAAAATTTAATTATTTAAATTTATCGTAATAAGTTTACTACTATATTCAGAAAAAAAACAATATACACTTACTTACTTTAAAACAATACTAGAATTTTAAAAACTTAATTACACCAGCATTAAATTATTAAAAAATAAACAGAATAAATAATTATATTTAACTTTCAAAGCTGTCAACGTTTGACTGTCTAAATAATGATCTATAATTAATTTTGATTAAAAACTGTCAAACGTTTGGCTGAATTTAGTAGAAAGTAATTTTTTAAAAATAATTATATAAGGTTATTTGTAAAAAAATCTTATTGTCAACAAATAATAATTATTTACTGAATTTTATTTTAAATATTTAAATTTAAAATTTAAAATTTAAAATTGAAACTTTAAATTTAAAATTTAAAATTTAAATGTAAATTTAAAAATTTAAATTTGAATTTAACTTAAAAATTTTAATGTAAAATTAAATAAAAACTTAAAATTTAATTTCAAAATCAAAATTAGATTTCAAAAAATATATTTTAACTGTTTATGATTTTAGACATCAAAATTAAAAAATTAATATAAAAAATTAAAATTAAATTTTAAAAACGATATTGTCAAACGCTCTATTAAATCAAAAAATATTTTTAAAACTGAAAATTACTTCCAAAAATTAGGCCAAATACTTCCTAAGCTAAGCAAATTAGGCGGTCCAAGCCTATGCAACAATAGAAAACTTGTTGCAAACTAAAATAATAGGGAATTTGGATTGACTATCTAGTTTTTTCAAAAAATTTAAATTTATATTAAAATTTAATTTATTGTAAACTTTAAATATATAATTATTTTTATATATTTACTTCATATATTTTTTATATAATCAAAATATTAATAATAAATTAAAAACTTTAAAAATTAATAATTAATTCAAAATAATAGACCTGTGTTCAGCTCAGACCATAGAAATTGCCGCTAAATTTTTTTAAAAAAGAATCCAACTACTTTAAAATTCTGGAAGATCCGAAAAGAAATCTATCTATATATAATTTGAGAGTTCTACATTCTGCTTATATTGAATTATATGGCTCTTTAAGAAAAGAGCAATGTTACCTATATCCATTTTTGGGTGTAGATCCTACATCCCATCCATCCAAGGTGAAAACTTTTTCATCCATCATTTCGAAATGATGAATAAAATTCATCCCCTCTTAGGATGGGTGGGGTGTACGATGTACACCCAAAATTGAGTGTACACTTAGTATTTTTTTTTTTTTTTTAATTATGAGGGCATTCTATTAAGTATTCTTTTTACCGGATGTATATAAATATATACTTAAAATCTATAATAGAAATTTTAAAATTTAATTTAATAAATATATTTAAATTATTAAATTTTATAAAATTTAATTAAATTTTGATATAAAAAATTAGTTTTCTAATATACGTTGTACTATATAATTTGTTAATATACATCAGGTGTATATAATAATTTATTTATTTTTTAATTATTTTTAACAAGATAAAAATATTTTTATATATTTAATAATTTAAAATATTTTTTAAAATTTAATTTTATAATTTAAAAAATTATTTATAAAAAAGTTTAACTATTAAATTTAATTAAATATTTAAGTAAAATTATTATAATATAAATACTGAAAGTTAAAAAATATTAATAAAAAAAATAATTTTTATAATATATAATAAATTATACTAATTTTATTTTTTTAATTTTAAAATTTTAATAATTATATATATATATATATTGATTGATTAAAATATTAGCATGCGCATACTAAATTAGTAATAATAAATTGCACATTCGTCAATGTACCTGCGCAGGGCACCAGCGTTTTCCGCATCAATCCCATTTCCTGCAGCTCAGAGGAGAGACCCGAAAAGCGTCGCCATTACGCATGGAGAAGTGCTTTCTCCCTCTCCCTGTAATGGCGAAGTGCTCGCTAGTCTCTATGGTGCTCTTCTTCTACTTCTTCTTCTTCTTCTCCCTTCTCTTCATGATCACTAAGGAATGGATCCCACCCTCGCCCCAACCCTCGTTTTCTCCACAGACCCAAAACCTAACCCCACCCTCGGATCGCGATGCCGAGGTCGAGTTCGACTTCACCCCCTTCGTGCGCGTCTACAAGAGCGGCCGCGTCGAGCGCCTCCACGGCACCGCCACGGTCCCCGCGGGGCTCGATCCTTCCACCGGGGTCGCGTCCCGGGACGTCGCGATCGACCCCGCCACGGGCCTCTCCGCGCGCCTCTTCCTCCCCGCCGACCTCGTCCCCGCCGGCGGTGGCGGGGACGGGGACGGGGGGAAGAGGGTACCGATCGTCGTCTACTTCCACGGCGGGGCGTTCGTGATCGAATCGGCGTTCTCCCCCTTCTACCACAACTACGTCAACGCGCTCGCGTCGAGGGCGCGCGCCCTCGCCGTGTCGGTGGAGTACCGCCTCGCCCCGGAGCACCCGCTCCCCGCGGCGTACGCCGACGCGTGGGCGGCGCTGCAGTGGGCCGCCGCGGGCGGCGGCGGGGACCCGTGGCTGGCGGCGCGCGGGGACCCGGCGCGGGTGTTCCTGGCCGGGGACAGCGCCGGGGCGAACATCGCGCACAACGCGGCGGCGCGCGAGGGGAAAGTGAGGGTGGAGGGTTTGGTGCTGCAAAACCCGTACTTTTGGGGGAAGGAGGCGGTGGGGAGGGAGCCGAGGGAGCGGTGGATCCGAGAGGGGATGGAGAGGTCGTGGGGGTTCGTGTGCGCGGGGACGATGGGGATCGACGACCCCGCAGTGAACCCGATGGGGAGTTTAGGCCCTTTAGGGATGGGGATGGGGATGGGGATGAGGAGGGCGCTGGTGACGGTGGCGGGGAGGGACATGTTCAGGGAGAGGGGGGTGGCGTACGCGGAGGGTTTGAGGGGAAGCGAGTGGGGAAGGGTCGAGGTGGAGCTCTACGAGGCCGAGGATCAGCCGCACGTCTACTTCCTCTCCAACCCCCGGAGCCCCGCCGCCGCCAAGGAGATCCACGTTGTCGCCTCCTTCATCCACCGCCGTTAGATTTTGCCTCCCAAGGTTTCAAATTTTTAATGTGCGTTTGGGTTTTTCTGGCCAATAACCCTATATATATATATATATATATTCCCAAAGAGAGGTTTTCTAGCTGAAAATTTAATATTATAGTTGTAATAGTAGTTTTTATCTAAAAAAAAAAAAAGAAAAAAAGGACATGATAAAGGTTTGCTGGCTCAATTTGCATAATCTTTTTTGATTTTGTAAATAATTTTTTTTTTTTTTTATCGATTCGATTCAAATTTTTAAAAAATTAAATAAAATATTTATATTTATTTTACCGCTACTCTCCCCGCCGCAAGGGTGACGGAGATGTTGCATGAGAAGAAAAAGGAGGAAAAGTACCATTAGATAGAGAAAAAAAAAAAGAAAAAGAAAAAAAATAAAAATATTTTAATTTAATTTTTTAAAAATTCAAACTGAATTTAAATAATAATAATAATAATAATAATAATAATAATATATTTTTAATGCAAAATTGATGAATTATTTTATGCAAATTGGCCTAAAGGCATTCAAGAGCATAATAATAAGTTTCAAGTTTTGCATTTTTCTATTTTATCGATAGTTGATGTCCTAATCAATAATGTCAAATTTGTAATTTATAATTTATAATTATAAACGCAAAATATGGCGGAAGCAAATTTGCTCAAAGCGCATCATGCAAATGGATTAGGACATGAATCCAAAATAAAGTTTAATGAAAAAAAAAAAAAATTATTGAGGACCTTCCATAAGGCGAGATCGTCAAATTTATATTTCAACTTTTTTAGAGTACGAGCACTATATATAATGACATTGTGGGTGGATCCATAAAATTTTTGTTCAATTTAAACAAAAACAACGTTAGAGATTTGAAGCATTGGGCTCAACCAGAAATGGCATTGTCTTACAACTGTTATATACATGAATTACATTGATCAAGAAACAACTGTGACATGCTCTCAAATTTAAAATTAATCACCCCGTTCTCTGAACAAAAAATTCCAAAATGAACTCCTCCCAGATCAAAAACAAATATTGTTCCTATTCTGGGAGTATTGAAGCATACACTGACATGAAGGGCACAACACTGCAACCAAGAAGAGCTAGCTCATCAAGCTACATGATATATTAACATAATCCTCTAGTTCCGAAAAATTTGAAGTAATACATAATAGAAACAAGCAGCAGTCGACATTTGTGTACAGGTCTAGCTCCTTTACTGCATGTTGCTTGCCCTTTTCCATGTCACAAGGGTAGAGGAAAGAAATAAGTTAGACATAGTTGGTTTCTTCAAACTCTTATAGAAAACGCGCATGCAATTTTCGGAGCACGATAAACTCTCTTCGACTGAATCATCCCCGCTTTCGAGAGCATACCACAACAACTTTCTCGATTCCTCGTGCCACTGGCTCCTCATCGCACGGTAGCAAAATGCAAGCTCAGCTTCTTTGCACTCTTCTTGCAATGGCTCATCTTCGTTGATAGACTCATACAACCCTTTCTTAGCTTCTTTTGTCCACCGCTTCAAAATCTATCTTCCAGGAATCCTCTCCGCATTCTTGAGGCTAAGGGCTTTTAGCGCATGAGAACAAAGTATGTCCATCATCTCAAACTTTTTACAGCTACAATTAACATGCATGGTAGATCTGTCAAGTACAACGATACAGACTTTTGAACTCCTCCCCAGCATCTTTAACTCGAGCCTGTATAACGTGCCACCGCATGGAGTTTCTTCAACTGATGTTGCTCCGCATCCATCGAGAAACTCATTCTCGAATACTTTGTAGAGTTTGCGCGTGTAAACTTGTCCAGCGTGCCTCAAAATGTTGCTATGCTTGATTGCACGCAAAGGTTCCCGACGATTCGATCGATAGTCCTCCTCAGCTTCGTTTTTATGCCAATCTTCTACTACTCAAATGCGAGAATAAACTCCGTAAGAGAAGCTGATTTGTCTGCAACACCATTAAACACATTGTTCAGACTCTCACCCCGCTGTGGAAGTTCAATGCCACCGTCAAAAGCATCTTTGTTAAAAGCCGAGCTCCACTTATGTCGGATTTTGTGTAGGCTATTAATCCATGCGTGATCTTGGAAATTGTACTTGCGAAGCATTTTAGCCCACGCCTCCTCAAACTCTGTTTCCGAATTACATTCCTGAATGCATCTCATAAACAAGTTTTGAAATGTTCGAGAAGAATTCAGAGCGCCCAAATGAGCAAGCACTTTCTTTTGAATAGTCCACGAACAAAGGCGATGAGATGTATTAGGAAATACTTCTTTAATTGCTTCCGAAACTGCTTGATCCTGATCGGTAGCGAAGATCGATTTAGGAGGCCGATCACCCATCGATTCCAAGAATGACTTGAACAGCCACACAAAGGAAGCTTTCGTCTCATCTAACAAGAATGCGCATCCAAACATGACGTTCTGCCAATGGTGGTTAACCCAAAGAAACGATGCGCATATCATGTTATATTTGCGCGTGCGATATGAGGTATCCAATACCACAACATTGCCAAAGCAGTCGTAATCATCTCTGCTCCGATCATCCCTCCAGAAAAAGTTGGTCATTCGACCACTCCGATCTACTCACACGTCCCAACAAAACACCTTCCTTTGAGCAATAGTAATCTTCTGCACCGATATTTCTGGTTCCCGCAAAGTAGTTCTGCTTACCTTTCCGAACACTAAGGCACCGTTTGTTTCGGGGCTAGAACAGGGAATAAGAGGTTTATCCTCCTTATTGTACCGAACGCACCAAAAATTATTCGGTACAGTAGTTCTAGTACAAGCAGAATAAGCTGGAACAACAGTTCTTATCTATTATTTTATAATTATTTTTTTTTACCAAACTACCCCTTCTCCCCTCCTTTCTCTCTTCCCAATACACTCTCATCATCACAAATCCCTCTCTCTCCTTTCTTTTTTTTCCTTTCCAATGCACTCATCATCACAAATCCCTCTCTTTCCTCTCTCTCTTTTTCTTTTCAATACACTCTTATCATCACAACTTCTTTATTCTTCTTATTCCTCATTCTCATACCAAACACAAAATCTCTTATCCCTGTAACCGAACCAAACGCTTTTTCGCTCTTGTTCCGTACTTTATACCTATCCCCAGAATAACTAGTTCTGGCTTATCCCGTTACCAAACGATACCTAAAAACCCATGCGATGGCCGTAGTAGTCGCAATACAACTTGTACACCTCTTCCTCTATTTCCCTTTCAGCTTCTTCTCCGCTGTCTTCCTTTTTTCGCTCTTCTTGTCGACTTTTGTCCTCATTTTCCACCTCTGGTCCGTTATCACCGCTACCGTCGACCTTCATACAATCTCCAGCATCTTCAATGACATAACTAGAACTTTCCATCACTACAATATTCATCAAACATATTTCATGGACAACCACTTTTTCAGTTTTCCGCATGCTTGGTTTCAAGAAAAATAGTAAAATTGTGGATTCTAAATTGGAAGGTCCAACATATCTTTCCAACATTAGTACTTTACTATCTTTTTTTGTTCACTTTTTACATACTTGATGCAACTTCAAACAGTACAATTGTTGTTATATAATTGTAGATGGATTCTTCAGCTGTGTAAATTTAGAACAGTTTCTCTAATAAGGCTCAAAAGCTTCTGATAAAAAGCCAAAATGAGCTTTTACACCCTTAAAAAATAAGCACAAATTTGAGCTTCTGGTGCCAAACAAGCAAAATTTGAACAATAAAAATATCTAATTTTCACCGAAATTTTTCATCAAAGCAATCATCAAGAAGGGAAATTATCAAGCCAATTTGAACAAAACCTAATTTATATATTTATATAAAAAAAAAAACCAAAAGAACATTTTTAAAAAAAGCTCACCGATTTACGAGAGATGATGAAACCGAATCAACTATATAACGAGAAGAATCGCTTTTAAGAACCAAAAAAACCCTAAAAAAGCTCCGATTTTTTTGACCGAGTGGGTTGATGGAGGTGAAGGTGACGAAGAGCGGGAGCGGAGGAGGAGGAGGAGGACGAGGCGAGGAGGGAGAGAAACCATGGTTAGAGTCCCACTCTAACCACGGTTAAAGTGGGAAGTTAAAAAACCATGGTTCGGATACGCCGTACTCGTGGAACGGGTTAATAAATAGATGACGTGGCATTATTTGGTTGGACGAGTCTACAGTTTGATATGATAGATCCGGTCTACCATAAATGGGCTTATTGAAATGGGCCTTACTTTAGGCCCAAATACTTTTTTGGGCCCGCGCCTCTGCTTGGTTTTGAATTTTAACGTCTATTTTGAGCTCGAGCCCAGTCCCAATAAACCGGGCCGGATCGGATCAACAAAATCCGCCCCATTTCTTATTTCATCCGTACATGTATGTTTGTACGTTATACAATATTTTACTAATATGCTTATATAAAAATTTTAATTAAATAATAAATATTATTTTTATTATAATTTAATCATAAAATTAATGAGGAATTGTGAGGATAACTAAATAAGATGGTATATCCACTCAAATAATAATATCTAAATATTCAAAAATATATATTTATTATTATTATTATTATTATTATTATTATTATTATTATTATTATTATTATTATTTTATATAAAATTAAGATAAAAATGTATAAAACATACCTCCACTATTATCTATTTTGATCATACTATCTAATCTTTGAAATTTTTGATTTTAATATATGATCTTTTAATTTATTTTATTTGATTCAATTAGAAATTTTTTAATTTTAAAATTTTAAATATATTATTTATATTTATGTATTTAGTTGATATATTTTTATACAATTCACATAATTATAATTTACCTAAAACAAACAATTAGTTTAAATTTTGTATCCACGAGTAGTTACGAAATGACTTAAAAGGTAATAAAACCAAAATTTTGAAAGATCTACAAGTTGAATTAAAATAATCTATAATTCAAATGAATTATATATATATATATATATATATATATATATATATATATATATATATATATATATATATATATATATATATATATATATATATATATATATATATATATATATATATATATATATATATATATATATATATATATATATATATTTATTTATTTATCTAAATTTAATAAATATCTAATTAAATATTTTGGTATCCGATACAGGAAATTATTATTTCCAATGGTTTCATTCCTTTAATTAAAATTCAAATAAAATTTATCTAAGATATCCTTTGATTTGGATATAAAGAGAGAAATAATTCATTAACCCTCCTCCTACTCAAACGTTATTTTTTGAATAGAAAAATTATTTTTTTCTCAAACTAGAAATAAGAAAGAATAAAAATGGAATAGTTGTTCCACCATTTTTTTTTTCTTGAAATAAGAAAATAAGAACAAGTTTAATTAAAATTTAATAAATATTCAAAACTAATAATTTTATTAATTTTTAAATTATTTTAAATTAATATTTTGACGTTAATTAATTAAACAAAATATTTTTAAACTAAAATTATAATAATTATTTTTATTGTTATTATTCTAATTTAATCATTCAAGCACTATTTATCTTATTTTGAGTAACAAGTCAATTTTTATTCATGCAACAAATTAATCTTATTTTTATTTATTTTTAAAATTATATTTATTTTATAAATAAATAATTTTATTTATTTTTGAATTGTATCTTATTTTGCATATCCATCATATTTGAGTCGGTATCATAGTTGGTTAATTCGCGAATTATTCGCGAATTATTGAGAATCCGAATTAAACGTGCCGTTTCCGACTTTTTTTCCAAAAACTCAGAATAATTCGCGAATTTTTGAATCAAAAAGTATTATTCGCGAATTATTCACGAATTACGAATTTTTGGGTGAAAAATTCGTTCTTTTTCAAAGCATAGTTAGTTAATTTGCGAATTATTCGCGAATTATTCGCGAATTATTGAAAATCTGAATTAAAATTATTTGTCGGGAATAATTTAAAATTATATATTTTTTTTGTTCTAAATGAATATTTTATTTATTTCTAAAATAAATTGATTAAATTATTTTAAAAAATTATAATTGCTTATACTAATAGGATAAATTTTTTATTTTTTTTTAAATTTAATAGTCGAATTTTTGATCCCGAATTTTTAATTAGCTAACGTATTATTTCCGTATAAATCACGTATCTGGATATTGACGAGCCCGTTTTTTAGCCGAATTTTTCAATAAATTTTAAAATTATGATACAAATTTTATTCGTATTATATTCGTACCGAATTTTTATCGAATTTAAATTAACTAATTATTGTCGGTATCAGCAGAGACGCTGACGAAATAAGAAAAGAGAGTGCGGGGTTGATACGGAGGCAGTGGAGGAGGAGAAAAATAAGGAAAGAGAGTGCGGGGTTGATGCGGAGGTGGTGGAGGAGAAGAAAAAAGAGAAAGTAAAATGAGAGAGAGATAAAAAACGTGAGGAGAAAACAAACAGTATAGAAAAAGGAGGAGAAAAAAAAAAGGAAAAGTAAAAAGAGAGAGAGATAAAAAGCATGAGGAGGAAAACAAACGGTATAGAAAAAGACGAATGAGAAAAAAAAAAAAAATACTAGTGGTACATTTTTTTTAAAAAAAATATATTTTATATTTTATTTATTTTAGAGTGAGATGAATATTACTGTCATTTCGAAATAACGAGTAAAAAAGTCTTCATTTTTAGATAAATAAGATGTAAATTTTAAGCCAAAAATGTAAAAATAAAAGAGATGGTTTACTTTTGTAAAAATTCAAAGCCATGTAAATTTTGTATGTAAATTTATTTTTTAATAAATTTATTTATTTCTGATCCATCCAATAACTCATTTCGCACACCCACCCCTCTTCTACTCTGAACAAATTTTCAATTCTTTTTTTTTTATGGCATCGCTCAACTACCAGAACTTCAAAGCAAAGAAACACAATAAATAAATAAATAAATAAATAAAAGCTCCCAGCAGCTTTACCAGTAGTGAAATTAATAGCTGCTTTTGCTTATACTTTTTTTTTTTTGTTGAGCTCCAAAACTCGTTAATTGGATCTCGATGGATCCGGACTCCGAAATCCAGTGCGAATTTTTCTCCGTGATCCGCCAGTACAAGAGCGGCCGCGTCGAGCGCCTCTACGCCCCCGAATCCCTCCCCGCCTCCACCGACCCCGAAACCCTCGTCGCCTCCAAGGACGTCTCCATCGGCCCCCTCTCCGTGCGCCTCTACCTCCCCCCCGCACCCCAGAACCCTAGTAAGCTCCCCGTCGTCGTCTACTTCCACGGCGGGGCCTTCGTGATCGGCTCCGCCTCCGACCCCTTCAGCCACCGCTACCTCAACCGCCTCGCCGCCGACGCCGGCGCCGTCGCCATCTCCGTCGACTACCGCCTCGCCCCCGAGCACCCGCTCCCGACCGCGCACGACGACGCGTGGGCGGCGCTCCAGTGGGTCGCGTCGCACGCCCCCGGGGGCCCCGGCCCCGAGCCGTGGCTCGCCGACCGCGGCGATTTCTCGCGCCTGTTCCTGCTCGGCTGCAGCGCCGGGGCCAACATCGCCCACAGCGCCGCGCTCCGCGCCGGATCCGAGGGTCTGGGGCTCCCGGTGCGGATCAGGGGCATGATGCTGATCCACCCCTACTTCGACGGGATCGAGCCCGTGGGCGAGGAGGCGCGCGCCGACCCTCCTCGCAGGCCTTGGGCCGATGTGTTTTGGAGGTTTCTATTAAAAATTCACATTTTTTTTTTTTTTTTTTTTTTGATACCGTATTAAAATTTGTATTAGAGAATGATATATATATATATATATATTTAACTATTATATTACATATAACAGGTTCGTATATCCGGAGACGAAGCGGGGGCTCGATGATCCTCTCGCGAACCCGTTCGCAGAGGGAGCGGCGAGCGTGGAGAAGCTGGGGTGCGAGAGCGTGGTGGTGGCGGTGGCGGAGAAGGACCTTCTCAGGGACAGGGGGAGGTGGTACTACGAAGGGCTCAGGGCGAGCGCGTGGCGCGGCTCGGCGGTGCTCGTGGAGTCGGAGGGCGAGGACCACGCCTTCCACGTACTGCGCCCCGCGTGCGCCGCGGCCCGGGAGCTCAACGCACGTACAGTGGCTTTTATTGACAGCGACGCGATTGAGAATAATAAGAATTGATAAAAGTGTCGTTTATCATGATGCTCTTGGTTCCCTTTTACCTCACCACCTTTCGTTGTAGTGGACTTTAATTTCATTATGCATGTGTGTGCCTCCATTTGCTTTTTCTAATTAAGTCCTTTTTCATTTAATAATTAATTAGTCGTCGAGTTGTGCTGAAATTAACATCGTGCTTGTCGTGTCAGCGTCTAGTTTCGTCATGTAATAATTCTTGTTTGAAGTAGTGAATTTTTTAATTGAATTTTTTTTGCATTTTCTAGCTAGATGTTTTCATAAATTTATGCGCAGCTTCTTTTTTTTTTTTTTTTTTTTTTTTGTTGTTGTTGTATCTAATACTAAAATTGTGAGAAAATTTGAACTATCAAAATAATTAAGAGGAAGCATGGGTGAAGATCGATAAGGATCATAGATGATCGAATTACAAAGAAGACATACTCATATATTTAAAAATTCATATTACTGAATGTTCAGATCTGTTTACTTGCCAAAATTTTGTCCGTAGAAAACGCAAATAAATTCACGTTACGTCCATCCAACGACTCTACACAAGTTGGCATCTGACAATAAATAAATTTCAGCGGTCTGAATAGAAGAATAACCACTGCAGTGAATGCGCGCCCGGAAATGTACCTGTACTGAATCTGGCAGTTGGTATTATTAATAACGGCCCAAAACAGCTCACCAAAGATTGCTACACACTCCTAAGCCCAAGCCACTCCATTCTTATCTTAATCATCACCACCACCGCCGTCGTTGTGGTGTTGGTCGCCGCTGTTATCCATGGACGCCGATGCCGATGCCGACGCAGAAATCGTATACGAGTTCCTGCCCTTCATCCGCCAATACAAGAGCGGCCGTGTGGAGCGCCTCTTCGCCACCGACCGCGTCCCCGCCGCCGCCGACCCTGACACGGGCGTGGCCTCTAAGGATGTCGTGATCGATTCTACATCCGGCCTCTCTGCGCGTCTCTATCTCCCCAACCTCGTCGGCAGTGATGACGGCCCGGTCGCCCGAATCAAGGTCCCGGTTCTTGTTTACTTCCACGGCGGAGGCTTCGCCGTCGGCTCCGCCTTCAGCTCCCACTGCCACGACTACCTCAACCACCTTGTCGCCCGCGCACGGGTCGTCGGCGTCTCCGTCGAGTACCGCCTCGCACCGGAGCACCCTGTTCCTGCTGCTTACGATGACGCGTGGGCCGCACTCCAGTGGGTCGTATAAAATAATCATTTTTCTCTCACAACAATAATTAAAATTATAAATTAATTTGTTACTACGTTTTTCACTTAAAAATATATTATTTTAAATAATATTTTAATATTTTATATTCAACAGGTTGCATCCCATGCAGTTGAAGGTGGGGGGCCGGAATCCTGGCTCGCCGAGCACGGCGACTTCACCCGCGTCTTCCTGGCGGGGTGCAGCGCCGGCGCGAACATCGTGCACAGCACGGCGATGCGCGCGGGGGCCGAGCCGCTGGCGCACGGCATGGCGATCGAAGGCGCGGTCCTCAACCACCCCTACTTCCTCGGCGAGGCCCCACTGGGGCGCGAGCGCGACGAGCCGCGCATTAAGGCCGAGATGGGCGCGACGTGGGCGTTCGCGTGCGCCGGGAAATGGGGGTTGGACGACCCGCGGGCGAACCCGACAGCGGCGGCGAGCGCGCCGAGCCTGAAGGGGCTGGGGTGCGCGCGCGCGCTCGTGTGCGTGGCGGAGCGCGACGAGATGCTGCTGAGGGACCGAGGGGTCGCGTACTACGAGAGCCTGAAGCGGAGCGGGTGGGGAGGGAGCGCGGAGTTGCTGGAGACGGAGGGGGAGGGCCACGCGTTCCACATCAGGAACCGCACGTGCGAGAAGGCGCGGGAGATGATGGAGCGCGTGGCCGAGTTCATCAACGGCCGTCAGTGAACCCGCACGTACGTACGTACGTACGTACGTACGTCGAGGCAATATTATTGTTATGTCATATGCAAAGAAAATCCAATGTTGATGCAAAAAATTTCGAGATTCACAGACAATTGATTAGTCAGAGTTAAGAGTTTTTGTTGTGCATAGAAGTTGAAA
>CM055068.1:3847022-4304522 GCA_029204045.2 Tillandsia leiboldiana | reverse complement strand
AGTAAGTTGTGAGAGGACTTAAATGCAAATATTGCATTAATAATTTGATTTGATCAAATTAGAATTGTTCAAGTCGAATTAAATTAGGATTTAATCGATTGAACAGATTAGGGATAAGATAAACTTAAATCTAATTTTAATATTTATCTTAATAATTATAAAAAGAGATTATATCCTTTTTATATACGTATGAGTTTTTATTAAGAAAAAAAAGGAAAAAATTCTAGCCGTCATCTTTCCTCGTCTTCCTCTTTTCTAAATATCCACATTAAAAGAAAGACGTTCTCTGCAAGGGAGCTAGCACCCCGGTGAGAATTTCGATCAAGTCGACAACCTCGTGTGGATACCCGTAGAGGCCGGACACGTGTGCGGCTTCAAGAGAGCCAAATTCCACGATCATCAAATTGCGGTGTAGATCTTCCCGCGCAAAGGTGAAGATTAGATCTTCCTATTCCTTTTAATCTTAGATACATGAGGGATCCTGTTTTGCGTAGTTTTTGAGATCAGATCTCAAGTTTTTCATATTCGTCTATTTGATTTCTTTTTCCGCTGCGTTTATTTTTGCGCAAAACCTAACAAATGGTCCCCTAGAATTTAGTGGGTGGTTGGTTGAATAGTAAAATTTCTTAGGGGATCACTATAATTCCAATCGCACATCTTTTCATCCAAGGGCTAGAAACTTGGTAGCACCAATTGTTTGGTGCTATAGATAGTATTCCAGCCGGACTATATATATATATATATATATATATATATATATATATATATATATATATATATATATATATATATATATATATATATATATATATATATATATATATATATATATATATATATATATATATAGGCTAAATTACATAAAACCTTTCTATAATATACCGCTTTTTCACTTTGCCCCTCTGTCTTTAAAAAGCCTACATTTTGCCCCATCGTAATTACGTAATTATTTTTAGGGGGCAACGGGGTTAACAGAATAGGTAAAATAACAATAATGCCCTCCTTATCCCTGTGCTTATCCCTGTGCTCCCATCCGACTCCACTGCCGCCCCCGCCCCCGCCCCCGCCCCCGCCGAGAAGCTCTCCTCCTCCTCCCCACACTGTCCTCGTCGTCATCGTCGTCTTCCCCGCCGTCGGAGAGGTCGGGGGTGCCCAGGGAGCCGCGTCCCCGCGCGGATGTGTGAAGCGCGGCACCCCCAAGGAGCAGGTCAACGCGCGGCGGCCTATGGGGGCCCGCCACGTGGCGGCACCCCTCACCCCGCGCTGACCCGCGCCAAAGGAGGCGCGGGTCCCTACGCGCTGACCTGCGCCAGCACGCGCGCGCGTTTCCCCGCGCGCGCGTGCTGCGGTAGTGGTGCGGCGAGTGGGGCGCCGCCACTTGACGCCCCACCAGCCTCGGGCCGCGCCTGACCTGGAGCGCCGTCGCCGGGGAGGGCCCGGGCGGCGACTGCGATGACGATCGCCGAGGGCTCCCGACAACAGCGGCGGCGGGATCCCTCACAGAGCGACGGAGCTCGGCCTCGGAGCGATCAGGAGAAGAACAGGTTGAAGGGTATTTTCGGTATATTACCTAAAAAATTGATGGCTCACTAACGGAATGCTGACGGGGGTGTAAATGCACAATTCCATAATTACGAGGGGGCAAAATATAAGTTTTTTAAAGACAGAGGGTAAAGTGAAAAAGCGGTATATTATAAAGAAGTTTTCTGTAATTTAGCCATATATATATATATATATATATATATATATATATATATATATATATAGTGCTAGGCTGGAATGCTATTAATAGTACCAAGTCATTAGTGCTATCAAGTTTTTAACCGTTGAATTAAAAGATGTGTGGTTGAGATGATAGTGGACCCTTTGTGTTTAATAGGTGGTTGGAGAAATAGTAAAATCTAACGGATGAAAATAATCAAAGGGTTAATCTAAGAGTAGAAAATTTGATATCACCAAATGCTTGGTGCTATCGATAGTATAGTAGCTAGACTCTCTCTCTCTCTCTCTCTCTATATATATATATATATATATATATATATATTAAAGGAGTCTAGGTAAAAGGTTTGAAAAATTTAGGAGGGCGAATACAACCACCAACTAATCTCCCGAACCCCTCCCATTGCTTTGAAAAGCTTCTGACCCGACTGACCGTTTGCAAGGGATCAATATTTGTCTGTTGAAAAATTGTTTTGTTCCTTACATTCCAAATCACCCATCAGAGTGTCGCCAAGCCAGCTAAATTTTTATTTACTAGGTTGTGGCCGCCCCTAGTCATCCACTTCTACCAGACCCGTCTAATATCGTCGCCCGTGTCCTCGCGGACCAAATCCTCTAGTGCCTTCCACGACACAAATCGCGTGAGCACGTATTTCAAAAAAAGATGATCCGCAGTTTCGTTCTCTGACCTTCACAACACACACAATTCGCTCCTAGTCCACCCCCTTTTGACAAGAATGCCAGATGTTAGTAGGCGCTTTTTAAGGACGAGCGAGACAAAAATATGAGCCTTTGTCGGCAACTGAAGGTCCCAAATTTTTGAAGCACAAGTATCCCTAAGTCCCCAGTCATTGAGCACCAAGTAAGTAGACTTTACAGAAAAAACTCTCTTCGTGTTCCAGCGCCAAACCACACCATCATTTCTTTGCCCAATCCTAAAACCCTATAGTAAGCCTTTTAGTTCCAGAACGTGTCCACTTATGGGACTCCCCCTGGGATTGTATCCTCTCAATATTTTTGTCCAAATCCATCCATTGTTATCAATGCACTCACTGATTCTTAGCATTTTCGCCTCAACACCGTCATACAAGTCGGGAAATTTAGATTGCAAAATTACCTCTCCGCACCACCTATCCGTCCCGAGATTTATCGTTTTTCCGTCTCCTAACTCGTAAGACACCCCTCCTTTGAAAATCTTACTGGTACCGAGGACATTCTTCCACCATTGCGAGACTGGTATAAAGGATTCCCCCTCTCATAGAGGTCCCCTCTTTGAATAGTATAGCGTTTTGATGAGTTTGTTCCATTGGAGCTCCGTGATCGTGAAGAAATGCCACCACCATTTGGTAAGGAGGGCATCGTTCATCGTGGTTAGATCCAAGATACCCAAACCACCCTCTTTCCTACTCTTGCAAATATTTTTCCATGCAGCCAAACACACTCTCTCCCCGAAAGTTTCAAGCCACTAGTCCAGAAGAAGTCCCTTCTGAGGGCCTCGATGCGGTTGATGAGCAATTTCGATGCTTTGAATATAGAGAAGAAGAAAAGAGGCCGGTTTGTAAGGATGGCATTAACTAGCATAAGTCTGCCACACCTAGAGAGTAGCTTAGCCTACCAACCATCGACCCTTCTTTGTACTCTTTAGAGAACTCCTCTCCACTCCTCCTTCTTCAACATCCTATTTGTCAATGGTAAGCCGAGATATCTTGTAGAGAAAGCTCCAACTTTACAGTCTAGAATTTTCGCTAGCCTAGTAGTTGTGGCTTCGTTCTTTCCTGTATAGAAAAGCTCAGATTTCTCCTTATTGACTCTGAGGCTGGAGGCTCACTCAAAGAGTTACCATAAGAACTTGAGGTTCCTCAAATATTTCTTCCTAGCAGCACAAAAGAAAAAAGTATCGTCCGCATATTGGATAAGAGCAATCTTATGATCCTTTGATGGGCCTATCCCTAGGACCAGCTTATTTTTGACCGCCTCTTCTATCAGTTGTGCTAAGCACTCAGCCACCAATAAGAACAAATAAGGGGAAAAAGGATTTCCTTGTCTTACTCATCTTTTACTCTTAATCCACTTAGTCGCTTCCCCGTTAACAAGCACCGGTACTTTGGCGTTTTCCACACATTATTGTATCCAACCAAACCATCAAATATCGAAACCCCACCATTCCATTACTTTGCGAAGGAAGGCCCAACTTAGTTTGTCATAGGCCTTTTCAAAATCTCCTTTCACCCCAACACCCTCGACTTTAGCCTTATTACTCCAACCTATTAGTTCACCAGCTGTAGTAACCGCCTTTTTTATTTTATTTCAGAAATTTATTTGTTTATTTACCTCTTTTAGTGGTCCGGCGGGGGGTTAATAATTCGATTATTTCTGGGCAGACCGTCGGGGCCGGTGTCAGGGATTGCATCCTCCCTCTCCACCACCCCTTGCTCATCTCCAAACGTCCCCCCTAGTTGCAAACTAGACGAAAAATGGCCTGCCTGTGTTCTGATCTCCTTCACACATAGGTTCAAGCAAAAATAGTCAGCATCAGCCTAGCCGGGACAATTCCGTCCAGCATCAAGAAGGGCCACAGTCTTTGGCCCAGAGGGGCTCGGTAGGAAGTCACTGCAAAGCTCGAATGCCCCCTGCATCCCCACACAAATGCTTGGGCTGGGGCTGCACCAGAAGGCCCGCATAAAACTACCCAACCCAGCCTGCACTCCTAGATAGTTACAGAGTACCCATGGTCTCTTCGTACACACCTCCCTAGGACCTCCCTCATTAATGATAATCCCTCCAAATCCACTATTAGGAGGGCTCTCCCTGGCAACCACATCAATCCTTGTGCCAGGTTTTTCACCAAAAGTCCCCTCCCAATTCAAAACTCAATAAGAGACACCATTCTTTGTATCACCAAGGGTAATGGAGCCAGAGATGTCCAAATGTCCTCTATTACGAAATTCTCTATTGATGCAAATTTGGGAGCACCACCTCCTCACTGCAGTCCCATGCCTAGGGAGTTGAGTCGTGCCTGCACCAGCCCTTGCCTCAACTTTCGTGCCTTTCAGAGAAGTTGCACCTCTGCCCTAATCACTGCTGTTGCCGCCGTAGCATCCGCCGGTCGAAGGGAACCTTGTTGCCCGAGGGGTCGGGCCCTTGGGGATCCAATTGCCGTGCACCCCAGCCTAGTTGCCGGATCGTGCAGACCCACCACCATCCTTGCAAACGCTGTCGACTCTGCAACTCCAACGAAGTGAAGGAAATAAGATGCGTTGCGGCTTCGGATCGAGGACGACCGATGGGGGAGCCCCTTCCTCGCCCTTCAGGCCACACCGAAACCTTGCGCCTTTTACCTCGTCGTCCCCGTGGACAACTTGGAGAAGGCCGTGCGACGAGACACTAGAGGGGCGAAGGTTCACACCTCAGAAAGCAGCATGGCTTGAGATTCGAGCTTGTTTGGCGCTGCTCACACTGCGCCCACAAACCTAGTTAGTCGAAACCTCATATCGGTGATCCAAATCGTCGGCCTCGACCTCCCCCCCTCCTTCCTCAACTCTCTTTTCGGCATTGACAGCCCTCGCTTCGTCTCGTTGCTCCTGTCCTAGACCGTTGCCGTAATCGTTGTTGGGTCCGTTCGGAGGCGACACTGAAGGTTCATCCCCTCCCTCAGCATGAGCCCTCTCCCAGCTCTCCAAGTGAATTTGAACGACAAAGGTCTCATCGCTTAGCACGATGGAAAGGTTTTGGGGTATCTCCCTGATATCGTCAACTGCGATCCGACAACGGTACGCCCTTAAATTCGACATCTCTTTGCTCACATCATCAGCTCTTATATATCACCCAAATCCACTTATCATCGAAGCTACCCTCGGAGCGGTCCAGCATTCAAAAGGCAAATTACGCAGCTGGATCCAAGCTGTGTGGAGGATTATGTGCGGCCAGGCGTTCAAGTAGGGCCCCGAGGTGGAGCACCTAAGCCATATGTCATCTAGAGTGATAATTTGCCTCCTGATTAGCACCTCCGCCGAGACCTAGCCCGACAGGAGAATCGCGAAGTCTCGCTCTTTGTATCGCGCCACGAAGAAGTCATGTGCATATCCCCCGAAGCGCCTGGCCAACACGTTCGTGATTGTTTACTACGGAGCGAGCCCCGGGTCTACAGGCTGCACAGCTTATGCGAGCATGGTGTTACGCCGCAACTCCGTCCTTCTGAGATATTCCTCTGTGTAAGGTACATATGCCTTCATGCTTGGAAGCCTCCCGCAACATTGGCGATCTCTGTTCAAGATCTTGCCTCATTGCATTTTAATCTTCTTGCACTGGAGCACACGGTGCCCAATTCCCAAGCAAGCAAGGCAGCTTATAGGGTCGCTACAGTCGGAGGCACGATGATCCGACGCAAGGCACCTGAAGCACTTTCCGGCTCTCGACAGAAACCTCAAAGTACTCTCTTAAGAGGAAGGAGCTCTCTTCTTAGAGGACAAGTTGGATACCCGATTATGAGTCCCTTTCGTGCTTAGCACAACCTCTTTAAAGGACCCACTCGTTGGGAAGATGGAGTATTTGTGGCCCAACTTAGAAGGTAATGTTGAATGTGGCCTACGTAATTTATTCAAGGCGATCTTTAAAGATACAGTCAATCCAATCGGTTAGGATGTATCTAGACACATCCTTGATGGACGGATGTGATTAAAACATCCTTTCATTCGGTTATATATATATATATATATATATATATATATATATATATATATATATATATATATATATATATATATATATGATATAGCGGGAGTCCCGGTCTAACCCTAATCCAGATTTTCTGTGACGGCTCCATCTCCGGGGATAAGGAAATAGACAGAAAACTTTTCGCTTTTTGCAGATTGCGCACGAGGACGAATCGAAAGGAAGAATCGTCGTCTACAATCAAGCTTAGGAAATTGAATATCATGGCAGAATGTACAATCTAAAATTCTAATTTGGTTTTACAGGTAAGGGCTCCACCTGCCTAGGTTTAAATGCGGGATCAGTTGTTTTTCCCAGCTCGTGCTAGCTTGGCAATAACTCCTTCATTATTAGATCTAGGAAGATCGTTTCCAGGGGAGGAAGCAAAATCTCCATGGAAGATCTTAATTAACATCATTCAAAGACCAACCAACCTCATCAGCCCACAGCACCCGTTTTAACACTTTCTTCGGCTTTCTATCCCTCAAACACCTCCCTCCAGCAGATCCTTGCTGATGATGTGTGGCACCCTTCTCCAACGGATCCAGCCGATCCATCCACTGTTTAGAAAATAGATGAGTCCAAACATGTGACTTTGTTCTACCAGAACTTCTACGTACGCTTCCTTTGACTTGTTAAATTCTCTCCCGTGTTAGTATGCATCATATATTAGATAATTCTACATCAAGTTGGACTTGGTATATCAAATGTTCTAACGAAGATTCGCTGAAACCTCAAAAGCATTTGGATATGTGAGCCTTCTTTGGACCCAGTTTGCTCCTATAATCTCAGTAAAATGGTCGTAGTTGATATCTTCTCAATTTTACTTACTCATTGTTATCTACTACTTTTCTCAAGTGGTCGTAGTTGATATCGGGATTCCCTGATGTCTACTACTTTTCTCATGTGGTAGTTGATATCTTCTCAATTTTACTGACTCCCTGTTATCAACTACTTTTCTAGGAGAGAAAAGCAGTCAATGCTTTTGCACAGCAAGGAGCAGATCATTGTGTTTTCTTTACATGTGAAAGTTGAATCAGACCTTAATTACTGATGGTTAATGTAGAAGCTAGTTATTGAGTCACGTATTCGTTCCGTATTATGTCATTTATTCTGTGTCTATATCTGTGACGCTTAAATAACAGATAAATTAGGCAGCGGAAAGAAAACAGTAGATACTATATATATATATATATATATATATAGTCCGGCTAGAATACTATCGATAGCACTAAACAATTGGTGCTATCAAGTTTTCAGCCGTTGGATGAAAAAGATATGCGTTTGGGATTATAGTGGTCCCCTAAAATTTTTACTATTCAACCAACCACCTAGTAAACCCTAGGGGACCACTATAATTCCAACCGTATATTTTTTTATCCAACGGCTAAAAATTTGATAGCACCAATGATTTGGTGCTATGGATAGTATTCTAGCCTAATTCTCTCTCTCTCTCTCTCTCTCCCTATATATATATATATATATATATATATATATATATATATATATATATATATATATATATATATATATATATAAAATCAGTACAAGAGTGCAAGCTTAATGAGATCAAATAGGTTGGCATAATATTCAATAATCGGTTTCATTTGAAGAAAATTATAACTAGGAAACTGCAGTAGGATCTAGGAAACTATTGCAAACCTGGAAAGAAACGAATGTTATGTTATAATTAATAACTAAACACCAAAGTATGAACAATTCTTATTTTCACAATTAACCAACAATATTATTTAAATTCTCTCTCCCCACAAAAAAAAAAAATATTAGTTAAGTTGGGAAAAATATACTTGAAACAAAAACAAATCAAGAGAATAAACCTGATTTGCGTGTAAGCGAAACAAGAATTTTATAAGTCATTTCCCTTGATGTTTTTTTTAAGGGATAATTTCTAATATCCCATTCAAAATTTTACAAATATCTTATTTACTCATGAATAATCAAAATATTTTTATTGATTTAATTTTTTTTTTTCAAATATTCCTATTTTTCCTCAGGTTTATTAGTGAAATTAAATTTCAAAAGAATATTTCATTGACTTCATAATAAATTTAAAAATTTTGAATACTAGTTATCATTCTTGCAAGTTTTAGGCATAAATAGTTGGATTAAACTCAACAAACCAATTTGATTAAATTGATTACTTAGCGCATCAACGAAAACCGCCTAAAAATTCAAAGCACTACTCTTAAACAATTCTATAACTAAATTTTCTCGGTCCATGTTCGCTCTTTTGTTCATTTTTATTTACAAAAAAACATGCTTATAGGAGCCATTATTACATGTTTAATGATTCAAAGTCGGCGGTTTGCCGCAACAATTAACAACAAAATCATGATATTTTGTATAATTATATTGCTAAGATTCATGTCTAAAATTGCACCAATCAATGAGAGCACAGAAAAATTTGGACATTTTCTTTTTGCAAGCCCACTTTAATTTTGTTGTTTTGTCCCATATATGTAGTCCTCATGAAAATGAACTATATATCTTGAGGTAATATGTAAAGATCAAAATTCATATTCTTTCAAGGAACATCTAAGGGTGGTCATTGTTAACAAATTTTTCGACCGTTTTCAATTAGATTAATCTTTTGAATTACATGATATTGAAGCGGGTATCAAATCATGATATTCACATTTTATGGCTTATATTTTTGCTTGTTAGTTGATCGTCTTCTTTAATATAATGATTATTAGTAGTTAGGCTAAAATATAAAAGGTTAAATTTTTATTTTTTTTTAATTTTTAAAAGTTTAAGTTAATGTAATTAGCCTTTTGCCGTAATATTATTATGTCACTGCTCTTTTTGTTTCTTAAAATTTATGATTAAATATGCTAAAAATTATTATTTTTTCTCGCTCTATTTATAATTTTTTGAAAATAATTTTTAAAAATTTAAGAAGTCAAAATATGCAATTTTGATAGTTAGGAAAAAAGACAGATAAAAAAATAAATATTTAATTATTTATAGGAGGTTTTATGTATTTGAGCTTATATTATTATTTTTTTTTTTGGAGGGGAAATGGTGCCGACTATTACTAAACAATAAAGTCGGCGAGGTGGGACCTGTGGATGCCGACATCAACGCGGGCACGGTCAACGCTCTTACTCTCCCATCACGTCGAATCCCCATCAACGGGTATTAACATCGCCACGTGCCGTCAATCCAACGGTCCAAATCTTGTCTCCTCTCTCCTTTCTTTTTTTTTCTTTTTTTTTTTTTTTTTTTTGAAGCGTCTCCTCTCCATAGCTCTTTTCCCTATACATCTCCTCTTGAGCGCGCTCTCTCTCTCTCTCTCTCTCGACCTCGTCTCTTCTCCTTCATTGGCGGCGGCGAATCCCTCCGCGGCACCGGAACCCTAAGATGCAGCACACGGCAGTAAAGGTCGGTGGCGGCGGCGGCGGTGAGCCCTGGCACCATCCTCAGTGGGCGGCGGCGCCATACTCGCAGGCGCCGGCGCCGGCGCCGTACTCGCAGGCGCCGGCGATGGCGATGCCGCACCAGATGATGGCGGCGCCGTCGCCGCAGTTCCCGCAGCACTTCGTGCCTTTCCGCCACCCGCCGCCTTCGCCGCAGCGCCACCAGGGGGCGGCGGCGGCGCTGGGGGGTGGGGAGGAGAATAGGGCGATCTGGGTGGGGGATCTCCATTACTGGATGGATGAGAACTACCTACACAGCTGCTTCGTCCACACCGGCGAGGTAATTATTAGGGTTTCCGATTCTTTTACCTTCTTGATGACATTGTCTTATAGTAAATCTTCATTGGAGTTTAAGGAAATCATAATTTTCATATATTGAAGTAAAAGTATCCAAATTTTCGTTTATTTGTTTTGTTATGAAATTGGTGGTCAAGAAAGATTAATCCTTTCTAGGTTAGATGCAATTTTGGCACCAATTTTAGGTCTCGAGATGTTACTATATATCTTTTCTTCCTTTTTTTCGAATTAAAGTGTCTCCTAGATTATAAATAGAAGTTGATGTAAACTATGTTGGAAGAAAATGTGTTGCAGTTTCCATAATTGGATAGAATTGTAACCCATGAACCTGTCTGGAAAAAAAGGGAATATAAACGTTGAGCTTCTGCTGTTGGGAAAGAGCTATTACTAGTTGCAAATTTGCGAATGAAACTTGCAATGTCAGGGCATTTTTTGGAACTTCTGTTCTAGATCTGATGAATTCTTATCTAGAAAATCAACTTCTATCCATTTAGGATGCTTTTGAATGTTCGGGTGGTTGTTGTTATGTTGCTCATCACGAATGACGAGTTTGGATTTTCATGAACGTTGTTTCTAAAAGAAGTTCGCTTGGATTTTCATGACAAAATTATTTTGGGTTTGGGCCTTTGTGGGGATGTGCATTTTATAATGAATATTACATTTTTTTGGTAAAAATGTATGAAGATTACCCGTAATATGTGGACCATTTTTGATTCTGTTACCCAATCTTTAAAAATTTTGATTTAGCTACCTAACTTTTCGTATCTTTTGATTCGAGCAATTTAATGCCTCTTCTATTACAACATTTGGGCGCATCACTCGCTTTAATGGTCACATGAATTATGTGTGGTGCTCTAATCATGCCCATTAAAATAAATACCGCGCCGAAATTCTGAAGTGAAAGGACAATTAAATAGCTCAGATCAAAGGAATTAAAAGATTGGATAGTAAAATCAAAATTTTAAAGGCCGAGTAGTAGAATCAAAATGCATCATAATTCAGGTGAGTTCCATAGTATTTTTGCCAACTTTTATCTATAATTTCTTATGAATTATTGTATACAAATTTGTGCCTAACTTAGTAATAATACTATATGTCACTTTCTCTTAGTTCTGTTTACATAATCCATTACTTCACTTCTTTGTCAGATGTATAAATGCTTTCTTGGATATGAATCTACTGAACACATAGTAGAATTTCTCAATCATGAAAATGCTGATGTTGCTCATTTATTTATTTATGTGTTTATTTTTTTGAGGGTTAAAAGTATTACATGGCAATGAATGATGCACTTCTAGTTGTATAGCTACCGGTTGTTGGATGGAAGCCTTTAATCTAAATTTTCTTTATCAACTAACCAGTGAACTTTTCAAAACATGTTCATATTGAAAACACCTATAACATCTGCGCTTTCTCTCGTATATGGTTGAGTGTGCATCACTGCACTGGATTGTGACGCCCCCAATAGTCCCACATCGGATGTGGATGGATTTGTGATTGGGTTTATATGAGACTTGGACACTAGTAATAATAACCGGGCTTAAGCATTTTGGGCTGTGGTTTGGGCCCAACGAATTATTATTGCTAGTGGGTCGGGTCGTTACATTTGGTATCAGAGCCAATAACCAGCCGGAAGTGTGTGATGAGTCTCGGCTGAGCCTGGGTCTAGATGACAGGGCTAGCGAGACGAGTCTCACATCGCCTGGTGATCTTGGGCTTGTGTGTGTGTTTGGGCTGACGAGGACGTCAGGCCTAAACGGGGGGAGTCTGTGACGCCCCCAATAGTCCCACATCGGATGTGGATGGATTTGTGATTGGGTTTATATGAGACTTGGACACTAGTAATAATAACCGGGCTTAAGCATTTTGGGCTGTGGTTTGGGCCCAACGAGTTATTATTGTTAGTGGGCCGGGTCGTTACATGGATATTTTTTGCTGCTACTGTAATTAAACACCTTCCCCTCAATTATGTTTGCCGGCATTCTCATCTCATTTGGAGATGCCTACTCAGTTTCTCTTTGTAATCACTTTTTTTAGCATCATGTAGGTGATATCCATCAAGGTTATTCGCAATAAGCAAACTGGAATGTCAGAGGGATATGGCTTCGTAGAGTTCTATTCGCATGAGGCAGCTGAAAAAGCACTCCAATACTTTGCTGGTCATATAATGCCTAACACTGATCAGCCTTTTAGGCTGAACTGGGCATCCTTCAGCATGGGAGATAGGCGCTCTAATGTTGCTTCTGATCACTCCATTTTTGTGGGGGATTTAGCTTCCGATGTCACTGATGAAACTCTGCAAGAAGTTTTTGCTAGCAAGTATCCATCAGTGAAAGGTGCAAAAGTCGTCATGGATGCAAACACAGGACGTTCAAAGGGTTACGGTTTTGTTAGGTTTGGAAACGCTGATGAGAAGGCACTTGCGATGAATGAAATGAACGGTGCATATTGCTCTAGTAGGCCTATGCGGATCGGTCCTGCAACCCCCAGAAAGTTTTCAGGTACATTTTAGAATTGTCCAAAAATATTGCGTGCACTCCATGTAAATTATTTATGCTCGTGAACTTCTGAATAGCTTGTTGTAGCTGTTTTTTCTTTTTTTAGTCTTGATCTGGCCCCTTGTTTTTTTTTTTGTCTGAAATGGTGTTTCATTGTGTTATATTATGCTTTATTATGCATTTTAATGTATAATCAACTACCTAATTACAATTTATAGTTTCACATTTTGGGTCATTGTCTTTGCTATTTGGTATTATACGGTGGTTAGCACGTTAGTAGAGACTATTATGAGCATGTGCTTTGATGAAATGAGCGTCTGGCCATTGCATTTACACTTGGTAATGTTTCTTTTGGTATACTTTTTGATGTGTCCCCTCGTAGCTCATATGAGTCAGAAATGCTATTAATTAATGGAGAAGTCAACTGACCCTTCTTCCCTTGGCTTTTTATAGATATGACACATCTTAATGCAACTGAACTCTCAATTTGTGAATTTAGCACTAGTGGAATCATTGTGGCAGACTAAATGTGTTAGCCAGATATAAGTTTCATGGAAATGTATTGCAACTTTGTTTTATGGATTACGACATACGTCAACTTATTTAGGATACCTTTGTTCGTAGGACATATTGGCAAGTTATAAGGTGCTCAAATTATTCGAAGAAAACAAACAAACTAGGTTCTTTTTTGTGTCAGCCTCATATCTGCTATGAAATCTTTCTCCTGATACCACACCCAGCTGTAGTAGGTATCTAAGCTGATTAATGCTATATGTACGGTTCTGTGTCTAGCCTAATGTGGGAATGATGACTGATTGGCTGGTCTACTATTTTCTGATATTGGTTCTTAATGATTGTTAAGTAGCTAGATATATCATTAATTGGTCGAACAAATTATTTTTCTTATAACGTAAGATTATTGAGTTTTCTCTTAGTTGATTTAACTGGTGGCTATTTGTTAAGGTTTTTAACCAGTCTTTGATCCCTAGGTGGTTCTGCACCCAATGGTGCATCAGCACAATATGATGGAGATTCGACAAACACAACAGTGAGTGATGGTTCTTCCTCCGGAGAGCTGTTTGTGTAGTGCTTTTCCTTTTCTGTAATTTGTCTTATTGCTGGTCTAGGTATTCGTTGGAGGACTTGACCCAAATGTCAGTGAAGAGGATCTCGGGGAAGCCTTTTCTCAGTATGGTGAGGTAGCTTCAATAAAAATTCCAGTTGGAAAACAATGTGGGTTTGTGCACTTCGTTGAGAGGTAAACCCTAATAAATTCTTGATTTTGTAAGCCTAATAGCTTTTCTTATCTATCATGCCTTTAAGTTACCAAAAATAATCTTGCACATTATATAAATGCAACATCTTTTCCCTTTGGCAGAAAGAGTGCGGAAAAAGCATTACAAGGGCTGAATGGGAAGGTTATTGGGAACCAAACGGTTCGTCTTTCATGGGGTCGTCACCCATCAAGTAAACAGGTAAGTCTTAGTAGCATTACTTGGTTCTTATTATAGGCTTAAATCTCTATACAATGATACCTCCTCTTAATAGATTATCTGGTGCGTGGAGCATTTGCAATTTTCTTCCTTCTAATAGATTATCCAAGTAGATTTATGAAGCTTTGTTGGATGTTAACAACTCTATGATTATTTGATTTTAATTCAAACAAATAACTGTTGTAATGGTCACTGATAAACCAAGGAGTTTTGCGAATATTAAAAATGCCCGATTTGTCTTTGATGGAATTAATTGAATTTTATGTCCAGAACCTTCATAGCTAATGGATTCGTGCCAGATTTCGATTCAGACTAGTAACTTGAATTTAAAGTTGATTATTGTGCAATACAATGTAGGAAGATGAAACTCCAGCACCTTTTCTTTTCCCCTAATTCACTATCTGGCTCTGTTTTCTGTAGCCGAGGGCTGATGCCGGTACTCAGTGGAACGGTATGTACTACGGAGCGCCATTTTACAACGGATACGGTTACGCCGCACCTCTTATGCACCCGAGCATGTATCCTGCTGCATATGGGGCTTATTCCATATACGGAAGTCAGCAACAGGTGAACTGAAGAGCGCCTTTTCTGAGCCGCCTTAAATGAGCGGCAACAAATAGATGGTATAAGGTGAATTAAATGTAGTGACTAGCTATTTATAGTAGATTATTCTTAAAACCTGCTTAAGTCTCTGTTGACTCCTTAATTTTTTTTGTCAAATTCTTTAAAAAATTTTGATTGGATTTTGGAAGTAAGCACGGTAATTGTAAACCTGTTTACGGGTGAGCTTTTGAGTCCAACATTTGTGGCGACGATGGTCATTAATAATGTTAGCCTCCTATAATTCAAATGCTAAGTTATGTATGTTAAATAAAGGCTTGTTTCTGCTATATGATTAATCTCCTCTCTTCAAAGATATAATACTCAGAAAGGTACTTAACAACTCATGTGGCATCTTTGTTCTTTCACCTTAATATGTGTTGGAATAAAGTGGGAAAATGGACAACTTTTGTCACATGAATGGAAAAGAGAGCAAGCTTCTGTGGGGGTGCCCCTTATTTGCTTCTTTTTCTGGAAGCACTCAGAGAGGCAAATATCATTTTAAGATTGGATGAAAAGATCAATTCATTTAGCATGGTGTGCACACTGGTTGTTGTTGTTGAGATACCGATAACATCGGAAAATTTAAAGCACCATTTAGTTTTTACTCGAGCTAGTACAATTTACTTAATGCAGTGTTTAATTAGAGAATTGTTATTTGTGGAATAGGGATGCTGGATAAGAATATTGATTCAAGTGAATATAGCCAATACTGTTTGGTTTGAGAAAATGCACATATCATAGAATTGTTCATAGAATTGTTATCCTTTTATACCTGTTCATAGGAAATTTTTTTTTTGACAAACTAATTTTACGGATTTAAAAAAAATAGGGATTTCGTTTTTCGCTGATTTTTTGCGAAAAGCAAAAACTTTGACAGCATAATTTTTTCATTCATTTATTTATTTTTTTTTTTTTTACTAAACTAAACAAATAGTGTTTTTTTTTTTTTTTTTGCTTTCAACCAAATAAATATTGATGATTTTTTTTAAATTTTTTTTTTTTTTACAAACCAAACACTATAAAATATATGGAAAATGCTATGTGTACACCCGTAAGGGGTGTACATCTCACACCCCCACCCATCTAAGGGTGGGGGTGTGATGATGGGTCACTTGATGTGACCCGTAAAAGATATCGCCACCATTAAAATGGTGGAGATGTATGATGTACACTCCTTCGGGGTGTACATGTAGCATTGCTCAAAATATATAAACCTTTATTTCCACCCAATTTCTTTTTATAAAAATTTATTTTTTACAATTTTACATACAACCAAATTAGATGTAACAATTTAATAGTTCCATATTGGATTGAAAGAAGTTCTGAATAAAAATATATTAGGCTCTACGCACTCTAGTAATAATAACTAATTTAAGTATTTTAGGCTGGTAGTTTGGATCCAACAAGTTACTATTACTAGCGAATTGGATTATCACAATAAAATTTAAGGGATTCGGATCAATATTTGTGATTTAGATCTAACGATGACGTCAGAATCTAAACATAGAGTCGAATGAAAAAGAAGTTTTGATTGAGTTTATACGTTTTTGATCAATGATTTGAATCTAATAAATTATTATTGTTAGCAGGTGGGATCTACGAAGCTTCCTAAGAAGTTTTCATAAGTTATATTGATATTATTATTTTTTTTTAAAAAAAATCCCTATTCTATTATTCTATATCCAGTGTTTGCAAACTTTGGGGGATAATTATTCGAGTTCCCACTTCCCTTGCTTTCTCTGTGTTAATTTTGCTTTGGCCTTTGCGTCACAAACAAAAATTTTTTTTAAAAAAAAATCTGAGTCACTGACATGCATGTAAACTAATTGCATGCGACACAGTTTAGTCACATGCAAAGACTAAGAAAATTCATAGGAGAGTGAGAGTACAACAACATCATGCTGAGTTTCACTTTTACTTGCTCAGATTTTAAACTACCAACCAAACAAAGTTTGCAGGATGTTCAGAAGAGCAATACTACTTGTATACACCAAAAAAGGTGTACATCACACATCTTATCCATCCAAAAATGAGATGTCCTTTAAGAATCACTTCACAAATTGTTAAATGATCCGTCACCACATTTCATTCATTGGATAGATAGGATGTATGATGTACATTCCTTTTGGAGTGTACAATTCAAATATACAATTCAAATATATATATATATATATATATATATATATATATATATATATATATATATATATATATATATATATATATATATATGACTCTACAAATGTATTATGTGTACTTCCATTGTGAAATTAAGGCAAAAAAAAAAAAAAAAAAAAAAAAAAGAATCAACTATTGAGATAATTTTTCCCAGAAGTAAAATGTGACATCCTAATAATCCCACGTCGGATGGGAATGTAATTATGTTTGGGTATTTAAGCATCTGAACACTAATAATAATAATTAAGTTTAAGTATTTTGAGCTGTGGTTTGGGCCCAACGAGTTATTATTGCTAGTGGGTCGGGTCGTTATATTTGGTATCAGAGTCAATAACCAGCCGAAAGTGTGTGACGAGTCTCGGCTGAGCTTGGGTCTAAATGACAGGGCTAGCGAGACAAGTCTCACATCGTCTGGTGATCTTGGGTTGCTGTGTGTGTTTGGGCTACGGAAGGAGGAGTCTGTGACACCCCAATAATCTCACATCGGATGAAAATGTGGTTCTAGTAATAATAATTGGACTTAAATATTTTGGACTTTGGGTCAGGTCTTTACATAAAAGACATGCCAAATACACAGAAAAAAAAAAAAGAAAAAAAAAGTATAAAACTTATCTAAGCTATAAATATTTTTAATTTGACTATTTAATTTTTTAAAATTTTGAGTTTACTATTTAATTAAAAACTTTTGGCATGAAATAGGTGAATGTGGCCTAATTTGCAAACTGTTTGACTTTCAATGCTTCATTCACTTTGAGCATTGCGCGAGATCACATTGTGGTCGGGCCAGATGACTCGCAAATTTGCGATTGTGTACTAGAACTATCTCGAAGACAATACAAATTATGATTATGGCTCAATTTGCTTCATTCCTCAGTGCAATTACTAACTGATCATGGATCCAGATTGAATCGCTGCTACTGATGTACTGACTTTATTTTTTTACATATAAAAAGGGTAAATCAAATTGGTCTATTTTTTTTTTTATCTTCTTCTTGACTAATTAAACACTTATAATATGAGAGGTTTTTTGGCTTATCATGTTAAGAATCAATGAGTTATGTTCATGAATCCTATGCTAATAAAAGAATGTTACGTGGAAAGCACATGTGCACTCACTCACTCACTTACTCACATGTGCATGAGTGAGAGAGAGAGAGAGAGAGAGAGAGAGAGAGAGAGAGAGAGGGGACAAAATGTTTGGTGGGTTTGGTAGCCTCGGTTTGGAATTTTCTCAGTACCAAATACTCATCCACCACGTGATGATACTAACAACACCTTTTCTTTTCTTTTTTTTTTTTCTCTTTTTTTCTCCCCCCAGAATACACCTTTTTCTTTTTTAACTTTTGATTTTGTTTCTTTTGCTTCTTTTAATTACTACAGTTGTTAAGTGGGTGAGAATTAATGTTAACTGTTTTGTATTCCTATTTTGGAGAAAATATAAGAATGTTTTTAGCTTCGGATTTTAGTTAAGAGTCATTTATAACAGGACATTTGATTTAATTTTTTTTTAAAAAAAGTTTTCGCCATGAAATGTAAAATGAGATATCGAGTACCAAAAATGAATGTTTCAATTTAAACTTTTTATTTCTTGCTAGAGGGATGTAAAACAAGTACTTAGTTATTAACATTGCACCTAAAAAATCAAAAATAAAATATTTGTCGCGTGCATTTGTACGTCTTAAATTGTAAACAAATATACCTAGCATTAGTTTACATAGCCACAAAATTTCTATAACCCTCACGCACACGATGATGTCCCCCATAGTGACGAAGAGATTCTCCGGGACGTCCTTGTAAGTACAGCTCCGTTCGGCGGGGACGACCGGGGTATCCCCTTCGCCCGTGGAGACCCCAACGAAGGGGGAGATCAGACAGATCCCCAGGGCCGGCAACTCGCGCGATGGGTGGACATAGCAGAGAGAGCAGCGGACAACAGCGTTTTGGGAGCGGGAGGGGCGTCCGATCAAAGTAGCTCCTGGAACTCCTCGGAGATCCGGGATCGTCGAAGGGCGGAGACGCAGGGGGCACCCGCTACGGCGCCTCCGGCGTCTCCGTCGATGGCAGAACTCCGATCCACGAACCGGCGTGACGTCATCGCGATGCAGAACCTGGCACCGCTGGACGCCACTCCCTAGGGCGCGGTCAGACGGGGGGCGGGGCAGGCAAGCTCTTGCCTCGGGGGTACGCGGGCAACCTCTTTGGGCTCTCCTTGATTCTCGATTTCAATGTCGTCGCGCTCGAGGCGGAGTTTGTCGGGGGTGGAGGGAGTTTTGAGGGGGTTGGGAAACCGCTTCGGGACGCGGGACGCTGGGGGTGGGCCTTTGTTGGTGCTTCATTCCTCCACCACAAAAGACGTGTGTGCGCCGAAGGAGGGAGACAAGAAGGTCGCTCTGGCATCCCCTCGGGTGGAGCAATCGCAGGGGAGCAGGGGCTGGGACACTCTGATGGAACGGGTTTCTTGCAACTTCGTTGAGGGGCCCCAGCGGCTCGCGCCTACCCCGAGTTGGGCCTGGACAAAGGGGGCCTTCGGGGAAACTGGGCTTCTAATCTCGTGGGCCTCAGGAGACGCATCTTGGGTCTTCCAAGGCTCGTGGAAATCGGGCCTGGTCAGCTTGATGCTTTGGAGAAAATGCTCACTGGACCCAACCGGTCCTTGGTCTCTGCTCAGCTGGGCTGCGGGTCCTTCCCCCACTTGGGGGCCTCGTCTGGATCACTGGGAACCTTCCACCGGTCTGAGCCGGCCTGTGGCCCTTGTGGGCTGGGAGGGGTTGGAGTCTGGCCCACTCGACGTGGGCTACAATAGGCCGACCGCCGTCTTGCTGAAGACATCACCGCTGCCGGGGGGGCCCGAGCACCAGCTAGGAGGTGTAGGAGAGGGCGTTAGCGTTTTCGAGAAGGTCGGTTGGGAGCTCAACGACTCTGGGCCAGTCCGGGGAGGACCCAGTCCGATCAGCCCGGTGGTGCCGGTCAGGAGGAGCGCTCGGCTCGCCTGCCTTCCTAAACGCGGTTCGTTGGAGAAAGCCGTTCTACGAAAGTCCAAGATCATGGAAGCTCCGGATTTTCCGGACACTATTGGCCCCAGTTCGGCGACAGCTCTCAGAGAGGCTTCTCCACACGCTTGCAACTATGCTCACCGGGAGACGCTGCTTTGCTCTTACAAGCGAAAAGGGAGGAAATGTGGTATCCGCCTCTCTGACGACGAGGTGTGCCGCTTCAAGGGCTTCTTGGAAGCGGACCCGTAGGGTGGTGGGCCTGCCGGAGCTTGGCGGTCGGAGGTCTATGGTTTCTAATGTCGCCTATTTGTAGTCGGTTCTATCGGCGTCTCTATGACCCGGGTATCTCTTTTCTAGTCAAGATTACTATTTCTTCCCCTGTGTCGGCGGCACCCTGCTCCCTACAGTTGGTGGCAGAGCCCACTATTAGCTCTCTTCTCGGGCCTTTCTTCGACACTTTTCTGAAGTGCCATTTTGCTCTGTACGATTGTGCAACTGAAGAGATTATGTTATGTTGGTGTCCTCTTGTGCTCATTTACGGTGAAGAGAATTACGATGTTTTCTCGCCCTTGGTTTCCTTTAAGCTCCCTAGCAACGACACGCTCTCGTACGAACTTTACCCGATGGACCCCCACTTGTGGGGGAGACGTTTGCTCTTCGGCAGTGCCCTGGACGACTTTCTTGACTTCTATGGGGATCGGCGTTCCTCTCTGCTTTTCTCGCCACCTTTCAGGAGTAGACTTGAGAGGAGGGGAAGGGGAGGGAGATGTGCCGAATGGGGTTTGCTTATTGGCACTGCTCCTGAACCTCTGGGGATAGACCAGGCTGCGAGGGCTCTTTTTTTCTCATGGACACTGTTACAACGACACCATTCAAGGGTCACTTCTTTTCGGCCTTGCAACTTTTGTGGTCTGGAACTGACCTCCTCGCTGACCAAGGGTGTCGAGGGATCTAGACTCTGTTCAGTGCGACAACAAACGGGCTAGTTTCTGTTTTGGGTCGTCTCGGTAAGCTTTCGTGCACGACGGGGTGAGGCTCCACGGGGAGGGGGGGGGGGGGGGGGGGGGGGGGGAGCTGTGCCGGTGTTTAGTCATGTTTCAAATCTTCTGCTGGAATGTTCGGGGTTTGAATGACCCGAACAAGCGCTTCCTGGTAAAGTCGGTAGTGTCTAAGTTCAAGCTTTCCGTCATCTGCCTACAAGAAACCAAGGTAGACTCAGTTTCCCGCTCCTTTCTAAGGTCGTTTGCAGGCTCTCATTTTGATAAATGTATGGTTATCAAATCGACTGGAGCCTCTGGCGGATTGGTAACTTGTTGGAGCTCCAAAGTGTTCTCCTGCTGTGGGGCTATTCTGAGAAACCATTCGCTTACGGTACAGTTGACACACATTCCCAACGGGGCTTCCTTCTTCGTCACCAACGTGTACGGTCCCCCGACCTGGGTTGGCAAGTCTGATTTCTGCCACGAGCTGGCTGACCTTAAAAGGGACTGCAGGGGATTGTGGGTCATGTGTGGCGATTTCAATCTTACCAAGAACACACAGGAAAGAAGAGGTAGAAGCTGGAGCGGACGCCTAATGTCCATGTTCTCGGACCTCATTAACGAGTTGGATATGATTGATCTACCTTTAAGCAATCAGCAGTTTACATGGTCCAATCTGCAAAGCTCCCCCTCCATGGCAAAACTTGACCGCTTACTAATCTCCACGGAGTGGGATCAGAATTTTCCCCTCTCGAAGGTGGTAGTGAACCCGAGGATCACCTCCGACCACTCGCCGATTATCCTCTCTACCAGTCAGAGACCCTCCCCCCCGAGGTTCAGATTCGAGATGGTCTGGCTCACGCGGGAAGACTTCTGCAATAAGTTACCCGGCTGGTGGAGGGAGGTACCCCCAAAGGGTTCTGGTATTCTAACGCTGGTGGCCAAGCTGCGACACTGCCGGAAACGAATCAAGGAATGGTGTTATGCGAATTTCTACTGTATCTCACAAACCAAAAATAATCTTGCCAGCGAGATTCACAGACTCGACGTTTTGGAGGAAATAGCCGATCTCTCCCCGCAGCAGCTGGAGAAACGAGCTCAGCTCAAACTCCTACTCAGTAGGGTGGTGGTTGACGAGGAGATCCTCTGGAAAGCCCGCGCGAACCTTCGTTGGCTGAAGGAAGGAGATGGAAACACCAAATTCTTCCACGCCACTGCTAACTGCAGGAGACGCCAAAACTTCATTGGTGATATGATGGAAAATGGACAGACCCTAAGAAGAGAAGAAGAAAAAAGGGAGTACTTCCTCGATTACTTTAAAAAGAGATTCGCCCCAAATGATCAGACCCGGGGCTCGACTGGGGACTGGGCCGAGCTATTCGGACTTAGAAAATTAAGCCGACCCGACGAACTCACCGTACCTTTTTCCCTAGAGGAGATCAGGAAAGCGACCTTCCAACTAGGGGCAGATAAGGCACCTGGTCCAGATGGTTTCAACCTAGGGTTCTTCCAAAAATTCTGGGAGGTTGTAAAATTCGACTTGCTGAATATTTTTATGGAGCTGCACAACGGAACGCTGAACTCTTCCCCGTTGGATTACTCCTTCATCTGTTTAATACCAAAAAAGGAGAGGGCTAATTCGGCCAATGATTTCCGACCTATCAGCCTCATCAACGCTGTACAAAAAATTATCTCCAAGGTTTTAGCTAATAGGTTGGAAGGGGTTCTGAAGGAGGTCATCTCACCTGCCCAGTCTGCTTTCCTTAAAGGCAGGTCAATCCTCGACTCTTTTGCAGCTGCTACTGAGCTGGTCAACTGGTGCTCCAAAACTGGTCTAGAAGCAGTGGGGATCAAAGCGGACTTCGAAAAAGCTTTTGACATGGTACAGTGGGACTTTCTTTTTTCGGCTCTGTCCGGAATTGGAGCGAACGAGAAGTGGTGTGACTGGATCAAGCAATGCGTTTGTAACGCGAAGGCGGCAATTCTGGTAAACGGGATACCCACTAAATGGCTAAAGATGACCAGGGGGCTTAGGCAAGGGGATCCTTTGTCCCCCTACCTCTTCATCCTGGTAGCTGAGGGACTGACCAGAATGACAGAGAGGGCGGTACTTAACGGCCTACTTACTGGAATCGGACCCGCTTCGGCACCAAAAATCTCCATCATTCAATATGCGGACGACACACTCTTCTTCTGCGGTGCCAAGAGGAGTAAGACAGAAAACCTACAATTCATCTGGAAGCTCTTCGAATGGGCCTCTGGACTTAAGGTTAACCGAAAGAAGACCGAACTATTTTACCTTGGCAGGCAGACTGGCAGGGGGAAAGAACTGGCGGACTCTCTTGGGTGTACGGAGGGGGAGCTCCCGACACCCTATCTTGGCCTTCCACTATCTGATAAGAATCTACGAAAAGAAGACTGGAGGCAGGTTATCGGGAAGCTTGAGAATCGGATCGAGGGGTGGCAAGCCAAGCTACTCTCTCAGGGGGGCTGGCTAGTCCTGGTGAATTCTGTCCTGTCGAACCTCCTGCTCTATTTCCTCTCCATGTTTCGTGCACCCAAATGGGTTATTAGACGGCTGGAGGCACTGCGCAGAGCTTTCTTTTAGAAAGGGTCGACAACTGTGGCTGGGGGACATTGCCTCGTGAACTAGAATACGGTCTGCAGGAGCACTCGGGAGGGAGGTTTAGGGGTTCTAAACCTGAAGAATATGAATACTGCACTACTTGCCAAGTGGTGGTGGAGATTTTTTACGGAAAAGAGCCTCTTGTGGACGCCCCTCATCAAAGGGATCTACTATGGACGTAGGAAGCCGCTGAGAGAGGGGAACTCCTTCAAACCGCTCTCACAATGGTGGCGCAATGTACTCACCACAAGGGACATATTTAGATGCGGCATCTCGTTCTCGCTAGGGAACGGGCGAGATATCTGCCTTTGGTTGGACATCTGGGCCGCTCAAGCACCTCTCCGAACCCTCTTCCCAGCCATCTTCGACGCCGTCAGGACGAAGAAGTGTCGCGTGAGGGAATGTTGGAGGAGGAACAGATGGAAGTGGGACTACATCCTTCGGGGGACTCACCCCCGAGAACCGACCAGACTCTGATCAGGTCAATCTTCTCAAGGAAATTATCAGCTCTAACCCCATCCTTCCTTCCAAGGACGTGGCGCGCTGGAGATGGTCCCAATCCGGAAACTTCTCGGTCAAATCACTTTACCTCTTCGTCATGAACGGCGGTGTTTCAGATCTTCGATTTAAGGAAATCTGAAAGATCAAGATCCCCCTCAAGATTAAAATCTTTCTTTGGCTAGTTCTAAGGAGTAAAGTTCGCACCAAAGATAATCTACTCCGAATGGGCTGGTCTGGAGACGACTCTTGTGTCCTCTGTCTGGATCATGCTGAGACGGTCAACCACCTCTTCTTAGGATGTCAATTTACAAGAGCCATACTACAAGCTACTCTCCTGAACGTCGCCTCCCTCAACACCACCTTCCTTCGGCAGCCTCCCTTTGGAATACTGCTTGCCTAAGAAGCGGCTCTTTGCGCGACAGAGAGCTTTTGGGGATTGCTTCTGTCTGGTGGACCATCTGGATCGAACGAAACAGAAGGACTTTTGACAACAAAAAAAAAAAACGGTGGGATCCCTTATTAAGGACGCCCGCGACTGCGTGTGCTGGTGGGCTCACCTGAGCTCACCTACGCCGGTGACTTGAACCTTTTTTTTTTTTTTTTTTTTTTTTTTTTAGGCCACGTTGCCTACTCCTGTTTCTTAATTCATCGGTCTTATGAATGAAGCGGTAGCATGCTACCTTTCCTCAAAAAAGAAAAGTAGGAAAAAAAAAATTCAAAAAAAAAAATTGTAAAAAATTATTTTTTCAGGTTTCATCCAAAATTTTACAATTTTTTTTTTCATATTTTATAAAAACTGGTGTTTTTGGTTTGGTTTGCTAAAAAAAATTCAACAAATAAAAGTACTAATTAATTTTTCATAACATATGAATTTTTTTTTTCAAAAATATTTGTTTTCCTTCTAACCAAACAGTCAAAAAATTTAAATTTAAATTTTTCACAAATTTTATTTTTCTTTTCCGAGAAACTAAACAACCCCTTTAGCTGTTATTAATAAAGATTTTGCCTAATGGGTTTACCTCAAAAAAAAAAAATTAAATCATTTTAAATCAACTATCGAATTTATCAAAATTTTGATTTTATCATCTAATTTATTAATTTGCTTGATTTGAATAAGTAAACGATACTTTGATTTTAAAATTTAAGCTAATTATTTACTTCTATAAATTTATAACTGTGAGAGTAATATAAAATACACTAAGTAATTAAATCAGTAAAAATAGACGATGCAATCAAATTTTGAAATTGAAATATGGTAGACTGACTCAAATTAAACGAATTGAAATGTTCAACAGTAAAATCAAAATTTGAATAGATTAGGTAATCGATTCAAAATAATTTATATTCAAATAAATTTTGTATATTTATAACCCTGTGGTCTTGGTTGGATTTTTTTTTTTTTTTTTTTTTTTTTTTTTTTTTTTTTTTTCTGTTCTTGAGGGAAAAGTATGTAGGCAATTTAAAAACTATGTCGCCCATAAAATCTATTTACTGTAAAATAGCGAAGGATAATTCTAGTAAAAAATAACTTAGAATCGGAGTTTCTTAAATTTAACCGACCGACTTACACGCAATATAAATATTAAAAATATAAATAATTTATAAATAAAATAAATTATTCAGCTCATCAAACTATTCAATTTTCCCGCCCCTATAAATGACAAAAAATTTCTCCTAGAATTCAGGATGTACCCAGCTCATCATTTCTTCTTCTTTTTTTTTTTTTTTTTTTTTTAACTCCCTCGTTCTGTTATTCCTGTGCGCCATTTCATGATACACCGCTGGATGTTTTTAGGTTCGGGCGGTTGGTGTTATTGGGTTGTTAAGTTTTGCAGGCTTTTTCTCTCTCTCTCTGTTTGTCGTTTTCATGGACACAGAGATTGTGATACAGTGCATGCTTGTTTTATCTTGAGTGAGAGGGACAAAATTATTGTTGGCTCGAAATATTCACTTGCCTCCCTCCCCCACTTTTTTTTTTTTTTTTTTTTTTTTTTTTTTTTTTTTTTTAATATAATATGCTATTTGTTTTATTTATTTAAATAAGTTTAACTAAAAATTTAATATATTTATATTTTAAATTTAGAATCTCGAATACCAATCATCTAACCTCAACGACTTGTACTAAAATCAGTTGATCACTTTCAAAAAAATGTCATAGTTTACTTCACCTTGCATAGTGCCGAAGAAGTCGATTACGAGAGAGCAATATATATATAATTAGGTTGGAATACTATCGAAAGCATCAAGTCATTTGTGCTATCAAGTTTTTAGTCATTGGATTAAAAAAATGTGCGGTTAGGATGATAGTGGTCCCCTAGGATTTAGTGGGTGGTTGGTTGAATAGTAAAAATCTTACGGAACTACTGTAATCCCAACCGTACATATTTTCATCCAAGGGCTAAAAATTTGATAGCACCAGTTGCTTGGTGCTATCGATAGTATTCCAGCTGAATGAATAGTAAAAATCTTAGGGAACCACTGTAATTCCAACCGTACATATTTTTATCCAAGGGCTAAAAATTTGATAGCACAAATTGCTTGGTGCTATCGATAGTATTCCAGCTGTCAGCTGGAATACTATCGGTCGAAAACGAGGTCTCTTGCCACTCATTTATTTTCGATGATGAAACTTTCAAAACGACGATAGCACTTTAGTTTAGCTCTCTCTCTCTCTATATATAGAGTTAATTCATACAAGTTATTGTAAATGTATCGAATAATAGACATATTCCTATAAAGTTTTAACTTTTTATATTTTTTCCTTCAAAAATCTTAAGTTGTTTATATATATGTTCCCAACGCCAATATTCGTTAGAAAAATATAGTTAACCATAGGTTAAATACTTAACTTTGGTTGGTGAATGATGTAAATTTATTTTTTTACCATTTCAGATATTTTATTTAACAATAGATATATTTTTTAATAGTTGGGATTTTTGGAGGAACATTTGTAAGGGCAAAATTGATATTTTACTTATATCTTGTTAAAAAATAAACAGTAAGTTAAAGGTAACAAATTAAAGAGATATATATAAATAATTTAAAATTTTTGAAAGGATAAATATAAAAGGTTAAAACTTTGTAGGAATATATTTGCTATTCGATTTATTTATAGAAAGCTATGGAAAATTAATATATATATATATATATATATATATATATATATATATATATATATATATATATATATATATATATATATATATATATATATATAGAGAGAGAGAGAGAGAGAGAGAGAGAGAGAGAGAGAGAGAGAGAGCGCTAGGTTGTAATATTATCGATAGCAACCCACTTATTTTCGATGATTGAGCTTCCAAAATGACGATCGACACCGTTAAATATAATTTAGACCATTTAAACTGTCTAGAAATTAAATTTTATATTTTTTTCGATATTCTTTTCTTCGTAATGACATAAAAATGAACGGCTCAAAATAAGTATCTTTCAAAAAGTGATGATAGGAGTCTTGTAATCAAATATCAAGAGTATAAATTTTATTTTAAAAAATATAAAATTTTTTTTAATCAAAATTTAATTAATTTAAAATTCTTTACACATTTAAATTAACAAAAGATTCATATCAACCATTAAAATTAAAAATTTTGCAATCCTTTAATTATTAGGTCAATGATATCGAAAAGATTTAAAATTTAATTTTTAAATATTTTCAATGATTTAGATTATATTCAACGATACCGATTGTTGATTTGAAAACTCCATCATAAAAAAAGAAAAAAAATCGGTGACAACGAAATTCGTTTACTACTAATAGCATTCCAGCTCATATATATATATATATATATATATATATATAAAACTAAGATTTTTTAATAATATAAATAAAAAAATAAAAATAATTACAGTTTTAAATTTATTTGCTTTCTATCATCATCATCATCATCATCTTAACTTTAAGTTCAATTAATTTTAATTTTGAAAATCACTAATAAAAGGCAAACAAAGAGGCCTTAAGAAATAAGAGATGGGTCATTTTTCCCTTTACTAGAGAGTTTTATTGCCTTATGCAAAGTTGATTCCTTTCCTGAACCTGAAGGTGGTCACAGAAGGGGAAAATTATTTGCTGGGTTTTGTGAATCCAAGTCACATTTTGGGTCGTATACATTACATTCTCCAAGTACGAAGCTCGGTGAATCCAAGTTTTTGTTTTCAAGTGGGTAATTGGTATCTTTGAGGAAAAAAAAAAGAAGGGATTTTTAGTAGTGGGTGTCTAATTCAAAGAGACATTTTTTGCTTGTTTAGGAGATGGATAACAAGAAGAAGAAGAAGAAGAAGAAGAAGAAGAAGAACACTACACAAGTATCTGGAAGAGAAAAAAAGATTGCTTTACAACAAGATGTATCTCTTCCACTCCTCTTAAAACTCATATGAATATATATATATATATATATTTCTCATACTAATAGTTTTATTCTATGTTTTTTGCATCTGCAGATAGATAAACTCAAGAAGAGGCTAAGGCATGAAGAGAATGTTCACAGAGCATTGCAGAGAGCTTTTACTAGACCTTTGGGTGCTCTCCCTCGGCTTCCTCCCTATCTCCCTTCTAATGTAATCACCAATTTAATGTACTCGAATGTTCATTTTACTAGTACTGTTGCAAGAAGTTTTTGTTTTTGAGCTTAGTGTTGCTTTTTTGATGATTTAAGATGCTGGAGCTTCTCGCCGAAGTTGCCATTTTGGAGGAGGAGGTGGTTCGGCTCGAGGATCAGGTGCTGAGTTTCCGGCAGGGCCTCTATGAAGAGGCCAACTTCATGTCATCTTTTAGTAGAATTCAGCGTGATCGGCATCCGTCTTCGGATGCCGAATCTGCTCGGGGATTGAAACCGAGCGCGGTTTCAGTCAATTCTCGCTGTTCTGCGGTCGCGAAGGTCGCGAGGGGCAAAGCAGCAGCAAAGACGCAAAATTCTAGTGTGTCGATGCGCGGAGATCGGGCCGGGAAAGAGAACCAGTTGGATACCAACTCTGGTAGAAGTTACAGGCAGGCAATCAGCAGTAAAGAAAGGATCAGAATCAAGCAAGTCAATAGTGTCAGATGCTGATGTGAATTGGTTGGTGACACTCTATCCCCTCTTTAGTTTAGATGCAACATTTTTTTCTGGGTTTTGATAGTGTGCTGCTCCTTTTTCACGCAGAATTCGTCGCGGTGGATAGTAGGAGAGCTGAATAATTCGTTTGCGAACATTTTTTTCTCACTGTTTCTTGTCACAGTTCATTAATGACGGACTCTCGACAGTCGAAACCACTTTCGTATGCCGAAGCAAGTTTGATTCACGCAAATTTTGTCACTGATTCTTCAGTGTTTGCTTGCGGACTAAAGTGAGTTCTTTGTTGAGTTTGAACTGTTCCATGGTTACCTTCAGATCTCTGATAGTCATATCCTAATTGAATGTACAGTGATCATTTGAGACCGCGAGGATTATTTGGATTCAGATTGTTAGGAACCCTTCGTCGCATTCGCACTCTTCTTCGGAACTTGCTCTTCCCCTGCTGTAAGTGCTTTAGAATGCTCATTAGATTGTTCTAGTTTTTTTTTTTTTTTTTTTCTGAATGGAGATTGTTACAGCATGTTTTGCTTTTGTGTGTGCATTTTTACGAATCTTTTGTTTCTTTACAATTTTTATTGTAACTTTGCTCATATGAATTGTTGTTGTTTTGTTACAAATGATTTCAACTAAATACTCTTGATACGCCCATATTGTATATATAGGATCTCCTGATTCTCTAATTTAATCTTTGTAAGAACAAAATTGAAGGGTTTTGTACACATTTTGTAGGAAAAGTTCGTCGAATAAACGAAGCGGTAGCATACTACATTTCTCTCTCTCAAAAAAAAAAAAAAAATATTAAAATATTATTATTTTAAGTATCTTAAGATATTAGAGATAAATAATTATTTCACATTATTTTTTGAATACCACATCCAAGTAGGAGGTCCTAATTAATAGAGAAATCCGGTCTCAGATAGGTCAAATGTTTGGTCCATAATTAGAATGGAAGCAAAAAATAAAGTTTGATTACATTGGAATGAATATTAGATTAACGAATTACTCAAAAATATTTAGTTCATTACAGAAATAAAAATTAGAATGAATAATTCGGACGCTTAGGATTTTGAAAGAAAATTTTATTTAAGAGAGAGTAAAGAGTGATGAATGAAGATGAGGAGAAGGTGTTTGTAAGAGAGAGCTTTAAATGGTTTATTCTCGAATGGACCAATTCAGAATTTAAAATCAGATTTAGTCATAAATTGAATCAGTTATTTCTGTTTCAGAGTGGAATTGTAATCAAAAATTGATTTCTATAAAATAGGTAATAACTATCGGAATAAGTAAATTATATTCTTATTCGAGAGTCTAAAATAGATGAATCAAACAATCCCGTGACCAGGATTACTTGGTCTCCTGCCCAAAAACTAGGTTGAGCCTGATTTCGCAATTAGTCCACACCCTTCTGGTCTAGCCAGTCCATTTGATACTCACTGAGGATATAGTGATGCCAACGGGTCTGATTCGGAATAAATTTTTAAATACCAGAACCCGAACCTAACAATCAAAATCCGAGATCCAAACTTGATAGGTTTTGACAATTCATGTCCAAAATCGAACTTGACCAAAATCTCAAACCCAAGTCCGAGCCCAAATTCAAAAATTCAAATTCGAAACAATCATTTCTCTTTATCATATTTCAAAACATATATATTACATTAAAATCTACAAATTTAAAATACAAATTCAAAATATACACCAAATGCTCATATATATATATATATATATATATATATATATATATATATATATATATTATATAATCTAAAATCTAACTTCTCTGCTACGAGTTTGAGCTAAGATAAAATTCCAGATATCTATACCAATCTAACCTACCAAAAATCCATCTCATCTCCTTTACCAACATTTAATTAAATATATATAATTTCTAATGGTTTTAGCAAATGAAAAATTAGTTATTGATAATATTAAAAATATATTTATTCAGTGAGATAAATGATAAATCCTTTGGAAATTCCAGATGGGCTACATGGAATTTGTGAATTGTGATAAGTTGAAATCTTCTACTCTCACTCTAAACTATACCATTCTGTTTAGATATGTAAATGGGGCGGATCTAGAGGCGGAAACCCACCCTGCCTCCGACCCGTCTTCATGGCGAGATGATATTTATATGTAATAATCAAAATTTTATATTCAAATTTAGAGTAAATATAATTAAATGTATAGTATTTTAAGAAAAATAATATGTGTACAATAAGTAAAATAAAATAAAAATAATAAAAGTGTCGTAAAAGCAAATATCTTTTGAATTTTATTTATTTTAAAAATAAATAATATTTAAAATTCAGATAATATTATAAAAAATTAAAAATCTTATAAATTAAAATGTGTCCGGGATGGAGTCGGAGTGTACTCCAGGTAAGATTAGCTGGACGGATTTGGGGCATATTTGAAACCGATTAATTTTTTTTTTATCGTTTTTTTATAAAAGTTTTTTTATTTACTACTCTAAATTTGTTTATTTGTCCTCACCTTTTACTTCATTATTGAGGTGGGATCTCGACCAACTCGGATCAATTTGCATCTCTATTTTCGCTCCAGATAATTCACCATACATGCTCTTGTACTATTTTTTTTTCTTTGCGGCAGAAAAGTTTAAGTAATTTAATATAAACAACGAGTTTGGCTATTATGCTATCGATAGCACCAACCATTTGGTGTATAGCGATATTTTTAAATTTATGTTATAATCGATAGCACTACAATAAATTTATGTTATAGCGATATTTTAAAATATTTTTAAAATCTAAAAAAAAGTGTCGCTGGCAAAAATGCCGATACTTATTATTAGTGTTGCTATATGTACCGTCGCTAGGATGTATAGCGACACAATTTTGTAAGGTGTCCCAAAAATATGTCCCTATAAACTAATTTTAGATATAGATGGAATATAGATATGACAACTTATACAAAAATATCACAAACATGTGTTCCTATAATCTAATTTTATTGTAGTGTACTATGTTTTTCACCGTTAAATTTATCCCTTTGATCATTTCCACCTCTTAGATCATATTATTTTTTCAATCACCCGCTAAATTTTAAAAATTCACTACTATTTTAACCATATATTTTTAAATCTAAAAATTAAAAATCTAATACCACTGATGACTTGATGTCAATAGTAATTAAGTAGTTCCATAAACAGCTTACTTTGTAATTTTGCATTTGTCCTGCTCAAAAGCAAAATCCAACCTCTCCACTTTTTTGTGTGAGCATGATTTTCGGACTCCATGGCCCCGCATTCATCCATCTTTTTGCATATTTAATCAACTTTAAGCAGCCGTTTGGTTGGATGAAGCTTTAAATATAATATAGTTAAAAATATATGCAGTTGAAAATATTAGTTTTATTTAGTTTGTTTAGTTCTGTGTAGAAATAGCTGTTTTTTTTTTTTTTTTTTAAGAGAAAGGTAGTACACTATCCGTTTCGTTTATTTTTTAAATAAACTTAGTTGGAAATGTAAAGCAAGCTTCGAACTCGGATCACGGGTATCAACCACTAAATTTTTTGCCACTTGCACTAGAAACGGTTGATTAGTTCTGTGTAGAAATAACTGTTGCTATTGCATTTTTTTCTATTTGGTATTGTGAAGCTAATAATTGTATTTGTAAATTTTATTATTTTTTAAAATAGAGCAGTGAGATTACCTCTACTATATATAAAATAATATAATTTTATTAATTATTTAAATTTGCTATTTATAAATAAATAAGTAGATATATGTAATATTTTTTTATTTTTTAATAAATTTTTACTACATCAATCACTGCAATCACTACAACAAAATTAGGTTATAGCGACACTTTTAAGTGTTTCTAAAATCTAAAAAAAATGCCGCCGACAAAAATGCCGACACTTATTGTAAGTGTTGCTATATGTGCCGTCGCTAGGGTGTATAGCGACACATTTTTATAATATGTCCCAAAAATGTGTCCCTATAACCTAATTTTGGATATAGGTGGAATATAGATATGACACTTATACAAAAGTGTCACAAACATGTGTTCCTATAACCTAATTTTGTTGTAGTGAATATAAAATTTTCAATCTATTTAATTTTAATATATAAATCAAACTTAAAAAATTTATTACAATTCTTTTATTTTTTTTATCAAATTTAATAATTATAATTAATTAAAACATATTAAGTTCGCATACACAATCAAACTCTATAAAAATTTAGAAATAAAACTATTTTTTATATTTTGAATAAAATTAATTTTAAAAGAAATTTAATTTTTTTTACACAAAGCTAGTATTGTCTAAAAACTTTTATTAAATTTATTTATTTACAAGTGTGTATATATATATATATATATATATATATATATATATATATATATATATATATATATATATATATATATTATTTATTATTGTTAATTAGTGGGTGTTGTAGTGGGAATTACAATCAATTTGAATGTAATTTCAACTACAGTATTTAAATTTTCATATGCGGTTGCAACTGCAATAATTAGATTTAACTATACTAAACCAAATATAAAAATTAAATTTACGTATATATATTTGTAACTACAGTATAGTTATAAATACGTACAACTAAACGGTCATAAATGGCGTGCTTAATTATTAATTACTGGGCCAACGTGTGTACCACACTGATATATATGGCTCAAAGGCTACAAATTTTCCAACACTACATATTTAATTTTCAATGCAACTATTTTTTTTTTTTTTTTTTCATGATCGTACGTGGTGTCTTGTATCTCCCGTACTGGGCCTCACGAACCTAACAAGAAATATTTCGCATTTTACGAAGAGAATGGTCTTAGGGTGTTTAAGAACACACATTTGAGGATCCACGAAGTTACAAGTAAAATGTTAGCGATTCTAACACCACTGATATTAAATTAAGTAATTAGTTAAAATATTTTTCACGAGAGGAGAAAAGAGAAAAAATATAAGAATATTATTATAGACTTGCGTAAGGCATTAAAGTGGGTAATATATATATTTATTATATTTGTATTCAAGCCTAATACATGAATGTACATCGTGTATGGGAGAAATGTTCAGAAATTTGGCTCGGTATGTTCACACAAGCAAATTTAGGAGGGTTTAAAAAATCGATATAATAGTTGTTTATATAATTTAGGGTCAATAAAAAAAAATGTGAGCACATAGAATAAGAGGATATATATATACGCGGTTAGGATTTTCATATATGTGGCCTAATTAATTATATTTAAATTTGGATGTATTATAGATAAGGTCAATTCTAAAAGATATAGTATATCTTATTTCTTTTCCATCCATTTAAATTAAATAGAATCCTAATTCGTGTGCATTCTGGTAGGTAAGATTATTCATTAAATTCACACCATACGGAAGAGAGGAGAAACCAGATTATCTAGTTCGGTCGGTACAATTTAGTGTTGCAGCCGAATTTCTTGCTTCCGTTGTTTAATCAGAAATTTCTTCTCGATGGTGCTATGTAAATTATTTTACAGTTTTATTTATGATCCTGAATATTGATATGTATTCAATTTTATTTTATCCTATATAAATTTCATCGTATGCTTCTCCTACTATATATATATATATATATATATATATATATATATATATATATATATATATATATATATATATATATATATATATATATATATATATATTAAGTATGTCGGTAGAACTAACCACATCGTGTAAGGGCATGTTTGTTTCGACTGTTGATCGGAGCATCCGAACTGGAACTGGGATGGGACTCGCAATTTTCATTATTTCGTTCATTTAAAGTTCATGAGATCAGACTTCTCCACTTTAATTTGACCACCTTTGATGTCAGTCCGAAGTTGTGAGTTCACTTAAACTCCGGCCGCACGAAAAAGTATCGAACTGGAGCTTGTGTTTCGTGACCGACAAACATGCCATAAATTTGAGCTATTATTGCATGCAACTGCAGGACCTACCATACACCCTAAAAAACTTAACTACTACTTAATTAATGATCATGATCTTCCACACTACTGTAGTGACTTCTATATATGCTCATTAGGGTTTGCTTAATCTTTAATTACGAGGACTAATTAATTAGTTAGAACTTGGAATGAAAAATTAATTTGCATTTAAATTTGTATTAACAACATTTTTGCGTATTCTCATATTTACAATAATATATTTATTAAGTAATTTGAGAGGTAGATTCCATCGGTTGGTGAGCCACGAAAGCGAATGTAAATTCATGGTGCTCAGAGAAAAGAATAGACCTAATGCGGTTAGATCGAATTTTTAAGGGAACTAATTCTGATCATCAAAACACTGCCTCATGAATCAGCCTCAAACGGTGATGACGGATGAGCTTATTAATTATACGTATGACCAGTTCTTTAATTAATAGGTAATTAGCTTAAATCAAATGAATTAAGAAAGCTGTTGACAACCATCTTAGATGGTTAATTAACCATTTGGAGGTATTTATGGTCAGCTTAATGCAAAAATATTTGCAACTATATATATATATATATATATATGAAACTATACAACAACTGGTTAGTTAGTTAGAACAAAGATTATAGTCTTAATTAGGCGCAGTAAAGAACAAAATGGTTAAATAGTGTTTTGATATAAATAATTGTGATTTACTGCTTAATTTTTTTTTTTTTTTTTCGAAGCTATGTTAATCAGGCCTGGGGAAGAAAAAAAATGGTGAAATTAATGATTCAAAATAAATACTGGTGACCTAAAACCTAATATTAGAAGATGAGAGTTGATTAGTAGCCGCTTACCAGTTTACTATTCGAGGATATACATTTATACTTTATATACAATACATTTATCAACTAATTAATTTTTTAAAATTATATATTTAAACTCAAAATATATTAACAAATAAATAAGGTAGGTTCAAGTTCAATAATTTTGAATCTAAAAGTAGGACTAAAATAAAACACCATTAGAAGTTAAGATACCGAAGTGAAATCCTATTAAAGTTCAGAGTCATAATGTGAAAATCAAAAGTCCGAGGATCCAAATGAAAGTTGATTCAAAGTTGAGGGACCGATAGTGCAATTTATCCTACACAAATGAGTAATGTTATATGCACATTCTGAAATAAATACATAATGTATATTCTATCAATTCAGGAATAAAAATTTAATTTGATAGAATTTATTTTATTTCTGAATAGATGAAATATATATCATACATTTTATTTTTGAATATTTTAAAAATATTTTTCTACACAAATAGATATAAGGGTGATAATTTGATTGTTCTAACAATGATAGTTTGATAATTTGGTTAAAATTAATAACTTGAGAAATGCGTTATTTGGAACATTCCAACTACGCTATAACTCTAACGAGATTATTCAACTATTTGATTACCTCATCTTAATACTGACACGTGGGCCCCTACATTTTAACGGTTACATCAGGACTCCGCCCGCCAATTTTTTACATCCTTGTATATTAATATTAAGCCCGGTCAAATTAAGGGTAAAATCTTACGTAGAACCCCTCCACTAAAATATTGTAAAATAAACCCACAACTTAATTTTGAAAATTTTGAAGGTGAGAGGATCTCGATTTTAAAAAATAAAAGCGAAATTAAGGAAAGGACTTGGTTCAAAAGGACGTGTAGTTGAGAGGGTTATGATATATTTTGGTGCTTCTTCTTTCTTTTTGGTGCCACCCTCCTCCCTCTTTCCTCTAATTAATGAAATTACTTTCATTTTAGACTCTGCTCCACCCCCACTTTCTCCCCATCAAATTATATGTGAACAAGAAAGAGAGAGAAAGAGAATTATAGAGAGAGAGAGAGAGAGAGAGAGAGAGAGAGAGAGAGAGAGAGTCATGGAGGTGGTCGTACCCGTGCGCGAGCTCCGCATGGAGAGCGAGACGACGAGTCCCTACGTGAGCGCGCCCTCGAGCCCCCGCCTCTTCGCGGGCGCCGCGCCCGACGACGACGACGACGACGACGACGACAACCTCTTCGAGTTCGAGCTCGAGCTCCAGAGTCCCCGGCGCTCGAGCAACAACAACAACAACCCCTTCGACCTCCGGTTCCACTACTGCAGCGCCCCCTCCTCCCCCACACGCGCCGCCGCCCTCTTCGCCCACTTCTCCGCCCATGGAGGAGGAGGAGGAGGAGGAGGAGGAGGAGGAGGAGGAGGGGAGGGCTTCGTCCCTCGGCCCTCTTCGTCCTTCTTCTCCACCGCGTCCATGGTGCCCTTCGACTGGGAGGAGAAGCCCGGCACCCCTAAGGCCCGCTTCTCCTCCTCCTCCTCGGCCGCCGCCGAAGAGTTCGCCTTCGACTTCGAGGCCCGGGGGCCGCCGCCGGAGCTCGCCGCAGCCGACGAGCTCTTCGACCGCGGCCGCATCCGCCCCCTGAAGCCCCCGCCGCGGCTCCAGCAGCTAGCCGCGGCGGACGATCGGAGTAGCCCCGCGTCCTCGCCCCGCTCCCCGCGGATCAGGGCCCTGCTTTCGCCGCGCCGCCGACGCCGCGGGGATGACTTTGACCCCTTCGTCGCCGCCATGGCCGAGGCCACCAAGGAGCGGGGCAGGGACTCCTCCTTCGCCCCTTCTAGAAGCAGGAGTCGGAAGGGCTCGCGCTCGCTCTCCCCCCTAAGAGTCGGCGTCGTCGGCTGCCGCTCCGATCCCTTCGGTAACCCCTTCGAACCAAACCCTAATTCGAACCACCCCTCTCCCTCTCCTCCTCCTCTCCCCAACACCACCACCTCCTCCTCCTCCTCCTCCTCCTCCTCCTCCTCCTCCTCCACCTCCACCTCCACCACCACCAACACCACCAAAAAAGTGGGAAAAAGATGGCGACTAAGCGATCTCCTCCTCTTCCGAAGCGCCTCCGATGGTCGAATCACCACAAACCGAAGCAAGGACCGCCCCACCTTCAAGTACTCGTCCATGTCCCTCTTCTCCTCCTCCCCCTCCACCGTATCCCCATCTCCATCCCCTTCGAAAGTGTCGGGGGAGAAAAACGATTCCATCTCGAAGTCAACGAAGCGCGACGACCGGTCAACGAACGGGGTAGAGGAGGATACGAAGAAGAAGAGGGCGTCGTTCGCCGCTCCGGTTCATTTCTTTAGCCGCCTCCGGTCCAACCCGGTCGTGAACCGGTTCGCTCGCGGGTTCACTAACTCGGGTTAATTAATTTGGTTTCGAGTTTTTAATAATGTTCTCTACCGCTTTTTAAACTCTGTGTGTGGGGGAGGTGTATTTTGTAATTATTATTTATAAAAGTAACGGATTTCAAAAGGCATGTAAAATTTTCTCTTTATTTTTGAGTTTATTCTCTTGTTTTTGGATTAATTATCTAATCTAGTCAAAAGAGTGATTAAGTGGCATAATTATATTTGAGTGGTCATGAGTTCATAAATAATATATATTTTATTTTAGGTCTTATTTGGTGTGCTCACAAAATATATTTTCAAATCCTTCCATACTAATCGTGCGACATTTCAGCACGACTGTCACTTTCAATAAAAAAATTTTAACTGAATCTGAATTTTTTTTTTTTTTTTCATTCTTCTAGAAACAAACTTATTTATTTTCGGAGCTATTTCAAATCTGCTACGTTGATAGGGGGACAATTTTAGTTGGAAAAGAAAATCACGAGCATGGCATCTTTGAATGACCTTTCCTCATAGTTGTGATGTGGTGTGGACTGTGGAGAGGAGCACTCACTCACTCACTCACATCCTTTTATTAAAAATTGATTATTTGGGCTTTATTTTTATCTGGCTAAATTATAGAAATTTTTTTTTTATAATATTTTATTTTTTTATTTTGTCCTTCTGTCTTTTAAAAGTATATATTTTGGTCATTCGTAATTATCGAAATATGTATTTACCCCCGTCGTCACCATTCCGTGAGTGAACTGTCAATTTTTTAAAAATATTATTAGATATACTCAAAATATCCTTCAAAAATGGCGGAAAATAAATTAAAATTTATTTTCTCTCCAATATCAGGTAAGGGCATTTTCATCAATTTACTTTCTCCGTTAACGCCGTTGCCTCCTAAAGACAATTCAGTAATTACTTAAAAGACAAGGAACAAAATGAAAAAACAGAATATTAAATTTTCTGTAATTTAATCTTTTTATTTTATTTAATTTGTGCTATTAAAATAATCCATTAGGCCATCTAAGTACAATATATGTCCCAGAAATGCTTTTTATGTTTCCTACCTGTAGATATTCTCTATCTGCAGTATACAATAGTATAACTGTTGTACTGCATGCCTTGAGACTTATTATTATTATTATTATTATTAATACCTTTTGTACATCTCGGTGTATATTTTATATTTTATTCATTTTAGGATAGAATAAATTTTATTCGTCATTTTGAAATAACAAGTAAATAAATATTCATCTTAAAATAAATTTAAATATAAAATATATACCCTAAATAAAATATACATGTAGCATAGCTCTATTATTATACACTATGCCACTGCCGACAGCCAGTTTTGTTTTTATCCCATAAAAAACCCAGCATGCAACGTGCGGAATAGTGTGATATGACGACAGCTTGTAGGTACTTTCCTAATTAACTATGCAAATTTTAGTACAGTTTTCAGTTATTTTTATTTAATAATTTATTAAATATTTTTCATATTAAAATTTTAAAATAATTTTTAAAGTTTTTTAATTTTATTTTTTAAAAAAAAAATTATAAATTTTGGATAGAAATAAAAATGACGCATGACTAAGAATTGAAATTCTGAAATGATGCGTTATTAAAGAGCTGTGCACTAAATTTGTTTTCAAATTCTAACGAAAGCAGTTTTATGCAATTTCGTGAAAGAGTAAGTAGTGATGGCAATCATTCACTGCATTAAGAGGAGAATAGTCACAATTATGTCGGCTTGCTTTTGCCCCTGGTAAAATTATTACTGTGAACTTCCAACTCCAAAAATGTAAAATTTTTGGAATTAATTTTATACAATTTTTTTTGTGAATATATCTGTTGGGCTGAAAAGTCACTGTCCGTAATCAGTCCGTGGGGGTGACCCTCTGAGTGTGATACGCCATATGCTAAAGGGATCAAGCGATCAGATCGAGGAAGAATCTGTTCTGCCAGATTCTTTTCAATCAAACTCTTATAGAATTCGGCCTAGATTAGCCGAACTGGAATTTGGAGTCAAGAATTGGACAAAGATAAGGAGCCGATTAAGAATTTGTATTAATTGGAGTGTGGTTATAAGAATAATTAGGAACCGCGCGATTACAAATTAATCTACTCCTTGGAAATGCGGTAAAAGTTATCTAGAAAAACAAGAAATACAAATATGAAAGAAATGAAAAAACATGGGTGATCGCTAACTTATGAGGTTGTAGGATTTCTTTTTCTTCGTTGGTTCGTTTATTTATATATTTACAAACCAAGTGTCTAACCGTCGATTTTAGTAATCGGCGTGATCTAAAAAGAATCATCGTAAATTCCTCATCTACTTTTTTTTGAGTCGAATTTTCTCAACAGGATGGTAGTCGTTTTTTTTTGTCTAAGTTCATCCTCCAATCGACGCGCCGAAGCGTGATCTTCGGCGCTTTCCAATGCTGGGCGTTGCTTGCCATTTCAGAGTCAGTTACGAGATTCGCGCCCAAATCTCGCACTCCTTCCTTCAAGAGTCTTTTCTTCTGCGGCTCGAGTAGCCGAGAGTTGACCATAATTTCGCCTCTTTCGTCTCTTGACTAAGGCGGTCTGGTGTTTGTCTTCGGTCGAGGTCGGTTCTGGATGAACCGATAATTCTCTTGTTGGCCGCTTCTCCTATCGGCTGATACTTTTAGCTGATGGCGCATGTCGTGTGCCGCGCTCTCACGCGATTGAGGTCGGTCTTGGTCAAGATGCGGGTCCCTCTCATTCTCCTGTCGGCTGATGTCTTTGGCAGATGGTATACGCCACATGTTATGTCCCAAGTTGGTGAAAATTTTGATCTCAACAATATCGAATAACAAATATATCTATATAAGTTTAATTTTTTATATTTATTTTTTTAACAATTCTAAGTTGTTCATATATATATTTCCCTACCGGTAATATATGTTAGAAAAATAAAAAATAAAAAATAAAAAATACTTCTTGTACATCTTACATCCAATCCATTTTAATATGGAATGAATTTCACTAGTCACTTGAAAGTGATTAGTGAATAAATTTTCATCCTGAAATGGATGAGATATATATACATCGTATACTCAATTTTGGATATACGAATAGCATTGCTCTAAAAAAATATAATTAATTATAAGTTAATTACTTAATCTTAGTTAGTTAGTGATATAAATTTATTTATTTTTTTAAAAAAATATTTTTGTACTATTCTAACAATTAAGATTTTTAAAAAAACATACTTAAAAGGGTAAACTTGTATATGTAAACTTGTGCAGGTACGTAGCCTGGTCCATGAGCCCTACATGCATTATAACATTATTGGGAGGAGAATTTTTTCCTTTTTTTTTTTTTTTTAAGACAAAGCAAGTATTGAATTAATTAATAAAAAGCTTTTGAATATCCTTGTCTTTCTCATGATAAGTTTCTACTTTGTTTTGGGTATCAATTAACTATTATTATATTAGATAAATGAACATCAACTATGATTATATTAGATTAACAAAGCTTATATAACATTAGATTTACATTGATGGAATTTTTATAGTTAGAAAATATTTTGTTTGATAAAATGTTGTTAATCAGAGCTCCCAACTTGAAATCTCTCAACAATTTTTCTCTACATCTTCCATTTTCAACTTTTGCCGCATAAATTTAGATTTTTTTATAATTATGATCATATATCAAAAATAAAATCAATACTGACAAAAAAGAATCATATGACTAAAAAAAAATTAATCTCGTTGGAAGCAATACTGCACCGAGCATTTCCGTAATACTGTCGTAGTATATACACGCATAATGTACTAATATATTTATATATGACATACGGATTTTTTTTGTTCAATATAAAATAATTATTAATATAGATCTTCCACAATATTGACCTGCATATATTATTAGGAAAATACTAGATGTACATCCTAAATGGGGTGTACATCTTACATCCACCTTATTCTGGAGTGAGGTGAATTTTATTCGTCATATCGATGTGACGAGTGAATGAATATTCATTTTAAAATAAAGTGGATGTAGGATGTACACCCTATTTTGGAATGTATACCTAGTATTGCTCATATTATTAATGCACTGAAAAACTCATATAATATTTAGAATTTTTTATTTATCCTTTATTTTAAGTGCACATCTGAATTTTTTTTTTTATATAAATACTCTTTATCCCACTGTTCTTGCCACTATTTGCAAACAGGGATAAAAAATGGCTAGAGATAAAAGTTTAAAATAATTCTTACTTAACAGGTTATTCTGAGATAACCCGTTAAGAAATATTTCAACCCACTCTGGAATAGAATTTATACCTCAGGGTCGTGAATGATTTTTTTTTTTACATTAGCTTATCTTCCAATCGGAGACTATATGAACATGAAGCTATGTAATCTGCGATATGTAATTATTTTTATTTACTAATTATTATTTACTAAAATATACTATAAAATATAAAAAATTATTTTATTTACTAATTATTATTTACTAAAATATACTATAAAATATAAAAAATTATTTTGTTTAGGTGAAATATAATTTATTATTTATAATTAAATTATCATTTTAATTAATTTATAATAATTAAAATTAATTTATATATATATATAAGGTAAGAATAAAATTAGTATTTTGATAAAAAATCTATCATCTTTTTTTACTATTCTCTACTATGTCATAATTTTAACTAAGCATAATTTTTTCTATTCCAGAAAATACCAACTTTTAAACCAAACGTAATTTAACTTTTATACTTAATTATTCTGAAATAGTAAATTATTTCAGATATAAAAAAATTTATACTTTTTAAATTTATATTCGAACCAAAAGGCCCTTACTTTAAAGTTATATTTGAAAGAATTTGAAAAATATATTTGAGAACATTTTTTTTTTTTTTTTTTTTTTTGATGGAAAGGACAATTTTCTTTTGAGTGATAGATATAAAAGTTGAAAATTTTATAGGGGTATATAGGTAATTGCTCTTAAAAAATACATAGGAATAAGGAGGGCATAAGCCAAAATCCGAAGAAAAAAAAAAAGAAAAAGAAGAAAAAAGAGGGTGCTCAAGTGCAAAGATAAAATATTGAGTGGTTATGAAGCATCGCGATTTTCCCAGATTACTTTTCTATCTAAGTCAACAACGGCGTCGGTGCAGAGAACGACGACCAAACTCTTTGCATCTTCAAAAGGAAATCAATTACTGGAACAAATCACCACAACAAGCTCACTAAAAAGAAGAGCATGCAAATCATGTGGAAAAATATGTTTTTAAGAGAGATTTTAAGTTGTGGTTTACACAAGAAGGTCAATACAACGATCCTTGCGTAGAACATCAGTGTTTCTACTTTCTAGTGGCAAGAAACTGCAGCTGAATAAATCTTTTTTTTTTAATTGAAGTTACTTATTTAATTGAGGTAGTCACTCCACTAGTTGAAAATTTATCTAAAAATTTTCCTTAAAGAATTTACAAAATGCGTCGTAAATGCTCAGTGGATTAGATACTAACCTAGTTACGCTCCATTTAAGCAAATTTGAGAGTCACTTTGACACACCAAATAATCATGAGCAACACAAAAATTGAGATAATGTTCTAGTACTTAACCATCATTATACGAGACGACTCCGTATTTACTTGGCATAACATCTAACATGTTGACTTAAAAATAGGTAAACACAAATATTGAAGAAATATGTTCTCTCATAGCACGCGAAGTAAAATGTTGTCGCTAAATCTGCGTATGCTAAAAGATATGATCATTGAGAATACATGACTTTTCCATTTTACAGCAACTGTTTTCATCATTTCAAACTACTGGCAAACAATGTTACATTCATCAAACTTGTTTGCTCACATTTTTATCAGATTTAAACAACAATGTTGGTTATGCTTATCAAACCATACCTTTGATATATCCAGAGAAGTTTTCACACATTTACTCTATCCAAGTTGATATGACTTGTAGAGCCCCAATAGCGGCTTTTCTCTCTCTTCCACACGTTTTCGTGCAGCCTCTCGCGCTTTGAGAGCGACTTCTTCCTCTTTTGTCGTGGCCTTGGGCTTCTCATTGTCTCTTTTCCTCTTATTAACAGCAATCGAAGACGGAGCAGCACCTTTAATGGATCGCGTAGGGTTCAACGATGTTGAAACTACCCTGCCTGGAGCTGGACCTCCTTTACCTTTGGAGCCCGCTCCATCTTCTACTTTAGCTTTACTTTGCGAAGAAGATTTAAATGCCTCTTCTTGTGTAACCCATTTACCTGTTTGGCCAGATTATTTCAATAATAATTGAAGTCAGGGAAATAGAAATCCTCAAATTCAACTACAAATTAGGCACACAAATAAGAAAATGTTTGGTGAGTGATACAAGTTTTAAAGAAAGTACCTAGATCATTGGAGTAGTATAAACCAGAATTTGCATCATAATAGAACCCATTAGACTTGTTATAGTAGTATCCCGAACCCGCATCAAATTCATAACCTATAAAAACAATAGATTCGACGGTGTTATGACCAAGAAAATGCGGAAAACATTAATATGCCAATGCTTACGCCATAAGTTTGATATTGTAAATCAATATTGTAAATGCTAGTAAGCCAATATAACCTGTTTTGTAAATTTACATAATAGACCGACTGGAAATTCATACGGCCGAGTTGGTTAATTTTAATACTTGCTAAATGCAATGAGTAACAAGTAAATTTTTTGTACGTCCAGAACGTGACATCAATCACCTAGGAAAGTTTCTTATCTCCGAAAAGGAGTTAATTTGAGCCTTATAGCTGTATCGAAAAGAAAGAGCATCAGAGAAGGTACGTCCCAACGTAGTTTAAGGTAATGTGGAACAAACAACTCTTTAAACTTGAAAAAGAATGATTAAAAAAGTCCAAGTGACAGATCATGCTCCTTCAGAGTTTTTCAGGTATAGCGAATCTAAATGCTCTTCTGGAGTTCTCAAGTAACAACGACACTAAATGCTCTGCTAGAATAAGAACAACTGATTCATTACCATCTCCCGGTGCTGCCGAACTAGCACCGCTGCCAGATTTCGATGCCTCTTGGAAGGATGCTACATCCTTTTGATAGCTACGCTTAGCTTTCTGATAAGAAAAAAGGCATAAAAAAACTGTTATACATCAAGAAATCTTCTAAGCAAAGTGCTGCAAAATAGATTATCTGCTCGAGGAAAGACCTATAGAAAAGCTCAAAATCATTAACTATTATTCAGTCAAAGCTTACAGTTTCTATTTGCTCCAGGGCTCGAGCTGCTTCCTTCTGCTCTTTCTCCCTTGCGGCACTTTCCTTCCGCATATTAGCCAGCCTCTTAGCAACATTGTCCTTGTGGCGCTGACCGAGTTCATGTGTTCTGATGCTTAAGGGATTGTTAGCAATGTAAATCTTGCAAAACTCGCACCATTTATTTCCCTGACTAACCCAGTACTGCAAAATACGCAAAAAAGAAGAGTTATCAACAGAAACTAATGCAATTTTGAGATAGAAATATGTACATAAATAGTTACAAGCATTATACTTGATAACTTGTCATAACCAAGCTATAATAGTTGTGAAAAGGATAGTCAGCAAAAAGCTTAAACTCCTAAAACATATATCAAAACAGAATTCTATTATCACCACTATCTTATGTTTTAAAAAGTACTTGAACTTAACTGAAATATCATATGACATGACCCAATTATGAGTTGCTTGTGGTTAAGGTGCTGTGGGAGGGGGCCGTGCCAAGCACTTGCTGGTACGGAATAGGACTGTACATGCTGGGCCGTGCCAACATGTGCTATTCAGAAACATACCTATGTACCGACACTCAAAAGCGTGAAATATTTATTTTTTTTAGCATCAATATATTCTAACTGTTTATTATATATCTTAATAAAATCTTTTGCACTTTATTGGTACAACTACTTGCTAATTTCAAAGAAACGAAGGGTTTTGAACCTCAACATCAGCACGGAAGTCGTATCGTGCCGATATTTTATCAAATACGGTATGGCACGATGGGCACATATATGCTTGCTTGTACTTATTAATAAGCATTTTGTTAAAAAACCATTGGCCATATAATTAAGAAACTCCATTGTATTCTCCGGAAAACACGATACTCCTACAATCACTAAAACAACTCGAGTTGTCGATTCTCCGGTATGAAAATCCTTATGACGCTACGGTGCACTATTAGAACCAATTCCTGAACTAATTAATGAGCTACTTATGGATGATCACCTGGTCTTTAGTATAAAAATATGTTCAAATTATACACCCAAAAGAAGTTTACAAGTATATTCCCTAAATTTATTAAAAGGTACTCAACTTAATGCTCTATAATTGTTATGTACTAATGAAATTAACATAAGTTCGCTGTAACTATTATAACCAAGTGATTGGATAGTTAATATACTATCTTGTTTAGATATGATTTTTTTTCTTAGTACAAAATTAACAACAAACGAGAATCTACGCATTCATTCGCTAAAAAAGTAACCAAATAATAGGAAAAAAAGAGCATTATAAGTAGGGTTTGAGATCAAAATTTTCGTAAACATGGAGATCAACCACTGAATCGCCTTAAAATATTCCAAAAAAGAAGTAAAATAATAGGAGTCAAGTACACAAAAACAAGCAAAATAAGCCTCAAAATAGGATCTTTGCATACATTATACACCAAAGAAGTATACGAAAAGAGAGAGAGAGAGAGAGAGAGAGAGAGAGAAAAATCACCTCCGTCATGTTGAAAAGGATCGATTAAACTGAGATTTATTTCGCGGAATTAGGAAATTGTTGGGCTAAATCTTCAGGATTAGCGAAAGAGTTCTCCCCAAGAGATCGAAGAAACCCTAATTCGCAAGATTCTCCACTTCGGGGGACGAAAATTGGGAATCACGTGCTTTCCACGTGAGCGGGACATTTTAAATCGAAAAGTGGGGGTTCTATATAGCCATGGGCAAAATGTGCGGAGATCCCTCACGTTTACTTCAATTTTAAATAGCACCACAATTTTTTGAGAAAAATTTCAATTATTTATTTATTATTATTATTATTATTATTATTATTATTATTATTTTTAGAATGAACTAATATGCATCATTTCATTCATTCATTAAATGGAACTTAGCAACAAACTAAAACAAATAAAAACCGCCAAAGTAAAAATAAATTAATTAATTAATTAATCAAATCAAGAGGGAATTAGCCTTTTTTTGATATAGGTAAAAATCTCAATAAGGAAAATTTTCTTCTTCAGTTGATTCAGAAATCTGAAAGAAAACTGAGAAGATAAAAGGCATAACTTTCGAAGATCATCCATAATATGTTTGATTAAGAATAATAATCGAAAATAGGTACTTTTAATATTTAAATAATTTTAATTGTCAAAAAAATAATTAAATTAAAATTAAAATAAAAAAATATAAAAAAATTTAAAAGGGGGTTTGCATGAGGTCAAGAGGATCATCATCAATTAATCAAGAGCTATTTGATGGATTATCCAGAGTTTTTTGAATCTTCGCATAAGATAAAGATATGGTACATTCATCAATGAAAATAACCGCGAACATGATACCAATTACACAATCAAATGATCCAGCAAGTAGCCAAGAGTTTAATCAAAGTTATCAATTTTGATAGGAGTGATCTGATCAGCCACTTCGAATCGCCCCACTAACCGAGCGAAGAACACCATTGCCTGCTCCAGAGTAAACTTGATGTTCTCAGCCTGTTAAGAAATGAATGCATTAGGCATGTCAAGCAAAAGGGGAAAAAATGTCAATCTAAACCATTAACAATAACATGGTCTTTTCCAGAAACCTTGCGGAACCCATGTTGCTCCCCTTCATATTCAACCAATGCAACAGGCAAGCCTTTTTCTTTCAAGGCGTTATAAATCTTACGCGCTTGATCCGGTGGCACAATCTGCGCAAAATTTGAAGAATAGGACAAGTGTTGCAACAACAGCATGAGCAAATAATACGATCGAGAGACCTTTCGAGGAAATTATCGCTCGTAGTTATACCTTGTCATCTATTCCTTGAAATAAAATCACTGGACAGGTAAATTTATCAACAAAGTTAATTGGCGATTTCTCAAAACAATCCCTTTCATTTCCTGAAAGAACATGTGGAGAATTTCAGGAGTTAAGAAACAATAAAAGAGACTTTCTAAATGGTGATGCATTGTTGACATGAAAATATGTCCATTTGCTCACCAACAAGATTATCAGTGTAGTGGGATTCAAATTTGTGTGTCTCTGCTCTCAGTAAAGACAAATCAGCTACCTGCAAAGTTATTGTCCAATGCAAGCAACCATAAATTCAGCAATGAATAGCGTCTGGTGAGAGTTGTATGAATAGCAAAAAGAACAACTATCCGAGTATAACTAAGATGAATCTAGTGAAATAGAAACTTACACCATACAAGGAAGCACCAGCTTTAAAAGTATCTCTGAACGCGAGGCATGCTAATGTTGTGTAACCACCAGCTGATCTGCCTGTGATGCAAAGTCGTTGTCCATCTACTTTTTCACATTCCACCTTTGAAAACCAAATTAATGATAGGTGTATAAAGTTCAGATATGCAATGTGGAATGTTTTAACGCTTTGAGAAGATAATAAAAATGCCGCAGAAGATGGTACCAGATATCTAGCACAGCTGCAACAGTCATTAACATCAACAACACCCCATTGCCCCAACAGTCTTTCTCGATATTCTCTCCCATAACCTACAAAATATATCCTTGGAAACTGATGATTACTTGTTTAATTTCATATTGATAATGCGTGCTATGAGCATGAAGATGGTTAGTTAAAACCTAGGACAAAGCATGGATTAGCTGCTCGTCTATCTTTGGATGATAAACAAGCTAAGCAGTGAGAAGCCTGCATAATGCACAAAGGAGAAGTTCAAGAACAAACCAGTGCTTCCTCCATAATTAACATCGACGAAAGCCCATCCTCGACTTGTCCAATACTGAATGTTAAGATCAAGAATTCCACGCGTCTCAGCTGTAGGCCCTCCTGCAGAGATAGTTAAAAAACTTCAACAGAAGTATAGTAACACATCAACCATCAAAAAGCTTCTATAATTAATTTAGCAACTGAACCTTTAGAGGAGACCTAAAAGGTAACTTAAATTTGCTACCTTACACTGACTTTGTTGAAGGATTTCAAGATTCTTAGCTCAATCCAGGGAGCTCCCTTTGGCTCAGGCGTGTAATATAGATCTGACTAGAAACAGCTAGGTTTATATCTAGCCTAAGTCTACTCAGAAATGTGAAAACATATACACAAATTAACAGCCACACTAACAAACAATTCTAATATCTTTTGCAATACAATAAACAGCAGAGAACGAACATTTCTAAGTGAACCTAATAGATGTAGTACTCTCTGAGCTGATTCATGGCTCCAAGTCTGTCTACCTATGTATTGTAATTTACATGATAAACTAATCATTTTTAGATCCTTTTTGCAACCAAAAGTATGAGATAATTGGAAGAAATGCTACAAGAGGATAAAGTGAGTAATAGTAGAAACTAGTGAAGGCTTTTTCTCCTTTAAATTAACAAGTCACAACAAGGTACCATGTGTTTTGACCAACAATGGGGGCTTCTCATCAGATGAACCTTGAAAATTGGGATTTGTAGGTGGGTAGAAATAAGCATAAGCACTCTGACCAGGAATCTCTGTAGGAAATTTGATAAGTTCTGGCAGGCTGAAGTATGGTTTGTATTTAGTAACATCTGGAGAAGAAGACCAAACTATTGAGAACGCTGTTGCCTTCGATAGCGATTCATTCAAGGTCACCTAACAAACAAACGGATGTTATACGTTCATCCATAAATACTAATCATATAGTGTTACTTCTTACAAAATGAATATTGTAGTTTAGCAACCTTAGCAACAGACAATGGGTGAGTTGCTGATGCTCCTTCCACGTAAAAGTAGTCTGATCCAGCAACCTGCCAAATCCAGTGCATTGAAGTATTTTCAACATTATCATCATCAGCTAAAGTTTCTTAGGTCTTAAAATTAAGCGAGTTGATGTAAAAAATATGTTATAACTTAAAACAACAACTACCCTAATTTGTTAACTGCTCCAAACAGTGATACAAGATTTTGGAACATACAACATTAGTAACATCAGACAAGGGAATATCAAGTAACGAAAAGGATCCCGAAACGTAGTCCAAAATTCCAAGGTATGACCTTCCGTTCTGCCTGCATGAGATAAATCACATATTATACTTTGCTATATATAAAGAAAAAAGGAATGAATGGTAAAGAAAATAAATATTGTTGAAACCTGTAACTGCAGACGATACTATTATGTTCACCATTTCCTCCAACAAAATCATAAGAGCTGGTACCGAAAACCCATAGTGGTCTTGCGAATTCAGCATTCATGGGATACACTGGCACAATCTCATTTTTGTCTTCAATCTGCAACCAAAGGAAGCAAAAAGTGGATAACATTAATCCCAATTCCTAAGGCGGCCAAAAATGAAAGAAAAAAAAATGATAAAACATAGATAATATAAAATGTGATTTAACAGTTTGGGAGACTAACTTCATCACGCTACCTATTACTTTGGATATATATATATATATATATATATATATATATATATATATATATATTACACCACCTGAGCTTAATGCTGTCAATAGAACAGATAATTTTTCCCTTTCTAATTATAGACATTTAGCATGGTCTAGCCAGTAATTTTGCTAAGTCAAACACAACCTGAAATATTGATAAATGAGCAATAATAGTATAGTAGACAGATGGAAATAGAACTGAGCAAATTTTGAGCTACTGTAAGAAGATTAAACTGTAGAATAGCAGTACCCATTTATATATATTCCAGAACCCCGTCCTTCTATCGGTCATGAAAAACAGCTCCCCTACAAATTTAAAAGAAAAAAAAATCTCAATAAGGAAATTAGGTTCTTCGGTTGATTAAGAAGCCTGGAGAAAAACTGAGAAGATGAAAGGCATACCTTTCGAAGACCATTTGGGCTCAGTCGGAGATTCCACCAACAAAGGGTCACCACCAGTGACACATACCCGCTTGTATAAGTCTCTGTACAGAAGCAATATCAGCCAGTGCTGCATTCAGAAGTTGCAGTGGCTCTAAAGGGGAACATAGAAAAAACAAAGACTAGAACATATGTATCACATAAAAAATAGAATGATAACTTCTAATGATAGATATACCAAAGAAAACACAGATCACTGTTCTGACAAGGAGGACAGCTTGTCTGAAAGGTAGAGAACCTTGGACTCGCAGAATTTACACTTTCTTTAAAACCTGGCTATTTTGAGAATTATGCAAGCCATAGCAGTGAAAAAAGCTATGGTTTTTTTCACTCAACAAGCTATTTCGACAACAATCTGTATATTAAAAATATAATGATAATAATTCTGAACTCTTTGCTATGGTTTTAGATCTCTCTTGATGTAAGTTCCAACTTTCGAGCAAAGGCAGTAAACTCACTTCCAAGCAATATATGACGTGATTGGATGCCCGTAGTGTAATATATCATGGAACTATAATATAGTTTGCACAAGTAGACGGCATCAAACACATTAATACATAGCTTGCTAAGAAGCATCAAAGATATCCATCGAAATATGAATGATTCTGCTAAACAAACTTTGGCACTAGTTTATTTACCTTTCTTGCATCTCAAGTTATTCATATAAATGTGGAAATTCTGACATTCAGCTCAAGAAACATCAGTGCTTACCCACTTTCAGAGACGTATCCAACCCAAAGCTCTGCTTTGTCCCAGTGCATGTTTGGGTGACTCCACTCAACCCATGCCATCCGTTTTCCACTTGGATCAACACGTGGAAAAGCATAGAAATCATTGCCGCTAAGTAGCACTTTTGGTTCTTCAATAATATTCAAAAAGAAAAGAAAGTAGGGAAAAAAAAGGATACTAGGTAAATAAAAAAGCATGGTTATTCAGAACTAGTAAAAATCAAATAACCAAACATGAAGCTGCATACCATGAATATCTCCATTACTCAAGTGTATTGCAACAATGGTTGTAGTTGGATTTAAGGTACTTGTACGATGATCTATCAAAATATTGAAAGATAATTTCATTAAACAAAATTAAGACTAGAATCAGTTGAAAGTTAAATTGGTACCGTATTAACAACCTTCCATTACAGTAATAAAACGATGGAAGAGAGGATCAAAGACACCATCAGCATAACGGACAACAGGTTCCCCATAATCTGGTGTTAAAGGTATTGGAGCGTGATTCCCTGACAGAAAAGAGAGAATAGGAAGCAAATAATTCAATCTTAGAGGACCTAACTGCTTTTTAAAGTTGAAAATAATTAATGGAGCACGCGAGATTCAGTAATATTGAAATAACAGGAATCAACTGGAGATTTTGATAAAGTTTATCAAACAGCAAAAATAGTTCAAAAAAGCAAAATATCAAACCACCAGATAACAAGCACCAAATAAATTAATAGTTGTCTAAAATTCCCAACAGAGAAATAATAGAGCTATAACACAGTGATTGGTGAACTATACAGGCCATGTAAACAGGAAAGTAACCCTACCATACTTCTCTGCAATTGACAATTTGGGCATAGTGGAGAGAAAAGGAAAGGCAAAAATACAACTTGAACTCAACATCAATGAAAGCATTTTAGCCATAAATGATAAATAACACTTTTTAAAAAAAACAAATGGCTAGTTGTTGACCAGAGAATCGAGTAGATTGATAATTGAGAGCTTCACCTCCAGCTGTTTGCTTGTATAAACGTTGATCTTTATAATTGGAGAATATAATGACATTATCTCTAACTGCAAATGCACCCCCTCCATACTCTTGGGCCAAAGTCCGAGCCGAAAACTCTGAAGGTACAACATCCAACGGCTTATCTTCCAGTTTTTCAGCCTCCTTTACTATAACTGCACGCCTAAACAATACCTACTTGAATTAAAACGTGACATATTATAAAATCCAATATTAGGAACAAATAAATGAAGAGGACAAGTTAATCGCACAGCAGATTACCCATGTAACCACAAAAAGTAAGAGTTATAATATGAACTTCAACTAAATTTCATAACAGAAATGAACTCTTAGTGAGCAAAAAGAATCACGGTATGAAAGGACAATTTAACATACCAAATACACCGTAGCTTAAAGAAAATTTGTTTTACACACTACCGTATGGTACTCAAGATTACAAATTGCAAAGTAAACTTCTAACAATCAATACATGTGAGCCGGTCCAACAAAGAAAATTGTATCGTCCACTATGTTCTCGTGAGAGACGAGATATAAACATCATAGATATAAACATCATAGATATCTATTAATGATATTGCAATCCTGTTGTATGAGGGTTTTCAGGGTAAATTGAATATATTTGAAGAAAAGAAGCAAATGAATTTGACAAATTTCTACCTACTGCCTCATTAGACCAAGAATGTTAACCCTTTTCCTACCAGATTCAGATTACTTTTTATGTAATAACTGTACTAAAACAAAGTCATTGTATAATTTTTAGATTCTAGTTTACGTGATGCAACATATCCGACCCAAACTGCATGCTCAACCTTGTTCTAATCTCCGTTTTATCCAAACAACTCAAATAATTTACATATTTCAAAAAAAAATTTGAACCTAAAACATTAAAATCGCATTCAGCTTTATCGTTTGCTCCATTTCAAGAACACCGATAGGGTTTTTTGCATCCCCGCGCCAGGGTTCTAGGATCAATACAATTCGAATTAAGATTTAAACTAAACCGTAGAGCGACCGCGGCATACCCTCCTTCGCCGGGGCGCGTCTCGATCCAAAGGAGGCGCCCGTCTCCGCCGAGTGCGACTCCGCCGAGTCTCTTCTCGGCGCCGGCGACGACGTCGGCGGTGATCGGCGACTTCCACGAGCCGTACGGCGCCGAGGCCTTCTCCCCGGCGCCTGCCTCCGACGCCATGGACGACGACGACGACGACGAGGTCAGGGACGAGCTCGGGAGGGGCGAGGAGGAGACGCGCGGGATCCGTGCGTTGAAGATCGTGCGGAAGAGATGGTGGCGGCGCGGGACCGGGAAGAGGAGAGTGATAGTGGCCCAACGAGCCGTTGTCAACGTCGCGGCCATTAATAAAGGAATGGGATTAGGTGGCGTTTTGGTCAAAAGATATTCGTTAAAATAAATAAAATAAAATAAGTTTTAAATAAATAAACGTTTCGCTAGGAAAGCAACGGGATCGGCTCGTAACCGTTAAAATATTTTGGTCACAATTATTTAAATTTTAAACAAATAAAGTTTAAATTAATATAATGGTTTGAGATAATATACTTCAGAGGAATAAATTTATAATTTAGCGGGTTTGGTTTCAATTAACTAAATTCAAATTTAAAATCTAGCTCGTGAAATAATAATAATAATAATAATAATAATAATAATATAGGGGAACATGGTATCTCGTTTTATAATATATTTTGTCGCTGGTAATAAAGATTTTTTTTCCTTTGTATTTAAAATTTTCAGTATTATGATTAGAATAGGATTGGAACTGAGTGGGATTTGGGTCAGATCATTTAAAATCCCACCCGAAAAAAAAAAAAAAAATTGTAGTTGGATCGGGCTTCTATCTAAAAAAAATTAGGCTTGGCCCAGATCCAAGCCCAGAGTCCAATATCTATCGGGCTTTGTTTAAGCCCATTTGATACATTTGTCGACATCTAATCCATCTATATATTTATTTTGTATTAAATTGAAATAAAATATTTAATTTTATAGATTCACATAAAAAAAAAAAATAGTTATAAAATATCTTCGTATGGAAACTAGATATTTATTTATAGAGCAGGAATGGTGTGTTGTTGGACTCCGTGCTCTTAAGCAGTTTTCGATGATGAAATTTTCGAATCGACGATCAGTTTTGTTAAATTTAATCTAGCATATTTGAATTATTTTAAAAATAAATTTTATAATTTTTTTGTTATTTTCTATCTAGTGATCGAAATGAATAAAAATGTACGACTAAAAATAAAAATTTTATAAAAATTATGATGTAGCATTAAAATTTTTGATTATATATATTGATTTTGTTGTAAATAGTATAAAAAAATTTCCATCAAAATTTTATTTAATTTAAGTACTTTTACACCGTTCAACATGTAAATAGCTCACACACATCAACTATTAAAACTTAATGATTTTAAACTCTTTAGATTGCTAGGTAGATGATAACGAAAAATTAAAAACTTTATTTTTTAGATTCTTCAAATATGCTAGATTAAATACAACGAAATCTACCGTTGATTTAAAAATTTCGTCATAAAAAACGACTTAGAAATACGAAAATCTCCGTACTCCTAATAGCATACAAACCCTACTCTTTATTTACATATAAAACATATCCTCATATATATTTTATATAAAACTAGACTACTATATTATCGATAACACCAAATCATTAATGCTGTTAACTTTGTTTAGTTCTGAATCCAGTTCCGAGATAATGCTCGTTAAATAATCTACTTTTTATTAAATTAAGATATAGTAATGACTTAAACATTCAATTGACTTAGAACCAAAACACTTGATTTCATTTGAAAACTTAATTGAAACCTGGGATACAAAATTATCTCTGCTATTTTGGAGCCATATATACCTGTATAACATTCTATTACATTCTAAGAACAACACAAATAATAATAATAATAATAATAATAATAATAATAATAACAACAACAAGGAGCTTTATAATGGGCTTGTTTAGATCCGGTATAGTTCTTCCAAACGCACCAGAAATTAATTGATATAGCTGGTTTCAGTACAACTAGAATAAGTGAGAATTACTGTTCTTATTCTTTCCAATCATCCTCTTATTTTTTTCTTAAATATTTTTTCACGTCTATCGAGACACCATCTCTCATCTCATTATTACATAATAAAGTTTGAGAGCAAAAAGATAATTTATCTTAATTAAAACTCTTTATTTCTTTTATTTCTCATTTTCATACCAAACACAAAATTTTTTATCCCTGAAATCATTTCAAACGTTTTTTTATACTAATTCCGTATTTTATACTTATCCTTGAAATAGCTAGTTCCATCTTATTCCGTTACCAAACGAGCCCTTTCAAAGAGGTTTAGGCCTCGCAAAGTCGTTTGGGAAGCACAGAGAACTTCATGAGCCCGATTTTGCAATGGATGCCGTTTCTCTCCCCGCACGCAAAGTAGTGAGGCTTCCTCTTTCTTAACACAAACTCGAATCCCTGACCACCTCCTTGCATCACGTTCCCGACGACTTTGGCTTTGCTGAGATCGCATGCCAAAAAGCTACGGAGATTTTTCATCAAGTACACACTATGTGGGAACGTAGTGTTATTCGGAGGATCATACTTGAACACTGCAGTTATTATTGAGTGACTGTTATGTTCTTAACAAATAATTTCAAGAGCTTACAAATATAAACCTTTCAAAGAAATGCACTTTGGATATATTCAAATGAAGCCACTTATAAATTTAGGGGCAATTTTTTATATATTCCTAAAAATTTTTCTGTTTTTAGATTTATCCTTCTTAAAAGGCTAATATTAAAACTACCCTTCTTACGTTCCAACTTCTTTCTAAAATACCTTTAAAGTTAAACTCTGTTAGTGTATCATTTGGAGCTGCTGTTATCTGTGTAAAATTACTATTTTGCCCTTTTAAATATACCCTTCTACCATAATCAACTTTTCTAGGTATATCCCCGATTATTATTTAACTCTAGTTAACTTAACAAAGGAAAACGGTAGGGGTATTTTTAATAACGGTGTAACGTATGAAGAATGTATTGGAAAGAAAAAAATAAGAGGGATAAATCAGATATTTTTTCAGATTTCAGGGGTACACAGACAATTATCTCTATACTTTATTAATGGTTTATCCTAATTTTACTTAATTTCTTATTAACAACCATTCACTAAGCTCATCAGCATTTTCACAAGAGGTTTAACCCGCCCCAATATTTATTTTATATTATTTAACATAGTTTTATCAGCATTTTTAATTAAAAAATTCAGCTCATATTGTAATGGTAGTTACAAAAGCAGACAATAATTAAAACTCAGTGATTCATTGAAATATGCAAAAATATTATATATTTTTTTCTTTGCACTTTCTAAAATTTGGATGATAATATGTATCTAGGAATTCCATATAAATAAAAAAAAATATTTATTTTATATTATTTAATATAGTATTATAGTAGGAGACCATGAGTTCAAGTTCTATTAGGTTCGTAGCATTATTTAATTTTTTCTCATTTAATAAAGTTCACTCTTAGGTGTATTAAAAAAAAAATTAGTCTAAACATAAGAGAGAGTCATTACAAGAAAATTAATATTTTAATTTTTTTTTAATATTTAATAATTAATGCTTAAAAATATTTTAATATAGTCTAATGCGATATTTAAAAGTGACAGCTAAAATATTTTACGGTACATGTATAATAACACTTATGTCGAACACTGATAAAATATATTCTAACGCTTTAAAACATCAGAATTTTTTAGAATCCTGACATTTTAAAACGACGAAAAATTAAAAAGTTAATTGCATACGGCTCCCTGTAAACGTATCGAATAACAGATATATCCCTACAAAGTTCAGCTTTTCATATTCATCCTTTCAAAAGTCCAACGTTGTTCATATATATCACTACCGTCTATCTCTGTTAGAAAAATCTAGTTAACCGTAGTTTAAATACTTAATCTTCATTAGTTAGTGAGATAAATTTACCTTTCTATCTTTCCAGATATTTCTACATTATTTTTTGAAGGGACATTTTTGAAATGACAAAACTGTCATTTCACATATAATCTGTTAAAAAATAAACAGTGAACTAACGATAATAAACCGGTGGGATATATATGAATAACGTTGGACTTTTGAAAGGATAAATATGAAAAGTTAAACTTTGTAGGAATATATCTGCTATTCGATATGTTTATAGAGAGCAATATGCAATTAACCCAAAATTAAAAATAATAATAAAATTTATTATTTAATAAATTAATTTGATACAGCAGCAAACATCGTTATTTTTCTATTAAATTTTTTTTATAATAAATATTAAATATAAAATATATAAATACTGTTCTTCAACTATTTAAATTTTTTTTTTTAACAAAATAGTTATTGCGTATTATTTAACCATTCCTGCCGAACACTATCAAATATAGAGAGAGAAAGAGAGAGATTACCCAATGTGTCATTTTGAAAGAATGGAGCATTTTTAATAGCCCAATCAGTGTAGTTGTAGCCGAAGGTCCAAAGCGCAGAATCACCTACAATGAATCTATCTGCAAACGATTTCTCCGACGTATTCAAAATGACAGCCAAGAAAATGGCTATTCCAACACCGCTAATGCCGCTTCTAAAACCCATCACAACCATAGAAAGAGAGAACTAATTATACTAGAACAAATGAAACTGATCCCAGGTGGTAGTAATAGAGAGAAGAAGAAGAAGAGAGGTTTATATAGCGGAGGTTGAGGTGTGTAAAGTTAGTGTGAAAATGGCCCAAAGTGAGAGTTGGTGGGGAGTCGGTTTTCGGTTAAAGTTCCACGCTCGATTTTGACCGAGAAGTGTGGAGTAATTTGGTGCGCCATTAAGGACTAAGCGTGAGTAAGTGGGTCGGCAATTTGGGTTGCTGCATGATGATGGTTTTGGTGGACTTTTAGAACTTTGTATTTCTTTTATTGGGTGGTCCAAATTGTTTTTGGGTAACAAGAGAATTTTTGAAAATAGATGTACTCATTTTTACCAGTTGAGGGAGTATGTTCGGAAGATGCTTAAGCTGTGGATTGATTTGTGTTGAATCCCCTTTTTTTTTTCTTTTTTTTTTTTTAGGCCTCGTTGTCGCATACTTTTGCTTAGTTCAAGAATATTTGAATGAAGCGGTAGCAAGCTATCTTCTCTCAAAAAAAAAAAAATTTGGGAGTTTAAAGATCTATTGCTCTATCATTTTAAACTAATTTTAACTATCGTCTATTTTGAATGAAGCGGGGGCTTTTCCTTTTTTTCTTTTTTTTTTTCAAGAAAAATTGGGTGGTCAAAATTATTTTTCTGGAGGACAGTAACAAGAGAATTTTTTATAATAGATGTACTAATTTTTACCAGTTGAGGGAATCTGTCCGGAAGATGTTTAAGCTGTGGACTGGCTTGTGTTGAACCCTTTCTTTTTTTTTCTTTTTTTTTTCTTTTTTTTTTATTTTTTTTTGAGGCCTTGTTGCCGCATATCTTTGCTTAGTTTACGAATATTTGAATGAAGCGGTAGCAAGCTACTTTCTCTAAAAAAAAATAAAAAATTTAGAGTTTAAAGATCTATTGCTCTATCATTTTAAACTAATATTAACTATCGTCTATTTTGAATGAAGCGGAGGTTTTTTTTTTTTTTTTTTTTTTTTTGTAAGTGGTCAAAATTGTTTTTCTGGAGGGCAATAACAAGAGAATTTTTGATAATAGATGTATATGTCCGGAACTTTCTTTTTATTCTTTTTTTTATTTATTTTTTTTTTGTGGTCTTGTTGTCGCACACTTTTACTTAGTTCAAAAATATTTGAATAAAACGGTATAGTAGCAAGCTACCTTCTCTTAGAAAAAAAAAAAAAAAAAAAAAATGGATGGTCAAAGACCTATTGCTTTATTATTTTAAACTAATTTTAACTATCGTCTATTTTGATTTAACTATCTGATTTTTTTTAATTTTAATTTTGCTATTCAATCTTTCAAATTTAGCTGATTAATTTAGACCGGTAAGTAATATTTAATATCAAAATTTAAGTGCATAGTTTATTTTTACGAATTTAATTAATTTATTTTGTATAATTCACATAGCTATAAATTTATGAAAACAAACAATTAGCTTAAATTTTATATTTAAAAAATATCAAATTATATGAAACCAAGCAATTAGCTATAAAGTTTGTGGGATGTAAATTATATATTTATATATATAAGTGTATAGGTAGGTTTTTTTTGTTTTTTTTGTTTTTTGTTTTTTTTAATAAAGTATCTAATCTAAGAAAAATTGTTCGAAAAAATCGGTACTCGCCCCGGTACCAGATTCTCTGAATCCGCAATCTGCTTCGATACCGCAATCCGCTCTGGTACCGCCCAGAGTTGGGATTTCGCGACGGAAACGTCAAATCAGATTTTTACCAAAAAAATTCGTCTCCTCAATAAAACTGGAACCAATACAACCACAAAGAGAAGAAAAATCAATACAAGAAAATATACGGGTAAAATAAGATTCATTAACCATGAGAAGAATTACACTGATTACACAGACTTCTCTTCTGCAATAGAGTAGCTTTAACCCGAGCCCTCCTCCTGAATCTCTCTCACCCTTCTCTTGTCTTCTATAAACCTAGAAGACTTCTTTATTTAAATCTAAATTAATTTATCTCTAGCAGATTTAAATATTAATCCTAATCCAATTAAGATTTAATTACAAAACTAATCAAAATCCTAACAAAAACTGTAGGAGAGCTTTTATATATTCCCTTGATACCATCACTTTCTAAAACCTGATCAAAGGTTGGCTTTTATAAGATACTGAAATTTAGATGCATACACAAGCTATTTTAAATTTTGCAAAGATGTTTCAGTTACATTTAGAGTTTGATTAATGGAAATGTCTATTGGTACACCCCTTTAAGAGATGTAGATCGTACACTCCGTTAATGGACGGGTTGGATTAAAGTGCATAGTAAGAAGGTGATATTTTCACTCCTAATTTTACAGATCATACTTTTTCACTACTTTCTTATTGTACAGTACCGGTACATTATGTACCGGTACCGGTACATTATGTACCGGTACCGGTACATAATGTATCGGTACCGGTACATAACATAATGTACCGGTACCGATACATTATGTACCGGTACACAAGTATTATTTATTTATTTTTTTTTTTAAAAAAAAATTATGAATAAAAATTTTAAAAAATTAGAATTTTAATTAAAAAAATTAAATTTAAATTTAAAAATAAAATTTGCACAAAATTAAATTAAAATTTTTCCACAAAGTTAAAATTTAAATTATACTAGTGCCAAGAATGTCTCATGAGAGAAAGACATGATCCGAAAATTAAATATACATTTTTGTAATTTAATAATTATAAAAGATATTTCAATTTATAATATTTAAATTTTAAAAATATTTAATTTTATTCCAGTTTATATTGGTTTACTTTATTTTATAATAAATTTTGAAACAAATAAAATATAAAAAATATTTAAATTTAAAATAGTACCAATATTGAAAAAGAGAGGGAGTGAGAGAATGGAGGCCTAGAAAGAGAGAGAGAGAGAGAGAGAGAGAGAGAGAGAGAGAGAGCCCTAGCAAGCGAGAGAGCGAGCGCGAGAGAGCCCTGGCGAGGGAGCGCGAGAGAGCGGGGGGCGGTTTTGGCGGAGGGAGTGGAGTGAGGGAAAATGCGGCGTGTTTGACGGAGAGAGGGAAATGGGCGCGTTTTAGAAAGAGAGAGAGAGAGAGAGAGAGAGTGGGTGTGAGAGAGAGAGAGAGCGGGTGTGAGCAGGAAAGAGGGTGTGAGAATAGATGGCTGGAATTTTTACTTTCAATTCCAGCCATCCCTGTTAGGGGTGTATGATATACACCCCTAATAGGGGTGTACCAATAATACCACTCTTGATTAATACAATTGAAATTGATCTATTCTAATTTTAAATTTTAAAATATAAACTTCCTTGAAGCCCCTTTTTGCCTTTTCAAATAAAATCTATGCATAAAATAGTACGGAAGGTAATGATAAATTATTTACAATTTTTATATTTAAAAATATTTATTTGATTATAAAAGACGAAAATTCAAGAACAATATTTTCTTTCACTTTTAAAATATTTTGTAAACAAGTTACTAATTGTTACCCGGCTAAATTGCATTGCAAAGTAACCAACCATACTTATATAAAATTACTATAATTTTTTTTTAAAAAAAGATAACAAAATCACAAAATCAAACAAGATATATATTTTTATTTTTTATTATAAATAGAAAGCTTAAATTTTTATATTTATAAAACAGTCTACGTGGTTAGAATTTTTTTTATTAGAGAAAAATATTATATTACTTATTTCGTTTCTTTAAAAATAAATTAATTAGTTAGAAATACAAAGTAACTCGGCTTGTTCTGAGTTAAATAAAAAAATAATTTAACTATCGAGCTCAAATTCAACTGCACTTAATTTTTATTTTTAAAGAATTATTAAATATTAAAAATATAAGCTCTATTTTCTTTAGAATAGATTAGAATTATCTCTAAACAATAATAAGAGATTTACTTATTTAATAGGTATGGAGATAAATTTACTATTATATTGAAGAGGTAAACGAAATTTACTCACTTACATCAAAATCAAAATAAATAATAAAACTAAAAAAATTAATTATACCAACATTAAATTACACAAAAATAAATAAAAATAATTAAATTTAATTTTAGACTATATAAATTATATCAAAATATACAATATATAAGAAAATAAGACTAAATTATAGAAAATTTTCCTTAAATACCCACTTTTAATTTTTTCTTATTATTTTCATATCGAAAATATTCTTGATATAATATAAATACATTAAAATTAAATTTTTTATAGAATAAAAAAATAATTTTATTATTTCATCATCTCTGTTGACTTAAAAGAAATAAATAAAATATAGATTTTCGAAGAAAAGTAAGAAAACGAATTTTTATAAATTTATTTATGTAATTTAGTAAAAAATAATTAAATTTTATAAAAATTCAAAGGACACTGGATTTGAATTAATAAGTTGGATCTACAAATCGGTGAATCCAAAACGGAGCTTGTACTGTAATGGAGCTAGTGAAAAACTTTTTTTTTTTTTATTTTTTTTGAGAAAAAAATAGCATGTGCTTCGTTTATTTTTAAAATAAATTTAACTAAAAATATGAAAAAATTAAACTTCGAATTCAGATCTTGAATATCAACCATCGATTCCTTTATCACATGCACTCGCGAAGTTTCAAACATCACGAAATATATAATCGAGGGAAAAAGCTATCTGTACATCTCTCACCTGAGGCATGAATGCCACGAATTAATTTAAATTTTTTATTTAAAAAAATTTAAATTAATCTAAGCCGTCTCTGTTAGGGATGTATGATGTACACCCGTAACAGGGTGTACCCATATCAGAACTCATAATCCGAGATCCCTCCACTGTTCAGTACTGACGAGCTCAAAACCACCGTACCCGAACAAGAGAGAGCTGCGGCGGAAGCGATAATGGCGCCCACCGCCGCCGCCGTGCGCGGCATCTCGCAGGAGGCCTTCGAGGCGTTGGTGAGGGAGAACATGGAGGATCTCGGCATGGACCCCGACGAGGCCCTCGACGACGCCCTCCAAACCCTAACTCTCCAGGGCGTCGACCTCTCCGGTGACCTCTCTCTCTCTCTCTCTCTCTCTCTCTCTCTCTCTCTCTCTCTCTCTCTCTCTCTCTCTCGATCTCGATCTCGATCTTTTGATCTCGATATCTCGATCGTGATTTCTTTTTGTTCGTTTGGATTTGATCCGAAGCAGTGGGAGCCGATTCGAGGAGTGGATCAATCCGATGGGATAAGAGTCTAAAATCTCCTTGGAGAGTAGCCCCGCTTCCTTTTGCTTTATCCGATCTTTGAAATGGCTAATGTAGAAGGAGCTAATGATAGATCTTTAATGTATCGTATGATGATATTGATCTTTAGCAAAGAATGTGTGTTCTTAGTGTTTCGATACGAATTCGCCATTTGTAATCTGGATTTGTTGTATTTTAAGGAAAAAAATTCAGAAGAAAAATGAAGAATAATCGTGAGTTTTTCAATTAACGAAAGGGGGATATGTTAGTTATAAAATCAAGAAGTTTACTTTATGGTTATATGTTTGTAATACACTTTAAATTGAATTTCTTTGATAAATGTTGATTTCCTATCTTTTAATTTTTGCGATAATATGGACTATGGAGAGAATCTGTTCCTCTGATTGATCTTTTCGTATGTAATATGGATCTATTTTAGGAATCGTCAAGTGCATTCCAGGAGTAACTAGCGTGAAAGATAATCCTGCGATCCAGACAATTGATAGGTTAAAGAGCATTACTACTTCTTTGGTGTCTTCTGAGTTGAGCAATTCGCCGGATGAGAAAGTGAATCTTGACGAAATGGTTGAGCTTCTTGACAATCTATGCGAGCTATGCTCTGCAGAAGGATCGGAAGGTGCATCCATTGCGGCAAGGAATGGAGGAGTAGAACTCCTCACCAAACTATGCTCTTCACTTGATGTTAAATCTGAGAGAGCACTTGTTTCAACCTTGAAGGCATTGAATTCTACCATTCGTGGTATGATTGTCATAATTATGGCTGCTTACTTCAACCGAATGTCTTTGTTCTGTTTTTTTTTTTTTTATGTTATATCATAGTTTATTGTGGTAAATTCTTGTTCTTAAATGAGCTGGGTAAATTTCTGTTCTTAAATGAGCTGTAAACTCTCATTGTATGCATGTGTATAACGGAAACACTGTTATAATACTTATTTCAGTGAAAATAGCAAGATTTTCTGATTCTAATGCCTCACCAAACAAATGTTCACTTTAACACGATTAAATGCAAATACTGGTGGGTCGAGTAGTATTTAGTTGTACAAAGTAAAAACATGAATGTAGGAGCTTTCATTATCGTTTAGCTAGAGATCCCAGCAGCAAAAAAGTGATAACAAAAGATAGGTTGAACCTGAATTAATTAAGATGTCGAAGATTCACATTCCTCATTCTTACAAACCTACTAGTTTTGCGACTTCTGTATCTGGATTATACAAGTTATGTTTTCCAGGAAAAGGCATGTTGTGTTCAATCTTGATCCCGAATTTATGCATCTTATGAAGGGTGGAGAGTACTGTAACTACATTTCTGTGTATATTGACATAAGATCAATAGGTTAGTTTGTGGTAACTATATTGTTTAAAGGTTTAGGGGAGTTTACTCTTTCATAAGTGTCTACAGACATAAAAAGAGAAAATATCTTCTTTGGAATAAACTGGAGCTCAACCATGCAACATGGATTTGACTTTTCCATTATCCAAGTAATTTCTTCCAAGAATAACTCCTTTTCCTGGACATGAATGAGGGTAAGTTCTGGTGTCCGGTTGATTGAATGATGTTTTAATATTTGATTTCATCTAACAGATGTTCAAAGTACAGAAACATTCCGGCAATGTGGTGGGCCCAAAATTGTTATGGATATTCTACATGGGAGCCGTGAATATCCGAACCTCTTGGATAGCGGTTTTGCTGTTGTTGCTGCAGCCTCAAGTGGTAATGAAGTTGTAAAAGAATCATTGATAGACTTGGAAGTGGATGAATTTATTCTAGAGATTCTGAGGGAGCCATCCAAAAATGAACTACGCAGCTTGTGCGATGCCATACGCGTCCTTTTAACACCTGACGATAGCCATGTTGCAGCATCTCAAGTAAGTTAACACATGCATCGCAGCATATTTGCATGCCTCTTAGCTTTACATTTTCCTTGAAGTCTTGTGCTACCTCGAAAATCAATAAACTTAGCATGCTACCAAGAGTGACGTCTCCAAGTTATGCATCTTTCAAACAATTTGGAACTATATTAGTATATTGTGTTATCCGCTGTCTTATAATGTGACCGAGTCAGAACTTATGAATAAATGCATTCTTGGATAGATTATTTTCTTAGCTGCTGCTTATTAAAGTTACCAGTCATTTTTGGAGAACTAAAGATCACTGAATTATTCATAGTGCCTGGAAGGCTTGACAATAATCTACAGGACCTGTTTGTTGCTTCAACCTCTGCATCACAGAACTTGATGCCTTATCTAGAGTGGAAGTATCGCTGGTTTCATAATTCTTGTGCTAGTATTGCTGCTATTACTCAATGGGCATAACCAAATTATCTCTTTCAGTGTTTGTCGTTTTGGCTATTCACTGACAGATATATAAACTTGCATTAATCTTCTGGCAAAAATATCAGGGATTGATAAAGAAATGGTTTTAGCAACATTTATAGTAACCAGGATTTCATATTCAGGTGTATGGATATGCTCGAAGATTTGCAAAAATTGGAATTCCAGATGTTCTTGTCAATGCACTTCGCAAGGGAGTCAGTTCTTCTAGTTTGCCCTCCGCATGTGCTGCTTTAAAGGCTATTGCTGTCAATGTAAGCTTGCAGAATAAAGAACTGGATAGTCAATTTTATATTTCCAAGTATATTATAACATATCCCCAATCCTTATTACAGCAAGCATGAAAAGAAAGCAATATCCAACAGATGCAAAGTCAGATTTATCTGTGCTTATGATCTCCTCAATGGAAACTTCTATATTTGTCTTTCTTTTCTACAGGATGAGATTTGCCTGTCTATATCTGAAAATGGTGGGATTGAGGTCACTCTCCAGTTCATTGATAAGAGTGGTGAACAAAACAACAAAGTTGTAGCGAGAGCTTGCTGCTCTCTGTTGTCTAAGGTCTGATCCTTTACCAAATTATTAATTGTACCATCAAAGGGATTCGTGCTTTTCATTCCTTCTGTAACTGACAAGAAGTTTTCCTCTGTTTAAAGCTAGCAGGAAGTGATGCAAACAAGACTGCTATTGTCCAACAGGATGGTCTAAATAGACTAATTAAGTTATCATCCAGATTTTCTGAAGATCCGTCTGTCATACAAGAGGTTTTATTCAATAAGCATGACTAGTTATAATCCTCAGTGGAACAATTTCAGCTTTGAAACAACTCTTTATGATGCAGGTTATGAATGTTATTACTGTCCTTTCACTGAGGTCGCCAGAAAATGCAGCCCGTGCTATTGAAGCAGGTGCCGGAGATCTTGCAGTACAAGCGATGCAAAAGTTCCCTGCTTCTCATCAGACGCAGAGGCAATCTTGTCTCATGATCCGCAATCTTGTGGTTAGAAACCCAGAAAACAGGTGTGTTTTTTCAAATATTACAAAAATAGTTCGTTAGGCATGCTTGAGAAAGTTTTCCTGAAGTCATTCAATCGTAGTTCTTAATTTTACCAAGACCGTATAATCCAGATGATATTATATCTGAGGCAAGTAGTCGTCCTTTAACAAGTCATCCATCCTAAGCTAACTTTTAAAAGATTTTCCCAACTGCTCAACAGTTTGAAACCTATATCTTAGTAGGTGTCAGAATCTTCTTATAGGACTAACCAAGTGCTCCCCTGTTCCTTCCAATTGCTTTCCATTCTACTGTGTCTTTACATTAGAAGCTGCAGATACAAGTTGTCTAAAAGATATACGTGATGCCCGCCTATTAGTTTGCTCCATGGCGGCAACAATGTTGTGACTATTGACCTCCTTTTCGAGTCAGGTTTGATAATCAACTGGGGAGATTCAAAACAAATGGACGAAACCCTTTTAATAGTTCCAGAGAGAAATCTGGGACACACACCTGAACACCACAACTGTGGATGTATGTACAGTATAAAGTAAAGGATCTTTATCTGCGGTTGTTCTTACGAATTCATCTTCAGCTTGGGTAGTTTTTGATAGTTCTATGGATGTAACTAAAGCAATTTAGTTTTTTATAGTTTTACGAATTCATCTTCATCGTGGATCTGCCACACTGGCAGCACTACAATAATAAGTTTCTAATTCTCTAAAGTTGCAGGTTTATCTCGATTCATTACTTCAATTCTTTGATATTTTCTTTTTTACCTTTTTTTCTTGCTCCCGCAGGACGATCCTTCTAAATAATGGCATTGAGAAACTCATAAGGAAAGCGAAGGGAACCCATCAGAGTTGCAAGGATGCTGCAACTGCAGCACTGAGGGATCTAGCGTTGGACGACTACAATGCGTAGCCAATGTCTTATACCGAGCTTGATTGTTTGGTAACTCATTGTTTTTCATCAAGCTGCCTCATTGGTATGTTTTTTCCCCAGTTCTTTAAAGCAGGTTTTATTTAACAAATGATCCCTAAAACACCCTTGTTAATTCACATCTTTCTAAAAACAAGCAGCTCATCATTAAGGCATATGTTAAGATAGATGAAGTTTCCATTGTAAATGTTGTGTTAATTTGCCAAGGTCATTGGTATAGTTCATCTATGATGTGACAAGCTCGATGGTTTCGCAAAAGCGCAGCGAGATTCACGTGAGCATTCCCATTGCGCAGCACTTTTAAGGGCTTGGTTCATTTATATTTTAAACTATGATTCAGGATATAGTTGTTGTTTGTTCTATAAGAATCGAATTTGGAATTTTGAATTTCATTCCACTCTGAAATGAGAATGATTCAATTCATTTATAGCTCAATCTGGCTTTGAATTTCCGGTCGGCTCAAAACCACCCGAAATCTTTTCTTACAACATTTTTAGTCAATTTTTTTTTTTTTTCAAAATTGTTAATAGCTATTTCGATTTTTATTTTAACAATAAGCCAAATAATTTTAAATAACTTATCATTTTAATTATTTATTTTAATATAATATAATAAATATAATTCTTTATTTTGATTTCAATCATGAATCAAATATATCTTAAAATTTTCATGAGGCATCATCTAATATTCACACTCCATTTTTGGATGGTTAGATTTTTTTCTCAAATAAATGAGAACGCAGCTATCGTACTAAAGGAAATAAAGTGGCAGTTACGTGATGGTGCGGGTTTATTAATATCGGGTTGGTTATTTATTAAGCTACCGTTTGGTTAGGAGGATAATGGGGGAAATTGCTAACCTTCATTAATATATGGGTTTATTAAAATTTGATCAATACCTACTTTGTGACTGTTCTAAATTAATTTTATATTAATGAATGATCCGTACGAATACTGTAGATATAAAATATTTTAATAATAAAATTTAATTAAAATATTTATATTATTTTATTTTCTTAATTATTGATTAAATAGATTTAAAAAATAGTTTGTACCGTATAAACTATTTTATAAAGTTATATGTGAATATTATATACACCAAATCTATTTTTAGCAACCACACCTACTATAAAAATATTTGATCAAATTTTGTATAAATTTTAATTAACTAAAGTTAATCATAAAAAAATTGAAAATTATAAAAATCTGGTAAAAAAATAAATTTGAGCAGTCTATTTTAAAACATCTTAGTAGTTGAGACTTGAGAGGGGCCTTCACACATTTTTTTACCAAATTTTTTTTTAGTGAAAATATATAGAAGCTTTTAAAACTTTTAATTTTTTGGGTAAAGTAATTTTATCAAAAACTTTGTAAATTTTATTAAATTTATTAGTAATTTCACTGGATTTAAAATTTTAATTATCTTTGGTCTTTTAATTTAAGTATAAAAATTAAATTAAAAAAGAAATTAATACTTGAGTAGGTCCAACTCAAAATAATTATAGTTGAGGGCTATCTATATACTTTTTACCAATATTAAAGGAGCATTTTCCATATTAAAGCAAAAATACTATTTGGTAAACTGAATATATAAGTAAATTTTATGCACTTTATTTTTAGAAATCTAATATAAAAAATTAAACTGTAATAAATTTTTATATAGAAACTTTTTATATAGCATAGATTGTATTTATAAAATTATATTTTAATGTTATAATATTAATTATTAAAAATGAGGTTTGGTTTATATAATAATTATAGCCTGAGTGTAGGCAAAGTGTTAGTGGGTTGGGAGAAAAGGGGTGTATATATATTTATATCTTAAATACCTAATTGATAAATTCTTATTGCTGAAATTTAAACTTTATAATATTTTATACATAGACCTTTTATACCGTGTAGATATATTTATTAAATTATATGTTAATTTTAAATTAAAAAAATAAAAAAAAAAATAAATTTGGTGTATGTTATATTCTTGTTAATCAAGTTACATGTTGAGGATTGAGTGACATGTTGAGATATAACCGAACTCTTCTAATGTAATATAATTTTAAATTAAAAAAAATTTAAAAATAAATTTGGTACATGTCATATTCCTATATATATATATATAGAGCAATGCTCCATGTACACCCCTTCGGGGTGTACATCATACACCCCCACCATTTTAATGGTGACGATATTTTTTACGGGTCACATCGAATGACCCATCATCACACCCCCACCCTTAGATGGATAGGATGTATGATGTACACCCCGAAAGGGGTGTACACATAGCATTTTCCATATATATATATATAGATCAAATGCATGCAAATTTGTTGAAAAACACGTTGAGTTGAGGTGACCGAACTCTCATTTTCTCCTTTTATTGAGAGACACATGTCATCTCCAGAAATATTTAATGTAATGTGACACCGCATGTGCGTCCAACGTGTGTCAAACTCTCCATTTTTTTTTTTATATATATATTTAATTTATTTTTTTTAGTTTTCTAGGGACGTTCACTCTTTTACGTTTCCATATACTGTAGTACATGTTGGGGTTACGTACGTAGTTGGAGCAGTGCATTCTTGAAACTGCTCAAAAAAGCTAACATAACATAATATTCTCAGAAAAAGGAGGGTACTAGTGATGATGAAAAGCAGAAAAAAAAACACCAAGTACTAGCGGAGTGTACAAAGGACATAAGAGTTACAATCTGATACTGATAGTATAATACTCACATGCATGTTCTAAAGTTTCTTCAATAAAGAGAAGCAGAATTTGTTAATGTGCATTGTTTCACAAATACAAATTAAGGATGAAGAAGCATCAAAATTGTTAAGCCATTAGGATGGCCGCAGCTAACCTCTCTGGCTTCTCAATTTTTTCTGCATTATTTGTAGTCCTCATTTCTTCTCAAAGTTAGTCCACATCACTTCCAGCTGCAACAAGGCAACCTGATCGATCAACAAGGTAGAGATAATCAAAAGATTGTTTTCCTTTTTCTTTGTTTTCTTCTAAACCACATTTAAGATGGGTTAAAATTTAGGGGCAATTTCCTACATACCCCTAAAAATTTTTCTGTTTTCAGATTTACCCCTCTTAGAAGGCTAATATTAAAACTACCCTTCTTACGTTCCAACTTTTTTCCAAAATACCCCTGAAGTTAAACTCTGTTAGTGTACCGTTTGAAACTGCCGTTATCTGTGTGTAATTACTATTTTGCCCTTTCAAATATACCCTAAACCCTAAAACCGTAAACCCCTAAACCCTAAAACCCTAAACCCTAAACCCTAAACCCTAAACCCTAAAACCCTAAACCCTAAACCCTAAAACCCTAAAAAATTCTAAATCCTAAACCCTAAACCCTAAACCCGGGCAAAATAGGTATATCTGATAGTTTTCAACTCTGATTATTATTTAACTCTAGTTTAACCCTAGTTAACTTAACAAAGGGAAACGGTAGGGATATTTTTAATAACGGTGGAACGTATGAAGGGTATATTGGAAAGAAAAAAATAAGAGGGGTAAATCAGATATTTCTTCGTATTTCAGGGGTACACAGGCAATTATCCCTAAAATTTATTATGTAACAAGAAAACATATTTAATAAGATCAAACCATCAAATTGTGTACCATCAAACCATCTGCTGAACTATGATATTATCCTTAGGCCACAAATTGGCAACTTTGTGTAGCGCAGCAGATCGTACGTATATCGGTGTAGGTGAAATTGGCATGTCTTATGGAGATCGTTAATTCCAACAATTCAGTGCATGGCAAGCTTAAGCATTTTCATAATTTTAAGAGACAAGTTGTGGCACCCCAATAATTCCATATCGAATGAAAATGAGATTGTGATTGGATATATAAGAGACATGCATGTACACTATTAATAATAACTGGACTCACTACAACAAAATTATGCTATAGCGATATTTTTAAGTATTTCTAAAATTTTAAAAAAGTGTCGCTGGCAAAAATACCGACACTTATTGTTAGTGTTGCTATATGTGCCGTCGCTAGGATGTATAGCGACACATTTTTGTAATGTATCTCAAAAATGTTCCTATAACCTAATTTTAGATATAGATGGAATATAGATAGGACACTTATACAAAAGTGTCACAAACATGTATCCCTATAACCTAATTTTGTTGTAGTGACTTAAGTATTTTGAGGTGTAGTTTGAACCCAACAAATTATAATCCAATTCCCGCTCAACGAAAAGCATCGGACCTCCAACAAAAGGTTTAGAGATCAAATTGTGATGCCAGGTATCCGTGGCTGTTTCCGGTGCTATTCTAAAGAGCCCGGTGATTTTAGTTTCTCGTTTGCAACTTCCGGAGCCAAAATGGGCTTCCCGGGAGTGTTTCAGTGGTTATGGCTTTGCCGGTGCACAGGATTACCCAGAGTCTGATGTTAGGGCCTAAATGTCTTAAGTTAGACATTCTTGGGCAGCACGTGAAGTTTCACGAGTTTCGGTTATTGTTCAGCACAGATTGGGTCATAGTGGATCTATCGGCGGATTTTCGAAAATTCGGAAGTTTCCGGGACTTCAGCGAAGTTCCCTGTTTAGCTTGTCTGCACACAGTGTGTCAGTGGGTTGGGTATGTGTGAGAGCCTATTTCTGACCTGTACTTATGATTCAGGTCCCAGCAGTCAGCCGCCATCTTGCGAGCCATCCAGCAGCCACCGTGATCATTGAGGTGGGTTATCTTCGGTCCGGGCTTTATCTTTTTGGCCCTCTGTTTGCTTTAGTCCAGTCGGACACCTGTTTTTGGATTAGCCCTGATGATTTTGCATGTTCTTGATTATCCCTGATGGTTTATGATTTTGCCTGATAGACCCTGATCTCCTTAGACATATCACATATACCTGCTTGATTGGTCATTAGTTAGATGATAGTTCATTAGCTCCTATTGGACACATATATCATGTTGGCTCGATCATTGCATAGATTTGCTTTTATTCAGAGATACATATTTCTTGTATTCCAGATTGCATTATATATGATTGATATACAGACTGCCTGATATATGATTGATTTATAGACATCTGCATTCCTGTGGGGATTTCCGGCATTTTTGCCGATTACCCGATCTGTGGACCGTGAGATTTAGCATTTTGCATTGTGATGATTGTACACCTGCTGTTCGTTCGCGTACGCGGTGGGATTGATCCCCCACATTGCGTTCTTTACCGGTAAAGGGTCTGCTTGACCCGTGAGCTCGCCCCTCTTGCTGTATCACTGGGTACGGGGAGCCCCTCGGCGGTACCGATATGAGGAAACTCTCGGCTGTACCTTTTGGTACGAGGATCCTCTCGGCTATATCAATGGTACGGGGTTGCGGTTCAGCTCTGCTAGGTGAAATCCAGGATGATTATGATTGGCTCGGCATAGATATCTTCGCCTGAGGTCCCCGTGACCAATAGTGGCATCGGTTAGTATTGCTGCTCTTTTGTTGATGCATAGCTGATATTTTGATATTCTAGCACGTTCTACTGTTTAGTCATATACCCATATCTGTTCAGTTATAGTTGATTATCATCCTGATTGATTCTGATATTTCTGTACCCATATCTGCTCAGTTATGTCGTGACTTATTGATTTTTCAGCTTTACCTGTTGACCTATCTACTATCCGCAGATTACGGTATCCAGTAGGTACGATTAGCTATTTCTCGGCTCGTCGTGCCCACTGGGATACATGTACAGTGTATCTCACACCCCCTGGGTGACCATTTTTCAGGTCGCTTGGGTGATGGGATGACGGGACACGTTGGTGAGACGATTGCGATAGTATCGACCCCTTTGTAGTCAGTATATTTCATTTTCTGTATTTCAGTTTAATTATTTTAAATTGACTAGTTTTGCATGCGTAGTTTAGACTACTCTGATATGGACTGATTATGATTAGCCGTGTTGCTGGTGGACCGGACCTTGTTAGTTTGTAGGTGATGTCCCTCTATCGAGAGAGCGATTGACTAATCTTACATTAATGCCAAGTAGCATTTGGATTTTGTCTTGTTATGAGAAGATCAAGATCTATGAAGATCTAGTCTAATAAAACAATAAGTATAAACTTACCCTAGCTTGAGAGAAGTGTCGGAACTGTCGTCGTAATCTAGCGAGCCCCCCGACTGCGTTGCAGTCATCACTGATTCAGAGGACAGCCCATCTTCAGCGAGAGCATTTTCAGATTGATTTATCCCAACCCCAGATGTCTGGAGCATCTGCATATTTTGAATGTGCTCATTAATTTGACGCAACCATATATAATATATAGGTTCAGAAGAAGACACAGGACATGAATTCAGATGAACAAAAAGGATAAATGTAATCTTACTTGGTGTCTCAGCCGCGAATTTTCTTCCACTAAATCCAACCCCTGTAACCACAGTTTTTTTTAAAAAAAAAAGGAAAAAAAAAAAAGAAGAGAAGGAATTGAAAGTAATTAGGCTATTTAATTTCAATGTTTATCTTTATAATTTTGTCGCATTTCCACGTGTTGCTAATTTGTTATACTGCTCAAGTTTTGTGATAAAATCTCTTATAATCTTTGTTAGAACAATTATTCTCTACACCTCTGAGCACTTAACAATCCTTCACAAAAAAATAACAAGTAAGCAGGTTTTACTTGTTTCCCTCTTCATCTTTTTAGTTATCAAAAGAATGTTTATATTTCTGGAGGCTTAAATGTGCACCCTCCTGCTCTAAAAGCGAAGCATTAGCAAACGGAAAGTGAAGCACGAAAAGCGTTACGTCGTTCCCAACCTTTTTCCGGAGATCACTGATCTGCTCCATGATTTTTGCATCCTGAATTTTATTGACACAAAACGTGCATTATTTAACAAAAGCAATTTCCAGCAGAAATAAGGAATTGAGAGACTTGATTATTGTACCTTCTTGTCAAGGACGCGGTGCAGACCTGCTTCGAGCTTCTTCTCTAGCAGCTGCAGCTCTTCAACACTCAACCCCTCAAGATCCTCTCCTCTCATTTGTCTGAAAACAAATCAAAGAATTGTTTTTTTTTTTTTTTTTTTTTTTTTCACTTTTCGATATACGCATTGTGTAAACATATATATGCAGCTCAAAAATAAAATTTAGTAAGCACAATGTATGACAAACCTCAGTTGAAGGCCTGTTTCTGCAACTTGTTTGCTCAAACTAGCATACTTGCTATCCTCCATCTAAAAAAGAAGAAATTACTCAAATTTATCTTGTACATATATTTATCAAATTTAGTAAATAATAACAGCAAAACTGTATGCCTTCCCCAATCTGCAACAAGAATCTAACTTACGACAACTTTGGTTGGTAAAATCAAGCTAGCTAATATAGCAGTTAAATGTAGTTGACTGTCAGTTAACAAAAGAGTAGGAAGTTAATTTTGTATAAAAGTATAGAAGAAATTTGAGCCTGTGTGATCAAGTAGAGTTTAATATGTCTACATTATGTATAAGCCTTCAAGGAGAATGCTATTTGAAACTTGGCAACAAACCATGTAGTTAGAATAAAACTACTAAAAAAACACATGGACTATGTCTTAAAAGAAGGTGAAAAATCTCCCATAGTATTCTTGGTTTATCCAGTATTGCAAACGGCTTGATAGGCACAAAAAAGGAATAGTCTAAGAGAGAATTTTTCATTTTTCCTGTTCCATTTTCAAATCAATCAGTGAAAGTTCAAATTGAACTATGCATACAAATAAAACAGACTAGAACAAACAAAATTCTTATAGTGCGGCTTTAATACTATTAATAGTAGAAAAACAATCGCTACTATCAACTTTTTGACCCTTGGATGCTTAGGGTTTAGGTTTTGGTGGTAGTACTATTATAAATCTAAGGGCTAGAAAGTTGATAGTAGAAACTAATTTGCTACTATATATCAATAGTATTCTAGTTAAACTCTCTATCTCTCTCCCCCCTCTCGATATATATAGAGAGAGAGAGAGAGAGAGAGAGAGAGAGAGGGGGGCTAGAATACTTCTAGAAGTATGTTATAGAAGTAAGGCTAGAATATTATGCCCTTTTTACTACTAGAAGTACTTTAGCCTAGTCTAGAAATAAATTAGGCCGTTTACTTACGTGTCGTTTTCAATATTTGAATCGGTAATCAGTACCATTATATGATCTAAACTATTTGAATATTCTAAAAACTAAATTTCGTAATTTTTCAGTATCATTTATCTAATGGTCAAATGGTCTTAAATTCACTCTATATTGGCACTTAACATTTACCAATTTTAAAACCGTTTAAATACTAGACAAATGATATTATAAAATTATAAAATTCGGAAACTAAGAGATTCACATAATATAGATCAAATTTAACAGTATCACTCGTCAATTTGGATGCCTCATTGCCGGAAACGATGCGAAAATAAACAGAACCATTTATTACTAGAATACTTAACCCTATCTCTCTCTCTCTCTCTCTAGATATATATAGGATAAGTTGGAGGGTCTTACATTCAGGTTAAGAGTGGGCTGATCTGATATCTGTAGATTCTTCGAATGCATACCATGCCTTTCGATGATCTCCTTCATACTTGACAATGATAAGAGAACAGTTGTTTTAACAAAGAAAAAGAAAAGGAAAATAAAGCATAACAAATAAAGGCGGCCAAGCACGATATAACATATAGTACACGGAGCTGTATTTTCAAATGAACTATAAAGTTACTAATAATGGTAATTCCTTAAATTTTATAGTATTTTCTTTTTGAAAATTACTTGTAAAGCCCTGATAAAGCACGATACTTCATGACTCGGTAGGCGAACATGCGATATAGTGCAAATATATGTCTGAGGCAGGATATGACACAAATATACATGTTGGACTACACAGTTGGACTACATTCTTTATAGCTAAACCTCAAAATGAAGATGCGAAACTATTGTAATCAATAAGAAGTAAACTATAACTCCCTAAAATGGATCAGCACTATTAACTATGACCCAAAAAATTTAATCTAGCTACGAATAAGAAATCATTTGATTTGAAGGTCAGTTCGATCTGTGTTTACAACCTGGACTTAGCTGCCCAGTTGAGCAGGTTGAACCATCAAATTGTCAATATATCTCAGAATTATCATGCCACCCACTAACAGTACAAAACTTCTTTAAACTGTTCAACCTGCTGGTCGAACTTAAAAACCATCAGACTGATCGCATTGTTCCCGATCGCATTGTTCCCGAACTGCCGGGTCTATGTAACTCGACAAGCCATCAGATGTCCATTGCCCGTTCAATAGCCGAGGACTGTCCAAATCTTAACAAGCTACCCGATAAAACATCTACATCTAACTAATTTTGACTACCTTTTACAGTTTCATGAAAACTTATAAACTTTAGATATTGTTTTCATAATTTACAGTGTATTATAAATATGTTTATACTTATTACGTCATGATGATGTTATTGATCAATCGCATGTTGCCCGAGTCAAAGCAAAAGGTTTGATTGCTTTAAAACATTGATTTTGGCAATTCTTCAAGTAGTAAAAAATAAAACAGATGTAATGGTTTGCAAGAGTGCTAAATTTATGCTCTACAAATATCAAAGCTATACAAAATTTTGTTAGCAAGACTTGCAATCAGATCTCTAGAGCATCATTAATAGTGCCCAGCACCACTATTGCCTTGTGTGTCGTCCATTTTGTCGAACTAGCTGCAGCTTGATGCCTAAATAGTACGATTCATAGTTAATACTATCTGGGTAACAACATATATAAGGCTATCGCGTGTGCGTGTGCATGTGTGTCCGTGCATGAATGTATGCATTGATGCAGGTGCGTGTCTATGCAAATATATTTACGTACTTGCATGCTATTTCTTTGTGGAACATGGCCTTGCAACTATATACATTAAGTCTTGATAGCTATCCACTTTATGCAAAAATTGCTTAAACTAGGACAATCTTTAAATACTACCTGGCACGCATATGTACGTGCGCGCACACACATGCATATATATATACTAACCCATATAATACACACACTGGGTACTGAATTTCCTAAAGTTTCTTACCAACTTATTTTTATTTTTACTTCGTTCATTTTTTATTCAAATTGGTTCATTTTACGAATCAATCTTTGTGTCATAATATATGCAGAGATAGCAACGAATCAGGTGGCCCAAAAGCTAATTCTGACGCACTATTTTAAGTCCATTTATTAGACTATAACTATATAAATGAAGGTATGACTCTTTTGTTCCTATCAAACCCCTAGCTATGAGGAAATATTTTAGTATTTACCTTCTTTTTTGTGATCTTCTTTGTCTTTGTGCTGAATGGATAAAGCCAAATACAGAATAAGATCTTTGCCCAAGTGATGCTGTTGCTAGCAAAAGGCAAATGTAATGGTTAGCATATGGATTGTGATTTAGTTTGTATTGGTTTTTTGTGGGAGAGAACGAGTTCCCGAAGCTTTTTTAAATTATTACATTTGAATCCCTAATCTTATTATTTTGTTATAGTACTGCGCTTAAAATTAATTTCCACCATCAAGTTGGACAGCATTATCATCCATGCAATCACCAATCAAACTACACTAGGTTCTCTTGGACTTTCATATGGCGAATTTTGTAGATTTTTAAGCCAATACAACAAAGGAGGGTACGGATGCAACAAAATGCAAGGATTCAGATACAACTGCAACGATTGTAGCATGGGATAGAAATAAAATTTCCTACAATGAACCTGAGTTGATTTGGATTCATTAAAATAACAAAACAATTCTGCTCATTTTGAGAGCATAGAATAAAAAGATATTTTAGTTCATTTTTTGCATAAGAATCTGGTACAAGCTAATGAATTACAGCAAGGTCTGAAAATAATTGCACAGATCATTAAGTTAAAATGATCCAAAAGATCGTATCATAAAAGGATTAAGCATTACTATAATTAAACGTTTTATAACGCATGACGGTGAGGATTTTTAGTTGGATTCAACCTTTGTCGCCTTACAAGGATTAAGGGTCGACACAACCTTTATTTCAAAAGGAATCTCTAGGGAAAATAACTAAGTGCATGCTTAAATGGTTGCATATGTTTGTGCACTTGCTCAACTTATGAGCGAGCTTAAGCATCCATAATTTGATTCCTCGAAACATCATAATCCAGTGAGACCCAATCGATACATTTCACAATATTCCGCAGTTCAACTACGCCTTATTTACAACTATCACTTTGACAACGGTATGGCCACAGCAAAACTACAAATGAATTAACAAGTGCTGCGAATTGCCACAAAGATGAAGCGCATGCATTACAAATTGTAGCAGCATACGTTCATTCTAAAGACTCCTTGGCAATTTCTAATGCTTCCTCGATCATATGACCCCGCCTAACCCTTCTTGTATTGATCATAAATTCTCACATGTGTATCTTGCAAGACGTCAAGCAAAATGAATATTTCAAACTAGGTCTATATATATATATATATACTGAAACTGATAATATTAGAGAGGACTCAGCAAACACGATCTACTGCCATAGCTTGATATCTCGATAGTAATTAAGAGTCGATGCACGCAAAAGATCTGGATCAACTACGAGTTCACTATACATGCACAGTACTAAGATAAATATATACTGAAACTGATAATATTAGAGAGGACTCAGCAAACACGATCTACTGCCATAGCTTGATATCTCGATAGTAATTAAGAGTTGATGCACGCAAAAGATCTGGATCAACTACGAGTTCACTATACATGCACAGTACTAAGATAATCGTTCTCATAATGCGGAGCGAAATACTACGAATAGATCTCATCATTTGCACAGATCATTTCAGGTGTTTCCTACACTACAACCAATACAAGAAATAATTAACTACAATACGAATTCATAATCGATATTTTAATAGCTAGCTAGAAATAAAAAGCTGCTAGTAATTTGCACTTATTAAGGTTCCTATTACCGACCTGCTTTATTTCTTGTACTTTTTTTTTTGTTTAAAATTTTTTCCACTTAATTAACCGCCTTTGAGTACAAGAACCATCCCCAATCCTAATACTCCCACAATTACTTTACAAAACATCGTCCTGAACAAAACCCTAATTACGCCAAGGCCAAAAAGAGAAAGAAAAAAAAAAAAAAACGAATCTTTAGTACCACACGTACTACTAATATGATACTATCAACATTTAAAAAGAACAATTTTAGAGGTTTGAGTTTATTTTATTTTTTTTATTTTATTTTTTTTTTGCATCTATCTATCTCTCTATCTATCATTATTACTGCACTTTACTTTTACCTGGAGCTGGAGAACTGGAAGAGCCTGCCGGTGGAGGAGAAGACGATGAGGGCGACCTCGGCGTCGCAGAGGATGGAGAGCTCCTCCGCCTTCTTGAAGAGGCCCCTCCGCCGCTTCGAGAACGTCACCTGCCGCGCCGTCGTGTTGTCGATCTTCCGAATCTGTATCTTCTCCCTCGCCATAACAATAACAGTGATAGAACCCTGATCTCCTCCTGCAGTTTCTCATCGACTTCAAAAACCCTCATTTTATTTCCAAAAATTAAAAACAAAAATTGAAGAGGAACCCAAAAAAAAAAAAAAAAAAAAAAGGGAAATATAGAGTGGCTCCCAGGGAGCGCGAAAATAGATGCAGCTCCATTGGGGAGGAGTGGAGGGTGTTTCCAAATCAAGCATGGAGGGGCCTATCGCGAGCCCTAGATTCTTCCTAGGGTGAAAGAAGAGCAATAAAGCCACCAATCGAAACAACAAGGTGGGTTTGGATCTCGAGACCATATCGAGATCGAGAGATCGAGAGATCGAGAGAGAGAGAGAGAGAGAGGATTAGAATATTATTTTATTTTGTTTATTGCCTCACCTGGTGCTTTGCTGATCCAATGGGTTCCTGCAGAGGCGGAGAGAACAATGGGGGTTGAAGAAGAGCCCTTTTTATGGCAATGCCCAGGAGGGGCGTCCCCTCTCTCACTCAATCACTGTTCCCTCTCTCTCTCTCTCTCTCCTTTCACGAACAAATTTCGGGTGCACCGAGTTTATAGACCTTTCTGTTTTGTCACTGTCCACCAATCCTTATTATTCATTTTAATTAAACTATTATTATAAATTATAATATATTATCTATTACAAATATTTTTATAAATCTCGTGGTTCGTAGACGAGTTGAACGCAGCTACATTGCACATATATATATATATATATATATATATATATATATATATAGGAAAATGCTACTTGTACACCCCATTTGGGGGTGTACATCGCACACCCCACCCATCTAATGGATGGGGTGTGGTGAGGGGTCACTTCACAATTTGTGAAGTGACCCCCCCACCCTTAGATGGGTGGGTGTAAGATGTACACCCCTTTTGGGGGTGTACATGTAGCATTGCTCTATATATATATATATATATATATATAATATAAATAAACAAATATAGAGAGAGGGAGTTTGGTTACTACACTATCGATAGCACCAAACATTTAGTGCTATCAAATTTTTTACTCTTAGATCAATTTCTTTGATTATTTTTATCCGTTAGATTTTACTATTTTCTTAACCACCTATTAAATCTAAGGGACCCACTATCATCTCGACTACACATTTTTTAATTCAATGGTTAAAAATTTAATAGCACCAATGACTTGGTGCTATTAATAATATTTCATCTAGCGTTTTCTCTCTCTCTCTATATATAATATAAAATAATAAATATTTTATTTTTAGAAATAATTTTTTTTAGAATAATATAAATTAATTATGAATAGAGAAGAAATTTTTTTTAAAAGTATATAAATTATCCATAAAATTTTTATTAATTTTTATTTATACATTTATACGAAAAATTATAATAATATTATATATATATATATATGAGCAATGCTACATGTACACCCCGAAGGGGTGTACATCATACACTTCTACCATTTTAATGGTGCCGATATTTTTTACGGGTCACATCAAGTGACCCATCATCACACCCCCATTCTTAGATGGGTGGGGTGTATGATGTACACCCCGGAAGGGATGTACACATAGCATTTTCCTATATATATATATATATATATATATATATATATATATATATATATATATATATATATATATATATATATATATATATATATATATATATATATATATATATAGAAAAATACTACTTGTACACCCCATTTGGGGGTGTACATCGCACACCCCACCCATCCAATGGGTGGGGTGTGGTGAGGGGTCACTTCACAATTTGTGAAGTGACCCTCCCACCCTTAGATGGGTGGGTGTAAGATGTACACCCCCTTTGGGGGTGTACATGTAGCGTTGCTCATATATATATATATATATATATATATATATATATATATATATATATATATATATATATATATATATATATATATATATATATATATATATATATATATGAAAAATGCTAAATGTACATCCCAAATGGGGTGTACATCTTACACCCACCTCATCCTAGGATGGGTGAATTTTACTCGTCACATCGATGTGACGAGTAGATGAATACCCATCCCAAGATGGGATGGGTGTAAGATGTACACTCCCATTTGGGGTGTACACCTAGCACTTCTCTCTCTCTCTCTCTCTCTCTATATATATATATATATATATATATATATTATATTTTATTAGTGGTGTTAATATCTTAATTTTTTTAAAATAGTAAAATTATCGTACTAGAGTTGTACCATATTATGTACTAATATACGATAAAGTAACAAATATTAGATGATACTATCATCAGAATTTTTATTGAAGTTAACCAGTCTTTTTATTTTTTTTTCTTATAACATTACAAATGAAAACTTGAAATTTAATATTAGAGACCTTTCATTGTAAAACATCAATAATGTGATTAAACTAAAAAAAAATATTAGGAATTAATATAGTCTCTTGCTCTTTAACGTATATGGTATTTTAAATTGACTAGCTCAACTTTATAATTATTATTGTTTTCTCCTTGGCATCTGTTGAACTTTTTTTTTTAAAAAAAAATTGAGTTTTTCAAATTAGTTAAGCCAAAAAAATTATTAATTTGATTACTCTATTTGCCACTAATTATTAATTTTTTATTTTTACTTACTTAAAACAAAATAACATAATAACTTTTTTATAAACTTATTTATTAATTTGATAAAATAAAAAATCAAATAATAAGCATACTTAGAAATACTATATGTACACCTTAAAAAAAATAATTAGAACATGTAGGTTTTACACACTTGCATCCAATGCCTCCTTTTTTTTTTCTTTTTTTCTTTTTTTCTTTTTTTTTTTTCTTAAAATACTATTGCCAATAGAGTGAACCGGGAGGGTGCAAGATATATGAAAAATATTATATATATTATTTTAGGCTAGCTGTAAAATTTACACTCTTCTATATACTTTACTAATTAATTCAAAAATTATTATTTATTTACTAGTTTTACTATAACTCTAACAAAGTTTTGCAAACATTTTAACAAAAGAGGTGTAAGATTTGTGGTTAAATATAAAATACATATCCCGTTGCATTTTACTTTATTTATGATTATACTAATTTACCTGCATATATTACATAAAAAATACCTAATTATGACTCAAAATATGAATCAACATATCATTCCCTTCTCATGAAATTAGATATCAGTTTAGATAGATAATTTTATACATCATTATACTACAAAGTTATTAAAAAAATGTTGATAAAGTCATTTTGAATTCAATTTGAATTTTTTTTTTTTTGTTTAATTTGATTTTATCTAAAGATCTAGTAATAATTTTTAAGATTTATCTACCGTATTTAGCGCAGTTGGCTAAAAGACTTGAAAAATATGAGGGTGGGGTGAGTTGTGAATTGAGATGCTCTTTAAGAGATTTTTATGGTCGGTATCAAAGAATTTTAGGCCACTCATATGTCTTCCAAATAAATTTTAAGCCACACTGAAAATTACACGTGAAAGAAAATCGTTTTCGTTTTACCCACAATAGAAAAAGGAGCTTTTATTTTTCCGAATAAATTTTAAGAAAATCGTTTTCGTCTTACCCACAATAGAAAAGAGAGTTTTTATTCTTCCGAATAAATTTTAAGCTACACTGAAAGTTACACGCGAAAAAAAAATCTTTTTCAACGGAAAACCTTTAGGGTTGCTAGTTGGAGCTTGATTAACACGCGATAACCTCAGCAGTAATCTCAAGGCCACCTATCCTTATTAATCCACTTCTTCATGATTCTTGCCGCCTTCTTTAAATAGATTTGAACAATATACCCAATAATCAGTGTGTATGGTGTAGACGGTTGTCGACCAGTGATGATTTCGAAAAAGCTCTTGTTAGTTGTAGAGCTCCACTACAGATTGTACGAGAACTGAACTATATTAAATAATTTTATCCAGTCTAGGCACTGTTTGATTTAAGCATAAAATAAATAAATTCTTATTCCCTCTATATACCTGAACATAATTTTGATCGTTCCATTCTTTTTAAGAACAAGTTCGTACACTCTTTCTCAGAACAAATATAATTAAATAAATATAATTGTAATTATTATATTATTTTTTAATTAATCTAATATTTTGACTAATTTATTTATTTATTAAATTATGAATTAAATTATTAATTAACCGTCTAAATTGTTAATGGTTTATCTAGTAGCATTAATTTAATGATTAATAATTAACTAGTCAATTAAATAAATTAAATTATTATTTAATTACTATTTTTATATTAATTAATTAGATAAGATAAAATATTATTAATTTTAATTTTATTTATTTTAAAAAATAATATCTGAAATTTTAAATTCGAAAGCGTATATACGTCACATTTTGAGACTATTTGGGTTCACGTGTGTGCGAACATGGGGAGATAGATAGAGATGGTCTACGTAATAAATTCTCTACCTCGCGCGGCTCACCCGACCCGTTGGACCGCTTGTACAGCGCCGACGGTTGTGCAATAAATTTGTGGCATCCGTGGTGGCAGTCTGGAGAGGAGGAGACGGCAGTTGGACGGGAAAAGGACGGTTTCCGTTTCTGGAAAGCAAGCGTCGCCGTCTCGCCATATTTGTTTTTTTCTTTTTTTGAAAATTAATAGAAGACAGTATCGCAGCGCCTTCCCGATGAATATCTGAAATTCGGATGAGAAAAAAAAAAAAACGAAAAATATATTTGTAGGTGAAAAAGTTTTCTATTTTTACTTTCTAACTAGAAATGTCTTTATAAAAGCCAATAAACTCCTATTTATAGCTCTTAAGTTTACAAAAGATTAAAAAAAAAATAATTTTATTCTTAACCAAATTGGCTTTATCCAATTTGGTTTAACAACTCGATCCATCTAAAACTATCTCGATCCTTATCCTAACCGAAGTAGTTGTAACTGCTTCCGCCTTATTCTCAATGGTTGAGACTTATCCGGAGTAGTTGTAACCGTCTCTTCCTATTCTCAATTAATTGTTGAAACTTATCCAGAATTAAGATCATTCCGGATCAAAAATTTCTCGCCGTTAATCCCGCGTTTCTAACTCCTCACACTTTTCACATTAAGAAAGTTGTGAGTTTGGTTTTGCTATCCTGTTTTAGTTTGACCGTAAATTTATTTTTTTTAAAAAAATTATTTTGTATGTTTAGAAACATGTATACATTTCATACTGTATTCTTTTAATAAATAAATAAATAATTAGACTAAATTATAAAAACATAAAGTAGAGTTTATATATTTTCAAAAGTACAAACTCATTTATACTTGTAAATTTTTTGTCATTAAATTTGTATTGGGATTCGTACTAATATAAAAATATTTAAGAAAAAAAAATAATTTTATAAATTTAATACAAATTCAATGATGAAAAATTCATAAGCATAAATATATAAACTTGTACTTTAGTAGTTTTAAAAATATAGAAGCTCAATTTTATATATATATATATATATATATATATATATATATATATATATATTATTAATATTTATTTTTTTTATTTTTTTATCAGATTTAAAAATTTATATTTTATTTTAAATTTATAAAATAAGTAAGGCTAATTTTGTCATTTTACTTTTTTTCATTAACGCTGTAATTCCTGAAAATATTTTGATAAAATATAAATTTTTGAAAGTTATGAATTAAAAATAAACAAATAAATTTTTATAAGTAAATACTTTATATTTTAGTCAAAAAAAAAAAAAAATTAACTAAATTATATTAAATGAGTAGGTTCATTCATTCAGTAAATAAATAATTTTAATTAGTCACATTAAATAATAACAAAATGTATAATATATATTCTTTTGAAATGTATTTGTAGTATTATTCATCAAAAAAAAAATAGTAACTAGAGATTCAGAGTTTCCGTTACAAATAACAGAAGGTTAACGGAGGCGTTAGGTTTGATTCGACATTAAAGCGTATCTTGGAGCAAAAATAAAATTTGGGTAAATTTATGTAATTTTTTTTTTTCCCATACATATTTAAATAAATTATATTGTTGGTACTTAAAACTATAAATCCCCATAAATTTTACATCTAAACTTTTTGAATCATTACAATAAAGTTATATAATTTAATTTAATTGATTAAAAAATAATGTATCGCTAATGCAATAATAATATAGTATAATTGTGATTGATAATATAATAATAATTAATATATTATATTATTTTAATATAAATAATAGGGATAATTGTCTGTGTACCCCTGAAATATGAAGAAATATCTGATTTACCCCTCTTATTTTTTTCTTTCCAATATACCCTTCATACGTTCCACCGTTATTAAAAATACCCCTACCGTTTCCCTTTGTTAAGTTAACTAGGGATAAACTAGAGTTAAATAATAATCGGAGTTGAAAACTATCAGATATACCTATTTTGCCCTGGTTTAGGGTTTAGGGTTTAGGGTTTAGGATTTTTTAGGTTTTTAGGGTTTAGGGTTTAGAGTTTTTTAGGGTTCTAGGGTTTAGGGTTTAGGGTTTTAGGGTTTAGGATTTAGGATTTTTTAGGGTTTTAGAGTTTAGGGTTTAGGGTTTTAGGGTTTAGGGGTTTAGGATTTTAGGGTTTAGGGTATATTTGAAAGGGCAAAATAGTAATTATACACAGATAACGGCAGTTCCAAACAGTACACTAACAGAGTTTAACTTCAGGGGTATTTTGAAAAGAAGTTGGAACGTAAAAAGGGTAGTTTTAATATTAGCCTTCTAAGAGGGGTAAATTTGAAAACAGGAAAATTTTTAAGGATATGTAGAAAATTACCCCTAAATAATATGTTTATATTTAGTAAACTAACTTAAGATTTGAAATTTAACTGTAACACGCAATAAAACTAAAAACAAAAATTATAAAAATTTTAAAATTTAATAACCAAAATGTCACGCAATTTGATAACCAAATGTGTAATGTAGCCTACAAATTATGTTATAATAAAAATTATTATGATTTACAAAGTATTATGTAAGTTGTTAATGAATTGGCACGACAATGTAAAAATTAATTAATTAATTAATTAATTAATTAGATTTTTCTATTTTTATTGTCCAATATAGTATTAAACTGATAGTGTCTAGAGTAAGTGACAAAAGACTTGATAGTTGGTACTCGTGATTTCGAGTTCGAAATCTTATTGCTTTACATTTATAGATTTATTAAAAAAAAAAACAAAGTGAATAGCGATAGAGATATCAACTAATCGAATTCGGAACGGATATTCAAGAATTCGAACTCAACTATCAAACGCGAAATCCGAATCCGAACTCGAATCCGATGAATTTTAAAAATTTATATTCAAATCCAAATCCGAATCCGAATCTATAAATTTAAATCCGAAACAATTATTTTTTCTTTTCCTCTTTATAATATTTCAAAACATATTATATTAAATCAAAAATTTTAAAATATAAATTTAAATATAATATCAAATATTTATATACATATATATTATATAACTTAAAATCAATTCGGATTTGGGTCGGATTCGTGTTCGAGTTGGGTACAGTTAAAATTCATATCCGAATTCAAATCCGTCGAATTTTCGTTTTTTATATCCGTATCCGAATCCATATTCGTTTAATATCGGATAAATCCATTCCGTTCGGATTCAAATTCTGTTGGAAAAAATCCGGTACTCGCCCCGGTACCAGATTCTCTGAATCCGCAACCCGCTTCGATACCGCAATCCGCTCTGGTACCGCCTAGAGTTGGGATTCCGCAGCGGAAACGTCAAATCGGATTTTTACTATAAACCCGTCCTCTCAATATAACTGGAATTAGCATAACCACCAAGGAGAAGAAAAACCAAAACAAAAATATGCGGGTGAAATAAGATTCATTAACCAAGAAAAGAATTACACCGATTGTACAGACTTCTCTTCTGCAATAAAGTAGCTTCAACCCGAGCCCTCCTCCTGAATCTCTCTCACCCTTCTCTCGTCTTCTATAAACCTAGAAGACTATGGGTGTGGCTAAATCCTAACCCCCACCACCTCCGTGGGTGTAGATACCACTATATGGGTGTGGCTAAATCCTAGCCCCCACCACCTCCATGGGTATCACCACCACTCTATGGGTGTGACCACGTTAACACCACCGTGCTGTGGATACCACTATATGGGTGTGGCTAAATCCTAGCCCCCACCAACTCCATGGGTATTACCACCATCTTGGCTGTAACTATCTTTCTTAACACCACCTTCAAATAATATCACATATGCTATATTTATAGCTTACATCAAAAGCTATCCAAATCCTAGTCTAAATAGATTTTTATTCTAATTAATATTTAAATCTTAACAACCTTATCTCTTTAGATTTAAATATTAATCTTAATCCAACTAGGATTCAATTACAAATCTAATCAAATCCTAACAATCTCCACCTTGATTTGAGTTGTAATCTTCAATCGCTACATCGAGCTCTTCTCCGCTCCACCTTGAGCGATTGCATCTCCGATCTCGCTTTTGGACTCTCTAGCTCCATCTGAAGCCGAAAAATCACATACCTTCGAGTCCAACACGCCTAACGAGATCAAATTGTTATGGCCTCCTGTGATGATCGGTAATCCAGTACTCTGATGTCGATATCTCCTGAGGATCGCCAACCTTTAGCTCTGATACCAATTGTTGGAAAAAATCCGGTACTCGCCCCGGTACCAGATTCTCTGAATCCGCAACCCGCTTCGATACCGCAATCCGCTCTGGTACCGCCTAGAGTTGGGATTCCGCAGCGGAAACGTCAAATCGGATTTTTACTATAAACCCGTCCTCTCAATATAACTGGAATTAGCATAACCACCAAGGAGAAGAAAAACCAAAACAAAATATGCGGGTGAAATAAGATTCATTAATCAAGAAAAGAATTACACCGATTGTACAGACTTCTCTTCTGCAATAGAGTAGCTTCAACCCGAGCCCTCCTCCTGAATCTCTCTCACCCTTCTCTCGTCTTCTATAAACCTAGAAGACTATGGGTGTGGCTAAATCCTAACCCCCACCACCTCCGTGGGTGTAGATACCACTATATGGGTGTGGCTAAATCCTAGCCCCCACCACCTCCATGGGTATCACCACCACCGTCTCTATGGGTGTGACCACGTTAACACCACCGTGCTGTGGATACCACTATATGGGTGTGGCTAAATCCTAGCCCCCACCACCTTCATGGGTATTACCACCATCTTGGCTGTAACTATCTTTCTTAACACCACCTTCAAATAATAGCACATATGCTATATTTATAGCTTACATCAAAAGCTATCCAAATCCTAGTCTAAATAGATTTTTATTCTAATTAATATTTAAATCTTAACAACCTTATCTCTTTAGATTTAAATATTAATCTTAATCCAACTAGGATTCAATTACAAATCTAATCAAATCCTAACAGATTCGAATATAATTTCGGATATTCGTACCCATTGACATCCCTAGACAGCGGGGATTTCCCGATTCCCGAAATTAATGATTCACCCCGCCCCTTTACATTCTCAGAAATAAAAATGTCTAAAATATGATAGTCATTACTGATGTGATGATCTTAATCGACGAAAATATTTTTAAAAGAATTCATCCATTCTATACTATTTTTTAAAAAAATATTTTTATTATATATATCTTTTAAGATCAATTTGTATAAAACATTCACCAATTTTGAAATTTTACAAAAGTAGGTCATTATTTTAAATTTTATAAATTTGGTTCAAAGTTTTAGAAAATTAACCAAAACACCCTTTGTTTTATTTCTCTCTTTCGCCCCCTTTTTTTCTCACGTACTTTCTTTTCTCTCCGACCCTCTTTCACTGCCTCTGCAGCCATCTACGACGATAACAATGGCAGCGCCGCCTTCTCTTTCTCTACTTTATTTTTTTGCTGGTGCATGCACCAACGTCGATGCCGAAGGAGAACGGCGTTGTCGTGAGTCCGAGTGAGAGCAGAGCAGACTGAGGCGATAATGTTGTGGCCAAGATAGTGCTCGTTGTTGCCTGTGATGGTGAGGACAAAAACACGTTCGTGCTTCTTCAAGAAGTACTTGGCGAGGGCAGCGGTTGTGGTAGAAGGCGAGCATAGTGTAAAAAATGTAGAGAATAGAAAAAAAATAAAAATAAAAAATAAAAAAATAATATATATATATATATATATTCTACATGAAATGTTAAGAAACATGGAAAAAGAAAGGAAAAGATGAAATTGCACTGTTAAAATAAAGTTAGACTATTTCAAAAGCATTTTATACTATTTTAAATGAAAAGTGCACTATTGTAAAAAAAAAAATCGCTCTTTGAAATGAGAGTTATACTTTTAGACAAAAGTTGCACTATTTCTCCTCTTTCTTTCTCTCCGCTTCCTCGTGGTTTTTCTGCGCTCATCCGGGGCCGGCGATACGCGGTAGAGCCATAGAGGTAGAATAGAGCGCGAAGACGCCGGAGAAGAAGATGGCGGAGGCGGAGGTGGAGGCGGCCTACCTTGCCTCCGCCATGCAGGGGGTGTGCAAGCGCAGGCGAGAAGCCTCCGCCTCACCTCTATCAAGCCCGTACGTGTAGGTAGGGGTGGAGGCGAGGCTAGGCGGGGGTCCTCGCTCGCGCCCGCACTTGTGCACCCCGGGTGGGGTTGAGGCAAGGCGGGTAGCCTCTGCCTCCGCCGCCCTCTTCTTCAACGTCACCGCGCTCTTTTCCACTTCCACCGCGCGTCGCAGGCTCCGGCCGGATGGGCACAAAAAAAAATATGAAGAGGCAGAAGGGAAGGAATATGAGGAGGAGAAGAATGAGGAAAAATAGTATAATTTTGATCCAAAGAGTGAACTTTCGTCTGAAAAGTATAAATCTAATCTCAAAATGTATAATTTTTGTCTCAAAGAGTATAATTTTTATCTAAAACATAACAAAGTTTTTTCCGAAACAGTGCAACTTTATCTTAATATTGCAATTTCATTCTTTTATTTTATTTTCTTTATTCTTGAGTTGAAATTTTCTGTAGTAAATAAATATTTTTTTATTTTTATTTGTCGTCCTTTTTATTATTTTTTTTCTACTATATGTATCTTTTTCACTATTGCAGTCTCTCCCTTATCTTTTACTATAGTCATCGCCCTCACTGCCGCCACGGACTTCGCCGGAGCGCTGCCCCTTCGAAGCCACGCCCACTTCTGTCGTGCCCGCACCCGCGATGTTATGCTCATCAAATACGCGTAGGCATGGATGCGGGCGCGGTGTAAACGAGCGTAGCATTGAGGGGCTTGGATGAGACGAGGGTGGCAGGGTGTGGGAGTGAGACAGCGAGCTCGGAAAGGAGAATAGGAGAAACACGAATCTCGAGCGAAAAAAACAGATCGAGAAAAAAAAACCGAGAGACTAAGGAATAAAGATATTTTCTTCAATTTTTTTTTTTTAATCCGAACTAAATTTATAGGAGTGAAAAAGGTAGACTATTTTTGTTAAAATGCAAAATCGATAAATTTCTTATACAAATTGACTATATATGGGTTAATTTTATACAACTCCTTATAAACCTATCGAATAGTAGATATATCGCTACAAAGTCTAACTTTTCATATTTATTTTTTCAAAAGTTCTAAGTTGTTATATATGTTCCTCATGTTAATATCCATTAGGGGGCGTTTGGATCGAATTATGTAAGATTACTGAGTATTTCAACATAATTATGTAAGATTACTGAGTATTTCAACATACCCCGACATGTTGCATTTCTGAACGAGATTACTGTTGATGCTGCATTAATGCGTTTGGAATAAACCGGTAATGTAATGTTAAATTACAGTGTTTATAGCATTATTACGTTTGGTTCAACATTTAAAACTCAGTAATCCTGATAGAAATGTATATCATTTTCCAAAATTACCCTTTTGATATTTTACACACCAAAACTTAAAATTTAAATTGCACCGCAAAAAATTAATTTCTACCGTTAAAAATAAATAAAAAATAGACTATAATAATAATAAAAATTATAAAATAACAAATAAATTTCATATTAGAAGCTATATTTAAAGAGAATTAATAACTAAACATCACATAAGGCATAATATCAAATACATAATTTTCAAGTATAACATCAAACAATGGCATTACCAAGTTAAATATAAACAAAGCAACATATGGAATAAATATTTCATAGAGTCGAAACCTCTATACATCATAATACCATACAAAAGTAGAGCTTAAACACTTACACTATAAAAGTTTAAAAGTTCTTGTCCCCAAAAAAGACAATCCAAAAAAGTCTAACCCAACTAGTCCAATACAAATAACACAATTTTTTCAATCACGTCCACCCAACACATGAAAAGTATATTGCTTTCTATAATGATCGGGCATGCAGTAAAATTAATGTATCTAATTTTGTAGAGTCACTCATTAGAATTTCAGTGGCATCCATTACTTGTTTGTCCTCAAGTTCCTCAATTTTTACTATCTCTTCGAACAATTTCAGTGCGCACGCGAGAGAGAGAGGGGGTCGTGAGCGAGAGGGCGAGGGGGCTGTACGGTTTGAGAGCGCTTGAGGGAGAGATGGGCGACCGCGGCTTGCTTGGGCGAGAGAGGGAGAGAGGGGCTGCCACGGCTTGCTTGGGCGAGAGAGGGAGAGAGGGGCGACCGCGGCTTGCTTGGGCGAGAGCGATCGTGAGAAGAGGAGATGGAATGATCTCTTGTTTAGGTTTGGGATACTCGAATGTAAACTTGTCATTTTACATTAACTACAACATGGAGATGGAATGATCTCTTGTTTAGGTTTGGGATACTCGAATGTAAACTTGTCATTTTACATTAACTACAACATTACCCGCTTCCAGTAATGCAACATACACCTCTCCCCCAGTAATGTCTTGGCAGGATTCTCCAAACACAGTATTCCTGGCAGGATTACGAAAAATAACCCGATCCAAACGCCCCCTTAGAATAATATAATTAATCATAGGTTAAATAGTTAACCTTGATTAGTAAGTAAGATAAATTTATTTTTTTTATCGGCTATGTCGTAGAGACGAGTACAGAAAGGTTTGATTGATGTGTATTAAGTCAGCCGGCTTCGCTTACATGCGGAGTGTCTTTGGTGTTCATTTTACCTCAATGGTCGGTACCCGCTCAAGTCGAGTCGTGTCCCTTCGTTGTAATCCAATTTTTCGTTATCAATAAAATATATCGATTTTTTGTGCTATTTTGCATGACCTTTTATGTGCCTTTTCACAATTCTCGATGGATAACAATTTGTGGAGTTGTACTTGGCTGGCTCATTCGTTTAGTGTAGATCGTATTTTCGTCAAGCGATTTTAATCTTGTAGTAAGTATGTTATACTTAACCATAGATATACTTTTTAACAATTAATTTTTTTTAAAAAAAATATATTTATAAAAATAAAATTAATAATTTATTTATATTTTATTAAAAAATAAATAATAAATCAATAATAATAAATTAAAAAAATATACATAAATAAGTAAATACTTTTAAATAAATAAATATAAAAAAAATAAATAATATAAAAAATATATCTACTAATTAATAGGTTTAGCAGCAGCTATATAAAATTATATATAATAATAAGTTAGATAGATAAATAATGTTAATGTGGTGAAAGCTACAAAGCGGACCTCCTCCTACCAGGCGGCATCAACCGTTGGTCCCTCTCCCGTCGCACTCCAATATTCAGGCGATACGCTACAGTATACGTCACTCGTCGTCCCCTTCCCTTACGCCGCTCTCCTCCTCCTCCTCCTCCTCCTCCTCCATGAGCGGCGGCGGCGGGGCGGGGCGGCGCGAGGAGGCGGAGCGGTGCATGGCGATCGCGGAGCGGCTGCTGGTGGTGCGCGACCTCGTGGGGAGCAAGCGGTTCGCGGAGCAGGCGGTGGAGGCGGACCCGCTGGTGGCGGGCGCCGACGAGATCTTGGCAGCCACCGAGGTCCTCCTCGCCGCCTCCTCCTCCTCCCGCGTCGCCGACGGCCGCCCCGACTTCTACGCCCTCCTCGGCCTCCCCCACTCCGCCCGCGACGACCCCTCCTCCCTCTGCCTCCACTACCGCCGCCTCGCCCTCCTCCTCCGCTCCCCCCGCTCACACCCCGCCGCCGAGGCCTCCCGCCTCGTCTCCCACGCCTGGTCCGTCCTCTCCGACCCCCACCAGAAGTCCCTCTTCGACGCCGACCTCCGCCTCTCCTCCGCCCCCGCCCCTCCCTCTCCTCCTCCTCAGCCCTCCTCCGCGACCTCGTTCTGGGCCGCGTGCCCCTCCTGCTGCCACGTGCACCAGTACGACCGCTCCTTCGAGAACCGCACCCTCCGCTGCCCCAACTGCCGCGCCCCCTTCCTCGCCGCCGCGCTCGACGCCGACCCCCCCGTCGTCCCCGGCACCGACATGTACTACTGCGCCTGGGGCTTCTTCCCTCTCGGCTTCCCCGGCGGCCCCACCTTCCCCGTTCCCCCCGCTCCCCCCAACCCCTTCCCCCCTTCCCCCCCGGATAACCCCGCCAATACTGCTGCCGCTGCCGCTGCGGCGCCCTACAATACCACGCCGATAAAGGCGACTCCTTTGTCGTCCTACAAAAAGGCCGTGGCCAAGAAGAAGGGCTCGGGCTCGGGCTCGGGCACGGGCACGGGCACGGGCACGGACAGTGGCAGGGGCAAATCCGTGGCCGTTGACGTAAGCGAAGGAGAAGATGATTGAGCGCCCGCTCGAACTGTGGTAGGATAGTTGTGGAACATATGCCGCGGGACACTCTAGTTTTGGGCTTTTGGCTAGAGATGGACTCTCGCCTAGGGGTGTCGGTTTAGGTTTAGGGTAGCAGATAGACGCCGGCCCTGATTTTGTTGTAGGATTTTACATGATGTGCATTTTTCAGTTGCTGTATAGTTACTGGGTCGGCGGTTGTGCGGAGGCTGATGACTAACTCCTTGTCTGACCATAAGATGCTTGATGAATTGTCCCTGTGGAAATCTTTTCATGACAAGAACGTCCCTCGCGTTTGTTCGGATGGTGACATTGGAATGCATGTTTCCGGTGGATGTGGATACTGCTGTAGAAGAAAGAATTTTTTTACAAATTGGTATGCTTCGGCCGTATAGTTTTAATCTTTTCGCTAGAGATAGGCTCTCGCTTTTTAAAGAGCTATCTGCTTTGTCTAGTTTTGGGTTAGATGGACTCTAGCCTTGATTTTATTGTAGAATTTTGCATATAAGTATTTGACTTGCTTTAGTTGTTGGTTTGGGGTAGCGCGGAGGCTGATAACCTAGCTCTCATTTCTGGTTGTCAATAAGATGTTTCATTAGTTTGCGTCGCGGAAACCTTTTTCATGTTAATTTTCTGTGTTATCTTGATCTTATTCGTTCTTCTACACTTTAACATTACACGTGCAATTAACCAAATGGAATTCTGGTGAACTGTAGTCACCGAAGGAGCGTTTGGCTAGTATCCTAGCGCTTCTTTAGTCTGCTTGTAGTGGATGTAGGTTATAACCACTATTTATTTGTAGTTTTAGTTGATTCTAAGGGATTACAGTCAGTATAGGCACGAGTTCAGTGGAAAAGAAGATAGCATCATTGTTTATAAGTTCTGGAACCCCTAAAGGGCACATAATGTACGTGATTGTGCCATTTCTAGGTCTTGGTTTCTCTTTGATGAAATCTAAACAGATAAAGCATGTTCAGGAATCTCAGAATCTGAAAGGTTTGTGAAGATTTAGGCTATCTTTTTTGGGCATAAAACCGACAAAATGCCCTTGGAGGTTCCCTGTCGGTGAATAATCATGGAGTTGTAGTTGTAAGTATCTCGCGGAAGGGGCAAACGCTCAGAGGGGACAATTCTGGTTTAGTTAATGTGCATGTAACCTCAGAGAGATTAAACTTGATTGGGCATAGTTAGAGCAGTTTCAGTGTCGTCCCTTTGCGTAAGACCCCTTTTATCTTCTTCTCTACTCTCATCTTTGCTTTTCCGTGCTCTGTCGTCTCTCAATGCATAGATTGAGCTTGGTCATCTATATTTGTGCCCGTTTAATTCGCTAAAAAACTTGTATTTACAATTGTTTAATTTATGGTGTAATGCTACCATTTTCATGTTAGTTTTTCTAGAATTGTTCATGCTTCTCTCCCCAGAAAGAAGCTCGTCTTGTCATGCAAAGTTCTGATGTTGTGCAAACCTCTTGGGCAATAACCTGGTTAAATATTTCTATCAGAAGGTAATGATGGAGTGGTCTATGTATTTGCCACACATCTCATATGTACAAGTAAGTTATTTCATTTCTGGTTAAAACTTGTATCTTTACATAAAATGCGGTCCATTTCTGTTAATGTTCATCCATTGCAGTTCTGTCCGGGAATGTATGCCTTGATTGCTGTTTGGAATTTCTGTCAATATTATGCATGCAGTTGCTGTCAGATTACAAAATCTCACCATTTGAGTTAAAAAGTGGTCAAGTAATATTGTAATTCAGCTACTTCATTGGTAGAATTAAATGCCATTCCTGTCTGAGCTGATGCTCTGGTGCTATGTTGTGGGTGTCATTGGTGTTGGATCCTTCTCACAAGCAATTTCTGAAAACAAATTTATCTGATTGTTGAATGTACTGACATTTTAATTATGTATCTTTTTGGTTCAGAAAGTTTAGATGTTGACCTGAAACAGTTACTGCTTTACATAAATTTATGTGTCTGGGTGAATCTTCTTATAATCTTTCTGCTGAAGTTCCTGGGAGCTCTATTTTTTCTCGTTTATTTTTTGGATCAAGAAACTTCATATTCCTTTTTGGTTTACTTAGCGCGCACAGTGATCATTATGTATGCTATTTGTTTTGTTTTATTTTTCTTTAACCTGGTGGATTAAGTTGAACTAGTAACTAGCTCAGGATGAAGTTTGGATTCTACTCAAGAACAAGGAGATGCATTTTTCAACTTAACTATTTAACCCAAATAACTAGAGTAAATTCCTTTTTGTGTTATAATATTGTAAGTTTTTAATGCGAAGGAGTTGAGATGTGCATCCGAAGTTCTAAATTCAAAATTATGTTATATTCTTAATTTAGTTTATTTTAAAAAATATATATATGCCATCAACAATTGAAGTATAAAAACTAAACTGCAGTAATAATTGAGGCTAAAAAATATTTTGTTTATTTTTGTGCACTTACATGTACAAATATATTTTTGTCCTAGTTATAAGTTATTTATAAATAATTTTATACAACTATATATAAATATATTAAATAGTAAATATATTTTTATAAAATTTAAATTTTTATATTTATCTTGACGTTCATTTTTTTAAAAATTTATTATCGTTATTTTACTGTTTATTTTTTTAATAAAATATAATAAATATATTTTTCCAAAAATTGAAACTTTTAGAATCATAAAAAAATATTTTCTAAATTTTTTTTTTAGCAGTGATCATTTTCTTTCTCTATATATAAAAAAAAAAAAAAAATCAATTCAGATGACCTCTTCTCTCTCTCTCTCTCTCTCTCTCTCTCTCTCTCTTTTTAATCTATCTAATATTTGCTTTTTTTTCACATAATTTTCTCTTAGTTACAAATTAGAAACTAACAAAGAGAAAGAGAAAAAGAAAGATGAAAAAGGAAGGGAATCCATTGCTAGAGTTTTTGTTTTGAGATCTTACTATGCTTTTTATATTTTTTTTAAATAAATTTAGTTAGAAATGTAAAATAATTAGACTTTCGGATCTAGAGTATCAATCATCAAATTTTTTGCCACTTGCGTTGAAGACGGTTGATTTCATTGCTAGAGTTTTGATCAAAAAAAGCAAAAAGTTGAAAAAAAATGTAAAAATTTTGATTGCGGGGTGGATTTCAAAACGTTGGTTTGTCTTTAAATAGAAATAGGGCAAATTTATCTTAATGACTCACAAGCTAAGCTTAAGTTTTTTTTACCTATAATTAATTATATTTTTTAACATATTAATAATAATATATTTAAAATTATTATAATTTGTAAAAAAAAATAAAAATTTAAATTTTATAGAAATATCTTTTAAAATTATATTTAATATATTTATAAAAAATTATATAAAATTATTTATTTTTTCTAATAGTATTTGATAATCTCAGTAACAAATAATAATATGGCATCTTATTTATTTTAGAATAATATAAATTTTATTGCCCACTTGTTAGGTGTACATCATATATATATATATATATATATATATATATATATATATATATATATATATATATATATATATATATATATATATATATAGTTAAATTACAGAAAATTTTTATATAATATTTCGTTTTTTTCATTTTGTCTCCTGTCTTTTAAAAATTTACATTTTGCCTTCTAGTAATTACTGAATTGTCTTTAATGGACAATGGCGTTAACAGATGAGGTAAATTGACGAAAATACCCTTACCTTATATTGGAGGGAAAAGATAATGGAGGAAAGAGAAAGGAGTTTAGATTTATTTCCCGTCATTTTTGGTATATCGAATAATATTTTAATAAAAACTGACGGCTCACTCACGGAATCGTGACGGCGGGGGCAAATGTATATTTCGGTAATTATGAGGGGACAAAATGTAGACTTTTAAAAGACAGGGGGCAAAGTGAAAAAACGAAATATTACATGAAGAAGATTTTCTGTACTTTAACATATATATATATATATATATATATATATATATATATATATATATATATATATATATATATATAATTTGGCATTGCTCGAGTGACTGATCGAATCGCGTTCCGGCGAAGTTGCACGCGTCTCTCGCCTCAGTGAATCTCAGATTTCGACCTCCTCCCGCACCGGCGACGGCGATGGCCGCGACCCCCGGCCCTCCGCCGGGGCAAAACCCTAGCCTTGACGCGGCGGCGGCGCTTCCGCCACCGCCGGGGACGGACATGACGGGGATCTGCTTCCGCGACCAGCTGTGGCTCAACACCTTCCCCCTCGACCGCAACCTCGTCTTCGACTACTTCGCCCTCTCCCCCTTTTACGACTTCTCCTGCAACAACGAAACCCTCCGCGCCCGCTCCATCCACCCCCTCGACCTCTCCCACCTCGCGTACGGCGCCAACCCCTCCCCCTTCTCCCCTTCTCCCCTTTCCTAGGGTTTCTTCTCTTAGGGTTTCTTGTGGTGTCGGGGCAGGAAGATGACGGGGAACGAGTACATGCTGAGCGAGGTGATGGAGCCCCACCTGTTCGTGATCCGGAAGCAGAAGAGGGATGGCCCGGAGAAGGTGACGCCGATGCTCACGTATTATGTTCTCGACGGATCGATCTACCAGGCGCCTCAGCTTTGCAACGTCTTCGCCGCGCGCATTGTGAGTTCCCCTTGCTCAAGAGATTTTCTAAGGTTGCATCTGTGAATTAATTCTATTGTGTCAATCATATGTATATTTAGTATCATGATCGGGTATAGGGATTTTAGTATCATGATCTCAGTAATTTGGGTAAATGATGAGGATAGAGTATATGGATTTTCTTTACAGCAGAAAATGGCTTGATCCAGCTTGTGGATTACTCGATTGATACTTGCATGAATTTTTGATTAAAGAAACTAATAACCTCGTTTTTGGGAGTTCTTTACAACAAAAGCAGTCATCTTTTTCAGGTCTGTAAGATGATTAACGGAAACTTGGGAATGAGCATGACTTGACAGTGTTTGAACTTTGATGTTCTACTTACTATTGGATTTGCTACTACTAATATCTGGGAATCAACATGATTATGCCCCGATTGTTGTTTCGTTGCTTGTAACTATCGCATTTTCTAAACTCGAAATAGTAAAGTAATGAGATCGCGTGTTTGAGTGTGAGTTGTGCTAGTGTGACAGAGTAACTATGGTGCGCGGGACATTATTTCTTTGTTTGTTTGAGCTTACCTTTTGAAATCCTTCTTACTATTTTATGATCAACAATTGCATGTTGCAGGGTAGGGCTCTCTATCACATATCGAAGGCTTTTAACATAGCATCCACCAAGTTGGAAAGGATTGGACATGGTAATTGTTTTCTCAAGTTCTTTTACTTGCGTCGCTAGTCTTTTGGATAATATGGATTTTTAAGTTAAAACACCTTATGCGGAAAATGGCGCATTTTCTATTCACAAGGAGGTAAACTGGATTTTACAATAGAAACCTTTTCACAGATCAAGTTGAGTGCCCTGTGAACGATTTAGTGGGAACGCGAAATAAGAGATTGAGAGAGAGAGATCTAACAAACAATATTATTTACTTTGAACTTCATCTGACATTACTTATTTCGGAGGCTCGAATCTTATATATTCTATACTAATTTTTGTTTTATTGTTGCAACTGTATGGCATTAGTGTTGTTAAGATTCATTATTTCTCTGTGTTCCGCTGGCAATTCGAAACTTCAAAATCCATTTTGTAAGGCTGGGGTGCTTTTTGAAGCACTAAGCCTCCTACTTAATATTGATGCTTGGATTTTTGAATCCCATTAGACTTGTTTAACTGATTTTGTAAACTTACAAGTTACAAAACTATTCCCATAGTAGCCAAAAATTTACACTTTGTGTGCTGCAGCCGAAGCTGAAAGTGAAGCAGCCAGCTCAGAATCAAAGACAGCGAAGGAGACGATCAACATAAAGGAATTAAAGCGAGTTGATCATATTCTGGCTTCGTTGCAAAGGAAGGTAAAATTGATTTGTGTGACAAAGATATCTTCAGTTGTGCACAGGTAGTTCGGTTGATGTAGGATGATAAGAAAATATAGGCCCCTCTATATTGAAAGAATGAAAAACATTTTCGTATGTATACCATGGAAGCTATTGGCGACTATATGAACTTATTATAATTGTAGAAACATTTTTCAATCATCTTGTAGTTTACCTAAAGTTTCTATTGTCGCCAAGCGAGGTTTTTAGTTCCAAATTTTTTTTTCCCCTCGTTGCAGCTACCTCCAGCCCCTGCGCCGCCGCCATTTCCGGAGGGCTACATGCCTCCGCCAGCAGCGGAACCCGAGAAAGGCCCTGAAGATCAACAATCCTCGGAGACACAGCTTCCGCCACTGGATCCGATCATCGATCAAGGCCCGGCCAAAAGGGTCAGGATTCAGTAACACATTGTTGTACATGAAGCGGAGGTCCATGTCAGAAATTGATTTACCTTGTCAAGTAATTTCCCCTATAACAAGGCTCATAATTCATACAAGATAACTTGTGATATTATCTTAGCAGGCCTGCATGTTTGTATATATGTTGGGGTAGACCTCATATATGTATTCATATCTCAGGATGTTGAGTTAGGTTCCATTTTTTGATTTTGTGTTACTGCTAGAAGCTTCTGAATTGTTACTGACGTCCCTTTGCTAGCGGAGAAAGATAAAGACAGCAATCAATTTTGAACTAAACTGTAGGTCTATAGCTGATTGTGAACAATTGCTTTTCCCTTTTCTGTTTTTTTTTCCTTCTTTTTTTTTTAAAAAAAAATTGTGCATGCGCTTTTCATTTGATAACACAGTTGAAACGTACTAAAAATTTTAAAAAAAAGTGAGAGAAAATCCAGGGTTGATTTAAATAGTAGTCCAAACACATTTACGAGGATTCACATAAATAAACAGGATTACAGCATGCAGAATACAGTTGCAGGCTTATACCCAGAACAATTTTTAGTAAGAAAGTATAACTATTGCCCAGATCTGGCTGAGATATCGATCACTACCCCCGGCAACGAATGATAGAGATGGATGAAGATGGGCTGGACAGGCTGGTCGACAGGCGAAGCGGTGGACCAAGTTCTGGTGGCAAGTTCTTCCATATTTAGGACCACAAGCATCGATCCTTAATGGCATATTTGCTACCCCCTTCTAATCCTTCCCTGTACACGAGGGTCCACTTCTCGAAGTTGCAATTGACAAAGTCGTAGTAGCCCCCATGCAGCGCGAGCGCTCCCTCGGTCACCCTTTTCTCAATCCACGGGTATGTTAGCAAGTTTAGCAATGATCCATTGATTGATTCCTGCATAAAGAACAACATTTTTTCTACGATTGGCACTGAACAGAAAAACATAGCAGGTATTGCACGCTTAGGCCTAGTTTGGTTAAAAGCATTGGGAAAAAAAAAACCCCATTCAGCATAGATGCTAAGTTTTCATAGGAAGTTCCCTGTTTCTCAAATGAAAAGAAACATGATTGTTGGCCAACAAACCTAACCAGCTGTCTTACAAATCCTGGTTGAAATCTAAACAAATTTAGAACAACCAAATCTTTGCAATACAAATATCCTAGACGGAATAATAACTGAAGAGAAATATAATACTAGTAAACTTGCATCTTTGTGTCTTCATGGTCGTGCGAAGCTATGTCTCTGTAAAGGAAGAGAGACAATACCTTTTCACAATGCCTGCATTGCTTTTCAAAGCTCAGACCCCCAGCTGCAGCTTTGGTGCTTAATCTTGCGCTCTTCCCAACTGAAACCCAATCTCTGATGAAGCTCCTGGTGAAATTAAACAACAGATGCAAACTATGAGAATAGCTATCAAAGAAACCAGACAGACAAGGAGAAGCAACGGCAAGCGGAACCAAACTATAGAGAAGCTTGTAGTTCTTAGTTACCTCGACTCAGCGTTATCTTTCATACTCATGAGAGCCTGAATGCCCCCACAACGACTATGACCAACGACTAAGATATTTGGAACCTACATATAGCAACAATCATTCCTACTTCAGAATAAATCTGGGTGCATATCGTGCAAATCCATAACAATTCAAGTGATGTCATAAGTTACTTGCCTCGAGAGTATTTACAGCAAATTCAAGTGCTGCATTTGTTTCTGAGGCTCCATGCTGCAATGTGATATGAGATCATTATTCAATGAAATTACACATGCATGACTTTATTGCGTACAAGTTCCACCGGCATATACAGAGTACCTGAAACGGTGGAACCAAGTTTGCTACATTCCGAACCGTAAATGCTTCTCCAGGTTGAAACCCCAAAATACTGGTAGGACAGACCCTAGAGTCTGCACATGCAATCACCATGAACTGCACTTAAAAACCGTTAGTCGGGAAAGAATAATTTATCACTTCAAAGATGGATGCCCAACAACTTGCGAAATTTAAAAAGCGTAGGAATGGCAACAGATTTTCGTGGTCTTCACTAATCTTGTGTCTTGAATAGGCATTAAATTTTGGATACTTGGAATCACAAACAGCATAACATCTTCTCAGATACTTTATAACCAACATATATTATGATTGACTACTGATAATTTTACTAATAAGTTATAGGTTTGGGACCTTTGGGTCAAGGTATCGAGCTCAATTGCTACTGATTAAGTGTATTTATAAAAGCAACATACGAAGGTTGAAAATGAGCACCAGGTATACAGTCAAAAAGAATAAAATAGAATGTTAACAAAAGATCTACTGAGGATACATATTAATGACAAAAGTACCAAAACAAACAAATTTGGCTAAGAGGCAATTTGGTATCTTGGGACAATGATTTGAGTTTGCAATATTACCTTTGGTGCTTGCTGCTGAGCGAGATTTTGATAATTAACCAGATTTTCCCTGTTCATGATACAATCTCGATTAATCAGAGAAATCGTACTTTCTTTTCAAGCAAAATTGATAGCATGAAACTCGACTTACACATAGTTTCGCCTTTTGAAATCCAGGAACCTGTACTCCAACTCTTTGAATGGATCAACCACTGAATCTCTCTCACCTAATCTTTGTTCACTATCTATGATATCTTGGCTCAAGCCAAAAGGCTCTTTTGAAGCCTCTGTTACATAAACTCTCTTCCTGCAAATAGATATAAATCTTCATCTTGTGCGGAATGATCATAATATAATTGAGGAAATAAAATCTCATTAGTATGATTCATAATTGATTCCACATAAATGATGCATCACAGTAAGAATTCATAGATACAGCAATTGACAAGTTTATACCATCCAATTCCATCTTTCTACATCAAATTGAATTACTTGTAGTTTAAACAAGAGAGGACAATCTTACTCATCGGATCTCAGGATCCTGAGATGTGCATTGCGTGATCTCCGCAGAATCAACGGCGAATCGGAGATCTAACATCAAAAGGGAACGAAATTGAGCCCCAAAAAGAATGGCACCCTCCGAATAAGAAAGAGCGCGAGAACGAATCGATCAGAGGAGCTCACCTTGAGAGCTCTCACGGAGCCCGCGGAGAACCCGGCGAATGCTTCATGATCGGAGGTCGAAGCGGCGAGGTTGAGGCCACGGGGCAAAGGAGATCGGAGGGGAGACGCCATGGGAGGAGGACGAGGTTGAGCTTATTAGGGCTCGAATCCGATTTGAGGTCTAGGGTTTCGGATCCGTACATTTGAGAACGGGGACGACGAAGAAGAAGAAAAAGGGGAGAGGGGCTCAACGACATTAACGGCGTCATAATAAGAAACGGCGATTTTGACGGAGATTACGAGGCGAGCGACGTGCTCCGCAATTTGTAAAGTGATGTAATGGCGGAGTTTACGAGGGTGAAAGGGATCCGATTTTGCTCGCATACAAGTTTATACGCGGGAAAGAGATCTTCCGTCCATTTGCTTCGTGAGTTCATCGTAACCGTCGATCGTGTCTACTCATAGTTTCCGATGGTGGGGCGATCCTGATGATCTCGGTTCGGATGGGACACGTGGCTTCCACTAGCGAATCCAAGGAAGTTGGAGCCGTGAGCTGGGAGACTGGGACCACTATAAGAGATAAAACTTTTTCTTGACCAATAAAATACCGCCAAGTGGGAGGAATGAATTATATATTTATTTTATGAGAAAATTATAATAAAAATATTTTTTAAAAATTTCATAACGAAATGAATAAATTCAAAAACAAATTTGATTAATTAAAAAATATCATAGTATGACTGCTTCATTATTTTTTTACGAAGTACCTATAGTTAATTGGTATAAAAAATTTATTGGTTTTGTCCATTGATAAAATGGATCATCTTTTTTAGTTTTAAATATTCAATTCAAATTTTTAAAAAACTAATTAAATAAAATATTTTTATTTTTGCTTTTTGTTGTTTTCTCGTTTTTTTTTTTTTTTTTTTTTTTCGAACTTCATCTTTCTCTCGTCTTGCGTTCACACCCCACACGATGTCCAAGTCTCCGCCGCGGTCATGGATCTTGCCAGAGCGCCGCCTCTCAACGCTTTCATTTTTGCATATTTGATCCGAATTTTTAAGAAACTAATTAAAATACTCTTATTTTTATTTCTCTCTCTTTCTTTTTTTTTCTCCGCTCGAGCTTCGTCTTCCTCCCTTTTCGCTTCCACGTACCACACAACGTCCAAGTCGCCGCCGCTGCCATGGACCTCATCGGAGCACTGCCTCTTGACGCCGCGCCTGCGCCCCAGCACACATATCTGATGGGCACAGGTGCATGCATGGTAGGAGCGAGCGCGGCTTTAAGGGGCGGTGCTCCGACGGATCCATAGCGGCGGCAAGGGCGACGGCGGAGAAAAAAATATATAGAGAGTAGAAAAAAATAAAAAAATAAAAAAAAAAAGAAACTAATGAGAAGATCATTATGTATCATCGCTACTACAAAAAAGGCCAAAAACTATAGAATAAGGAAAAAGAAAATGAAGTTGTACTATTTTCAGAAAAAAAAATTACTATTTTAGATGAAAATTATATTTTGGAGATAAATTATATACTCTTTGAGATGAGAGTAATTACACTTTTTAGACAAAAGTTGTATTTTTTAGACTAAAATTGTACTATTTCTCTTCATCATCTTTCTTGTATTTCTTGCACTCCCATCTGGGATCCGCGATGCACGCGATGGAGATGGATAAAAGCGTGACAACGCCAGAGAAGAGAGTTGCGGAGGGTACATAGGGGATGTTGAGAATCCTCTGTCTCGTCTGCAGCATGCTCGTCGGTGGGGGCGGAAGCGAGCACCACACCTCGCCTCCACTTAATTAAGAAAATATTATATTTTAATTAAGTTGTGCGCTTACTCGTATTGGATATGGAGAAGGGAATAAGGATGATGATGAGAAGTCATAGAGTAAGCGTACCTCCGGGGGCAGGACGAAGCCAGAATTTTAGTGTTATGGAGCCCAAAATATATTATAAAAAATATATTAATTTTTAAAAAATATTAATAAAAAATTATATATAAATAATTTATTGTTCATTAGCTTTCGAGTTTTTAATATATATATATATATATATTTTTTAAAAAAGAATAGAATATAGTTTGTCTTTACCATTAAAATAATATTGATCTAGATATTAATAAAAAATTAGGTCAAAAAATTAAGTATTAAAATTGAGCATAATTTGCAAATTAAGTATTACGATATATCAAAAAATTAAGTATTAAGATTTAGTATAATTTGCAAATCAAGTATTATGATATGTTTGAATCAATTTAATTTGTATTTTGTGGCTAACAATGCAACACTATTTTTTTTAAAAAAAAAAATATTTTGGCCTATATATAAAGTTTACTTTATTTTAATTTTTTTAATAACTTAATAACGAAATTTTATATAATTTTAAAAATATTGGGAGAGCTTATGGCCACCGTGGGCCTCCACATGGCTTCATCCTTGCCCGCGGGGCCGCCTCCGTCGCCCTCATCTCCGGCGTCTCCGCGCCTTCCTCCACCACGCGCATCGCCGGCTCCGGATGAGCGGAAAAGAAGCACGAGAAAGCGGAAAGGAATGAGAAGAAGGATGAGGAGAAATAATGCAACTTTCACCAAAAATTATAATTTTCGTCTAAAGAGTGTAACTCTCATATTAAAGAGTGCAAATTTTGTCTCAAGTTGAGTAATTTTCATCTAAAACAGTATAAATTTCTTCTGAAATATTATAATTTTATCTACAGTGCAAAATCCTTCTCATCGTTATCCTCGTCTCCTTCATATGCCTAGTACGAGAAAGTGCACGAGATTCCACTTATTTAAAAAATAATATTATCTTAATTAAATAGAGGTGAGGTTGGGGTGCTCGCCTTCGCCCCCACAAACGCGTGCGGGCGTGATGGAGGCAAGACAAGAGATCCTTGCCCGCTCCCGTGCATCCCTGTGGAGCGGAGGCAAGGCGGGTCGCCTTCGCCTACACCACCATCATCTCCGGTATCATCGCGCTCTCCTCTACCTCCACTGCGCGCGTCTTTAGTCCCGGATAGACGCACAAGAAACACGAGGAAGCGGAGGGAAATGACAAAAAGGAGAAAAAATAGTGTAATTTTAGTTCAAAGAATGCAACCTTGGCCTAAAAGTGTAATTTTTATTTTAAATAGTATAATTTTTATATCAAAGAATGTATTTTTTGTTTAAAATTGTGTAAAATTCTTCTAAAACAGTAGAACTTCATATTCTTCTTCAATCTTCTCTATTTCTTGACTTTTTTTTTATAATAGTGAAGATACATAATAATGTTCTCAGAAGAAAAAAAAAAAATTCTATTTTTTTTTTTATTCTGTTTTTTTTTTTTTTACCTTTTATATATTTTTTTCTCTGCCACCGCCCTCGCCGCCACCATGGACTCCGTCGGAGTATCGTCTCTTGAAGCTATGCATGCTCCTCCCATGCCTGCGCCTACGACGTATAGACGTGGCGATGGGCATGCACGCGGGAGCGCGCTAAGAAACGGCACTCCGACGAGGTTCATGACAACGACGGCTTAGATATTGCGTGGCGCGTGGGGCGTGATAGCGAGCCGGCGGGCCCGAAAAAGAAAAGAGGAGAAAGTAGAAACGGAAAGAAAAAAAAAAAAAAATAATAATAATAATAATTAGTATTTGAAAAAACGAAAAAAAAAAAAAAAAAATTTCACCGTAAACCTAATAAATTTTTTATATAAATCCAATAAAAATTATAATAAAATTTAATTTTTAAAAAAGTTATAATGAGATGAATAAATAAAAAAAAATGATTGGATGGAAGGTTATCACATCAGTAATTAATAGCTCCACTCTAGACTTTTTATTAATTATTACCTACTAAGCTCGATTTCTAATCAATAGTTGCTCCCACGTTTTAAAAGCGAATTTGTCTTTTATTCATTAATTTTAGCTAGAAATATGACTGAAATAAGTTTTCAATTTAGAATCACATCATATTTTAACTATCAAAAGTTAATTATATATATATTTTTTATTATAATTAAATTTTTAATATTATTATTTATTTTAAAAAAATACTTTAAATATATTACAAATAGAGTGTGTAATATATTTTTCATCTATTTTATAAAATTTTTATTAGTCATTTCAAAATTATTAATAAATTTTATTTATTCTAAAATAAATATGTAAAATTTACAACTCATTTAGAATATACAAAAAAAATATATATTTTTTTTATTTTGATTTGGTTTTTACGGGTTAAAATACTGTTGAGTCTAATACACATTACATACTAAAATTTGATACGGAGGTGATCAACTAAAGCAATTTTTATTTAGAATTAATAATATTTTTAATAATAAAAATTAATTGTAAAAATGACAAGATTTTTTTTGCGCCGCTACTCGTCAAATGCAATCATATAATATAATTAATTTTTGTAAAAACAGTATATAAGATTCAGCTAAAAATAATTGTCAAATCGTTGTCACTAATCATTAATTTTAAAAATTCAAATTATTAAAAAATATACAACTAATTCATTTAAAACGTATAGACATAATGTCCACGAATTTCGATCGGACTTAATCTATTTGGACATTAAGTTTATTGTTGGATCTCTTACAGTTAGATCTATTGTGAATCATAGTCTCACTCAACTTATTGAACTTATCCAATTTAATTTATCAATCTTTAAACCTATTATCACGAAGCAATAAATTATATTTATTTATAATTTATAAATAAATAATCAATAATAATTTCATAGAGAGAACATGAGTTTTATAGAGAGACATCTAAATTACTTCATAAAAATACTTTCAAACGTTTTAATTTGTACCCAAGATTTTTGTTGCTCCCTATTTTTGAGATTGAATCATATATATATATATATATATATATATATATATATATATATATATTTGTTCATGACTCTTACTCTTATATATTAAAAATATAAATAACTAGTTAAATATGAAGAAATTTTTCAAAAACTTATCTCTATACTTCAATTTAAAACAGCTATGTAATTTTTTTAACTAAAACTCTTTAGAGAAATTTTCTCAATATAATTTTTTTTTATTATATATAAAATTATTTAAGTAAATTTTAAATATTTAGATATGCTGGTCAACTATAATATTTTAAATTATTTTTAAAAATAAATAAAATTTTAATGGATAATTGTAAGAGGTGTGTCTTATCAAGATGCATCTTAAGTACAACAACTTTGTTTATGGTATGGTCCAAAAGGACAGCCGCGGTTTCTCACAAGCAAAAGCAAAATTGTTTTGTTTTGTATTGTAATGCTCTGAGAATTTATTCTAAAAATTAATTATAATTATTCTTTTTAAAAAAATTAATTAATTAATTTTAGATATAGAAATATGAGTAATACTACATGTACATTCCAAAAAAAAAATATATCTTACATTTCATCTATCCTAAAATAAAAAAATTTTTACTTATCATTTCAAAATGACGAATATATATATATATATATATATATATATATATATATATATATATATATATATATATATATATATATATATATATATATATATAGAATAATTATTTGTGTACTCCTGAAATCTGAAGAAATATCTGATTTATCCCTCTTATTTTTTTCTTTCCAATATACACGTCATACGTTCCACCATTGTTAAAAATACCCCTACCGTTTCCTTTTGTTAAGTTAACTAGGGTTAAACTAGAGTTAAATAATAATCGGAGTTGAAAACTATCAGATATACCTATTTTGCCCGGGTTTAGGATTTAAAATTTAGGGTTTTAAGATTTAGGGTTTAGAATTTTTTAGGGTTTTAGGGTTTAAGGTTTAGGGTCTAGGGTATATTTGAAAAGGCAAAATGTTAATTTCACATAGATAACGACAGCTTCAAACGGTACACTAATAAAATTTAACTTTAGGGATATTTTGAAAAGAAGTTCGAACGTAAGAAGGGTAGTTTTAATATTAGCCTTCTAAGAGAGGTAAATCTGAAAATAGAAAAATTTTTAGAGATATATAAAAAAGGGGCAATTTTTTATATACCCCTAAAATTTTTTCTGTTTTTAGATTTACCTCTCTTAGAAGGCTAATATTAAAACTACCCTTCTTACGTTCCAATTTCTTTCTAAAATACTCCTGAAGTTAAACTCTATTAGTGTACCGTTTGGAACTGCCGTTATCTGTGTGAAATTACCATTTTGTCCTTTCAAATATACCCTTCTACCATAATCAATTTTTCTTATGTACCCTTAAAATTTTCAATAGTTTTGATAGATAAGGACAAAATAGGTATATCTGATAGTTTTTAACTCCGATTATTATTTAACCCTAGTTTAACTCTAGTTAACTTAACAAAGGAAAACGGTAAGAGTATTTTTAATAACGGTGGAACGTATGAAGGGTATATTAGAAAGAAAAAAATAAGAATGATAAATCAGATATTTCTTCAGATTTCAAAAATACACAGACAATTATCTATATAAAAAATTACCTATATATATATATATATATATACTATTTTCGAAATATACAATAAATATTTTTTTTTAAGAAACATAGTGTTCAAACGTTTCATCATATATTTATATTTTTTTAAAAAAAATATATTATTGATCGAATGGGATACTTTATCTGATCCTGATTTGGCACACTGCCCCGTTAACGCGCCCCTGGAAAACTTTCCATAAAGCTGCTTTAATTAATGTTGGCTCTTCTTGCACGAACGAAGCAGATGGCAGACGCACGAGAAACAGAGAGAGAGAGAGAGAGAGAGAGAGAGAGAGAGAGAAAAGAATACTAGATCAGGGCACGCAGGTGGGGGGCTCGCGTGGTCTCACTTTGCTGTACTTCCTTTGCCACCCTACTCATCTTATCTCTGACCTGTAAACCCTACCCATTAATTACCAGAAATTATTGCATGAACCAGGGCCACACTGGAATGCTCTCTCTGCTAATTAATTCTCGATTGCAGTACATATATACTGCATACGTGATACGTCCTCTCTCTCGATCTCGATCTCTCCAACTTAGATATTGTTTTGTTCTGCTATTATTATTATTATTATCGTAACATTATTATTATTATAGGAGTATAGTAATATACTGTTAATTAACATTCTATTTAAACTCGACCATTCGTTTTACTGCTTCGTTAATAATTTCGTGACTTGAGAAAAAAAAAATAATAATAATAATAAAGTAACTACGGTCTAAAACACGGAAAATTCGGAGTGGACATTAAGCGGTAGAAGAGATTAATTAGCTTCGGTGATCAGTAATGCGGCGGCGGTGGAGGCGGAGGACGCCGCGCGGTGGGAGCCCAAGCGACGTCCGAAGGGAAGTGCGCGCCGTAAACGGACTCCCCTGCCCCCGCCGGAGACGTCGCCGGCGCCGGCGCAAGCGGCGGAGCGGGGCCGCGGCGCTGCTGGCGGCGGTGGTGGTGGTGGTGGTGGTGGTGGTGGGGGTGGTCTTCCTCCGGCGCGGTGGCGTCGGCGTCGTCGTCGTCGTCGTCGTCGTCCTCGGCGGGGACGCGGTGGACGGCGGGGTTGGAGAACGCGGCGGCCACCACCACCACCGTCTCCGCCGCCACCACCGACCCCGCCACCGTGCCCCCCAGGACCTGCCCCTGCGGGCCCGAGAGCGACACCGCGAGCGCCGACGCCGAAGCCGACGGCGACCCCGGGAGGAGGAGCGCGCCGGACATCGACAGGATCTCGAGCCGACCGAGGAGCCGCACCGCCGCGCCGCCCTCCGCCGCCGGCCCAGCGCCGCCTCTGCGGATGGTCACGTCGGAGACGGCGCCGGCGGCCGAGAGGACGCAGATCCCGATGCCGCGGCGGCGGGCGTAGCGCGCGAGGGCGTCGGCCACGTCGTGCCCGGGCCGGATCTCGAGCACGTGCGGCCGCATCACGGGCTCCGGCGCCGGAGCCGCCGATGGCGATGGCTCCGCCGCGTCGGCCGCCGAGCGCTTCGGCTTGTTCTTGGAACCCGGCGGTCGCCCGCGCGGCCGCTTCCCCGCCGCCGCCCCCGCCGCATCGCCTCCGCCGCCTTCTACGTCGTCATCTCCTCCCTTGGACACGTCGTCGGAGGGACTCTCCCTCTCTTGCGGTTGCGGGTGGAATTGGTGGGGGAAGCTTCTAGAGAACATGGAGATCTGATTGATCGATCGAGCTCTCTATAAAACGAAGTTTCGGTACTAATATATATATATATATATATATATATATATATATATATATATAAAAGGAAGCTGGTGGTGGGAATGGAATTGGGATAGTGTGAACTGGGAAGGTCAGGCGCTTATTTTGTAGCTAAGACACTACTTTTCCTTTCTCTCTTCCTGCTTCAACTCTGTTTCATAGTTGAAACTTGTCCGGTACTTTGAAAATGTGCACCAAACCACTGGTGGTGTGGTGTAAGGTACCCAATATCGATTTGGAATCTGTTACCTTGCACTCCCATCATAAGTCCATATTACATTTCAAATTTTAATTTCTTTTTTTTAAAAAAAAAAAAAAAAATTAGTTAAAAGAAAATGGATAAATTATACTTTTGGTTTCCCAACTATATATATATAGGAGCATGACATTTTAGTACTCAACTTTTTTTACAAAAAAAAAAAAAAAAAAAAAAAACTAGGGCTAATGTGTCTCCTTTTTCTGTTTCGTCTTTTCACGTCACAGTATCACACTCGCATCTGTTATTTTAATGGCACGTCGCCGGAGATTTTTTTCCTACACCACGTGTGTCAACATGTTTCATACACCCTGCATTCCAAATTTGAAGTTTTATTTTTTAGGTTCTATGTAGACATATTTAATCTGGAAATGTGTATCTAATTAGGTAGATTTTAATTACAATATTTTATTTAAAATTATCCTAAGTTTTTATTTAATAATGCAGTGCATGGGATGTACTTATAAGTAGATAATTTTCAACTATTTAGGATATTATCTATATTGAATCAATCATATATATTTTTTTAAAAATTACAATAAAAATATTTTTAAAAAAATTATGATAAAAATGAATTACTTTTAAAAAAAAAATAATTTGATTAATTTGGAACAGTATAAGACTGTTATATTTTAGGCTGCGTTTGGTTCGGGTATAAGAATAATTTAGTTATACCGGGGATAGGTATAAATTATGGTATTAGCAGGAACTAATGTTAATTTATGTTTGGATAGGTATAAGAGTTATACCGGATATAAAAAAAAATTATGTTTGGTAAATTAAAGAGGAATAAGAAGAATTGAAAGGACTAAAATTTTAATTTATGATTAAAATTTTACTGATATGATTTTAAATATTTAATTTAAAATATTTATTAAAAAAATTATTAAAATTTATATTTTACTTATATATAAAAAAAATTATTAAAAAAATTTATTATATAATTTATTAAAATTATATGATAAATTTATTAAAAATTAAAGTTAACAATTTTAAAAACTATAAAATTTAAAATTTAAAATTTAAAAATTTATAAATGTTAAAAATTTTAATTTTAATTGTCTTTAAAAATTACAAAAGTAGAGGCAAAAATTTTATTTTTAAAATTAGTATAAATTTAAAAAAATTTATTAAAAAATTTGCATAAATTTAAAATTTTAAAAATTAATAATTTTTTTAAAAAAATTAGAAAAAAATATATTTTTAGATTTATTAAAAAGTAAGTTAAAAATTTTAAAATTTATAAAATAAAAAAAATAAATTTTAAATTTTATAAATTTATTAAACATCTTATCTTAAAAAAATAAAAAAAAAAAAAAAAAAAAAAAAAAAAAAAAAAAAAAAAAAAAAAAAGCGGCTGGCAGGTGGAACAAGGAGTTATTCCCACCCTTATAATTTTCGTTTGGAAATAAGGCGGGGGATAACCCTTATCCCCGTTGCCAAACGGAGGCTAGGCCCGTTTGGTTCGGATATAAATTTAAGATATATAAATTTTTTTATATCTGGAATAATTTGCTATTCCGGAATAATCAAGTATAAAAGTTAAATTGCGTTTGGTTCAAAAGTTGGTATTCTTTGGAATAAAAAAAATTATGTTTGGTTAAAATTATGGGATAGTGGAGAATAGTAGAAAACGATGATAGATTTTTTATCAAAATACCAATTTTACCTTTACCTTATATATATATAAATTAATTTTAATTATTATAAATTAATTAAAATAACAATTTAATTGTTAATAAATTATATCTTATCTAAAAAAATAATTTTTTATATTTTATAATATATTTTAGTAAATATATAATAATTAGTAAACAAAATTAGTAAATATAATTAGTAAATAAAATATAAAATAATTTTTTATATTTTATAGCATATTTTATTAAATAAAATTAGTAAACATAATTAGTAAATAGTATATTTTAGTAAATATAGTCTCAGATAGGAAGCTAAGCTAAAGCAAAAAAAATAAAAAATAAAAAAAATCATTCATTGTCCCTAGGTATAAACCTTATTCCAGGAAGAGGTGAAATAGAAATTAACGAATTATTCTAGAATAATCCGTTAAGCTGAGAATATTTTAAATTTTTATTTTTATATTTTTTTCTTTCTTGATAAAAATTGAAGAATAGAAAAAATTATTCTTTCTTTATTTCTCAACAAAACAGGGCTTTATTAAAGTTTTTCTGTCTTGTGTGGACGACAGCCCTTCATGCGCCCGCAATCGTTGACGGCAAGAAGAAGCTAATTAAAGCAGTGGTGGGGGCTGCCGGCTGCCTTTGCAATAGAAGATCTTCGCACTCAATATTATTTTTGGTCAAAATATAATCATAATATTCAATCTGATTTACGAAAATATAATAATAAATATTTTTTAAATATTATATTAATATAAATTTATTATAATTTTAATTTAATTTTTATTATTATATGACATAATATAATGGAAATTGCTAGTTCGAAATATATTTCATAATTTGTTACGTTAAAAAAAAAAAAAAAATTGGAACTCCACGGAGCCCGATGCAGTAGTACTCGATATGAGCACAGGACGCGCCTCTTCTTTGAAATTACAGCGTCATGTTGGTGGACCAGGTTTTGCTTGAGCTGGCGGGAAAGAACAACCGATACCGAATTTATTTTTTTCACAAATTTATTAATTTTGAATATTATTCATAAATTAATAAACTCATATGATATATTAAAAACTGTGTATAAAATATAAAGTGATAATTTTCCACAACAATTTAAATAAGTGGTGCAGAGCGTTATGGAGAGTGGCTTAATAAAAAATAGAAATTTCTAGTTGTATATTTTTTGGATGTACATTTTATATTCCATTAGTTTACTGCGTGGGGTAGAGATGTTACGGGTTGGATTTTTAAAAAATTAAATTCAAATTCGAACCCGACTACCAAATCCGAAGTCCGAATTCGAATCCGAATCTAAATTTGACGAATTTTAAAAATTAATATTCAAATCCGAATCCGATCAAAAATTCAAAACTCGAATCCGAGTCCGAACCCGAAATAATTATTTCTCTTTTTCTCTTTATAATATTTTAAAACATATTGCATTAAATTTAAAATTTTAAAATATAAAATTAAATATAATATCAAATATTAGTTCGGCTTCGGGTAGGGTACAGTCAAAATCTATATCCAAATTCAAATTTATCGGATTTTCGTTTTTTATATCCGCATCCGAATTCATATCCGTTTAACATCGGATAAATCTATTCCACTGATTCCGATAAAATTTTGGGTATTCGTACCTAGGGGTGTAATGTGGGCCGTGCCGAACCGACGTAACCCACATTTTTCGTACCGAAACGGACTAGGGGCCAACCTGGATTCAAATCCGGGCCAGAGCTACTAAGCACTCGACCCAGCACGGCGCTCCGGCCCGGAAGGCACGAGGGTCGTTCTTCAGACCGACCTCTTAAATTTTTTTAAAAAATATATAAAATTAAAAATATAAATAATAAATTATTTTTATCTAATTTTATATTTTGTTAAAAAAAATTAAAATTTATAAAATAATAAAATTTAAAATTTTTAAAAAATTATTTATAAATTTTTATTTTAAAAATTAAATTTGGAAACAAAATTTGATCAAATTGATCAAAAAATTTTGATACATTGAATCAAAATCACATCTCCCAAGGCAAACCTTGGGAGGGCTTATGGGGAGAAGGGCCAAGAGCTCTTTTTTCCCCATGAGTTAACCCCAAAGCCCAAGGCAAGTTGCCTTGGGCCTTAGGGTTTGGACTGTGCTGGCCCAACTGGCACGGCCCATACAGTCCGGGCCATGTCAGGCCCGTAGGCCTGCACCTTGGTCTGGAATGGCCCAGATCCGTCACGGACCGTGCCGGTTCGGGTCGACGGGTTTTGAAAGGATGGCCTAGCACGGTTCGAATAATCTAAACAGACCGGTCCGGCACTATGCTACAGTAACCATGCCGGGCCATGTCCCGGCCCAGAGTCTTGCCGATCCGAGCAGCCCATGAGACGATCAACCCGATTTACACCACTATCCGTACCCATTGATATCCTTAGGTGGGGGTGTGGTGAGGGATCACCCCTAAAAGATACCCCATCTAAAGGTGTAAGATCGATGCACACTCATTTTGGAGTGTACATATAGAATTGCTCATAAAATATAAAATTAATTTTATATAATTTTTTGTAAATATATTGAATAATAGATATATTATTATAAAGTTTAATTTTTTATATATATTTTTTCAAAATCCTAAGTTGTTATTTCTATCGTCAATATCCGTTGAAAAATATAATTAATTATAGATTAAATATTTAATTTTGATTAATTAATGAGGTGGTAAATTTATTTTTTTACTCTTTCAGATATTATATTTAATCATATATTTATTTTAAAATTAATTAATTTTTTATTCGGTTAAAAAATAAATAATAAATAAATAACAACATATGAACAAATTAAACTTTTAAAGAAATAAATATAAAATATTAAACTTTATAAAAAATATATTTATTATTAGGTATATTTATATAAAGTTGTATGAAATTAATTTTAAAATATAAAGCATTAACCCTAAAATATAAAGTGATAATTGCTCAGAATGGGAGCCGCCGCCTCTCTTGCTCTTTATTTGAGAAATTGGGACAAATTTAGAATGAATTATATATTTTTATATTATTTTTTTTTGTTCTTACTTGTCATCTCATATGGGACTGATCGGAGCAGGAGCTCCGACAATTGGAATCCATTTGCATCCCTATAACTTTTCTGCTGTCCAGAATTGTCGGAGCTCCAATTGTCTTTTAACTCGTATCTATTTGGCTCAGAGTTTGCACGCCCTTCTGTTAGGAAGAGGTTAGGAGAAACAATTCACTATAAAATAAAAAGGCTAAATTACGAAAAACCTCATGTAATATTTCATTTTTTATATTTTATCCCTGTTTTTTAAAAATCTATATTTTGTCCTCTCGTAATTACCGAAATATGTATTTACCCCCACCGTCACCATTCCGTAAGTGAACCGTCAATTTTTTAAAAAATATTATTAAATATACCCAAAATACCCTTCAAGAATGGCGAAAAATAAGCTAAAACTCATTCTCTTCAATATAAAGTAAGCACATTTTCGTCAATTTACCTCCTCCGTTAACGCCGTTGCCCCTAAAGACAATTGGGTAATTACGAGAGAGCAAAATGTAGGCTTTTAAAAGACAGGAGGACAAAGTGAAAAAACGGAATATTACAAAAAAATTTTCTGTAATTTAGCCAAATAAAAATTAATATTTAAAAATATTTTTTTTTAGTATTTAATAATATTTAAAAGTGTTTAATTTGAAAATATCTGTAAAAAAACCTAAAATCCTGATGTTTTAAAAAATCAAAAATTTAAAAATAATAATAAAATTTATTATTTAATAAATTATTTTGACACTCATATAACATGTATTATAGAATGTTTCGAGAAATTTTCGCTAAGCGCAGTCTAAAATGTTTTCTTATATTGAGATTTTCTGTGAATTGTAGGCAAATAAGCAAATTAGTTACAATATAAATTGCAAGGTAGAGACAGCACTGCACTACAAACTTTTATGGGGTATTTTTTTTTACCAAAAGTGAAGAGGGCCCCTTCTATTTGTTTGGTTTACTAAAACTTGGTTCAACTCCAGACAGAAGTTAATTATAGAAAGAAAAAAAAAAAAAGAGAAAAAAATAATGATCTTCCTAATATCATAGTTGACTACGATCCACTTCAGACAAAAATCAATTATAAAATAATAATAATAATACACTTTGAGCTTTTATCTTTTTTATTTTCTGCCAAACAACATAACAAAATTGAAGAGACTATAATTTCACTCACAGTCATACAAACAAACAGTAGATTATTATTATTATTATTATTATTATTATTATTATTATTATTATTTTTGTTAATCTAAACTCTAGTTCAGGTTCAATCCGAATTTCATCTTTTGGTCAAAACAAAGAGGCCCCAAGGAGAAGGAAAGTTCATGTCCATGCACTCAGTATGCAAATGCCAAACTAAACCCTTAACAGTGTGAATGAGTGAATGCAACTGGGTTAAAAAAGTTGACTAAAATACGTCTAAATTAAACAATATGTATGTCGGATTTCCATAAACGAGGCAAGTGAGGTAACATTACAACTTTCTAAATTACCTCGACCTTCAATAAGTTCCAATTTGATCAGATTTACTGGCGACGAAGCGAGCTCTTACCTGCGACTAACGAAGAACCAAATGAGACAACAAGAAATGCTTCTATTACAGGTTAAAACAAAAAATTAGTGCATTGAACGCCCTTCTATCGTGTTCATGGATATATACACCAAGCCGAACAAAATCTTTTATACATCTCAACAGAGTTGCCCTTGATGGAAATCTTTTCCCAAAGCTCGGCACCTGGTAGGAGATTAATGCCATTTAATAAAAGCATCAGCGTGGCTATAATCAAAACAAAATCAAGTTGTGAAGTTACCAGCACCAAAAAACCAAGATTATAGCATTCGTTGATGGTCGATCATAGCATCTGAAACGGAGGGGGTGGTGGAACTTGAGGAAATCCCAGCTGTGGAGCCTGAAAAATGCCGGGGCGCGGCATTTGAATCAGACCAGGTTGAGGCATTTGAATGGTGGCAGGTTGCGACATTTGACTAGAGCAAGAATGGAGCGTCGGGTTGCATCGTGGTTGCGGTATTTGAGTATCAGCGGAGCCTTTCACCTTCTTTTTACTCCTCTTTTCCAATTGGTTTTTCTTTCTCATACGTGTGGGATCGAATGCTTGCATATTCTCATCAGACCATTGCATCTCATTGTCAACGCTGGCAATATTGCTTTGAATCAATTTCCCGTTAACACCTTCGACCATGTTTAAGTTTCCTAAATCATTTTCGATTAATTCCAACGCTTCCATCAACTTCTCTTTAACGATTTTGGCTGCTCTGGCTGTCGATGATCCTTTCTCGAAAACAAAGCGCCCAAAATGGAACAAATCACTAAGCCGAGAAGCGTGAGCAGACTTGCTAGCATAGTTCGGTGATTCAGTAGGATCACATATAACCTCTTTTCTCGCATCGTTCGTCCATCTGTGCAATATATACTGAGCCGGTACCTCATTAGCATTATTCACAAGAAACACCCTCAAAGCATGGCAACATAACAATCCCAAAGTCTCAAACAACTTACAACTACAAGAGATGGTATAATCAGATTTATCGAATTTCACGGTGAACACTTTTTTCTCACCATGCTTGAAAAGCTCGTACGTGGCTACTCCTTCGCCATTGACCTCAATGCAACTCATCTCTAAGCCTTCAAGAAACTCCTCTCTAAATATTTCAAATAGCCTAATCGTGTAGACATTAGCTGCATGTTGCAGAATTCCGCCATGAGGAATAACATTTGAAAAGGCACTGTTCTTGCAGTTTAGATCATCATCCCGCTCCCCCTTACGCATATCTTCTGCCTTTCTCTCATAATGTTCGATAACTTGAATGAGAGATAATGATGCGCCTAAAAGTTGACGGAAAACACTATTCGTACTCTCACTTCTTAGGGTTGTTTTCATTTTAGCTGAAAAAATATCTACTTCAAAAGCAGTACACCATTTTGCTCGAGTCTCGTAAAGTCGATTAAGCCACACATTGTCCTCAAGATTGAATGTCTTGATCATGTCCTCCCATGTGGATTGGAATTCCATTTCATCCAAACATCCACTAAGGCACTTACTGAATTTTGCGCCGAAGCTTGGATTGCTGTAAATTTCAGCAAGATGTTTCTTAGAGTTATTAGGAATATGCCAGAAGCACAGTCGATGACGTGACACGGAAAACACAATCTCAACGGCATTTTCGATTGCCTGATCTTGCTCGGTAAAGATAATTTTGGGTTGCCGGCCTCCCATAGAATCTAAAAATGTCTGAAATAACCAAATATATGATTCTGTGGTCTCATCCAATAGTAAAGCACAACCAAATAATATATTCTTCCAATGATGATTGATCCCGAGAAATGGAGCACAAATTAAATTGTACTTGTTAGTTCTATATGTAGTATCGAAAATCACTACATCCCCAAATGTATCATAATCTAGGTTCGATCTTCCGTCCCTCCAAAATAAGTTTGTCATCCGGTTTTCTTGGTCGACTTGAACCGAATAGAAAAAGAGGGGGTCCTCTACCTGCCTATAACTTAAATGATTGATAATACCTTGTCCATCCCCAGCTTCAATTGCCACTTTATTCACACTGTGCAAGTAACTGGCTGAATCTTTTTTCACAACATTTTTTGCATCACCAAATCGCTTGTCTGAATGCCGAGTAGATCTTGTATGGGCAACTAGTATTCTCCTTCCGGATCTTAACCTATGCCTCTTCTCTTGGCTCGCAAACTCATGATTGTGCACATCATTAAAATAAGTGACTTCCCATGTACCATCAGTTATAGTGAACCGGATTCGAGCCGTGCAGCCAGTTCTGGTTTCTAAACGATTAACTTTTTTAGGGTTGCATCGCTCGTATTCACGAAACCCGGCTTTTGAACAAACATATTCTCTTTGTCGGAGAACCCCATCAATAAACCGCCTATTCCCTTTTCTAATGCTAAAGCCCTTTCGTAAAGCATGCAGGTTGTAGATATCATATGCTTCATCTTCTGAACCCACCTTTATACCAACTTCGAGCTTCTCATCACAATGGTCTAGATTTACAACCTCGGCATTATCTCCGTTATTGATTTTGTCAGCCAAAACTGGGTTGCCAGCTGATTGAGCCATTCAACCTGCTATAGGAGCAAGGACATGCTTAATCCAGAAGAATGTACAAATACTTTACAAACCAAAATAATTAATACTTGGGAGCAAGGATACGAAAATTGATCAGACATAAATCTAGTACCTTAGGCCCAGACATTCAAATAAAACTAACACAGTATAGAAGTTCAGGACAACCAATAAATTCAAGGATCTAGTACCTTATGCTGAAAAAAAGAAAAAGAAATCAAATTACATCAAATCAAATAATAGAAAACTAGAGGAAATCAAATGTACACTTGTTATCAATTAAAAGATCAGTTTACAAAGCTGTAGCTTCATTTTAGACCATTTAGGTTCAGTTTGTTAGAAATAGGAGCTTCGGACAAAAAAGTTACCATTTTATGAATTTAGAACATTCTCACCTAGGAAAGTTTTAGGAAAGCACCATGTTCCTTCCTCATGAAGTACTTTACAAGGCCAATCTGGTGCTGAATTCTGAGGACAGCGGTGGATTAAATTGACAAATTTTTAGCAGGTTTGATGAAGCATAAGGTACCAAAATAATGGCCAGCTGCAGAAGCGAAATAAATTATCATTAGCACTGGAGAAGGGAGAAAAGAGTCAAAGCAATATCTAAGGCGTAATTTGGGAATGTTTGCCCAAATGCATCCACTTTGATGCTTTACAAGATATGAAATTTCTAAAAGCACGTTAGAAGTTTCCTTCTCCAATGTTGTGGCAGTTCCTACCACCATTTCATAGCACTGGAGAAGTTTAGTCTAAAACACTTCGGGACTTTTTAAGCCCTCTAAAGCATCAAAGTAGGTGTGTTTAGGCAACACATTTCCAAACTAGTCCTAAATAGTAAAGAAGAAGGAGAAAAGGGGAGAGGCAGAAAGACCAATGAGATTATAACGGACAAAATTAACTAAAAGTGTAAAATGGGAATGTGTAAGCAAAAAAACAAGAGCGGGAAAAGGTGGCAGGTGTCCTAAAGAAACACTCGAACCAATTGATTGATCACTGGTCATACACGACCGTACAAGCCAGCAGGCCCCGGACGTCTACTTTTCTGAGAACTCTCGGATAAAGAGAGAGAGAAAAAGAAACTGGGAATAAGTTTCTTATCATAAGATCTCAGCCAACATTCAATATGAATTCATCTAGCCCTCTTTGGAGTCTTGACTTAGACGGATATATATATATATATATATATATATATATATATATATATATATATATATATATATATATATATATATATATATATATATATATATATATATATATATATATATATATTTTTTTTTGAGAAAAAGGCAGCATGCTGCCGCTTCATTCTAAGGGAAAATGAATTCAGCTACAAACCAGAGGCAACCAGGCCTCAGACCGAAAAGGAAAAAAGGGAAGAGAGAAAAAGAAGAAAGAAAGGAAGGGAGGAAGGGGAGACGCAACTGCAGACCTAGGGGCAGAACGCGGACCACTGCGAACGGCAAAGCCGGATCGCAGCGAGTAAATCACTGGAGCTACGAGACTTATTGTCGAAGACCTTCCTGGGAAATAGTGGTAAATATGCCAGCTGAAAACATGATTCCTGGGAATTCATTCAGAGAATTACCTAACAATCAATTCAAACAGAACTAGTGCCTTAATATAGAGTCATGTTCAATTTATTACTTCATAAATAATCGGAATATTAGTTCCCCAGGTTGTTTGGCTTTGTTCTTCATGGAGAAATTCGGAAACCGCCCTTATTGTATGGCAAAATTTCACCCTACAGCTGTGTGTTTCAGAATGTAGCAATTTGCTACCTTGTAGCAACTATTCTAATTCTGCTACGAGTTGCCATCAAATGCAATAGGCGACTCGTTCATTCCCTAATCTGTTAAAAACCTAATTAATTGAGTAATGATAAGTAATGTTCTTATCATGTGCTCACTTGTAATGATCTTGAATAACAAGTTCTCGTGGAAAATAGAGGGAATAATCACAAGTTAGCAAATTGCTACACTTTGAAGACCCCCCATCAAAAATTTCTACTCATCAGCTTCAGTTCTGATGATAAAGATAATTCTTACAACACTCTAGCAAACAAAGAGACCTTGAAGGCCTTTCGCCCAGATTCTGATCAAATCTGAACGAAAAAACATATGTTCTACGTGCTAAATAAAGCAATTAATCGTAAAATAAGCAAATTGAGCGTTGAATCATAAACTCTACTAATAAAAGATGGAGTAATCGAGTAGAATAGCTATTAACTGCAAATTTCCCATAACATAACATACAAAGCCGCGCAATTTGAACATCAAAACAGCATGGAGGCGCGCTTTAATTCACAAACACGCAAATTTCTCTCCCCCACACCCAAAAAAAAAATCACAAAATGTGCGGACGTACCGCGACAGAGAACGCGATCGGAGCTCCGTTTGGATTCCTCTACGAAGCTCAGAACCCTAAAATCGCAACGCGAAAATCGCGCCGAGAGGGATTGAGGACGGGGACGGAGCTCGTGGTGATGGGGAACAGTCGCGCTCCGCGCCGGAGAGGGCGAGAGGGGGCGAACGTCCCTGTTCCTCCTTAGGGCCTCTCCGCTCGTAGCTTCACCTCTTCAACTCGGGGCGTTTATTGTGCCGACTACGCTCGACCGTCCGATCTACGATCTGATGCTGTGTAGATGTGATAATCATCCTACTGCTGGATCGAAAGCAAAATGCTAACAATGGTACTGCATCATCTATATCCTAGCCACCCTTTTCCTGAGAAAATATTTTGTTTATTTTTACATCTAATATTATGTTTTGTATATTACAATGAGCCCGTTATAATTTTGAAACATTAGCCTATCATAATATAATGTATTTTTAATACAATGTATTTTTAATACACCAATCGAAAAAAATACAGAAATATATTTATATATTATTGAGATAAAAAATCGTCACGTGGCAAGAGACACGATCAAAATAACCGAGTTTTGATATGAAAAATAGTCAAACAGATCAACCGATCTGGATGAATCATGAGCGGATGAAAGACACCTAGGTTTTGACAAAAAATTGATTTGGATCGGCGGTTAGAGTAAACGGTTCGTCATCAGCTCCTTTAGTTGATTGATCATAATTTTTCATATAGAAAGTCAATCTTTGGCTCCATGAGCCGAATAGGGATATAGATCAAAACCTAGAAGAAGTAATTTTGAAAATAGATCGTGCAAAATTATACGACGCGAATTCTGCAACTGACGCATTTTTGGCAAATAACGCATTGATATATCGAGAATCACGTCATAGCGCGCAATGTTCAGAAATGAACGTAGTCGAAAAAGGTGCCACTACTTATTTGATGAGAGAAATTTTCGAAAGGAAAGTGGCGCCACTATCTATTGGAGGAGAAAATTTTTCTAAGGAAAAGTGGCAGAAGAATAGGTCATTACGTGAAGAATCCGGTATTACCCAAAATGGCGATTTCATATGTATAACAAATAAGCGAACTTTCTTCTGAGGAAGAGGTTCTGTAATCGTGTAAGCCAGCGACCACAAATTTTTAATTCCTTCAATTCCCGCATCTACTACTTTCTATACTAGCTTTTTGGCTTTTTTAGAGTAATTTTATCGCTTTCCTTACCGCTTTCATAGGAGTAATCGTAATCCTATAACTAAGCCAATGTAATCCTTTCCATCTTGATTCAGTTCTTTCGGCTGAGTCAATTTTCTAAAACCTTATGTGTTCTCGTATGGTAGATAGTTCGGCATCTTAAGCCGAACTTCGTTTCATGTTTGATTGAGAATGATCCGGTTGAGCAGATTCCGATTGTTTGATGTCGCGGCCAACTTAAGAGGGTCATCTCCGAAGCCGATCGAAGACCGGAGCAGGTCAACAGTCAACGCACGTTCGGCTCCCAACACATATATTTTTATTCAGAATTTATTTTATTTAACAGAATGAGTCATTTTCATTGTTATTGTTTGGCTTGAAAGATTAGCATTTCAATTTTTATTCTAGAAAAATCGAATTCCTCCAAAATTACTCCTAACGTAGAGGCGGGAGTCAATTTTGATTTCGAAACATATTGAGAAAAAAACTTTTTTTTAATAATAATTATTTAAATTCAAATATAGACATAAACTTAAATTTATATTAAAATATAATTTTAAATTTAAATTTAATATATAAATTCAAAATTATTAACTTTTAAATTTAAATTTTAATATAAGTTTGATATTTGAATTTTAAATATAGTTTTACATTTTTACTTTGAATTTAAATTTCAATTGCAAATTTAAATTTAAATTTAAGTTATGAATCTCAATTGGAATTTAAATATTGAATACAAATTTATATAGTAAATTAAATTTGTCTCATTTAAATAATAATAATAATAAATTAAAAAATTCCTCATTTCGTTTTCATATCGATCCACTTCGATTCCTATTCTAATTTTGAACCAAACGAGCACTAAAATAGTATTAGATGGAACTCATTACCAAATAGGTTCTTAATCAATCAAATTTATTTTTTTGATAAAAGAATATAATTATACATTTTAGAAAAAGGTATAATAGAATAAATAAACCACAAGAGCACAATTTGATTGGTTAGATCATGTATCCTTTTTCTCTCTGCCATTAATGGACCTTCAGCATTTCACAAGTGAACCTGTTTGATGAACATGATTTGCGAGACACTTAATCGATTTTTTGGTCTATCGATCTTAATGCTTGTTGCTCTTCTTAATTTGCATTGGAACTACTCCATCTTTTACTCCTGTGGCTCTTTCTTTCTGGCCTTGTTTATTTCCAATTGTCTAGTTGATTTTAAATGCAATTTGATAGGTGGATCTGTAAGTTAATAGGTACATAACAAACAATAGTTTAGTTTGGGACAAGAATACAGATGATTTTTGTGACACCCCAATAGTCCTACATCGGATGTGGTTGAAATTGTGATTGAGTTTATATGAAATATGGACACTAATAATAATAACTGGCCTTAAGCATTTTGGGCTGTGGTTTGGTCCCAACGAGTTATTATTGCTAGTGGGCCGGGTCGTTACATTTGGTATCGGAGCCAATAACCAGCCGGAAGTGTGCGGCGAGTCTCGGCTGAGTCTGGGTCTAGATGATAGGGCTAGCGAGACGAGTCTCACATCGCCTGTTGATCTTGGGCTGCTTTGTGTGTGTTTGGGCTGATGAGGACGTCATATCTAAACGGGGGGAGTCTGTGACGCCCCCAATAGTCCCACATCGGATATGAATGGAATTAGGCTTAAGTATTTTTGGCTTAAGCATTTTTGGCTGTGGTTTGAACCTAACGAGTTATTATTGCTAGTGGGCCGGATCGTTACAATTTTAGCATTCTTATGTCAGAAACAATAGTTTTGACATAATGGGTGAACAGATGGGCAATATTGTTTCTGACATAATGTGTGAACAGATGGGCAAATTTTATGCATTGCAATTTTGCTGCTTTTCTACAGTTAGTTATTTCCTAGTTTTCCTCCTGAAAATTCATTAGTTCCTTTGCAGGCTTTTTTACTGAATTGAATTGCTGCTAAGATTCAGGTAAAAAGCTGAAGCAAATAAATGATATGATGTAAATGCTTGCTTTCTGAGGTGTGATCTGTAAACTCCAAAATGGCATCTGAAATGGACAAATGAGTCAGTATTAAATAACTTTATAATGTTTGGAACTGTAAATCTTGGTGAGTTTTTGTGGACCATAGTATAAACTCCTAACTCCTAACTCCAATCTCCCTCATAATTTCAGTTAGTTTCAGAGTAAAAATGCTAGAGAGTTTCTAAGACTCTGTTTGGCCATGGGTATAACGAGGGGATAAGGGGTTATTCCCGGCCCCCCCTTATATCCAAATATGATTTTGAATGGGGGGAAAAGCTGTTCCCTCCTATACCAAGTTATTCGGTATGAGGGTGGGACAGTTGTTCCACCTCACAGGCTCACAGGTGGAACAGCTGTTCCACCTGTTACCTATTTCTTTTTTTAAAAAAAAATTAAACTTTTTTAAATTATAAGATATTTAAATTTATAAAATTTAATTTAATTTTTTTATAAATTTTAATCCCTTTTATTCTTCTTATTGTTCTTTAATTTACTAAACACAATTTTTCTTATTCCCGATACAACTCCTATACTCAATCAAACACAAAATTATTTTAATTCCTGCTTGTATCTGAACTTATATCTATTCCAGAAATAATCAATTTATTTTTATATCCGAACCAAACGCAACCTAAGGTAACCTAAAGATTGTGGTACCAGTTGTTTATGGATTAACCCTCTTGATGAATGTGTTACCTTTTTAACTCCCATGATTAAAATTGTGCCAAACCCATTTAGATGAGCCAATCAATTTTTCAATCCCAAAGTTATATATATATTTTTTGTCATTTATAAAATCTAAGAAAATATAGTGAGTTAAGAGTAATAAATGTTATATTTTTACAAAAAAAAAAAATCAGATATTATTAAACTACTGACTTAATTTAATAGAAAGAAATTAAATTTAAAATTTTATTCTGACATCATTTTAAGTTATATAAAATAATTATTATTTTTTCAAAATTTAAATTAATAAGAAATATTAATGGGTATTTCATGTTTTGATAGGACCAAGACCCTTCCTTTTACTTCTGGAAGGAAGGGGCTTGGTCACAATTATAGAATTAGTCAACAGGTGGGATTTGGACCAACTTAATACTGACTTATTGGGTCGGAATTAAATTAAGTTCCATCCAAACCCATTTCATTTTAATTTAACTACATAATGTTTCAAAATTTTATTTTAGCATCTAATTTTTTATTTTGCTTAATTTAAATCACTTAGTAGCTATTCAGATATAAAATTTAAATAAATTATTTATTTTAATAAATTTTTGGATACATAAATTTTATAAATTATACTTAAAGAGTTGTATGATATTAATGTGAACATTTTAATTATATATATATATATATATATATATATATATATATATATATATATATATATATATATATATATATATAGTTGTATTGATAGCGCCAGCCCAATTTTACCATCTATTTTGTAATCTTTGAATCGCATCGAGATTCGTGAAGGTTCTTTAATAAAAAAAAAAAGTAAAAAATAAAAAGCTCTTCTTTTTAATTAAAGAGATTGCACGAATCTCAATGCAATTCAAGAGCTACAAAATAGATGGTAAAATTGGATTGGTGCTATCAATAACATTTCAGCACAAATATATATATATATATATATATATATATATATATATATATATAATCTAAAATGTAAAATAAAATTTTGTTGGGAGGAAAAAAATTCTAAAATTCTAGAAAATTCGATTGTGGAGCCTCACAAATTCTAGACGACTTCGCGAGCGGCGCGGATTCGCGGGGGGGGGGGGGGTGGTGGAGCCCACACGGAAACCGGCGTAGCGACGCGGCGTATTGTAGCCATGTGCGCCGGTAGTGGTGCTACAGCTAGCGAGGGAGGACGTATTTTTTGGGCGTGTTTTCTTTTTTACGCGCGCGCGTTTCGACAACAGGACACGTGGCGAAGGCACGGTAAGCGGGGTCCACTGACGTGCGGGGCCCGCGTAAGATTTGTTGATGGCAAGGTTCGCCGAACCAAATGGACGGCCCTTATTGATTCTGGCGATGCCCCACCATCACCCCACGTGTGACGCGTGGCGATCACCCGTCTTCAAATAAAATAAAGACAAAAAAAATCTGCGCCCGGAGCCCGTAGCCAGTGTAAGATCGACACGTCATCGTAGTCGGGGCCCACAAGAGTATGCCAATCCTTAGTGCGATCGGGATTCGAATAGATTAGGAGGTGGCCAGAGCCACCCCATATCTTGTGGACTCAGCCGCGGCGCGTCATCGGCCGTCCGATCATACGAATAGGCCGATCTTCACGATCCGACGCTCCAAAAGAACAGGACCCAGATATTACGAAACCCTAATGAATAGGGTTCGTGGAATAATCACTGGGGCATCCGAAGTTTCGCGTGGCGGTTAAGCGAGTACAGGAGAAAATTAAAAATAAAAAAAAGAAAAAGAAAAAAGAAAGAAAGAATAATGAATAATAATAAATACTACCTTCCCCAGGAAAAACCCTCCCTTTGCGTGCGACTCTGTTTCGACTCCCTTTCGTTTCGTTTCCTTTCCTTTTCCTTTTCCTTTTCCTTTTCCTCCTATAAATACGGCTCTCTCTTCCTCCTCTCGAACCCGTCTTCAACACAGAGGAAAACCCTAGCATATGTCTCAGCGACCAAGCGTCCCACACTCCTCCTCTATTGCCTTCGCTCACCATTCTCATCTCCTGGTCTCCAGTGAGATGAACCCTAACTCCAACTGGTAGTCTCAAAGTTCCCATCTCTTTGATCTAGCCTTTCTCTTGATCCCCTTGGAGAGCTTTGAGATCTCTCCCTCGACTTCGCCCTTTAGAGTTTTTCAAATTTGATTGAGATGGGATTGAAGGGTTTCGTCGAGGGAGGCATCGCCTCGGTCGTGGCGGGGTGCTCGACCCACCCGCTCGATCTCATCAAGGTGCGGATGCAGCTCCAGGGGGAGACCCTCTCCCCGGCCGCGGCCGCCGCGCAACTCCGCCCAGCCCTCGCCTTCCCGAGCGGCGGCGGCGCCATGGCGCTTCCACACCACCACCACCACCTCCCGTCGCCGCCGCGGAAGCCGGGGCCGATAGCGGTGGGGGGGCAGATCCTCCGGTCGGAGGGCCCCGCCGCCCTCTTCTCCGGCGTCTCCGCCACGGTGCTCCGCCAGACGCTCTACTCGACGACCCGGATGGGGCTCTACGACGTCCTGAAGAAGAAGTGGTCCCCCGACGGCGACGGCGCGGCGCTCCCGCTCCACAGGAAGGTGGCGGCGGGGCTGGTGGCTGGCGCCGTGGGCGCCGCGGTGGGCAACCCGGCGGACCTGGCCATGGTCCGGATGCAGGCCGACGGGCGCCTCCCCGCCGCCGAGCGCCGCAACTACCGCGGCGTCGGCGACGCGATCGCCCGCATGGCGCGCTCCGAGGGCGTGGCGAGCCTGTGGCGCGGCTCGGCGCTCACGGTGAACCGCGCGATGATCGTGACCGCGTCGCAGCTCGCGACCTACGACCAGGCGAAGGAGGCGATCCTCGCTCGTCGCGGCCCCGGCGCCGACGGTCTGGGCACTCACGTGGCGGCGAGCTTCGCTGCTGGCCTGGTTGCGGCTGCGGCGTCGAACCCGGTGGACGTGGTGAAGACGCGGGTGATGAACATGCGCGTGGAGAAGGGCGCCGCCCCGCCCTACTCCGGCGCCCTCGACTGCGCCCTCAAGACCGTGCGCGCCGAGGGCATCACCGCCCTCTACAAGGGCTTCATCCCCACCGTCTCTCGCCAGGGCCCCTTCACCGTCGTCCTCTTCGTCACCCTCGAGCAGGTCCGCAACCTCCTCAAAGACTTTTGACAGGCCGCTATTCCATCTTCTTCATTACCCACATTATTACATGGACGGACGGACTACGATGATGACGACAACTACTACGATAAATAATTACATCTTTTATTAAAAAAAAAAAAAAAAAAAAAAAACATTTGATGGTCTTATTATCATTATTATTATTATTATTATTGTTGCTCTTTTAGTAAGAGGTTTCCCGTGATCTCGGGCTCTAAAGTTTAAACGCCAGGGACAGTGTTGGCTTAGCTGTTGTTATGCTTTTCCGTTTCGAAAAAGTATGGAGCAATTGATTAATTGGTGGGTGGGTGGGTGTATTGTTATATTAAATTTCAAATTGCCACCGCTTGACTAATCAGCAGCCTATTTGCGAAGCACGTTGGAATTTCACTATAATTTACTTTTCTAGAAAGTATTAAACTTTCAAGTAGTGATGCTGTTGTTGAATTGATTAAAATTTCTGGGCATGTGTAGATTCGTACGCATGTGTTATGTATATCTTTCGTGGTTGTTGAATTTGTCGCATCATTTTTATTCTATCAAATTTCGTTTTCCCTAACAATAAAATAATGAAATGATGATTAACAAACTAAGTACATATTAAATTGAAGATTGATGAGTTTTTGAACGATCAGCATGAAAAATACTTATTAAATTTTTTATCGTTGGATGTTGGATCTTTTGTCGTTAGATTTATTATAAACTGCAGTTTACTTAATTTATTAGGCTCATTCAATTTTATGAATTTATCATCACCGCATAAAAAATTAAATTTATTTTTAATGTATAAATAAATAATCAATAATTTATTCTAAAATTAAAAGTAAACAAGATAAGACCGATTTGGTTCACCCATTAGACTCTGTGAAGAAAGAAGCATATGATGTTTAGTCCAAAAACGAAATATCTCATTTTGGCACTTTTGATTATAAGAAATTCTAGATTTTTTAAAAAAATTTAATTTTAGGTTCCATGAAAAATTATTATTTTTTGTTTTCTGAATTTTTTTTCCCTAAAGTAAAAATATTTGTATTTTATAAAATCTGAATTTTTTTTTTCAAAAAAAATCAAGAAAACAGTTTTTCTTGAAACGAGTGAAAAGCATAAAGAAAGTTTTCTATAAAAAAAAAATTATTTCAAATTTTTTTTTTTCGAACCAAGGGTTGAAATTGGGACACATGGTGAGTACAGTAGTTGCCACTTTATTATTTGTGTTGGCAGAATATTTTGCCAATAAAATTTCTATGAGCAATGCTACCTGTACACCCCGAAGGGGTATACATCATACACCTCCATCATTTTAATGGTGCCGATATTTTTTACGGGTCACATCGAGTGATCCATCATCACACCCTCACCCTTAGATGGGTGGGATGTATTATGTACACCCCGAAAGGGGTGTACACATAGCATTTTCCAATTTCTATATCAACAATTGACTATTTTAAATCTCTAACTTTGTGGCAATTTTTTATATTTTTTAACAAAACATGTCAACAAAATTTCTATATCAACAATTGACTATTTTAAATCTCTAACTTTGTGGCAATTTTTTATATTTTTTAACAAAACATGTCAACAAAATTTCTATATCAACAATTGACTATTTTAAATCTCTAACTTTGTGGCAATTTTTTATATTTTTTAACAAAACATGTTATTTGGTGATAATGTTTTATTTCTGGTGACAGTTGTTCTAATTCTACATTACATTATCAAAATATTAGTGGTTGTATCCAAACCAACAAGTTCTTTTCGTATAGTACTAATTTTTTGAGAAACTGTGATAATATTACGAGTAATACTACTCATATATTTTAAAAAATATATATATATACTATGCGCATTCTATTTATGTAAGATGGAGTATTTTTTACTGATCATTCTGATATACACTTTTTTTTTTTGGATGTACAAGAAATATTTTTCTAATATTATTATGTTGTATTATTTTTCATTTTTAATTTTAAGAGTGAGAGAAGGATAGGTATGTAGTATATAATTTTTTTTATTTATTTTTTTAAAATAAATTTAATTAGAAATACGAATTAATTAGATTCGGAAGAGCACCCATCTTCAAAATTTTTTATTACTTGCACTAAAAATAATCGGTATATCCTATCATTGCTATATATAACTAGTAAAGATGTCCGCGCTTCACATACAAATTATAGTAGTAATTAATAATAAAATAACATAAAATATTTTATTGTATATCTTATTTATCACACCCCCCAAAGCTCTTTCACTATTGGTAGTGGGGATGGGTCCAGCAACACCTTCTTCAGCGACGGTGATAGTAACAACGACGACAACCCTTTCAGCCTCGACGGAGGGGGAAAGATAAAAGAAATAGAGAATTGATTGATTTATCAAAGATACGGATGTAAGAATTGTAAATGACAGCGAACCGCTTGAATATATTAATTGAAAGTTTGATGAAGGAAAGAAAAAATATCACACGTTCGTGAGGATGAGGGTGATTGAAAAGTTACAATAAAAAAATATTAAAATTTTGATTAATAGATGTACTACAAAAAGGCATTTAGACATATTTAACTGAGAAGGAATTAATCTATCTAATTCTATTCGTATAGAAATAATAATAAATGTTTTTAATTTATTTTGAATATTTTATATAATAAAAATAATACTTTCAAGTTTCAACTATCTTGTTTTCAAACTATGCTTTACAAGTTAGAGCTTCAGCAAAGTGATCACTACTTGTATTATTATACCGATTTGTGTTGCAACATGTTATTAGATCCATATTTATACTCTCTATGCAGTGGTGGTAATATTGGATTCAATTAATCGGGTCATCATAGTTATTGGATCTTTAATGGGTTATTCCATCATACATTATCTCTAGTTGAAAGATGTTAATATGCGAGCACAAAAATATTGTTTTTAGATATTTTTTTTAGCTAAACGAGTATTTTCAAAGTAGGATGCATCATCATGATGTTATTCAAAAGATCATTTATTATAAAATTATTTTATTTTTAGAACGTGTAATTTTCTTAACCCAGTGAACCTAGCCACTCCCCATAAAAAAAAAAATTAATTTTATTATACCTAATATACAGTACAACGTAGAATCTGATCAGCTTAAACGAATATACGAATAGTTTGAAAAGCCACACCATCAATTAAGTCCACTATTTGTAGTTTATAAAATGCAAGTAATTAAACTCCTAAATAATAAGTGACAAGTAGTTATCCAAAAAGGAGAAAAATCAAAAGTAAATTAAAGATTATTGTATTGAATTTAATAGAAAATTATAGATAATAGTCACAAAACACAACTTAGAGGATCTCAAAAGAGCATTTGATACAAATATTTAGAAAACAAATTGGATCTGAATCTTTGCCACTACAAAAAGAACAAGTCACATAAGTTAGTAGGTTGAGTAAGATAAAGAGAGAGAGAGTCCAATAAGTAATTAATAAATTTTGCTAGTTTGCAAACAAATCGTAGAAGTTAACAAAATATATGCATATATTATGCATATATTATGATACGTACGTGTGTATTATTAAAAAATATAAAATTATTATTATTTTTTGAAAACTTTAAATTTAGATATGAAATTAAGTTAGACGAATTCAAAATTGCATACTCTAATATAAAATAAAAATAAAATATAAAATAATTATTATATTTTAAAATTTTATGTTACTGTATAATAATATTTTTAATATTTATATTCAACAGGTATAAATGATTCAATACGTAACATTGGTGCTTATTGTCCCCTTGTTGCATACTAGTCTCTACTATACGTGGGCATGTTTAAATATTTTTTGTTATATAGTAAGATATTTTTAATTATGTGGTAGATCGACTGGTTGTTAAAAAACTAAGAAAAAAAAATACAAAACTTATATAAATTATAGACCATTTAATTTTATTATTCAATTATTTAATTTTTTTGATTTGAGCCAGTGACTCTGTGAGTAATACTTTAATTTTTAAATTTAAGTTAATTATTTAAGTACGTATACTAATCCTGTAAAGTTAAATGAGGTATTTTAATTTTAAAATTAAAGTGTCATTGACCGGCTCAATTTAAATAAATTAAAAAATTAAATAATTAAATTTAAATTTTTAAAAATTGGACAACTAACTCAATATAGTCAATGGTTAAGTTAAATTTGATACGTTTTTATCAAATAATAATAATAATATTAACAAGCTCTAAGCAACTGGGCCTATATTATCATAAAATTTTCCACAAAGAAATAATGTATATAATTAATTATCTATTATGGCTTTAAAGTTTGCATAATTTTCTCTCTGAGGAGACTTCTCTTTTTCTTTTTTTTTCTTTTTTTTTTTTTTTTTGTCTGAAACAAAAATTATATATAAAATTCTGAGATGAACTAATCAATCATTCATCAAATTAAGCAGAAAATTAATAAAAACCGAAAGGACTATCAAAATTCGATTTATTAAAATTATAACATAATGAATGTAATATTGGTATTGAGTGTTGTCTAATACTAGTATAAAGTACATAAAGGTATATTTTATTATAAGCCAAAATTTTAAATATAATTTTTTTAAAAATTTAAAATTTAAAATTGAGTGGGTAATTTAAAATATAAAATTAGTTTCTGATTTGATTCAAATTCAAACTTATAATTAAATTTAAATTTAAATTTAAATTTAAAGATCAAATTTATATTTTAATTTAATTTCTAAATCAAGCTAGAATTAAAATTTTAATTTCTAAATTTAAATTTATATTTTAACTAAAAATTAAAGTTAAAAAATTAAATTAAATTTTAAATATAAAATATAATTCAGATATTTTTATAAAGCATAATTTTTTCGCATATATTCAACTTTCAATCCGACTTTCTAAGCCGCCGGATTGAAAAAAAAAATTCTCATTTATTCAAAAATTAAAATTAAAATTAAACTTTCATATACCAAATACTCACAAACAAATTTAGTAAAAAAGACAAACTAACAAAAACGGTTGGTGATTGGGATGGATGATGTGGCGTTGGGGTCGAGTTAGGGGCTCACATCTAAAGAATTTGGGAAGAACGGATTGGAGGGGAGCAGAGAGGGATGCTGGCGGAGGGTAAGAATCTAATCTATTTGGTTGCGAATTGATGAGTGCTTTGAAAATTTAAAAGTAAAATTATTTTTTCAACGAGTTCGACTACTATACTTTTGTGAGTATAGATCTAAATTTTCGGCTCTTAGATGAAAAAGTATAAAGTTAGTTAGGATTATAATAATTTTCTAAAATTTATATTATTTTATCAATAACCCACTAAATCTTAAGAGATCATTATCATCCTAACCACACATCCTTTCATCCAAAGGTATAAAAGTTATAAATATTATACTCATAAGAGTATAGTAACCCTACGTATTTTTCAACAGTCTAACACTGATTTTGTTTCCGCCGTTAGTTGGGTTAGGAAAGAATTGACATTTTTTTTATGTATTTGGATTGACTTTTTATTTTCTTTTTTTTTTAGAAAAAAATAACACGCTCTCTTTTTTGTGGATTTGTGGGTTTGGATTGACTTTTCGGTGTCCGGTATTCAAAGTTCAGAGGTGCTAGTTATTTTTTCCTTTTTTCTTTTTGCTTTTTTTTTTAAGAAAAAACAAATTATGTAATGTTTTATAATTTCAAACTGGTAATGATGCTAAAAGTATTGCTGGTTCTTAGATGGTTGATTTAACCGGTGATTCAACCAATAAATATTTAATTATTATTTTTATCTTACATATAAAATAACAAAACAAATGTATTCCAAGTTTAGTATTCTATATTATTTTAAAATATTATTATATTATATGTAATTAAAAAATATATCCAAAAGTGCAAATGGTTAAAAGACTGCTGGATATTTCAAATTAACTATTGAAATACAAAATTGATTAAAAAAAAAAATACATAACTTATCGAAATTATTGATCATTTTGAATTAGTTATATAATCTTTCAAACTTTTAATTTTACTGCATAATTTTTCAGTTTTTGATTTAGGTCAAATAACGATTCTTAGATTTTATAATTTGAAATATATCGTTTATCTTTATAGATTTAATTAGTATATATTATATAGTTCTCACGATTATAAATTTATTAAAGTAAATAATTAGCTTAAATTTTAAAATTAAAATATTATTGATTAACTTAAATCAAACAATTTAAAAAATAAAATTAAATTAAAATTTTTAAAAATTTAAATAGCCAATTCAAAATGATCGATAGTACAGAAAAGTTCTAAATATTTTCACCTACAAAATAAAAAGATATTAAGCCGATTCTTACAAAATCACGTCGATTCATCTGTTCGCTAGTTGATCTACTTATCTGAATGGGTTAAAACTGGTTTTCAGTCTGTCCAATTTTATAAGTTGAATCTAACTGGTTCGGACACCGGATTATGACTCAACTACCTAGTTGGATTCAAATTTTTAAACATCGAATTTTATTTTTACTTTTCGTTGCATCTGGATTGTAAAAAATAAACTGTTTATTTTTTATTCGTATTTATATCTGAATCAGAAAAGTCTTAAAAAAATTTTGTCTGTAAAATAAGAATGAGAGTTTGGCTTAATAATCACACCATCCCATTATTTTATCATTTATTTTATATATATATATATATATATATATATATATATATATATATATATATATATATATATATATATATATATATATATATCTATACCAATACATTAAAGGGGAAGCCTAAACGGAATAGAAGCCTCCCCGCATTTTCCGTCTGGGACGTTCCCTCACCCCTGCTTTTCCGTACGCTTGAATAGACAACTCGGCTTTTCTTCCTCTGCTCTGACGTCGTGCTTGAGTGCTTCCTTCTCTTCAACTCCCTCTATCTCACCAACTCCCTCTATCTCTCTCTCTCCAAGGAGCCTGTCCTGCTCCTGTCGCCGCGGAGGCTGATGCTCCTGTTGCGGAACCACTCTCCCTCCGTACGTTCCTCCCCGCTCCCTCTCTGCTCTGAGGCGACTTTCACACCTCTCTCCCACCCACTCCGCGGCATGGCGACTCCTCAGACCGCGGAGTTGCCGCCGCTCTCCCTATATATAACTCTAAGAATTAATGCTTACGGTGCGCTATTCTGATTCTGAGATTTGCTTCTGGGTTTCAAATTCCCACTTGTCTCATACAACATATTGGCCCAGGTATGCATATTCTGATTTATTTAAATTATTGTTTTCGACATAATTTCTGGATTATAATTGTTTTTCTAGTTTGAAACTTTCTGTCTGTGATAAACTTCATGCATAGAAATTTCCCATCTTTCTCTGTTCATTTTAATGCAGCAAGATGGTTTAAGATATTAAAGAGTATATATATCAAATGCAGCTGGATGCATTTGATATGCTAGCTGCTGCCAGATGTTCCTGGTAAACTTACATATCATAATGTTATTTTTTTCCTATCACGCAACTGATAAGTTGTACTTCTTTTTAATTGACTTTAAAGAGGTCATTTCTTGCATATATCTGAAGCTGCAACTATCTTAATATGCAGGTTTATGTGCAGGTTTAATATGCAGGTTGATGTCACAAATTTGTAGTGTATTTTATTTCTCTGCGACTGAAGTCGCTTGAGAATAATAAAATCGTTTCCACAGTCATATTTCCTTCTAATTATAATGCTGTGTTGGGGTTGTTCTGGTGACAGGGTACTGCTCAGTACATAGCTGTCTCAGATGATGGGGGTGTTGCTGTTTCGTCATTGACCGAACATAAGCAGCTTCAAATGTGGTCTTCTGGTCATGAAAATGAAAGTAGTGCGGCTGAGTCTGCCCCCTCCATGCAAAGAATATCAATTATGTTGGAATGTAGGGGTTCTAAGAAGACAAATAGCTTATATGTTCTCTCAGTTTCAGAAAGAGGCATTGCTTATGTTTGGCATTTGAAAGGCATGACTCGAGATGGAGTTATGCCAACTAAAATCTTGGTTAAATCAAATAAACCAATAGCGGATGAAGGAAAAGGTGGCAAAAAAAAAAAAAAAAAAAAGATTGTGTGCCTATTGTTTGTGCTATGTTGTATTATGCAGAGGATAATGCACATGGTTCTTAAATTTTACACGTTATTTTTCATGTGATGGATCTTCTCTGTCCTGCCAACTGATTTACTTGGTCCTCTGCTTCTTTGCAGTTAGAGGCTGCGTGGACACTGACGAACGTAGCTGCTGGAACAACAGAGCATGCTTGAAGGGCTCGGTAATTAATTAACGAAGCTCTGGATGCGGTGAAGCATGCCGTCGAGAGGTATAGAGGTAACAACGTGTGCAAAGGCGGGCACTCCTTGGGAGTCGGCTTCGCCCTTCGTGTGGGCAAAGCCCTTGCAAAGCAAGGTGTGTTTGTGGAATGCCAACTGTTCTTGATAGGGATTAGATGAGTCTATACCAATGAACTAAGAAGCATTTGTTCGCGTCGTGATGTTCTGGTATGATATATATTTCAGTTGGGCTTTCTGGTATGATATCTATTTGGTAAGAATTATTTGTTTAAACTAAATCCCTTTTCGGAATTGCTAAGAAGAACAAAACTTCATTTGATAACAACTGCTAATTTAAATTAATCCCTGCATAAGAGGATCAACCTGCAATCGAAGAACAAATAGTTTTGACTCATTCTGCACATACTCAGAATGACATATTTGGAGAAGTATCTCTGTCGAGAATAACACATTCTAGGTATAGCTAAATTTTTTTTTTTCCTACATGATCTTGCATGTATGAAATACTATGTTTTAGTTGCTAATGTATTGCATTGGCCTTTATCAGATTGTCTATAAATGCTGCTAAATTACCTTCAGCTATTGAAGAACCACGCAGAAAACGTTTTAGATAATTTTGTTGTACGAACATCTCTTTTACCAAGCTTTTCATAAGGAAATTTTTTATTTTTTCTTAACTTTTCATCTGTTAGCATTGCAGGCTCTCAGAAGATAAGGAAGCATTCACCAGCAACAAATAATTAGCCTTTTTCTATGAACAACAAAAAATTAGACTACTTTACGTTTTAATCATGCGTCTTTTTGGGATTAAAATTGAGGTGATGCTATTTGTTAGTGAACAATTGTTATATGTATTAATTGTACTTTTGTGCTCTTTTTTTTTTCCTGACTTATAAATTTGGAAACCTTATAATATATTAAATATTCCTATCTTTATAAATAATTTATTATTCATTGCTTGATAATTATTAATTATTAATATTAATTTACTGTAAATATATTCGGCCGTCGCGAAGCGCGGGTCTTTAACTAGTATATATATATATATATATATATAGTAGAATTTATATATTTTTAAAAGTACAAATACATTTATACTTGTAAATTTTTTACTATTAAATTTATATTGAGATTTGTATTTTTTACTTTATCTTTCTTTCTTTAATTGACTTTATAAAAATATAAATTTCAATATAAATTTAATAATAAAAAATTTAGAAGCATGAATAAATTTATAATTTTAAAAATATATAAATTATATATATATATATATATATATATATATATATATATATATATATATATATATATATATATATATATATATATATATATATATATATATATATATTCAGAGGAGTAATGCTACATGTACAGGGGTGTACATTCTACACCTCCACCTCTTTAATGGTGTCGATATTTTTTACGGGTCACATCAAGTGACCACTCATCACACCCCCATCCTTAGATGGGTGGGGGTGTGAGATGTACACCCCTTACGGGTGTACAAGTAGCATTTTCCTATTCAGAGTATCTGCATCACATGTTTTTAAAAAATAATATTTAATGAAATGAGTCACAATTTCATTGAATGCGACATTATTTAAGCCGTATAACCAATTTGTTTGGTTGGACGTACTACAGTGATAACGATTGCGTGGAATTGTTCAAAACATCATTACTCATTAATAATTTGTATGAAACTATTTCTTTTAGTTTTAAAAATTAAAGTATTTAAATTGGAATTTTTTTAGATCTTAAAGTGACAAAAGTAAAAAAATTAAAGTATTTTTTAAATCAAATTAAGCATATCAACTCCAATGCATTTAAACATTCATTAAACATGAATGTTGCAAATCCATCACTAGTTTTTTTATGAATTTTTTGTTGTGGGAATTAAAGACTACGTATAATAATGAAAATATTATATAGTTGAGTTAGAATATTATCGATAGCAGTTAAACTTTGTTAGTATTAATTTATTTTCGATGACGAAAATTTAAGATTGACGAAATATTATTGATCAGATCATAAAAAATTTATAAAATTTATAATTTTAATGATCGATAAAAAATATTTTCTTATTTAGCAGTATAAAAAAATATAAAATTAATTATATTTTTATTATAATTTTTTAAAATTATTTAAAATAAAATATATACTCTAATTTATTATTTTTATATTTGCTTGATGAATAAGAGAATAATATAAAAAATATATAAAATTAAAATTTTAAATAATTTAAATGATCTAAATTATAGTAAAAATTATTCTCGATTTTAAAGTTTCCATTATATTCTAGCTTAACGCTCTATCATATTTACTTTCTATATTAATTTATTATATCTAGTATATGAAAAAAATGGAAAAAAAAAAAAAAAAAAAAAAAAAAAAAGAAAAAGAAAAGTTTGAAGTACGTGACGACTCGGAGAAGAGAAGAATACGAAACAGCTGCTCCATCTTTACGTTTTATCTACGGACACCCAGAATTCATTTTTAATTTTAATTTTAATTTTAATACGACATTTGTGTCTTCTTTCCTTGTCCCATCGTGCGCACCCTCTTTCTCTTTCTCCTAGGGTTAGGGTTTCATGGACGCTGATGCGGCCGCGTCTCCCGGCTCCGGCGGCGGCGGCGGCGGCGGGGACGGCTCCGCCGATCGGAGACAAGCGGCGGCGTCGGAGGAGGAACAGGTGCGGGTGAGGCGGCGGACGCTCGAGGCGGTGCTCGAGCAGTGCCGGAGAGCGCTCGAGCTTCTCCGGGACGCCGATCTGAAGGGCGATACGACCATGGCGGAGGAGGAGGAGGAGGAGGAGGAGGAGGAGGAGGAGGAGGGGATGGTGGAGGGGGAAGGCCCCGCGACGAGCCCCCCCACGGATGTTGATTGTGAGATCGTTGAGGTGAGGGATGGTTTTCTTCAAGAATTTGCCCTTCTTGAAGGGTTATACTGATTTGCGATTAGGGTTCGAACTTCTGATTCTCGACAATTTGATGTTCGCGTAGTTTTTTTACTTTTGGCTATATAATTCGTTTTCGTTTATGCAATGCAAATAGGAAATTATTGCTCAGTTGGGATGGAGAAACCTCGTGAATATCAGATAAATCTTGCTTAATATATAGATATGTGAAGCAATTGCTTGTTTCTGAATGCTTAAGATTGTCTCGAAGAATTGAAAAAGACTCTGACCCTGCATGTAATTAGTTTATTGTATGAAAGTACTTGTGCTGAGCCTGCGATTCTAGATTAGCATATGCGGCGGCATCTGTTCTTCGTGCAAATATATCTTGGACATCTGTTTTACTATGCTTTTTATAAAGATGTTATTTCGTCGGTAACATGTAGATATTTATATTTAACATGAGAAATGTAGAAACCAAAAGCTATATTAATTCATAGGATAAATGTTGATGTTCCGCTCCAGAAGCTGCACGAAGAAGGCACCTATTCTTGCACTTTCCGGATTCCTCAATAGTTATCAGCATATTGTGTACTAGAGCAACAAGAAGTCAATGAAATTAAAATAGGTCGATGGCCAGCTATTTTAGTGCAGTTATACGAATTCTATTATTTCATTTGTTTCTCTTTCAGACAATATTTACGTAACCTAGGTGCTATCATGTTCTTTGCTGCTGCTTTATCCCTTGTCAATCTTGATCTTACTCTCCCTCTCCAGGCACCTTATCTTTATCAGTTTTAACAATGTATTTTATGGTTTCCGCTGGAAATGTTCAACCCTTCTCAGTCAATTTTCACACAATTTATCCTCAATTTGGTGCTGCACCTAAGTTGTGGGTATGTTCAACCTATCTCAGTCAAATTTCACAAAACTTATCCTCCATTTGGTGCTACACCCAAGTTATGCGAAGACAATCCTTTTAACCCCCTTGGTGACCACACTTAGCCTCATGTCATATCATGCTTCTTTTCTTTTCTCTTCTTAGTTGTTACGGTAGGATAATGGTAATTATGCATTGGATGTAGCATATAATTTAGTTAGAGTTTCGGTTTCCAGTTTGTTTTTGATTTATGGTTTAGGTTTGAGTGTGAGTTCTTATTTCGAGGTTAGGTCTCCGTTTCAGGTTTTGATTTAGCTCTAAATCCTTAGCGTATATGAGAAATAATGATATTTTTGGTCAAACCATTCTCTAATAATTGTTAGATACTTGTGTAGAAAAGTTTGGTGCTCTATATTACAAATAGGCTAAAATATAGAAAACCTCCTTGTAAATATCCGTTTTTTCACTTTCCCTCCCTGTCTTTCAAAAACCTACATTTTGCCTCCTTGAAATATCAAAAAATGTTTTCAGGCGAGTACGGTGTTAATGAAGAGGGTGAAATGACCATATTGCCCTTGCTTGCTCTATAAAGAAAAAATAATAATTTTTAATGTATTTCTGTCATTTCAAGGGTATTTTCGGTATAAATTATAAGAAATTGACGGAATCCTGACGGAGGGGGGCAAAATGCATCAACTTGAATTTTTGAGGGGATAAAATGTAGGTTTTTGAAAGTCAGGGGAGGAAAGTGAAAAAACGGGTATTTACATGAGGGTTTTATGTAATTTAGCCTTACAAATATGATAAAAAACAAAGATGACATACTTTCCTTCAAAAATGTGGTTAGCTAGGTTGCTAAATGATATCTTTACATCATAATATTGCTTCAGAATTGTGCATCTTTTATCTTAAATGCCCTCCTTTTTGCAGCTGTGTGATCTTCTTAAGTCCAAAGTCGAATCACCTAACTTTCTTGAAAAGCTTGGCGGCAATCACCAGTCAGTCTTGCACAATGTTGCTGGTATGCATAATGCTAAACCAACTTCATTCTTTTACTATTCTATGTGTTTGTTATTCCAAAATTTTCCATCTGTAAAGCACTATTTAGATTGAGCAGATTATCGAATGACTTCCTCTCATCTAATGTTGAAATATCTGCAGCATCCACAAGTATCGATGATTACAGTGCCTATTTATTGATAACCTGTTTTGCGTCATCTTATGTTAAAGTATTTGCAGCAATGTACAATGCTAGATACATATGGTTACTTTAAATTTATGCAACCTTCTGCACTATTAGTTCTGGCAGTTTGCTGATTGGTATCTATATGTGGTAGCCGATGACAATGCATCTTGGGATATGGTCACCCAGATGGATCTCTGGGATGATAGACATAATAATGCAGAAGATGGATCAGATCAAGATGAATATGTTCTTGTTCGTCAAGAGGATATCGTGGATGGGATCGCATGCTTCATGGCAACATACTTACTGTCGCTGAAAGAAACCAAGGTCAGTCTCTTTCTTTTGCTACTAATATCTACATTTCTCTTTATTGAACTTTAATAATAGTAATTTGTAGAATCATCTGGCAACATATTTAATGTGGAAAAGAACTATGCAAAGTCTAGTCTTATTATAATCTTATGAAACTGTGGCCAAAGTATAGATTCAAGATACATATGTCACTTTGGTGGGTGGTGTGCCAACATTTAGTTTCAGATATGTATTACTCTGTTATTCACTTTGGTATTTGTGCCAAATTTTGCTATCATGGAGCTTCATGTAAGCTCTTATTCTATGAATTTTAAAGTGGGTAAATTTAGGCCTTATTTGGTTACACTTTTTTTTTGGGGGGGCGGTATTTTGTGTGTTTTTCACTACATTTATTTTCATCTTTGCTGGTATACCCCTTACGACCTATGGTGACTGTTTTTTACTCATAGATTGCAAAAGATAAATACAGCTTGCTGAAATATTCAGTTTGTGCAGGAAATGAATCCTGATCAACTACAAAAAGGTAAGCTCTTTTAAATTATTTCTCGACTTTGTCACTCTAAGTTCTTTTTGTGATGTCTCAACTGTTCTGAATCACTAGAATAAAGTTGCATTCTAATGTTAAAACTTATTAACCATGTGTCCTACAGCCCTTAGCAAGACATTTTCCTTAAAAAAGAAGAAAAGTAAGCTACGCAAGGCATGGGATGGAAGCAAAGTTATTTATAATGTTGTTTCCTGGGGAGCCACTGCTATTGGGTGAGATGCCTTCCTAATCCTCCTGAGTATAGATTTTTGTTCTTTGTTTCACAACATTTAGGTCTAGTTTGCTAATGTGGTGACTAAAAGCATCATTTTTAAGGCCCAAAAAATTTAAAAGCGTTTATAATCTTTCCTCCTCTAATGCTTTAAAATTATGGCTGCAACCGCATATGCTTTTCCGGTGGCGGTTGCCATCACTATTTTATAGTATAAATGAAGAATGATTGAAAACGTTTTGGATTATTTGGACCTTGTATAGATAGTATGAAAATAGATTTTTTAGCCACGACATTACCAAACTAGGCCTTCGCAGTGCGGTAAGCAAACATCAGTTTCTCGTAGGACTAATGAACTTTATCAGCGATGCATCATTTTACAAAATATGGCAAAATTAGCTTTATTTTCATTTTGTTTAACCCTAGTAACGAATGTATTAGACAAAATCGTTTAGCACCAAAACACACACAACAGTGGACAGATTCACTGGCTTTAACTGTTGGATCAATTTTAGCCGAGCTGTGACATCGCGACGGTTATGCAGTAAATTATTCGTCATTTCAGAGAATAAAATCGTGTATTACAATAACATCTATGCTCTTTTTAGTCATCAAGTTCTATTCAAAAAAACATTTACCAATCGCGAATCTGAAATCAATAACACTATACCAAGACTTGATCAGTGAAACTTTGTAATTATTAGTTAAACCAGCCAAATATGTGCCCTTATATTTATCTGGTTATGGTAGATGTTTTGTTCCTGATTTATATTGCTCTATTCTTTTCCTCTTTTTTTTTTCCCTCCCTTCCGCAGCATCTACCAGAATCCGGCGCTTCTCAGAGCAGCGTCTGCAGCCTTTTGGACATCCTGCCGTGTTATATCGAAGTTAATGTGAACTATTCCCCGGTATTGGAAGTCCCAGTGATTCACGTACTTCACAAAACTTGTTAGCTCACAAACTTTGCCAAGCTTCCCTTAATTTGCGTGCTTTGATGATTTAAAAGGCTCCACCGGATTCCGTCTTGCGGAGTTTCCAGAGATGTCTGTGCATAGTATTGTATTGTTCTATATTATTCTTTTAAAGTTCGCTTTGTATCATAATCTTTCAACCTCTTTTTAATTGTACATATTTCACTCTTTCGGTGGCATTTTGAAGTTTCTTGTTTGAGATGTGTGATGTATTCTTCCAAAATAACAAAAAGTTATGCACTTTTGAGCCATTTTCTTGTGCAATGGAGTGAAATTTAACCAACAAAATAAATTGATAATATTATAGGTGCCTTCATATATCACGCCACATAACACCCGCTAAAAAAAGTGCAATCAACAGTTCAACATTGTTGTTGCCGAGTCTCTATTTATTGCTAATCAACAAATGCTCATATATCATGACAATTATACTTAGGCAATGTTAATAAACTACTATAATTATTGCATTACATTCTTTGGCATATTTATAACAACAACACTTAACGGTCCCATAACTACAATTATACTTATATTTCCTATAGTACAAAAAAAAAAGAAAAGAGATAAAAGGTGACACAAAACCCAAAAGAAAAAGGTGAGCTCAATGTGGTCTTTCTCAGCCTTACCCTAGCAATTCTTGCTTTTGCATAGACTGACGTTCGTTCACTGCTGCATAGAGCAGGGTTCCGTTGTGTATATGAATCTTCATGATCAAAACAAATCTAATATAGTTATTATATATTTCTCACCTTGTCGCTGCATTTCAAGCTTCAGATTCATGCCAAGAACTCATTATATACATATATGCCCACTCTTAATAGTAGAAATTTGAATCCTTCTTAACTGCCGCATCCTTGCAAAGCATCGAACGCACTTCCATGCTTGACCTAGGAGGTTCCAGATCTTTCTCTTGCAGTGCATTGCCAAGCAGCTGTTGCATCTGGCATGCAAATGTATCGTCCAATACCTGTACGCGAAAATCTCTAATTAGATCAGTATAGACAAAAAAAGAGAGTGGCTTATCTACGGATATGAGTAACTGATCAACTAGCTGTTGAAAGCTTTAAAGAACACACTTCTGGCTATCTATAATGAAAAAGATACTCACAGCAACCGTGACTCTTGCACCTTTATACCAAGAGCGATTCTCTTTCCGGTTCTCCAAGAAACTAAGTACATCCTGTAATTGGAGGTTGATTTAGAATACATTACAAAAACAAGAAGAAGATAGCAAAATAGAATAAAATCTGCATACTTGACCCAGCCTATCCCAAAACCCTCGGCATACGGCCACAAATACATGAACCTCAAATACAGTATGGACATGATTAATAGTTTCTACAAGCTGATCCTTTAACGGTTGCATTCTGCTCCGAATGTCTGATTCCATAATTATGTCCTTTGAGTCCTGAATAATCTTCTTAAGCTTTGTGGTGCTCTGCAACCGAGTCTGCATTCGTCAAAATTAAAAGACAAAGTCATTACAGATATCATGCTATCATTTACCTTGTAATAATGAAACTATTTTCACTTCTAGACATCTCCCACCCCCCATTGTTGTACAAATTATAAATATAACTGTCGAAGAGAAAATTTAACTTGAAAGAACTATCCAGATATACTCACATTTTCTGCAAGTTTCTCCACAACAGCTTGCAAGTAATTTCTGAACTTAGCTCTGAGAGTTACAGTTACTTCATTGAGGCAATCTCCAGCAACTGCATTTCCACCATCAGGCATACAAGAACCCCAAGATTTTAATTGGGCTTCTATTTTAGGCCGCAGCACATCAAGCAGTCTTTTCATCGTATTCAAAAGAATACCTAGCTGAAAAGGGAAAAAAGAAGATATCGGGATCAACTTCTATGAACTGCAAAGAAGTAAAATGTCAAGTAGTTTGATTAAACTGCTTACTTCGTCAGGCACAGTATAAGGGGATATTGAATTGCGTTTGGCAAGTTTATGAACATATTTGAGGCCAAATTTTTTAGGTATCATACTATCCTTAAGAGGAGCCAGAACATCTGCATACTGTTTCTCCAGAGCTTCAATCACTGCCTTCTCAACATCTGCAATAGCCTTTTAAGTTTGAACGGCAACAAAGGAAAATCAACCAACCAAGTCAAGTGTTTATTACGGAAAGGCATCCACAAACAGTAAGGACAATAGATGACATATATATATAAACATACGTTCTCGAGAGCGAAAATGTACTCCGGCCAACGGCAAATGATGACTTCATATTCCAGCAATGTATTCTTTAGTTGCTCATACATATCATCAACAAATGGTGTTGTCATGTGCTGTGTCCGAACTCCCGACCATTTCACCTGCTAATTGAAAAAAAAAGGTCACTAATGAAATCCAAATTAAGAAATGCTACAATTTTGAAGGAACAGCTAATGGCATTTCTGAAGCACAAAATTAGTATAATAAATCAGGAGGTTCATCTATTTCTTTAAGGAGAAAAAAAGGTAAAAGGAGAAACTCGGAGGATATTATTGAAAATTCAGGAAATAACTAGTAATCACTCAACAAAACTGCAATAAAACTTACCTTATCTAACCTGCAAGACTCAAGTAAACTGAGGCGTTTATCTTGAATCCACAATATAATATACAAGTGGAACAACTCCTTAGCATCAACACCTCCTTTAATGGGACTGTCAAGATATTATGAAAAATATAACTAAAAGGAAAGTGACTTGAAAGAAATGAGACGATAAAAGAAAAACTACACAAGAATTTACCATATGTTCCAACTAGCGAGATCCTTCTGAAACTCAGCAGTTGCAATCACAAGATCAGCCACTGGTGACGAAGGGCCAGTTGGAGGACATGCAACTAGGAATGCGCGCAGTCTACTAGAAAGCTCGACGCTGTAAATGGATGCAGCTAAATTTGGAAGGTCGACAAAACTGTAATAAGAATAAAATCTGTCGACAATAAGTTGAATAACAATAACATAAACTCCTTTGCATAGTTCTTACAGTAAATTTATTTATGACAGAGCTCTATCTACAATATCACTTCAGGTTTACAAGTATAAAAGATATAGATCATAGTACTTGTGTAATTCTTTTTCTGGTTTCTTTCTTGACTATAGATAGGGATAAACAAAAAACTACATGCCGCAAAGTGCTTTAGATCAGTCATACAAGACTATTAGTTCTTTTAGAGATAAACTTCTAAAGTTTGTCACAAATATATCTAAGTGCATAACATTCAGCAACTATGAGGAAAACAACTAGGTAAAACAACTGCAAAATGATCTTACCTAGGAAGTACATGCTGATTATGAATTTCAATGTCAGTAGATATCTCATTTCGAATATTGAAGCACAACGCTCTCATTCTCTGGTAAGCAGTAGAATAAGTCACAACATCCATCAGATTACATTCAGTGTTCCCTGCAACGTACTCATCAGTCTCAAGCAAGTGCCTCCTAGCTCTCTTCTTAGCAGCAGCCTGAGCATATATGGTGAGTTAAATATCACATTTAAAACCCAAATTTAAGCACCAAAAGTAAAATCACAAATAGATGAACCTGGAAATATTTGCACAACTTTAGTTGGGCTTCAGGAGATAAAATGTCATAGAGAAGATTATACAACTTCACCGCCGGTGCTAGTGCTGGTGCTGGCAATCCGGTAGCAGGCCTAAAACCTTCCACCATACCCGAAGGTAAAGACTCATGTAATGACTTGTAATTCTCGAAAAGCGTCTCCAGATTATGTTCGATCTGCTCCTTGATTTCTCCAAGAATGCGGTTCTAATAAAGAAGCATAGTTTTACATGTTACTTTAGATAGTGTTTTCAAAACAACAGCTGAGAAAGAACTTGTATAAGGAAAAAAGACAAACGCAAAAGTTAAACCTAAAAAAAGAATCAGCAATATGCAGCTTGACATTGCATACTAAGACAATTTATAGTGCAGGAAGGGAAGCTGAAAATCATCTTTAAACTACAAGAAATTAAGAAAAAAAAAAACAAGGTGCCAAAAAGTACCAAATTGTTTTGTAGCATATTTTATCATTTACATAGGATTGTAGTGTCTTCACAACCAAACCAATCCCAAAGCAGTGCATCAGTTAATAAGAGCAACAGAATGATTACACCAGTTAGAACTTGATATAAAAAATAAAAGAAAAACACCAACAGATATTGCTAATTGAAATATGGACAAAGAATAACTAAATAGAATAGGAATATTTCTGAATATGCTAAATAAGTACCTCTTGATGACTCAATGTATTGTTACTACGGCTCTTCATTACTACCGGAAGCAGCAGATCATGAACCAGAGTAAGACAGTCTGCAGTGGGGGTTGCCACATCCATAACATATGAAAGATACCTGAGAAGTATTAAACACTGCTAGTGACATGGCTATTTTGATAAATTTAACATGCAACACCCAATAAGAGAACACCATTAAACTTTAATAATAATGGCAAACTTTAGATTCAGAGCAAGCCATACTGTAAACATAAAAGATATCATGTTCGTTTAGAATAGCAGCAAGCAAATAATATCATGTTGATTTCAGTTCAATACTATATTAATTGGAAAGGTCATGTTGATTTAGAATAGCAGCAAGCAAATAATATCATATCTTATTTAACAAAATATTATGACAAGAACGTACCTTAATTTGGTGTAAGCATCTGAAACTCCATAATAAGATGCAAATTCTGTCAATAACCATTTCCAAGATCCATGCAACAACAAGTTTCTTTGTTGAAAATTCTGGGTTTTCATGGCTACTTCAAGAATAATATCATATGCTACAGTTTCTGCAACACAGCCATACTGTAAACAAAAAAGATATTAGAAAAGCAATCATGGGAGATACAACTACCGGAACAAATAGAAGGAAACCTCTAGACAACTACATGACCTCAAGCAAACAGCAACTGATAGAAAGATCTAAGGCAACGAATACAATAATTTGTAAAAAGTTATACAAGATCAATACAGCAATTAAGGAATGTAGAGAAAAAGACTCCACAACAAACTTCAAGTAAGCTCTTCCTGAGATCTGTGAACATCTAAATCTGTTAATATACTTGATTTTTTCTTAGCAAGGCAACAGTAGGATAGTCAAGGATTCCATGAATTCATTGACTCATGACAAACAGGTCCCAATGAGGCTTATTTTAACTTGAGAATAGGATCCAAAATTAAGCAGAACACACCTTTTTTTTAAGAGAGAGAGGTAGCAAGCTGCCCACTACATTCATTTTTTTTAAGAACGGAAATCAGCTAGAAATGTGAAGCAACCAGGCTTCGAACTTAAAACCTCAAATACCAAACATCAAGCCCTTGCCAATTATGCTAGGTACGGTTGGTTAAGCAGAACACACTCTATTACTAAATGATTAGGCAAATGCATTAGAATTTGAAGTTTTATCATAGGATAATCCTCTCACGACAAAAAATATGAATTGGGAATTGTGGGCTCAAAGAGTAAATGCAAGATATTGATGCCAGTGTCACTCAAAACATTAAACCTTAAACATGAACAAGATGCAATGAACATCTTAACAACTTACAATCAGAATGGCTCCCATACCTTCAAATTGCTGTTCTCATCAAGAGTAGTTGTATAATTTGCATACAGTTGTATTCGACCCACAAGTTCATGTTCTGGTTCACGATATATCGACCACCAGCGAAGTTTGTTTGTCTGCATGGAAGAAATTTTGAGATCACAACAGAAAATAAAACCTTTCAGTTCAAAGAATACCAAGGACTTGGAAACTCTTACCGGATCCTCAGCAATGCTAGCTACCTGAGCTACGACACGACCACAAGACTTTCCTTTGGAATCATAGATGTCAATAATTAGATCATCCCCTAAGCTGTCAGGGAAGCTGCAATATCCAGGCAAGTTTGTTAATGCACACCTTGACTATTGCGTCAAACAAGTTGAAGTACTTGATTTTAGAGAAAATGATTAATTGCTTCTACAAAGAATACATGTAGAGAAATTTACGCATCTACTTTAAGTCACAGCTATTTGGAGAAAGGTCGTCAATACATACAAAACATGTGTTTCACCAGATCCAGGTTGCATTCGAACACAGCCATCGTCAGCTGAACTTTTGAGCCTCAGCTGGCAAGAGTATGTTTCTGAGAAAACCAGTAATTCATCAGAGAAGATTGCTAATGCTAAGCCTCCTAAAAGAATGTAATATACAATACCTTGTACAATTTCATACGATGAACCGCTGCGCAGAGTAGTGGCTCCAATTTTAAGGAGCCCAGACACTTGTTTAATGTATTGAGCACTCGCATGCATATATGCCAAGCTATGCCTTGAGAAGGAACTGTTAGCAGGGAGGTGCGGTAAAACACGAACTTTCCGAAGTGACTCCCATCCTGATGAGAGAGTTGACTGTACATTGGACAAACGATACCGAAGTGTCTCAATTTTTACCATTGGGCTTCCCAATGATGAGAAACTGCATCCAGAAGGCATATCCAGCGACATTCTCACTTTCCGAACTGTACAGGAGCAGAAAATCTTGTTAGAGTCCATTATCTGCTTAGATTATAATAATAAAAAAAGAAAAGACATTGGAAGGGAAAAAAAAGTTCTGAGTGCCCCCTTAGCTGTATGAAAATATGAGCTGGCCTTATCAGAATTCCAAACTTCTCATGGAATTACCAGTTTTCACTAATAAGAACTTAAGAAAGCAAAATATACTGTTAGTGAAATAAGCAGCACACCTTGGACCTTCATCTTGCCAATTGTTTTCTTGGGCTTTGGCGCAGCTCCTTCACTACTGAGCTCTGATGTCCGCTTGGCCAGCAGCTCCTCCTCTGATTGTAACAAGATTTGCTGCAAGCTACAACATGATGTAGGAAAGGCTGAGATTTACTTTATACTTAATAAGGCAAAGGTCCAACATGTATACACAGCATATGCTTATATTTAAGAATGACAACTACCGACAGAAGCAGAAAAAACTGATATACCACTAATAGGAGTGTAACATAAATTTTGGCTTCTAATTTTACTTTTTAAAAGAGAAAGCTGAAAGATATGTCTGCATATCCAGTATCTCCAGCAGTGGAATTTGTATCCGAATAGCTAGCATATAGAAAATATTGCTATTAATAGCATATATTTTCAATAATCTAGGAGACTAGGACTAAAGCTAAAATACATGCCAGCAGAATTATAAAACAAAACAATAAGAGCTCAGCACTATACATTTATTACACTCTTCTCAAAATTTAAATGACCAGGACGATTTAACTAAGAATAATGAGTCCCAACTGAATAGACTCACTCACCCAAATGTACTTCGCAACAGTGCACATTCATTTTCCAGAAAAATGGGAGCTTCCATGCAGCCTCTAGACCATGAATGAAGGCATAATCGAACACATGCATCATATGCAATCACAGAGTGCCAAGGTCCTTGCCCACTAAAATCCAAGGAAACAAATGAGTTACAAAGAAATAAGATATGTGAATACAAGTTCTTAATGAATATCTAACAATTATACCTGGCATGAAAAGTGGGAACTTTAGCAGGTAATGAACCAGAGGATGCACCAACTTCTGCAGCACCTAGTGTAGTCCTATAAGGCGGCGGGAGGAATGGTTTAAATTAAAGAAAAAGAGAACAGTGTAAATGTAGATACTTTTCATAATGTGTAACACAACAGTAATTATAACTATATTAAGAACCTCGAATTTTGGTCAGGTATATTGCTTCCTTCATTAACATGAGAACTTGGCTCCTTTCTTATAGTCGAACTATTAGATCCAATAGTTCGAGTACCGTAAGATCTGGCGGCTGATATTTGATCAGTAGCTTGAGAAATTTCTTCATCACAGCCATGTATAGGTGGTGCACTGGGAACATCAGTAAAACGATCCTGCAAACAAATCTACGCAGGTAAGAGCACAAGTAAAATGGACTTCATTTGTTGACACTGCAAAAAGTTATCTAATTGTGCAAACTAGCTGAATTAGTGAAAGATTGATTCAATGTCCAGCAACAGCTGAAACATAAGTTCACCATAAATTAAAGAATTAGCATCCCCTACCGTCACCGTATTGTTCAATCTCAACTGTTAAACTAAATTATTTAAAGGACAGCAAATTGAGCACAGAAGCAAGCATTTTATTGCATCTGATATAATTGCCATAAACGTTCCGTCAATCGAAAGAACAGGCGCCCTTTCTAAGTTTCAAGGATAGCCCATAATACTATATCTAAACATTTTAACCAAATAAGAATGTTCTAGCTGTTTCGTATCCGATATGAGGTTATGTAGTGTATATGCTTGGTGACATTTCACAAGTGAGATTCATGGTAGGCTGCTCCCTGCACGTAAGAAAGATCCAAGAAAAAGAGAAATAAGGATTTATCTGACAGGCTAAAATCACTAGAATTTTGACATTGAAAGTGAAGCCTTGAATTGTAAAAATCTAGCCCTGAAAAGATTAGCGTAATACGTAAAGAAATAACCATCTATTCTAAACAGAAGACCTGCAAACAGACAATGTGATGAAAAGGACACTGTATCTGCAGTTAGAAGAAAATTTTATTGTGAATGCAGCACATTTCAGGAAGTAGAGGTTTGTGATGGAACCAACAAATAATCTATCAGACTCGAAGTTCTTTATCGCACCATAGCTCAATCCTGGCTTTCATATTCTAGTCCAACATAAGTTTTCTTAAAAGCAATTTAACATAACCTGACTCGTAAAACAATTTACAACCATTCTTCAGTTATCTATTCTCAATTTCCTCAAACTAAAAGACTGTCTGCAGTGTCTAAGTTTGGTAGACAATATGATCAATGAAATGTCAACTTCAAAGGTACATCAGTTGAACAATTTAAAAAATAAGCCACAACAATTGTTACCTACCAATCAACTTGGGTATAATAAATAAACTTCAAACAACATTTAAGGAACATGGAATTTTTGAGGAACAAACCATGTTAGAGGGAGCTTTCACATTATCTCTGAAGGGAACACGATGAGAGTAGCTATCTGACTGGTAATTCCCTTGTGAAGTGACCCTGGCTTTATCAGCTGCAACATTCGCAGCTTCTCTGGAGGGCGCATTACGGTTGTAGTTCTCCGCAGGATAGCTTCCTCGCGAAGCACCATTTACGCCCCCATGGATCGGACGATCACGAGAGTATGTCTCCCCGACATAACTGCCCCCATTAGGCCCCCTCGCCTGACTCGAAAATTCTGAGCTACCACCTGAATCCGAGAGCTCCTCCTCCTCCTCCTCGACGTACCCATTCACCCGAACCGGCTTCTTTAACTGCTGTGGCTGCTGCTGCTGCCGGGGAGCGGCGTCCCTCGACGAACTAAGGTCGGAGTACCCGTCGCTGGAATAGTATCGCGGCGCTGAGACTGGCCGCGAATACCGATTACCAATTCCTGATCTCCTTGAAGACACATTAGGGTTATCATCGTCTCTCGGGGACGAATCAATGGAGTACCTCCCGGCGTAATTCTCTGCCTCGTTGTCAGAGGACTCATCCATGTCGGATCCGGAGCCGCTCTCGTCGTCCTCCGTGCAGATGGCATGGGAAACGGGCATCGCAGCTTTTGGCAGGTGGCCGCTCCGAAACTTGTCCGGCGGCGGGACGCCAAGCCCTCGCCCGCCTCCACCGCCATTCCGGATGCCACGAAAGGGATCGATCCGGTTCTGCTGCCTCGAACCCGAACCCTGGCCACATACATTGCCTCTCAATTAGCTCAAAAATTTTTTAAAAAAATATAGAGAAATAGAAAGCGAAAGGGGTAATGTTCACCTCGCGAACCCATCGAAGCGCGTGGGGATCGAGCCCTTCAGTGAACATGGCGGCCTCCGCCGAGGGTTTCGTTCATAAACCCTTCCCCAGCAAAATTCCCAACGTAAACCTAAGATTATTCAAATTCGACCACACCAAAAATAAAAATAAAAATTAAGCACAATAACATCATTCTATAATCAGATCCACTAGGTATACGAGGGTTTACTCCGAATCAAGAGATCAACAACACAATGCTCCCACTAAATCGCCACCAAAGCATCCAAAAAAATTCAAAAAAAAAAAAAAAAAAGTTCATCACTCCGACAACGACACAAATTTACCATGAAAAATCCAAAGAAAATGTTACGAAAAAAATGCTCACCAGAAGAGAAGTGCTCCGGATTGGAAATTTAGAAGGATTATCTCCACCGATTAAATCGACAAAAACGTGGGCGCGGAACTCACAACAGTGAACTCGCTCCTCTCCTCTCCCTTTTTTTTTTTTTTTTTTTCCTTATTTTTCCAAAAAATTCAAAGGTACGAAGAAGAGAGCGATAGGGAGAGAAAGAGACAAGTAACTGAGTCGCGGATGTATACAGAGAGAATTATTATTATTATTATTATTATTAAAATTAAAAAAAAAAAAAAAAAGAAATTTTAACGGAATGGGCCAACCACGTTCTCGACGCCGTTAGATGTCCAACGAGAGGGTGACGTGGCGGGGCGGCACCGTTGGGCTCCGTAACGGTCGAACGTTAGTGGGAGTAAAAGGACGCGGTCGGAAGGCTCCGGAAACCCGCTACCCGCCACGCCACCACCCCACTTCCCCGCCGTTACCATCGCGGATGGAAAGCATAAGCACGTTCTCGACGCCGTTAGATTCCCAACGGGAGGATGACGTGGTGGGGCCTCGTAACGGTCGAACGTTAGTGCGGGGGAGAGAGAGAGAGAGGAGAACGAGGTGGTGGGAACGCCCCACACTCCACTCAAGCCACTACATATATTCGGATTAATTAATTAATTACTTAAATGTATTTGAGTCGCTTCAAATCGCTCCGATGGGCGACGCGTGTCCGAACGGACGGTTCAGCTCGGGCGAAGATATGCTAATTTAATTAGCCGTATTTTGTGTAGATTTTTTTAAAGATGCGCTTGATCGTTGGATTTGACACTTGTCGAGCATCCGTGAGATATTAGAAACATTTTACTTAAATCTTAGCATAATCAGAGAACACAAAAATTAATCCAAATAATAATGTCGAATTATGAGCATTCCAAACGATATTTGCATTTTTTTTAGTCGAATGATTAATGTTTGATCTTAGATTCAATTGAATCTAGAACAGTTAAATTGTTTTACTTTCACATTCCAAAAATTTATTCCCAGTTCTCTTCCAATTAAAACCTCTACTAGAGATTATAATATATATCAATCTTAATTCTAGCTTTTATCCTTAAACAGAAAAAAAAAAATAATAATAATAAACTATTTTGTAGCCGAGCCAGATGAGGTAGTTTGATCATTTCATGGAACCATCAGTCATTAAATTGGCATGATCTATGGCAAGTCCGCTGCTGCTGTCCGGATTTTGATATTCGTGGTATAATTCATAGTTAGTTAATTCGCGAATTATTCGCGAATTATTCGCGAATTATTGAGAATCCGAATTAAACATGTCGTTTCCGACTTTTTCCAAAAATTCGAAATAATTCGCGAATTTTTGAATCAAAAAGTATTATTCGCGAATTATTCACGAATTACGAATTTTTGGGTGAAAAATTCGTTCTTTTTCAAAACATAGTTAGTTAATTCGCGAATTATTCGCGAATTATTCACGAATTATTCGCGAATTATTGAAAATCCGAATTAAAATTATTTGTCGGAAATAATTTAAAATTATATTTTTTTTGTTCTAAATGAATATTTTATTTATTTCTAAATAAATTGATTAAATTATTTTAAAAAATTATAATTGTTTATACTAATAGTATAATTTTTTAATTTTTTTTTAAATTTAATAGCCGAATTTTTGATCCCGAATTTTTAATCAGTGAACGTATTATTTCCGTATAAATCACGTATCCGAATAATTGACGAGCCCGTTTTTTAGCCGAATTTTTCAACGAATTTTAAAATTATAATACAAATTTTATCCGTATTATATCCGTACCGAATTTTTGCCGAATCCGAATTAACTAACTATGGTATAATTAATTATATTTAAATATAAATTTATTATAGATAAGATTAATTTTAAAAAATATAAAATTACTGATATGATATATATCTTATCTTTTTTTTTATTTATTTAAATTAAATAGAATTTTAATTAAATTTTGATGTTTTTTTATTTATTTAAATTAAATAGAATTCTAATTAAATTTTGATGGAATAAAGGGGTACTACTGGTCCTACCACCTATTCATATGCATTCTGATAAGATTATTCATTAAATTCACACTATACGAAAGAGCGACTGAGAAAGATGAAAAAATCAGATTATCTTTGGTACGGTTCGTATTGCAACCGAATTTCTTGTCTTCACTGTTTAAATAAAATTTTTTTCTCTATGACGCTCTGGAAGTTATTTTATTATTTTATTTATGATTCTAAATATTAGTATGTATTCGATTATATTTTATGCCATATAAATTTCATCAGCTACGGGTATTGATATACTCTATAAATGTTTTTTTTATAATAGTATAAGATCGCTGAGCACTTTGCACTATGTTTTTCTTAATGAATTCGCCTACGAACTTTGTCAAAACAAAATTTAAAGAAAAAGATCTACCTCATATCTGTAGCTTCACTTCAATGTCTGCGCATGTTTGACAAATCTAACCGTAGAAATTAATTCATACGCTCAGATTGTGCACTGCACCTTTCTAACTATGGACAATATCTTGTCCTTTTAATTTCCAAGTATCTCATCAGTGTATTATTTGATTTGAAATTGAAAGTAAATTGGACGGTGCGACCGACGCGTGCGATGAAATGAACGGCGATCTTGTAAGTCAAGTTTTAGGCAAAAACTTCTCCCATGGCCCACCAGTAAAATCCAACAGATCAGTGTACAAACTGTACGGGGATTTTTAACTCAATAAGAAATTTTGAATGTGCAGTGAATATTATTCAACTTTTTTATTATTGTAAATTTAAATAACAATCTAAAAGTTGCTGATCAACCTAAATAAATAAAACTAGTCTATTCCAATTTCATTAGCTAAATACTCGATTGATCTGTTTTAGTAATAATAATAATAAAAATTTACAATTCAATGAGCCTAAATTGCTCAAAGATTAGAATAAACCAAGTTCCAATGAGCATGCATGCATGCATGCATGTGCTTTTACTTGAACTAACATGCATAATTTGCCCATAACATGAAAAGTAAAATGTGGCATATATATATATATATATATATATATATATATATATATATATATACACCCTTCATATTTAAAACATTATTTGGTTCAAATATAAATAAAAAATAAATTATTATTCTAATTTTTTTATAACCCAAACTCGATTTTGAGAAAGGAGAAACTTTTTTTTTTTTTTTTTTTTACGAATAAGTTGGTATAATCGAGAACAAGTTTCTTTTGAAACAAACTTAATTAAAATAAATATAATTTTAATTATTATATTAATTTTTTAATTAATCTGATCTTTTTCACTAATCTAATTATTTTACTAACTAATTATCAAATTGTTAAATAATTAATTTATTAATTTATTAAATTACTTGTGGTTAATTATTTTATTTTATTAATATTTAGAATTATCCAGCAATATTCTTGATTAGTTAGTTAATTAAATAAGTTAAATTATTAGTTAATTAATATTTTCATATTAAATAATTAAATAAAGGGGCAATTTTCTATATATTCCTAAAAATTTTCCTATTTTCAGATTTACCACTCTTAGAAGGCTAATATTAAAACTACCTTTCTTACGTTCCAACTTCTTTCCAAAATACTCCTGAAGTTAAACTCTGTTAGTGTACCGTTTGGAACTGCCGTTATCTGTGTGTAATTATTATTTTGCCCTTTCAAATATACCCTAAACCCTAAAACCCTAAACCCCTAAACCCTAAACCCTAAACCCTAAACCCTAAAACCCTAAACCCTAAACCCTAAAACCCTAAAAAATCCTAAACCCTAAACCCTAAAACCCTAAACCCTAAACCCTAGAACCCTAAAAAATCCTAAACCCTAAACCCTAAAACCCTAAACCCTAAACCCTAAAATCCTAAAAAATCCTAAACCCTAAACCCTAAACCCGGACAAAATAGGTATATCTGATAGTTTTCAACTCCGATTATTATTTAACTCTAGTTTAACCCTAGTTAACTTAACAAAAGGAAACGGTAGGGGTATTTTTAATAACGGTGGAACGTATGAAGGGTATATTGGAAAGAAAAAAATAAGAGGGGTAAATCAGATATTTCTTCATATTTCAGAAATACACAGACAATTATCCCTTAAATAAAATATTATTATTTTATTTTACTATTTCAATCTAACTTCTTAAATATTATTTTATAATTTTATTTTGATCGAAACGTAAAATTAATTTTGATTCTGCTTATTACAAAAATTGTATATATTATAAAAATAAGCAGTAAAAATTGCTTATTTCTAAATCAAATGATACCCAAAAAAATAAAAATAAATGGGAGGATGATGAATTGGAAATTAGCTGGAAAGCAAGCTCCTCCAAAGTCTCCTGTGAACTCTTCTTTAATTTGAATCTGAGCATAAGACACTGGAATGGGCCCTACATGTTTTTGAATGTGCTCTTTTCACATTTTGATAGCTACAAGTTAGAATTAGCTTGCCCCCCAACTCCAATCTCACAGACAAACAGCTAAATACCAATTCGAGCTATGCTACATGTATATCTCATTTAGGGTGTACATTTTATACCTAGCTCATTCTAAGATGGGCATTCATCCAGTCGTCACTTCGAAGTGACGAATAAAATTCATTCCATTCTAGAATGGATAGGGCGTAAGATGTACACCTCAAATAAGATGTACACTTAGCTTCTTCCAATTCATAAGGCTAAATTACAGAAACCCCCCCTAATATCCCGCTTTTCCACTTTACCCCCCTATCTTTTAAAAGTCGACAACCTGCCCCCTCGTAATTACCGAAATATGCATTTACCCCCTGCCAGATATGAAAGTCCATCCATGAGCCTCTAATGGATGCATTTACCCTTTCCCCCCTGCCAGATATGAATTGGTTTCTTACCAATTTGTTACAAGCAATTGGCTCATTAGAGGCTCATGGATGGACTTTCATATCTGGCAGGGGGATAAATGCATATTTCGATAATTACGAGGGGGCAGGTTGTCGACTTTTAAAAAATAGGGGGATAAAGTGGAAAAACGGAATATTAGAGGGGGGTTTTCTGTAATTTAGCCAATTCATAATGGTGATTTCTCTAGACAAAAACCACCTATTCAAGTCATGTTTCCTTACAAAAATTGTAAAGATCCAGGTTATATTTTTTTTTTTTGTACATGTGACAGCTTAATTTTAAAATTGAGTCACCAATTTAATTACTTCCAAAGGACAACAGCCTCATCATACATTAATATTATAATAACTCAAGAGAAACTTTGAGTCTATACTTAGCAATTAAGCGATAATTTTTTAAGACTATGTTTGGATATCTTAAAAAACGTAGTATAGTTAAATTATATTATATCTATAAAAAAAAATTATAAAATATCTGGAAGTATAAATATTTGGAGTATAATTTTAGTGTACAGTAGAAAATGGAGCAAACTGATAATCCACTCCAATACATTGACAAAAAATTTCAACATTTTGGAGTTTCACCCTATTACCCACGAGTTAAATTTCGAATTTTAATATAAGATTTTTAATTTAAAATTTTAAAATTTTTAATTTTAAATTTTAAACATAGATTTTAAATTTTAATTTTAAATTTTAAATATCAAAATTTTAAAATTTAAACTTCAACTCTAAATTTTAAATTTCAAGTTTTAAAATTCAAATTTTAAATTTTATATTTTAGATTTTAGGTTTATAATTTTAAATTTTAAATTTGATTTTCAAGTTTTAAATTTGAAAATTAAAATTTAAAATATAAAATTCAATTTTTAAATTTAAAGTTTCAAATTTTAAAATTTAAAATTTTATTTTATTTTATTTTAAAATTTAAAATTTAAAATTTTAAAATTTTATTAGTTAGAAACTCTATAAAATTGTATCATATGCATCCAAACAAACAGTTTTTTAAAAAAAGTTATAAAATTTTTTATAGCTATAGAATTTTATATTTCATTCAACTAAAATCACATAATAAAAAGTCCATTAAATTTATAACTACGCATCCAAAAGAGGAACTTGGTGATCAGTCGTGGAAACGAGGAATATTGGGCGGTTCACTTTTTCCAGAAAAAAAAAAAAAAAAAGAAGTTCCACGTCAGACCAACCCTGCATGCAACTACTTTACTTTCTATTCACGGAGTCCTCGCGTCGCAAGTCACCCCTTCTGGCCAAAGTAAGGCAACGTATATATTTATTAATGAATTATTATTACTATAAGTTGTCCATTCGTTCTCGTCTCTTTCCAAGCGAGGATCCCTTTTCTGAGCCTTTTATTAGTAAAAAATGTATGTTATATACGTGACGGGAAAAGGAATCATCTATCAATGGATGATGATGACTCGTTTCGAAGGAGTGAAGGTAATGAGAAAATGCCCTTCCAAATTAAGAGGGCATATAATAATATTTCGGGCTTTTTTTGAAAATGACCCTATCAAAATTTAAATTTTTAAAAATGGCCCTGCAAAATTTAAATTTGCAAAAATGGCCCTCTTCTTGCCACGTCAGCGCGCCACGTCAGCCCGGTCCGCCACGTCAGCGAGCCACAGCCGCGGGTGCGCCCGGTGCGTTTTAGTGAAACACGCAGGCTGAGCCTGCGTGTTTAGAACACGCAGGCTTAGCCTGCGTGTTCTAAACACGCAGGCTCAGTCTGCGTGTTCTAAACACGCAGGTTGACCCTGCGTGTTCTTCACTCCACTACCAGGGTGCTCAATCCTTGCGCCGCGAACTCACTTTTCGCCCCGGGAGCTTCCGCCAAAGTCTGAAACCACCCGAACCACACTGTAAATATAAAATACACATGATGCAAGAATTTTTAATTTTTTCTGTAAATACCTGGGGAGTCAATGCTCGATGTAGAATACTGGTGGATTTTTTTATTTTAAAAGCTAACAATGAATCTTTGTGTTTAACTAGTGCAAAACGAAAATCAAATGCAGTGTCTAATATTCTATTTCATCAGGATCTTGAAAATTTAAAAGCAACAATTTTGAAAACAAGAACAGTAATTATGCTAAAAGGTGGACAATCATTCAAGAGCTCATCAAAAAATTAAGTAAACAATCTCTTCACAATCACCAAAGCTTTAAACAAATAATAAATGCAAAGCATATACATAGTGAGCATTTTTTTTAAAAAAAGAAAGGAATGAATAAGAGGAATTATAAATATTACATTGAACAATTATTACAGTAAGTTTCAACATTTCAAAGAAAAAGTAAAATACATGATTACGAACACAACACAACAACACAACAATACAATAAAGCATAACAAAGCACAACCCAATCACAACACATTACATCACATCGCAGAACATTGCACAACATCACAACAACACAACACAACATCACAACAACACAATAGCACTTCACATCACATCACAACACGTTTCATCACATCACATCACATCACATCACATCACATCACATCACATCACATCACATCACATCACATCGTAGAACATCGCACAACACAGCATCACAACAACACATCATATCACATCACATCGCACAACACAACAACACAACAACACAGCTCATCACAACAAAATAATAGAAATGTAACAATATATAACAATATACACTAATCAAAAGGCTCTATACGGTCCAATTGGTCCAACTGTGAAATAGCCGTGCCCTCTGGCTGTGAAGGACCTGAAGATGATGGCTGATCAGTCTGGGAGGACTGTCGGTGCCGTGCTCGCCTAAAATAAAAAAGATCAGGTCCTCGTTGACGATGACCAAGTGGTACGTACCCCGATGGTGGCGTAATATCTGATGGTTCATGCCCCGACGTCGATGCTCCACCATGGTATGCTGGCTGTGTCCCCGATGGACTAGGTGATGGTGCATGCCCCGACGTCGATGCTCCACCATGATCCGCTGGGCGTGGTGTAGTATATGGTATTGTCTGTAAAGTCAGTAAACCTTCCTCCACCTTAGCAGCACCAACTGTCAGAATGTCGAAAGGTGCTCCAATATGTGAAAGCTGGGGTAGTACACTTCTGATCGTATATTCTGTTTGTTGAAGGAGATCGACCTGAAATGAAAACAGTATCACAATAATTATATATTGGAAATGAAATTAATTAGTAAATGAAATTAATTAGTATATCATACCAAAAATCTCTCGCGATGTCCATGGGGCTCATATGCAAGGGGGGGACGCTGTGCTGGAGTAGATATCCACCGCCTGGTGATATTCCAATACCAATGCATGTAGATAGAAGCGGCGCGTATATAATCGGGATCTACATGGGGGTCCACCTCTACTATATGCTGCAGTCGATTGTCCCAATCCTGAATATGTATGGCATGAAATGCCGCCCAGTTCTCATCCGGTCTACCTTGTGAAGTGATGCGAGGTAGAGCATGTACTGCGTCGGGTATATGCTGTCGAAATCCAAAATGACGAAGTACCCGATCCGGAAGATGTAGCTCAATAATATAAAAGCATACTAGGGTCGTCCGTGATCGCCATACCGGAGACCCCAGTAGACAAAAAGGTGGAAGTGACCCTAGTATATCATCTGTATATGGACTCCATATAATCTATTTTGAAAAGTAAATGATTAGTAACTTGTATAAAAAAAAAAATTATGTGAATAAAAATTTATGATAATTAACTCATGTACCTGAGACTCCAACTGGCAATCAAGCTGATCGCGATAAAACTCAATGTCGGCCGTCCTGACATTGTCTCGAAAAGCTAACCTATTATTCCACCTGTTTCACATATAATATATTAGTAATGATAATATAAAACACAGAAACCTTAAAATTTAATACATACCTGCAACCTAGTGGCAGATCAATAAGATCAAACTGCGGTCCGACTATCTCAGGTCGTCCAATGTGCAGATGATCCCATGCCCAAATCTACATATTAAGCTACTTAGAAATAATAAATGAATTTCATGAATGAAATTACTAGTAAAGGAATGTACCTGAAGTAATGTGGCAAAACAGCAACACACCGCTTTCCCCCTCATGCAAGCATTTGCTAATGCTCGATAGAGATGAGCTAGCGTCGCCGCACCCCATACCAAGGCACCACAAGCATCAAAATCCTCTAATAGAGGCAACCACCTTAAATGTACTCTAGTTCTGCTTGGGTTTGGCATTAGGCTACAACCTATCTGAAACAGAATATACGCTCTGGCTGTAGCCTGTATCACTGCGGGATGTGCATCTACGGGGATGTCGTGAAACTGCTGATACAACCATTCAAGTCTAATCTTTCCGCCTCTGATATTTGCAGGAAGCACCCCAAGCAAGAGCTCACACAGCGCCCCCCACTGATACGAGCCTAGTCCGGTCACCGCCCCCCCATCAATGCGGAGTCCAGTAATGACAGCCACATCCATCAATGTGACTGTCATCTCTCCATGTCTCAAGTGAAAGGACTGCGTCTCCCTCCGCCACCGCTCCACTAAGGATCCTAACAAAGCCTGATCGAGCATGACGCGCCTCAACCGTGATACATAATAGAATCCTGCACGTCGCAGTAGCTCCAATACTGCTGGATGCTCCATCTGCCAGCGGTTCAGTGTGCGACTATGCTCCACAAATTCAACTGGAGAATAATCCTGCAATAATATAAAATTCACATAATATTAGTACATGAAATTTCAAAGAAATAAAAAAGTTAATTTAAAAAAGAGTTATATATAACCTCATCTCGAATGCAAGTACATCTGTGGTGAGTCTGATCTGTCAATACAAATCCATCAATCGGTCCTGCCTCCTCGTGATCGTCCATCTGTAATAATACGAATAAATAAATAAACAAATTATAATATGCGTGAAGTATTGTAATTTAATTAAAATAATATGCGTGAAGTATTGTAATAAACAAATTATCACTTTCTATTACTTCCTCATTTTCATTTATATTTCTCAACTCTACATCAGCGACGTGTCGATTGCTAGATGATGGACCCTCATATAGATTATGATGTATAGTTGATCTGCAAAGGTATTTATGATTAACTATTCGAATCTATTGAGATAATATATGTAATTAAATCATATAATCACTTACCGCTCATCAACTCCACCGAATAAAGATGGATCCACAGTAATATATGGTATTGATGTACTCACTGGCACATATGGGACTTCAGACGCTCTGCAAGACTTATACAATGTAAATTATCCATTTTCCGCACCTATACTATTAAAGGACAAAGATTGAAATTGAAAATTCCTAAATTTTCATACCTTGATGTACGAATTCGTTCAAGATCGACATAATCTCTTTGGTAAACAGAGGTTGGACGGTGACGTGTAGTCAACACTTGCTTCTCTACGTATACTTTGAGGCAACCATGAAATGGGAAAAAACTCATCACGCCTACAATCCCATGATCACTTGATATGTCAAGTAATTCCCATTCATTAGCTCCCATTGGACATCGAACTGTTATGCGTAGACGGAACTCCGCTCGATCATAATTAGTGACATTGTATATTTCTGCTTCGAAATCCCGAAATGTGATGTCGCGGCGAATTCCGATCAGTTCTTTATAGCCACCAATGTATTGTGGTATATTATTATTCACGACTAAGTTTCCGTCCCAATGAATATAAAACGGAACACATTCACCAGACATACTGACGTACTAAAAATAACAATAAATAATATAACATTCGTCAGTTTGATGACTACTCTAGTTCGACAAATTAAGATCAGTATTATGAGCTTGACAAAAAAAAAACTTATAAACTTTGTTATTTTTAATAATAATCATAGTGAATCACTATCTGTCCTTACAAGTTTATTTTTCAAAATTGTCCTTACAAGTTTTATTTACTATTTTTGATGAAAATTCAGTTGTATTATGAAATTATTCATGTTTTCGAACTTGCTATTCATGAAATTAATCATCTAAGGTATTATGAAATTATTCATGTTTTGGAACTTGCGAGACCTTTTGGCAATTAGGGCCCAAAAGCTTAACATTTAAAATTCGAATGTTCTAATACAAACTTCAGATATAGGTTTATACTTTTAAAAGTATATAAGCCCTTTCTCTTTATATATATATTACACATTAATTTTATATAATTTATTTACATTTTATGCATATATTTTAAAATCTATATTAAAGACTTTCTCTCTCTACATTAAACCCTTTCTCTCTCTACATTAGTATTTTAAAATCTACTATATGCACAAACAAATGCATATAATGCACAAAGCACAATTACAGATTTAAAAAAAAAAACAAAAAAAAGGATAACTACCCTATGATCTATGAGGATTTTTCTCTAAGGTGGATTAAACTAATATATTCTGTGTCTAGGTACACAAAGCAAAGTGATATATCGTGTGCCCGCATTTGGTTTTTTGAAGGCAAGCGAAAGATCATGTTGTACACTGAAAGAGCTCATTTTTACCATCGATACAAGGTTTCATCTGCTGCTTAGACAGATACTCTCTTGTTTATTTTACTACTCTTCTAAATTAGGATTAAATTGGATGCCCGATAGTCTGTCAGTCAAACTATGCTAATTTTCATTCCTTTGATCTATCATCAAATCCGGTTCTACTGATAAATGTGGATACGCAGATATCAATATATGTGCCAATATCCTATCCACATGATCGTATGGTCCTTGCCCATGTTTGTGGAAGGAAAATGGATATAAATATTACCTACTCCAATATCAGATGAGCATCCGATCTGTTTTCACTTGTTTGAGGGATTCTCATACATGCATGAGGATCATATAGGGAACCTATATCTTTGAATACAAACAGAAAAGAAAAGAGAGGGCAGGCTCATTACATTAAAAAAAAAAGATGACGAAGATGACCGGCGGCTGCGGCGGCGGCGGCGTTGGCGGCGGCGTCGGCGGCGGCGTCGGCGGCGGCGTCTGCTGCACGGGAGCGAGAGAGAGAGAGAGAGAGAGAGAGAGAGAGAGAGAGAGAGATCGAAATAGGTTGGAGGAAGAAGGGGTCGGTCGGGCGGGGATTTAGGGCAAATGAAACACGCAGGCTGAGCCTGCGTGTTCTAAACACGCAGGCTAGGCCTGCGTGTTTAAAACACGCAGGTAGAGCCTGCGTGTTTCACTACAGCACGCCGGGCGCACCCGCGGCTGTGGCTCGCTGACGTGGCGGACCCGGCTGACGTGGCGTCTGACGTGGCAGAAAGAGGGCCATTTTTGCAAATTTAAATTTTGCAGGGCCATTTTTAAAATTTTAAATTTTCATAGGGTCATTTTCAAAAAAAACCCTAATATTTCAGGTGAGAAACTAAGTTTTTTTTTTTTTTAAACTATATTGAAAACGTAGCATAGAATAATTTCAATGAAATTTTGCCCGGTGGAGTTGCCATGGAATAATTTCTAGGTTAATGCTAAATGTACATTCCAAATGGAGTGTGCATTTGATATCCCAACCATTCAAGAGTGAGATGAATTTTATCGGTCATTTCGAAGTGACAGATGAGTTAGTCCCCATTGTTGAATAAGATCGAATGTGTTTGAAATGTGACCGAATGTGTTTGAAATGTGACAGATAAGTTATTCAATAATTATTATGAGTTTGAAATGTGATTTAATATTTAAAATGAAGTAGCATGTTCTGCATGCAAATTAACTTTGCAAAATAAATAAAGAAAAAAGCTAAGTGTACACCTCATTTGAGGTGTACATCTTACACCCCATCCATTCTAGAATTGGATGAATTTCAAGTGTCACTTCGAAGTGACAAATGAATGAATGCCCATTTTAGGATGGGCTACGTGTAGAATGTACATCCCAAATAGAATGTACATGTAGCATAGCTCATAAATAAATCATCTTATAGATAGAATAAATTATTCTATCAAATTGTGAAGGTAAAAATCTTCCAATGTATAAGAAAATTTTCATAATGAATAAAATGTAATTGGATAACTTATTCCGCCAGCCGAACAAACTCTAGATGTAAATTTTATATCTTCCCATCTAAGAGTTTAGATGATTATTTTTAAAGTATTTTTAGCATTTAAAAGATAAGAATGATGAGACCAGTGTGAAAATGTTAGCTTTTTGATGAAAAGCATGTACAATTTACAACAGATTATGGCACAAGAAATATTATTTTTTTAGTGTTATAGACATTTCTTCAAACGAGCAATATTATCTGTAAAATATAATGTAAGATATGTACTCCAGGTGTACAAAATATAGTATAAGATATGCACCCCATTCATTTTTTGATGAAAATTTTTTCACTAGTCACTTCAAAATGACTATATAAAATTTACTTCATTCTAGAATTAATGGAGTGTAAGATATACATTTTATTTGAGATATACAAATAGCATTTTTTTTCTTCAAAATCTATACTTCTATATTAATTCCCGATAAAACTTGCCACGTGTCGTATTTTTTTATACATTACTTTTTTTTTTTTTCAATAATGAAAATTTCTTTGTCTCCACATCTCCCGTAACCCTTGAAACTCTTATTTTATTCAAAGTGGCGTTAATAATGAGAATCTCTTTGTCTCTGCATCTTCCGTAACTTTCGAAACTCCTGCTCTCCGCATCTCCCGTAACCCTCGAAATTCTTGCTCTATTCAAAGCTGCATTACGATCTCCTATTCCTCCTACCCTCTTTTTTTTTTCTTCTTTAATAATGGGAATTTTTTCGTCTCCTCATCTTCTGTAACCCTCGAAACTCTTGCTCTACTTGAAGTGGCATCATGGCTCGATCTCCTGCTCCTCCTTCTCCTCCTCCTCCGATCCCTAAATCTCTTTTTGCGTCGTAATCATTGATCTAGGTATTTTTTCATAATTTCTTGCTTAAAATCGTTGCTTCTTTAAATTTATCAAATAAAACATTCATTTTTTGTTTAATTTGTGGCAATTTTTGGTATTTTAAGGTTTAATAGGTGGTATGCGTTTGAATTTGACAAGCTCTGAAGAGATGTGGGAAGGCGTCGGTCGCGGTGAATAAGAAGACAATATTGGTTTACATTATCATCTTATTTTAAGAATTTATTAGTATTTTTTTTTTTCTTTTCTTGTCCTAGATGATGATATATTTTGTAGTTTTGATGCGAATTCTACATGAAAAGGTTGTGAATCCGTTGTTCGAGAGTAGACCGAAGCAATTTGGGATCGGCAGGGCCCTACCGTTGAAGAGAGACCTCACCTGCTTCGTAAAGTGGCCGAAAGTGGTGTGGATCTAGCGGCAGGGGAGGATCCTCAAGCAGAGGTTGAAGGTGCCTCCAGCGAAGAAAAAGTTTTGAGTTTATTCTTTGCCTTTATAATGTTATATTTTTATTATTATTATTATTATTATTATTATTATTATTATTATTATTATTATTATTATTATTCAACAAAAAAAATGAATAAACTCAAAACTTTTTTTTTGATAATAGGCGATAATGACGGATTGAATTAAATCAAAAAATCAATGTAGGATCATAAGCGATATAAATTTAATGATATAACATGCTACAATATTTCATGAGCTCTTTTTTTTCTATTCAAATTTTTATTTTTAATTTTTTTTTTAAATTCGTAATAGAAAATTTAGATGACACGAGTAATATGGATGTCTACATATCTAAATGAAAATCATTACAGTCATTCATTATTTACAGTAGTTTAATTTTCAAATTTCAAAATAATTTACTTATTTACAGTACAAACAATACACTTATTTTATACGTTTGTCCTTATTTGATGTTTAAGAAAATTTTTACATCAATAATATCTATCCGCCGCAACGTGCGGGTACTTCACTAGTTATGAATAATTTCAGTAGTAGCTTATTATAAATGATTTTTCTGTTAATTTCTGTTTGAAATACATTGTAGTTAGAATATAAAATAACCTATTTATCTAGTTAACTACCATATAAATAATAGTTTGTGGTTCAATTTATGCCACTTAGGACAATTTAATTATTCAGTTTATAATTTAAACAATTTTTAATTCAATTTATGCCATCATATTTTTCAACTTCATACTTATTTCAATTGATAAAATCCAATTTATCTTTTTATTAATTAAAGATGTATTGTTGATAGTCAACTTTGATAGCAATAGCAATATGAATAGTTTTGATAATTTTTATAAATATAATGAATATTTTTAATATTGGCTATGTAAAATTAATCCATAAATTTTTTTTTTAAAAAAAAACTCATAAGAAAAAGCGATACGCCTTAAAACTTAACCCCTAAACATACATATCTATAATTCATACTACTCTAAATATATAAATATGTCACAAATATCCCTCCAAGCCCCAAACTTATCTCATAAACTAGGGATGTCAACGAGCCGAACACGAGCGAGTTGGGGTCAGCTCGTGTTCGGCTCATTTAATAAACGAGACGAACACGAGCTGGCTCGTTTAAATATCGAACTTAAAAATTCGGCTCGTGTTCCGCTCGTTCATTAACGAGTCGAACACGAGCTGGCTCGCGAACAATAAGTTTGATTTTCATTCTTACTATTAGATATAAAGTTGAAAAAAAAATAAAAAATTAAAATTTTAATCTAATAATTAAAATTTATAAAAAATTAATGACCTAAAATCTAAATAGTAATATATATATATATATATATTCGAGCTGTTATTGAGCCGATCTGTTATTGAGCCGAACACAAGCGAGCTGACTCCAGCTTGTGTTCGGCTCGTTTACTAAATCAGCTCGTGTTCGGCTCGTTTACTAAACGAGCGATTCGATCTCGAGCTCATTTCGAACCGAACACGAGCTGGCTCACGAACAGCGAGCTGGATTGCCACCCTAAACCCTAAACCCTAAAACCAACCTTAACCTTTAATACATACAAGGACACCAATAATTTTCAGTTAAACTAAAACTTAAAGCCTAAAAAAAGCCTAAACCCTAAATATACTTTTCGGATAAACTAAAATTTAAATAAAAATTATTTTTTCAGTGATATTTGTTTGAAAAAAAGGCAATAGCTTTGAAATTAAAGTTTCTCTTACTCTCTGTATTTATTTCGACCAACATTTCCACACTAGCATATAACAACAGAGTCAAAATTGGCATCACTACCAACCCAAGCAAAAATCAAATTATGGCATTCGGAGAAAGTTGAGTTGTGGCTGAACTTAATATATGGCACACAAACTACAAAATTTAATATTTCGAACTGAAAATCACTTGACTTTCAGCAAAACAAACAATTCTTAATTGCTCCAGCAGGAACCTACTAGAAGCTTGATGAACATGCAAATCGGGAAGACTAATATCGTTTAAAACAAATTAATAAGTCATGCCACCCCCAATGGTCACAAAATCCATAGTTTTCTTTTCCCTTTCAGTTGCATTCAAATGGCCCGTGTCTCGTGTGGCATTCCTTAATAAGTCTTTTATTTTTTGTTGAAACTCTTCTTATTATTTTACTGTTACAAACAATCGTGAGTGAGGAAGCTTTACCATTTCACTCGAGTGCTTCGCACTTTATATCGTAAACTGTGATGCCCTGAGGTGAACCACAGTTGCCGTCCACGATAAGTGCTCTCTCATTCGCAGCCATGTGTGCGATTATCTTGTAAATCATCTCAATCTGATGAGCCGGCAAAAGGAAATGTTAAAAGAATAGTATAGAATAAAATTTAAATGTCCAAGTATGATGCCTAATAATGATTGATAATAAGTATTATAACATAACATCTCATTCTTGAAACTCAAACATTTAAGTCTTTCCAGAATTTTCCTTGTCTTAATTCCCTTAATATATTTATGTTCTTCCAATTTAAACACATCACCAATATTTCAATAAATTTTAATCAAAATTATCATGAAGCTTATACATGTTTGTATAACTGTTATCTACTTTAACCCATCTTCCACACACCTGCTCCCAGGCATGTATAGCAGTCCAAGATTGCAAGTCTCAGTAAATAGATAAGTAGAATTTTTACAGCTTGTTGCGGAGGTTATGGTATGGAAAGCAAAAATTATGAGGCCATGTTTCAAGCACTTTTACACAGAAGAACGGAGTTTTAGGACATTCAAAGAAAATTTAAAACACCATACTCTAACGGCGGTCGCTACAACAACCTAGATATGGAAACTGTGATAACTGTGTAGACGGTTTGGGTAATCCATAGATTATTTGTTAGAAAAACAATGAATATAGAACTACCTAGAAGAACTATTTCTATCTTGCAAGTAATACTGGAAGATCACTTACCTCTTCAGTGGCATGGCAGCGATCAGCGATTTCTGTGAGCGTCAGCGCCTCAACAGGCTCCTTACAGCTAAAAGATAATAAAAGCTCATACAGTTATCTAATATGACCGGAATATACAAATGCACTGGACTACTTTCTATGAGCTAATCACAATATAAGAGAGACAGACATGGAAGCAAACTGGTTCACAAGTTAGATGGGAAAAATAAATAAAATAAAATAGTGCAATAGAAGTACAAAACTCATATAAGATAATGCCAGTATTAGGAAACCTTTACAACTAAGTTTGCTTCTGAAGTTCAATAGCACCGAATCCTGGACTAGTTTATATTTGGCCGAAAGATGGCAAACATTTTATAAGCATGTGGGTCATACTGAAGATTTTTGCCATCAATAGTCATGAGATGATTACTGTTACAATTATCTTAAAGCATCGGAACTTACAGGTGAACCCCGACAAACAACTTTGCACAAAATGAATATAAAGTATAAGCATAACAATAATGAATAACATTTGGAACATTCAGACGTCAAATTAAGAAACTTTGATACCAATACATTTCAAGAATGATCACTACCATCCGCACAATTGAGCAAGCTTTTTTTTTTTTTTTTTTGGAATAGCTCACATATTATAAATGCAATCTTTGTGTTTAGGCTAAAGCTCTCAAGATACTTTTTATTAGTAAAACCTTCATAATCCAAAATTAGTTGCTATAGGTTTGATCGTAGGAAAGTGAAATCAAGTAAATTCATTTAAAATAAACAGAAAAATAACTATTTTAAATGTTAAACCCTGTTTACACACTTCTAGCTTCTAAATTACTTGTTGCAACATAGATATCCCATTCAATGCTCAATGGACCCACACACCGAAGGTCCAACAGAAAAAGTAAATGATTTGTATGAGTGCAAGTACTTGATGGTGGGAAGTGAAACAAAATCAAAAAGCAAACAAGAATTACATACCTGGCCTCGTTGAGAACAGCCAAGACCCTCTTTTGAAGAGCCAAAACTTCTCCTGCTGCCTTTTTTCCTGCTTCTACACCTGTATTAATTACCAGTAAATCATGCCTTGGTGCTTAGTATGATAAAGCCAAAGCTTTAAGAGCATGATTATTTACAGTATTGCCTTCCTCGTAGTTTATCAACTAAGCAATAAAACACTAGGTAACATACCAGGCTGATGGTAAGCATTAATGTTGATGAGGGAAGCATATATCCCAACAGCTCGTTCATAAAGTGCAACAAGAGCTCCAACAGAAGTGGGATTTACTTCTTGCACGCTTACTGTAATTGATTCCCTATCATTTGCATAGAGAGCTGAACGAGTGCCCTGTACAAAGAGCCTGCTGGTTTTAGTGATAGACAATAGCAAACTAGTAATAGTCTAGATATTGTTGCCATGTTGCATAACATAGATATAATAATCTACATTAGTCGTCTGTTCAAGACAAACTATCTTTAGAGCACACAGCTATTACCACGGATGTTTCTCAAGAACCATACTAAATCATCCTGAAAGAACTTACAAGTTGAAAGGTTCCATGGAATGTCTGAATAGATAACAATTTACTAGTCTGAGCGGCAACAAAACTTGAGATAAACTCTAACTAAGTTTAGGCAAGACAGGACTGGCATCAAACATACTTCAAATCAGTTTCTGGAAGAAAGTCATGGTTGCACATTAGATTCATATGACAATGGCAGGAGTATGTTACGTAGAAAGGAATACATGGTGGTACGCTAGTTTCTTAGGAACACGGTATAAGGGGGTGAGATTAGTCAAAACGTTATTTCAAAACATGGTTCAGCCAGAACATCAATATGAATCGACATACACAAAAAATCAATAACTTACCTTTGTTACTGTATAGTTCTTTTCTCTCATTTAGGTTGATTACGTATTCTCTCTTCCGATCAAAAGCAACTCTTCCTTTTTTTTATATAGGCATGACTCATTTGCATTATTTATTAAGGTGGCCAAATAAATTAGATCTAGAAAATTGAAGTACTTCACTATTCTCAGTTAGCCATTTTTTGTAATCCAAATTGAGAACCCATGACTAATCAGAACGTGAGATCAGGATTGCAGTTTGAAGGGGGAAGGGGGATCTGTGATCGCAGTAACTCTGGGTACGACTACCAACACAAAAGGCTACAAAAATAGACACAATAGACATTTATAGTTTGTAGCAGCTTTCTGTATACTTCAATGGAAGTCAGAACAGTTAATATTAGACCATGAGCCTGATAGGAAGCCCAAAATGAAAACAGATCCAAAATCATTAGTTTGAGATGTTAAGGAAGAATAGTCGAAACAAGACCTGAAGCATCCCAAACAAGTAGTCACCACATGTAACACCTGGCTCAAGCTCCTCCTCTTGACCAGGAGGCCTATCCCGTAATACTTCAATGAACGTAACAAAAAAGTTATGGACACCTTCTCTTAGTTGTTGAATATAGCTGCAATAACAAAATAAAGCTTATAAGTAGACATTTAATGATATCAAGTCAAACAAGAGAAAGAATTGCAGAAACTCACGCATGCTGATCAGTGCTTCCTTTATTTCCATACACAGTTAACCCTTGATTAACCTGACAGAAGAAAACAGTCATTATCAGGGGCAGGAAATCTGTAATAAACCATTAAATATCGTCCTACTAAGTTGCGTCAACAACATAGGTCCCAAGTGTATGGATTCAGAGATATGTACTGGGCAAGGATAAGTACTAAGAACCAAATTTGTCCATTTGCTAAAAGTGTTTTTCTCTATTTTTTGTTCATGGAAAGCACGCCTTTCTCAATGGACAGCAATACGAAGGATAGAGCTGAATGAAAAAAATCACAGCTCATAAAAATTTATAGACAAAACACTTGCTGTTATTGCTGCTGTTGCACAACTGACCCTAAGTAAACCACTGAAAAATGAGTCAGGCCATCTCAAGCTTTGCCCGCTTATCACAAAATCAAACTCAAGTCAACTTATCTAAAGGCACAAATTGACCGTCAAGTGGCAATTAAATCTCATTTGAGTCGTTTATAGACTAAAGTCCTCAAATTTTCACATATACATACCTCGATCTAATTGCATCAGAAAACAAAGTCCACCTTATGAAAGATATTCTTCATCATGAAAAGTATTTTGCGCTGCTACATGTATAGTCTGAACTTCTCATAATTGACACTAACTGTGAGGAGGGATATACTAGCCAATCTAAATTATGAAATGTGCTAAAAAGTGACATCAAGGTGCCATTTCTCTGTAAAATGAAAGAATTTCTACTGACTGTATAGACAACATATTTCGACAAGCAATCTCAGCTGATAAAAGAATCTTATAAGAAAAATTAGAAATAGATACCGGATTCCCATCAAGATCAAATTCTTTTCCAAGAGATTCCATGACCAATTGTTGCAAATACCGACTAAATAGTAGTAAACTGTCCTTATACGGAAGCACAACCATATCCTGCAAGCAGGAAAAAGGCACAGAAGATGAGCCAAACAAGCCGAACTGAATGATATTAATGTAGAAACTACAGTCGAAACAAAATTATATGTGTAAATATTGCATACCTTAGATCCCACACCATCAGAAGCCCAGTACCAACACAAAGCAAGCAAGGCCGCGGGATTATCCTTAAGCTTGATAAGATGAACAAATCAAAAGTAACTGATTCTTAATTGGCGTAAAGGTTAAGCAACATTTGATGTCAATTTACAAGATGTAAAATATCTTTACCACAGTCGTCCGAGTTGCCTCATCCATCAATGCTGCACCAGCAAGCATTTCTTTGATCTTGATACCCTGTGAAAGTCATACTGATATTAGTCCAAATGTTCACATTTAGCCCGTAAAAACTTTTTTAAATGACAAGACCGCACCTGTAGTGCAGCTGGAAGTAGACCAACTGCTGACATTTCCGAGGTTCTACCTCCCACCCAGTCAAACATAGGAAATCTTGCTAACCAACCCTCTATTCTTGCAGTATTGTCTAATAAAGAATTCTCCTGAGTGATTGCAACACCCTGCAGAAGAATTGGTGCTCTGAGCAATGGATCCAATGAGAGTGAAAATAAATGTTCATGCATGCTTGACCACCTCTGTATATACGGGTTGACTATCATTAAAACCTAAGCAAGAAATTACAAGATCTTATGGTAACAAACGGTCTTGAAGGAAACAACTTGTAGTTGTTATAGATGGAGAGGACTCTTTACCCAGCTTAGGGTGTTAGGATCCAAATACCATGTTGCATGAAGCCAAATTATTATGAATTTAGCAGCAAACATGGGATGGCAGTTTGAAATTTCACATTTCTTCTTCAAATAACAAAACAAGTAAAGGTGCTTTCTTTAAAACTAATGTTACCTAATATACTGAATATAAGCTGTTGTGCCACCAATATAAACAGAAATTAATAAACTGTTGTCAACCAGTTTGAGTATTGAAACCAATGCTACACAGAATTGCAAAAGACAGATAATGGAACTATAATGAAGACAGACAGTTGCTATAAAATTTACTATAGTCATCTACCATATTGTCACTCAAAGATCTAAGCATGTGCGCAGTTCCATTCCCGGGCATTTCTCAGATGACATCACCCTGACCACTTTCTTACTGTTAATGTTGACCGTATCATGAACTTTTAACTTGTTTTCTAGAACTAAACAAAACTCTTATGCACTGACTAAAGAAAAGGGGTATACAACACTGTGAAACGGGATTCCAGGTTCATTATCTTCACAAATAGGCTGAAGGACATAAAAAAAGAATTAGCTATAGTTAATTTTTATTGAATATTGATACTACCGAGTCAACATTTTGAATCCACGACTTCATGAAACTGAAGGGGCTTAGAATTTGCTTTAATACCATGTTACCCTAAAGATTGATCTAATAGGAAATAGACTCGGTAGCATGATCAACACCCCCACACAAGTGCATGATGACTTTGAAAGGCACGTGGAATTGACATGTGAGGTTAGACATGGGGAATCAATCCATTAGAATACAATGTGGAAATTCAACCCATTAAACATTAAAGGGGGTATAGAACCCATGACCTCATAGAATGAAGGGTAGGATTATTAGGTAGTAATAACATACAAAATGACGAACATGCACTTCTGTTGTCCCTAAGTGCCCTGAGACATTCATGTCAAACTCTAAAATAGAGAAGATAAATATAAAGCCAAAAAAGAACCTGGGATTAAAACCTGTTTTGCGAAAATCAGTCCAGCTTTGCGGAAAGCTCTCTGTACTTCTAGTAGACCATTTCGGGTTTCAGGGGTACCTCCGCTCTGAAATTACAAAAACAAAAATGAAACTATGGTTCATTATGAACAATTACAATTCGAACAAACATTACAATTCTACAGGAAAAAATGGAGAAGAGCAAAAGGAAGACAATGGGTGTATCTTGCAGACCTTAGATATTACAATTACAAGAGTTGAGGTGAGTTCCGCTCCAAGTTGTGCAATTTGATGATCAATACCAGCTGGATCTGTATTGTCAATAAATCTTATCTGGCACGTCAAGGAAGATGGAAAGACAAACGTAACTTGTAAGAACAGCATTTACACAGCAATTGTCACAGAAATTGTTGAATGTTAATAATATCTTGGGAAAAATGATATTAAAGCACAGAAGATAACTAGCTAAATGACTACCACCTCCAAACAAAGTGAAAAAAATGAAACATAGAAAGACAGTGAGACAGAACATTTATGGGTAACATTTGTTGCCTTGTTTAATGGCAGTACATCATACTATGGTAATCCAAGAGTAGAATTGTCTTAATAGGGTTTTAAACTTTAAACAAGACAAGCTTGAACAATCTTGGTGCTTGAAATACCTAAATGACAAGATCAAGCTCTTTTGAAGCTCAATTTAAGCTGGGCATGGCTGAGCTTGAACTTGGCTTGCAACAATTCTGAGCCAGTACGAGATCAGCTAGTTAACTTGGCAAGAAGACAGAATAACCTGAATAAATCTGTAAGCTCAGTTAGGCTTGTTGGCTTGGCTAGCCAGCTCCAATATGAACACTGAATGAAGTTTCCTTTTTTAGAAAAGAAAAGCTCCGAACACTGTTAGCTGGATTCAAATGAGTAATCTCTTGTTTATGCACGGAGAGATTGATTGTTATCCTAGATTGAGCTCATATACAACTTTTTATTGATTATTGTACTTACTAATATATACAAATATAATCAAGTGTTTTTGAGCTGAGCCCGGTTTAAGTTCGGCTCGTATAACAAACCAAGCTCAAAATCCTGGCTTGAGCTGGGCTTGTTTAACAATGAGTGAGCTTGGCCAAGGCAAAACCAAAAAATGAGTTGACCTTGAGCAGCTCGCAAGCCATAAGGTTTTTTCACACCCTTAACCGAAAGGATTAAATAAGACTTTCAGCTGAAGTTCGAAAGATTTTTCACTAGGTAGCAGCAATGAGGAGAAAACAATCCCAATAGACATGAGTTCCATTCATCCCAGTTGCATCAATAACTTGGAGAAAAGCCAGTGGAATAGAATTGCTACCATGACTCGGAAGATGCGGGATATACCTTCAGAGGAGGATTGTCAGGAGCCAATGCCTCGGCAACAAACTGAGGCCCTAGAGCTGAACCTCCAATTCCTATAGAAAGAATCTGGGTAAAGCGACCAGCTGTAGAGGATGGCGGCTTAATCTGTTCATATACCAATGCCAACAGCACAAGAGAGGCAAACTTTAATATGAAAAAAAGTTGATAGATGCTTTGCGGAACACATGTTATATCTAGTAAAGAGCTACCATATCGAGCAGTAAAAGGAAAACATCTAACTAAGAGGGTGAACCAGAGAAAATTCAGCTAAGCCTATCAATGATAAACATTAGTCCACATTTTCGATGAGAGGACCCTTATAAATTAGTAGTTAGACAAAGCAATCTGAGAACGTATGGTTATTTTGGTGTATCAGATATATAAACAAAGATAATTTGTGACTTTCACCTCTTCTTGACATTTGAACTACCAATATTCAAAATGATACAGAATAAGCAACAAATTGCCTGCAAAAATGTCGCCTTAACAAACTAAATAGTGAATGGTTTAATTCAGAAAGCTCATAGAGCTCATGATTGGGAAAGCTGAAAATACACGACAAAGTTAATTCTATCACACCTGCAATCGATTTTTCTACGACATCTTATACAATGGAAGAACCTTTGCTGCATTTAGCAGGCAAAGAATATTTTAGCACTCAAGGTGCAAAAAATGATATTGTTTTTCACAAGAGCAAGATCATGCATCATCAAGGACTGCTTAATCGCCCTGACAAACGGTGGTGACCAGAAATCATAGGGATCCCTCTGCCAAAGAGACGGGTTGGCCACCTTGACTACCGCTAATGATAGTACAGAGTCAAAAACTTCTCAATGCCCACGTTTTTTTGCCATTTATAGAAATGCCTGAAGTTCAGTAGATTAGCTTAGCAAGAGTTCAAGGAAAAGTAACCCAATATTGGTTTTTCCGACTGTTACAATAAAAATGGAATAGAAGATTGTAACTAGCACTACCTTAGCGCTGATGATGTCGTCCGAAAATTTGCAGATGGCATCAAGCGTCCTGTCGATCTGCGACCTGAGGATCTCGGTCGGCGCGAGCTTAGGGCTTCTGAGCCAGTAGTGGCCGACCATCCGCCCCTCGTCCGGGTTCGAGATCGCCCCCTTCTCGAGCTCCTGCATCGCCCGGAACGCCTTCTGCAACCTCGGCTCCATCTGCTCGACGAACTCATCAGTGAACCCGATCCGGCTCACGTCCAGATACAGATTTAGCTCCTTGTGGTGGTACAACCAGTGGACGTAGCGGTTCCAGAGGCGGATCGGATCCTTCTCGATGCCCCCGGGCTTCTTCTCGATGGGGGCGGAGTTTGACCCACCGGAGGAGGAGGTGGAGGAGGAGCGGGAGAGGTCGGCGACGGAGTGCGGCGTCCGGAGCTGGCGGAGGCGTCCGGAGTGGGCGACGAGGAGGGAGGCGGCGTCGCGGCGGAGGAAGAGGGAGCGGCGGGGGCCGAGGGTGGAGGAAGGGGCGCATACTCCGGAGATCGACGCCATGGAAATCGATTGAGAGAGCTCGAGAGCGACCGAGAGAGCAAGAGAGGCGGAGAAGACGATGGATGAGGAGGAGAGAGGGGGAACGGTGGGACTCAGAGAGCAGGGGAAGGAAAAAGGGCGTGGGGGTCGAACGGCGATGCCAAGTGGGGCCCCGTGGGAGAGGTGACTCGTGTGGGAGACGGCGCGACGGTTTCGCACGCGCGGAGGAGCGTCGCTGGCGATGTCCCGTAGCGAGCGGAGATATTTGAAAGTCTTGTTGGTTGGTGTTTGCATACTATGACGGTCGTTGATTGGACAGAGGGTCTCTAGTCATTGGACGGCTGGGATTCATCCACCGACTCGCGTCGTCCAAGGTTGGTGGCCCCGTGAGCAAATGATTTTTTACTTTGGCAGCAATACTATTCATTGCACCCAAAATAACCCATCCAAAGTAGTGTACATCATAGGTCTCCCTCGTCCAATATAGGAAAAATTATTTTACTATTCAAATCATACATCCATTGAATTCGTCCGTATATACCATACACTACAAAATAAACATATGAATAGTATTTACTCTTTTGGAATGAGCCCAAAATTGTAAATTGATAATCACTCTAGTTACAACTACACCAAATCTAAGATCAAGGACTATAAAAGAGGTTGGTGATGAAAAGATATTATCAATCACTAGAGATTCTACTCTTTTTAATTTTTCCCAGCACTGAGAATAGATATAACTTAAGAGTAGCTATACTACAAAATCCTCGCTTGGAAAGGATTATCCTGCACCGATCGCTCGCAGCCACTTCAACTATCATCAAATCAACTCGCTTTTTCGTTAGTAAACACATCTTCATTTTGCACACCTCCGCCACATGTAGTTCTCCATCTCGAAAGCTGTTTTCATGTAGATGAATACTGTTATTTAATTTTTTTCTCGAATCAGCGAGTTGGATCAAAGAGGTTGAATGCTTTATGGTTCAACCATTATCTGTTTTACTATCAACATTTTGTTGGTTTTATGGAGTTTATGATATTTCGACATTCATCCGGAGCACAGCTAAGTAGGCCCAAAGATACTAGTAAGTTAGCTAACAAGTAAGCAAGCGGAAAAAAAGTGAAGAACTAGTTATCTCTTGTCAAGAGTGATAGAGCAAGGAAAATCATCTCTCAACATTAATGACTATTTGTTTTTCTATAACTGTTTTTTTAGTTGAACTAAAATTTAGGTGATAATTATTTTTTTGCCGCTTTTTGTTTGATGAAAAGTGAATGGCTTTGAAATTTAAGTTCTCCTACTTTAATATTTGTTTTCCCAAAAATTTCCATACTAGTACATGAGAGAGTAAAAAAATAGATTACAAACAACCTTAATTGCTCCATTATAAAGTTACTAAAAGAACACTCAAAACCTAATGGAGAGCACATATATCAATTTAAACAAACAATTAAGTTATGCCGCCCTCAATGGTCCCAAAATTTTTCCATAGTTTTTTCCTTTTAGTTGCTTTCAAATGGCCCGTGCCTCATGCCTCATGTGGCATTTCTGAGTCTTTTATTTTATTAAAATTCTTTTTATTATTTTACTGTTACAAACAAGCAAATGATAAAGCTTAGTTGTTTTACTTGTCTATGTTGCACGCTATACTCGAGACTTTGATGTGCAAAGGTGAACCAGTTGCCGTCCACAATAAGTGGCACAATTATCATGTAGATGATCTCAATCTAATGAGCCAACAAAAAATAAATATTAGAAGAAATTATATAATAGAACTTGTGTCCAAGTTTGATGTCTAATAATGATTGATAATAATAATAATTAGTGCAAAATAACATCTCATTCTTCAAACTTGAACACCAAACCCCTTTAAGAATTTTTCTTTCACCATCCTAATTTTTTTATAGACATTTTAGAAGAGAAGCAATTTGGTTAGATTTCTAAAAAATTGAAAGTACCTGTGAAATCTAAAAAAATAAAATAAAATTATAAAATTATAAAATTAATAATGTTTTATAGGAACGAGTCCTGTTTTGTTTAGAAGGCCACAATATTTTTTTTTTCTCACCAAAGACACATTTAGTTCGCGTTATATAAAATTACATACGTTTGATTTAAAATAATAATATAATATTAGATTATAGTGTAAATATAATTATTAAAATTTATTTATTTTATAAAATTTAGTAATAATAATAATAAAATATAGTGTATTTTAAAATTATGCTTCTAGTCAAATTGAATGATGTTTTTTTTACTAAACTATAACTTAATATAATTTGTATTGAATTTAAAATTTGAATTTAAATTTTAAATTTTAAATTCGAACAAAAATATAAAATTTAATATTTTAATTTAAAATATAAATTTAAAATTTAGAATTTTAAATTTTAAAATATAAATTAAAATTTTAAAATTTAAAATTTTATATTTTAAAAATAACGAAAGAATTTGAAGAGTGGAATGAATAAATTTATAATTTTATGTAATATGTAAAATAATTTGTCATCATTATCCATTCCATGGTTACAGAATAAAATTATAACATAATTATTGACAATCCTGATAGAAAAAACTGAACAAAAAAAAGACAGAGATATAAACATAATATTTCTCTATAAATAAATAGTGAATCATTTACTTCTTTTTTTTTTTTAAAAAAAAAAACAATTATTTCTGCTCGGTAAATAAATCTAGAATGTTCTTTTTGTCATCGCCGCGGGGGCGATATATGTTATATGTTATTTTCGGGTTCCCTGTAAGCCGGAGTGAACAGTAACGACGGGGAGATGTGGTGCGATGGGTTTGGAGAAGAAGACGAAGCTGAGCGAGAGGAGGGGAGAGAATCGCCTTTAGATTTCGACTTCATCTCCCATCAATCCAAGCCTACGGTAAACCCTAGCCAAATCCCTCCTTTTTTATCTATCAAACGCGCGTTTTCGTATCTTTGCGCGATTAATTTGCCCTCAGTCATCGTATTTCCACTTTTTTCCGAAATTTGGATGGAATTAGGGCTTTTTTGGGTGAGATTAGGTGATTTCTAGGGATTTTTGGGTCAAATGAAGGTCGGTATGTCATGGAAACAGTAAATTAGGGTGTTTGATGAGTAGTTTGTTATGAATTAGGGTTGTGCTTGTTGCGAGTATAGTAGATGTTTTTATGTTTTCTGCGATTAATCCGTGTTTGGTAGCTAATTTGAGGTGAATGAGAATAATGGATATAAAATTTGAATTCTTCAGCAGCAGTAATATGCTACATTTGGTGCAATATGTTAGCTTGTATATTGCCGGTCATAGTATTATTCTTGTGGATTTGATGGGTTGCAATGAAAAGTTATTGAGAAAGAGAAAAGAAAAGAGGAGATTGAGAAAAGTGATGAATGATGAAGATTGAGCCTTCAATCTTTATTTTGTTCATGCGCTCTTCATCCCAGGCGGACTCGATTTCTCTGTCGTGTGGACATTGGAAGGGCTAATCTTGTGGGAGAATTTTGGAACTTTTACTTCACTATGCTAGGCTGTGATTGTCTTGACTTCACAAACAGTTGAGTATCACATGCATTGAGCAACGCAGGGACAGCTTTCCTACATTAATGGATTTCTTTTTCGTTAAATAAATTTGATGTAAGAATTTGGTTTCCTCTTGACCACTTTGGCTCTTCCTGATGAGTAATATAACTATAATTGGCACTGAATTCACTTATGAATATATGGATTGATAACTGGAAGAGCATTTCTTTGCTGCATGGGTAAATGAAGATGAGAGTAGCAGATAGCAGCTCTAGAGTTTGCTAAGAATGTAGGTCTGAGTTGACAGTCAGAAAAAAAGAATGTAGTACTGGCTTTAAAAATATATTGTTACTAACAAATTCCTACACAAGTGAGAAACAGTATGAAATCCTGCTTAATGGTTCATTTTGTAGTTTGCTGAAGGTGAAGAATGTATCATTAGTTCATTACCAATAGATTAATTCAGACCGAGATAACTGGCAATCAAATACTGATTTATTGCCAAAGGGAACATTTTATCAATTTTCACATTTAAATGGTTACCATATTTGTGCCCTAGCTCTTTTTTTTTTTTCTTTCTTCTTTTTTTCAAAATAAATTCAGGCCTTTTATGAAGGGATGAAACCTTGTGACTATTGGAATAGGCTCTATTCCTGCAATGTAACACTGGCGCATAATTCAAGCACCTTCAGTTAAGTGTAATCGTGTACTAAGGTAGAATTACATGAATGGAGTGAGCAGTTGTTAGTATATGAGTAGACATTAGCTGATTAGCACATCCGTAGAATCTACCAAATTCAATTATGATGCAAGGAACTTGATCCTTCAAGATAGGGATGGCAATATATTCTATCTAGGTTTTTTTTGTATTGTTTTCTATGTGGCCTCCTAAATATCTTATACAAAGATATGTACACCTATATAACACATGATGGTGAGCGTGATGATCTTTTAGGCAAATATAATCATGCCTTTTTTTGCCTTACTGCTACTTTTTTGACATATGTATGGCTATGTGCAGGATTATTACAAAATACTGGAAGTCGATTATGATGCTAATGAAGCGACTATTCGGTCAAACTTTATCCGGCTAGCATTGGTTTGTCCTTCTTTAATTCTCAAAGTTAAATTTCTTATTTTTGTATGCTTATTTAACGACGAGTATCTTTTTTTCTTTTAACATTTTTCTAAAACATTGGCAAAATCTGATTTGTTAGTCCTTATTAGTCGTGCAAAATTAATGATGCTTATAACACACTTCATTTTATGTGTTTTTCTTCCAAGGATCACTCTGTAGACGATGTTTAACGATTGTAGTTTGATGTGCGTGGAATTCCTCAGAAGATGATATATGAGTTTATGACTGTGATGTTGTTGTTTCTCACAGAAATGGCATCCAGATAAGAAAAAATGCGAGGAGAGCGCAACATCAAGATTTCAAGAGATTAATGAGGCATACCAAGGTTAGCTTGTTTGTCAGTGTAATAATGAGAGTCACAAGAACCTATAGTTTGCTGTACTCATCTACAAATATCTGCAAAATAAATATCATTACAGCGCTTGTTGCTTCGCAGTGTGGTTGGCAGTATATTGTCGTCGTAAGCAGTTTCTTTAACCCTTAACGTGTCGGAAGTGTATTTGCCGAGAAGTCTTATCATTGTTAAAAGGAGGCAAAACATAAATTCTTTTATCTGCTAAGCTAATAGGAATTGCCTACTGTTTATGTCCTTGAAAGTAAATTAGATGGGCAATGGAGTAGCAATGCTTCTTTCTTTAAATCTTTTTCCTCATCTAGCAGTTTTAATTTTGTGAACTAAATCACGAGTATAGTCACTGCAATTGATATATATTTGGTGTCCACTTAAGTCATTGTTTGCTTGTACAATTTTCATGATCTTCAAATAAGAACCTAGATGCTCAGGATTAATTATTTTCGTTGATGATAATGTTTCTTTTTTAATTTATTAACAGTTTAAGCTTTTCTTATAGTCACTGACCCTATCATATCCTGTAATGACAATTCACATTTTGCTACCTTGCTCTTCAAGATCCATTGATAGAAGTGCAATTTTGCTCCAAGTTTTTATCATGACATGCTCCTAATTTGACATTCTGCACTTTTGGACAGTTCTGAGTAATCCTGTTAAGAGGCGAGAGTATGATAGGAAGGGAATTCCACTCATCCATGATAACAATGTTATGGTAAGAATCTCTCTGTCTCAGGGGGGACAGCCTAGCTGAAGAAGTTGTGGTGTGCTAATACCTTCTTCATCTGCAAATTTATCATGTTCTAACAAAAATAATTTATAAGAATCAATTGCTACATACTGTTAGCTATTTATTTATTTATGGATTAAAAATAGGGCCAACTTCCTCTCCCGCGACAATAGGCTCAGAAGACTAATAAGTTGGGTTGGGTGAGCTCAATAAGTTGAGTGAGTCCACAATAGACCTAACAGCAAGAGGCCCAACAATAGACCTAACGTCCAGATGGGTTGAGTTCATTGCTACATACTGTTAGCTATTTATTTATGCATTAAAAATAGAGACAACTTTCTGCCCCGTGACAATAGACCCAGAAGACTAATAAGTTGAGTTGGCTGAGCACAATAAGTTGAGTAAGGTTGCGGTCCATAATAGACCTAACAGCAAGAGGCCTAACAATAGACCTAACGTTCAGATGGGTTGAGTCTAGTCGAGACCGGTGGGGGCTGTGTCTGTACGCTTTAAGTGAATTGATTGCGTATTTCTATCAGCTCAAACTTTTGGGATTAATGGTTAGCGCCAACGATTCGACACATACATCTTAAATAAACAAAAATAAACAAAAGAGATACTCCGAAATAGATATTCATGCACCCAGGATATATGTATCTCTACGACCATTCAAAGAGCTATTATAGTATCATAATATGAGATGAAAGACAGCTTCCAGAAATGTAGTTCCACAAGTGCATCTACATTTACATAAACCACTATGTACATGGTTTGAATCTGAACGGTGCCCAATCATTTTGTTAGGGACTGCTGTCTTGATATTATTGGTGCCTTTCTTCTCTAAATGGAATAACCAAATCACCGTGACATTATTTTGCGAGTTCCATTGTTGAGCTAATAGCACTTCTGTTGCTCCAGATATGATGATGTGATGTTGGAATTGTTCTCATCAGTTGATTCTTTTTTGGTTTCAGGATTACCTGAATCGGTACAAGGGCTTAATATTGACATGCAATGGTCTTGGTATCAGATACTCAATGTAGTAAAACTACAGGTTGCAGCAGCGCGATCCTCTACATTATGAATGATGTAGTACATTATTTTGCTTTACAGTGGTACTCTAGAATATATGGTGGCAAAGGGAAACTGACTGCCTTTTTTGTATGCCCTCTTTACTTGTATTGATGAAAGCCTGAAATCTTTTTGTATCATATTATACTGAAATGATACTTGTATTGATGAAAGCCTGAAATCTTTTTGTATCATATTATACTGAAATGAAATATAATCTGTGCAGATTTCATTCAGAATGCATGAACCATGTAGTGGATATTATTTGAAAAATCTGTATGATAGATTGAAAATTGAAAATCAGTGATAGGTGGAACTAAACTATTTACTTGTGATGTGAGGGAAGTAAAATGTTCATGAAACAAATTAATTACTCTTCCAAATTCCATTTGTTTATTGTGTAAAAGTAATTATGTGTGATATGTGGGGTCTTTTTGTGCCGTATTTAATCTGTTATTAGATGGAAAAAAGTAAAAATATAAAATATGGATTATTTTTGTTGTATATAAGAAAAAAAAAAAAAAAAAGAGATATTGAAGAAAAATAAAAAAATGTATGAAAAAAATTAAAGTGAACCAAATTTATTTTATATTGAGATACAAAAAAAAATTTAAAATTTGATATTTCTCTAATTAATAATTAACCGTTTTTTTTTTTGTTGAAACATAATTTAATGCATCTAAATTATATTTTATTTTAAATTTTTTTATTTATAAATTAGAATATATTATTGTCGCTGTTTGAGAATTTTTTTAGTATATTAAACTAAAAAATCACTTTTATTATAGAAAAATAAAGTAATAGTCATTATATAAGTTCAAAATATGTTATAAAAAGAAAATAAATAAGAATAATTGAAAAAATAAATAAGAATATTTTTTAACCCAATAAATATTTGATATTTATTTTTCTAAATAAATAAAATCATATTAATTTTTTCCTTATAATTTAATAAATATTTTATTATTAAGAAAGTTAGGATGTTAAAATAAATAGTGTATTATTTATAATTAATTTTTTTATAATTTTATTTTAATTTTAATTTTTTTATTTGAAAATATTTTAAGATTTCTCACCTAAAAATGACCAATTTGCATAAATTTTTTTTGGATTTTGTGTTTCGGCGAAGTGAGTCATCTTATTTATTTTTAGAGATAATTGCCTGTGTATCTCTGAAATCTGAAAAAATATCTGATTTACCCCTCTTATTTTTTTCTTTCCAATATACCCTTTATACGTTCCACCGTTATTAAAAATATCCCTACCGTTTTTCTTTGTTAAGTTAACGTTAAACTAGAGTTAAATAATAATCGGAGTTGAAAACTATCAGATATACCTATTTTGTTCCTATGTACCAAAATTATTGAAAATTTTAAGGGTACATAAAAAAAAGTTGGTTATGATAGAAGGGTATATTTGAAAGGGCAAAATAGTAATTTCACACAGATAACAGCAGCTCCAAACGGTACACTAACAGAGCTTAACTTCAGGGATATTTTAGAAAGAAGTTGGAACGTAAGAAGGGTAGTTTTAATATTAGCCTTCTAAGATGGATAAATCTAAAAACAGAAATTTTTTTAGGAATATATAGGAAATTGCCCCTTATTTTTATATATATATAAAGCAAGGTTCTTCTTCCTCCGCTTCTTTTTTGGGCTCTCCATTTCGCCACACAACATTCAACCTGCTGCCACCATAAGACTTTGTTGGAGCTCCGTCTCTCGACGTCCATGCCCGGGCGCGGACGCGAGAGACTTTGTTGGCACGGTGGAAACGTGGTGGGCTGCATTCCGGCAGAATTCATGGCAGCAGTGGAAGAAAAAAAAAAAAATATAGAGGGTAAAAAAAATTAATAATAAAGAATAAAAAAATAAATATATAGAAAATAAAATTGCATTGTTTAAATAAAGTTGCACTATTTTAAAAAAAATATATATTATTTTAGACGAAAGTTGTACATAAAAATTATATTTTTTAAAATAAGAGTTATATTTTTTAGATAAAACTTATATTTTTTGGACTAAAGTTATACTATTTTTTCTCTTGTTTCTCTCTCCCTCTTTTTTTTCATAATTCTTCTACGCCCATCCGAAACGGCGAGAAGCAACCATACGAGAGCCTCACCTCCATTTAACTAAAAAGATATTATTTTTTAATTAAGTGAAACACAAGCTTTCTCGTACTGGGGCGTGGAAAGAGGGATCAGGACAACAAGGAGGAGTCGTACGAGGAAGCACATCGCCCGTAGGGTGGAGGCAAGACGAGCTGTCTTCGCCTTCGCCTTCGCCTCTGCCTCCGCCGTCCTCTTTTTTGGTGTCGCTGCGTTCTTATCCACCTTCACCACACGCGTCGCCGGTCCCGGATGGACGCCGAAGAAGCTTGAGGAAGCCTAGAGAAAAGAGGAGTAGGATGAGAGGAAGTATATGGAAAGAAGGAGTAGGATGAGAAATGAGAAATGAGAATGAGAAAAAATAGTGCATTGAAGAAGCACGAGAAAGGCATAGAGGAAGTAGTAGGATGAGAGGAAGCATCGGAAAATAATAAGGAGTAGGACGAGAAGAAGGAGAAATAGTGCACCGAAAAAATATGAAAAAACATAGAAAAAGTAGGAGGGGAAAGAGGAGTGGCTTTGTCTAAAGAGTATAAGTCTTATATCAAATATTATAATTTTTATATAAAAAAGTATAACTTTTGTCTAAAACAATACAAAGTTCTTCTGAAATACTACAACTTTATCTTAACAGTGTAACTTCATTCTTTTCTTCTTTCTTCTCTAGTTCTTGATTTTATCTTAACAGTATAATTTTATCATTTTTTTTTTTTTCTTCTCTAATTCTTAACCTTTCATGTAAGAATTTTTTAAAATTTTTTAATTTTAAATTTTTATTGTTCTTATTTTTTTCTACTCCCTGTATTTTTTTTCGCTATCGTGGCTTCTTTCTCACTCTTCACCATAGCAACCGCCCTTGTCGGAAGCGCTTCTTGGAGAAGCGAGGGCGCGTCTTCGTCCTTACCTTCACAGGCGATAGCGAGCGCGGTCTCGACAATGACCTCATCACCTCCGTTCGCTCCGCTTTCACCCGCGCTCGCAATAACGTCCTTCTCCTCCGACGCCGGCGTCAATGATTGTGCCAACGAAAAAATAAAGCAGAGGAAGAGAAGGCGGCATTGTCCTCGTTACTATCGCGGAGTGCCACGGAGACAACAGAGAAAGGTCTAAGAGAGAAAAAAAAAATAGATGAAAAAAATAAATTGTTTTGATCAATTTTCTAAAAATCAATATGAAATTTGTAAAATCAAAACTGATGACGTACTTTTGCAAAATCTGAAAACTAATAAATTTTTTTTATGCAAATTGGCCCCAAAAAATCATCACAAAGAATCCACACCAACCTATATAGATTAAATAATATTATATTTACACAAATAATAAAAACCTGTATAAATATTTATTTTTTATTTTTTGCTTAATTTTTAAAAACTTATAGTAAATTAATTCATTTAGCCCTCTTTAATCTTTCGTCAAAATTTTATCACTATTTCAACGTCTAATTCTTATAATTTATAAAAAATATATTTTTAAAAATAGCAAAAAAATATATTTAAAAAATATTTTATTTTCTTTTAAGACAAAGTAATAATAATTTAATTAGAATAACCCTTGAAAATAATTTTAAACTTTTAAGTCAGAAAAAAAAAAAGCGAATATTTATATAAAAAATTTTAGTATACTTATAAATATTTTTTTCCATTATCAAAATATTGCATAATTTTTAAAAGAATTATCAATGTTGAGATGGCAAAAAGTAAATTTTAAGTGAGTTACAATTACACAAGATTCAAACAAACAGATAACAAGCAGATTAATTAATCACTCTGCATTAACAATCAACTCATCAACCAGTTCAAACAATCTCCAAAGTTTCCTCTCCCTGCAAACAACCTCAACCAATCTCATCCATGTTTCCATCTCCGGAACGAATCCCATCTCGGCCAATCCATGCAAAGCCACAGTAGCATCAGCCACCCTGCCAATATCACAAAGTCCCAGGAGCAGATTATTGGAAGCGGCAAAGTGAGGCACAAATCCCCTCCCCAGCATCAGACCCAGCAAGCCCAGCGCCCTCTGCATCTCCCCGCGCGCGCACAAGCAGTTCATCGGGATTCGATAGCTCGCGGCATTTAATCGAACACCTTCATACGGTAAACTCTCCAGCAAATTCATGGCTTCCCCGACCCTCCCTTCCTTGGTCAATCCTTGGATCACCGCGTTGTAGGTGACGACATCGGCTTTGCACCCTTTATCCCTCATCTCTCCCACCAATTCGATACCTTGGTCTACTCTTCCCTGCCTACAGAGACAACCTATTAATGTGGTGTAGCTCACCGCGTCAGGCTCAAATCCTGAGCTCCGCATTTCGTCGAACACCTTCTTTGCATCTTCCACCTTGCCCTCTTTACAGTATCCGTTCATCAGAGTCGAGTAATTGAACACGTTGGGCTCGCAATCGTTGTTCCGCATAAAACCCAGGAGAGCTCTGGCCTTGTCGAGCAGGCCTTGTCGGCAGAATCCGTCGATGAGCACGTTGTACGTCAAGGGGTCGGGGGCGATTCGGTCCTTGTCGATCATTTCTTCGAACAGGTGGAAGGCGTCTTTGAGCCTCCCCTGCTTGCACAGCCCCTGCATGAGCGTCGAGTAGGTGATCAAATTCGGCGGCGCCGTTTTCGAATTCCTCATCTCCTCGAGCACTCGGAAGGCGGCGTCGAGGTCCCCGGCCTTGCAGTGGAGCTTGACGACGATGTTGCGGACGCACGAGTTGGGGTCTTCGACGCCGGAGAGAAGGTTGTGGGCGAGGTCGTAGCGGGCGGCGTCGACGAGGAGGTTGAGGGTGGTGGCGAGGGCCCGAGGGGAGGGGCTGCGGCGGACGATGGCGGGGATGGAGCGGAAGATGTGGAGGGCCATCTCGGGAGGGGCGAGGCGGCGGGAGAGGAGGAGGGAGACGAGGGAGAGGAGGGGGGCTTCGTGGAAGCGGCAGGGCTCGTGGCGCATGCGGCGGAGGAGGGCGTCGACGGCGCGGAGCTTGCCGGCGCGGGCGAGGCGGAGGAGGAGGGCGGAGTAGGTGGCGTCGTTGTGGGCGAAGCCGCGCTGCAGGGCGACGGAGTTGAAGACGTCGAGGGCGCGCTGCGGGTCCGGGGCGCTGTTGATGAGGCGCACGGCGGCGGCGTGGGAGACGAAGCGGGAGGGGGCCTTGGGCGCTGGAGGGGGATCCGGAGGAGGAGTCGGAAATGGGGGAGGAGAGGAGGAGGGTTTGAGGTATTGCAGAGGGGAGATCCATGGCAGGGGAGGGGATGGGAATGGGGATGGGGATGGAGAGGGATTAATGGAGAGGAGGTGGGGACGATGAGGTTTCATCCCATGATGTTAGGAAAATCTAGCATATGGTGTGTAGGTTCGATATATATAGAAAATCTAGCATTTGCTTCTGATTATAATTAACTACTAACTATTTGCATGAATGATAAAATTATGGGTTGGATTACTGAAAATAAATAACTGGAGAGAGCTTTAACCCATACACACTGAAATTAAGAAGCACAACCTTACCAAATATACATTCTTTATTGAGATATTTACAGTTTGTTTTAAAATATAATCCTATTTGATTCAATTAAATTGATTTTTAATTCGGTTTCATTGCAACTTTTGTGAAATTTTGATTTTTTGGTTTTAATTCGTTTTGTACTTCGAAATCAATCAAACCGGATGGAAAATTAAATTGCCAAATATAAATATAAATATATATATATTTAGGTATATATCAAATAATTATTTTGATATATGTTTTGATACTTTTATTTTTCAATTTTTTACTATTTTCTGTTTTATAATGCTTGCAAATTTATCCATTAGGTGTTGAAAATTTGACAAAATTATAATTCTATTTATAAAAAAAGAAACCAAAAATTAAGTACAAACCAAACCAAATAACTCAGTTTGATTTTGGTTTGGTTCAAAATTTTGACCGGTTTGGATTGGTTTGGAATTTGACAAAACTAAAAAATACGGATCATTTCATAAAATGTGGTTAAACCAAACCAAACCAAACCAAATCGAACCTTACATCTCTGTTACATGATGCTCAAACTTTCAATTCAAGCTGATAAAAATCTTCAACTTTACAGAGATGGTAAAGAAAAAAATTAAGATATAATATAACATTAGTTGACAAAACATTTTATATGATTGTACAAATATACATTATATTAAGTGAAAATTTTTATTTCTAAAAATTGAATTAGTATGTTATAATGTACAGTAACTGACTCACGGGCAAAAAAAAAAAAAAAAAAAAAAAAGTAAAAAATTTACTATTTTGTTCATTTATTTTCTTTCTGAAATTACATAAATCGTCAATATCAAACAGTCGAAAAATAAAAATAAAAACTTTGTTAATTTCCTGAGATTTTTATTTATATCTTTTGAGAGATCCAGTAGCATAAATGACTTGGAGGAACCACTATAATTTGTTTTAATGCTATATTTTTTTGAAAAATAATGAGTACAATTATGAAGTTGTAAATAACTCCTATAACTAATATTATGGTATAAATTTTCAAGCATAAAAAATGTACCATTGAACAATAAGATAAAAATGATGAAGTATATAAATAAAAAATGATGATAACAATAAATCTAATCTTCTCAAGCTGATTACACGAAAAAGAAATATATTATTAAATTCAAATTAAAATTATAAGCAAACACCACCGAAAGAAATATACTAAAATGATTGATTAAGAGTTCACATACACAATTGGCTACAAAAATTCTATATAAAAAACTTGAAAGGTGCAATTCTAACTAGATTAACAAGCATGAGACTAACAACTCTATCATCTTTTTAGCAAGAAAATCTCATCAAACTAACCATATAGAATGTTGCTATTAATCATCAGTTCCGAGTACCTGCTGTTTGAGCTCATCAATTTTGGCGAACAATTCATCCCTGTTGCTCTGCATAGTATAAACAAGCTAGTTATGAAGGTGAACGCAGAATAAACAGCTAGTAATCTTTACTAATATACTTATTAATCACCTTGAAGATCAGATAGCGAGAGCAGAACCAAACGGTGAAGCCAAGGCCTACTACTTCCATCACTTTAGGAAACTGTTTTTTATATGTCAATTTACAGATTGTTAGTAAAATAATTGACCAAATCTAATTGCTCTTTATCTAAAATTTGCTACTGTTTACAAACACATAGAGGACATGAAAAGTACATACCACAGGGAGAGAATCAAGAGAAGAAACAATGGCCGACGATACCAACAGAGCAACCAAAGCAGTGGTTCCATAGATGAGGATGTTGGATGTGTCTCCCATGTCCAACTACATTAAGCAGTTCCAACAAAGTAATTCCATTAAGTTAGGAGTAACAAACACTAGAGATTGAGAATGTTGCCTAAAAGTAAGCAGTGGTCCCTTTTCTACCCGCTTGCAAGAATAGGATTCTCAACAAGCAAAGTGCTCCATTCTAGAGATCCAAATCAGCCAAGTGTAACTATATATAAGCTCATTAGAAGTAACTCAAGTTTGAGATAAGCTTCAACTAAATGATCAAACTGAAATCTCAAACAACCGAGACAATGCAAACAAACAAGTCGAGCCAAACCATTCAAATAGCAAAGGCAACTTCATTCTTGGGTTGCTTGAAATCAAGCCTCTATGAATACTTTTGTTCTTGGCTTGTTTTAGGCATACTGAACTCAGCAAAGCCCAAGGTAAGCCAAGTCCAAGTGACTTATTTTTATTTATTACTTAAGGTCCATTATTTCGTGAAGAACCTCCATCTCACTTGTAATACATTGGTTATCTCATTGATCCTACCCAATGGTTGGAGGTTTCAGATTCTAAAACCCAAAACCCAACAGCTCGCAGTTGATTAGAACTTATAAACAAAATTTAATTCCAAATTCCAGTATTGTTATTGCTTGCAATATTAGGACATCATTCTGCTAAACGGTTAAGGGTTTTCCCATGTGAATTTGCAGTATTGGTTCAACTAATCAAACAGCCATCATGGTATCATGTGTTAGGGCATCTACATCTGGCTCTCCCCAAACTACAACTTCATTTATGTATCTATGCATTCCAGCACTATATCTGTAAAATGAATTAAGATTCGACCTCCAGCATTTCTGCAAATAGTACATGTCATCAGACACTAGGCTGAAACCTTACTAACAACTGTGCCTTCTATAGAGCTGCATGTTAATTCCATGATGTCGCAAGTCTCTGCCATACAAATATTTCAAAAACTTTAACAGAATAACTTTGCCTAATAGAAAAATGCATGTTATCTAAGTAGTATCATCAGGGTGAAGAGTTGGACGCAAACTACAGAAAAACACCAAAGAATCATTTTCCAATAAGAGCATTACAGAGAAAATATTTAGGATTAGCACAACTGTGTAGTGAAGTAGTGAATATGAACAACACGAGCATGCTGCAAGGATTAAAGCTTGGTCTGGAAGGGTCAACAAAAGAGTCTTAGCCAACAATAAATAGAAGCAATAGTTGTATTTTACAGATTCCTTTAATAAAGCTGCATACAAGGGGAAAGATTGAATGTGAATTTATACACCCGATCTTCCTCATCTAGGTAGGGACTATAAATTCTTCTAGAGATCCAGATTCAAATTATGGCTAATTCGACAATGCTTCAGTACCAACTCCAATGATTTCCATAATGCATCTTATGCTCAGTTAATCAAACATGCACAAATCCAGCATCAGGAACTATTTTTGACTGTATTAAAACAACAACAATAATAATAACCGTAGAAACGAGGAATTCGTTCTCAGAGACAACAACACAAACACATTGAGCAATACCTTCAGATTGAACTGATCCAAAAAGTCAGCACTCAGAATCTGCTCCCCATCACCCGTATTAGGGGGCGATTCTTCCCCAAATCCCCCTCCAAACGAGCTCTTCTCGATCTTCTCCGGCGCCTCATCGTTCCCAAACTTGTTCGTCACGGCCACAGTGGTCGTCGTCTCCTCCGAAGACGTCGACTTCGGCCACTCCGGCCCGGAGAAACACAACCCTAGGATCAACCATGAAGTGAAGCGAAAAAGGAAAACTAGGGTTTTGGCGAAGATGTTTGATTCGATTCAATGCTATATACCTTGCTTCGATCTGGAGGGTAGTAGGGTTTTTGCACAGGGAAGCGAGGGAGTTGAGCGCGGAGGGAGGAGGAGAGGGGGATTGGGGACGAAGAGGCGACGGTGAGGGAGAGAGGGGAGGGCGCGTAGAGGGGAAGAGGACGCCATTTTTGAGCTTGGGAAGAGGTAAAAACAAGCGTCTAATGCGGAGGTGGAGTCGCTATGTTGAGAGTAGGGGTCGAGTAAGGCATGTTAAGGTGCGAGAGTTGGAAATTACCACTGAACCCGGTGTATCCGTACACGACCATTTTATTTAGACCTAAAAAAAAAATTAAGTCTAAAATATTTTACAACATCTAAAAAATTTAGGAAAATGCTACTTGTACACCCCATTTGGGGGTGTACATCGCACACCCCACCCATCCAATGGGTGGGGTGTGGTGAGAGGTCACTTCACAATTTGTGAAGTGACCCTCCCACCCTTAGATGGGTGGGTGTAAGATGTACACCCCCTTTGGGGGTGTACATGTAGCGTTGCTCAAAAATTTATATATATATATATATATATATATATATATATATATAAGGGTGTACATCATACACCTCCACCATTTTAATGGTACCGATATTTTTTACGGGTCACATCGAGTGACCCATCATCACACCCCTACCCTTAGATGGGTGGGGTGTATGATGTACACCCCGAAAGGGGTGTACACATAGCATTTTCCTATATATATATATATATATATATATATATATATATATATATATATATATATATATATATATATATATATAGTCCGGTTAGAATTCTATCGATAGCACCAAACAATTGATGCTATCAAGTTTTCAGCTGTTGGATGAAAAAATATGCGGTTGAAATTATAGTGGTCCTCTAAGATTTTTACTATTCAACCAACCACTTAGTAAACCCTAGGGAACCACTATAATCTCAACCGTATATTTTTTCATCCAACGGCTAAAAACTTGATAGCACCAATGACTTGGTGCTATCGATAGTATTCTAGTCTAATTATATATATATATATATATATATAGATTCCTTATTTTAAATGTTATAGAATATTTGTAAAGAATTATATTTATATATAAATTTTAAACATTGTATATCACCCATTGAGTTTTAAACTTTTTCTAATATATAAATTGTACTGCTGAATTAAAATTATATAGTAGATGAAGAATCGATGAATTCGTAGTATACAAAGATCATATGTTTAATTCCCACGAAATGGACTATTGTTTTTTTATTTTTTTTATTTAATTTAAGTTCACAACTTTGACGCGATAGAACGACTCGAGTACAGTTATAAACCCAATTTTTGAATGTAATATATTAAAATATTACTTTTTGACAGCTCGATCTCTTCTGATATAAATTAACAGTATGAGAAATTTGTCACTCGTTGTATTTGATTGAGTGCCAGTAATTTGTGCTCAGGTCATCAAACTGCTATTACAGTTTCAGTTTGATCTTGGCCCTTTGAATTTGTCACAGCGAGTACCAAAAATTTGTTAGTTGTTTTAGATGTAAAACACCAAAGAGAATCGAAAAAGAGAGGAAAATAGCATACGCACGCATTTCACATGTTCTAGCTATGATGAATTTGTTTTCATATTAGAATCATGCATTTCATTGACGTGGTCTTCGCACAAGAGCTTATTAAAATGCTTTGAGCACACGTAGTGCTTTAAGGAGCGAACGTCGTACCAGGATCAAATTGGAAAATGGAGGAATGCAGTTATATAAGGGCCTAACCAACTGATAGAAGAAAGATGGTATTTTGCGGCGATCAGTTAATATCAGCAGTCGACTGATTCGCTATCGATCAGTTTCTGGCTGATCTCTCGTGCGAGAACATTGAGTTTCGTGCAGTTCTCGGAAGCTAGGAATCTTGATCTTGACCAAAGGATAGATAGGCCACAATGCATAACTTACGGAGAAAAATGTAGAAGAGAAATCTGGTTTTGTTCATGCAGCAGCAGCAGCACAAGAAGAAGAAATTAATGCAGCGAATCAGACAAACAAAAAATATTTAAGTACTCAAAGGGCCCGTTTGGATGTGGGCTAGAACCGGGAATAGCAGGTTTATCCTCCTTATTCTACCAAATACATCTGGAACCATCTGGTATTGCTTATCCCAGAACAACTAGAATAAGCTGGAACAACAATTCTTACCCATTATTTTATATTTTTTTTTTTTTACCAAACTACCCCTCCTCTCCTCCTTTCTCTCTTCCCAATACACTCTCATCATCACAAATCCTTCTCTCTCCTCTCTCTCTTTTCCTTATTCTCAATACACTCTCATCATCACAAATTCCTCTCTCCTCTCTCTCTTTTTATCACATATTAACTCTTAAGGGTAGAAAGGTAATTTATCCAACTTATCCTCTTTATTCATCCTATTTCTTATTATTAAACCAAACACAAAATCTCTTATCCCTGAAACCATCCCAAACACTTTTTCGCTCTAGTTCCGTACTTTATACTTATTCCCGGTTTAGCTAATTCTACCTTAACCCGATTCCAAACACAGCCAAAATGTCTTGATCACTTCTACATGAATCTAGAGGCTAAACACCTTCTTTCGAGAGATTAATATGAGATTTTGACTGTAGAGAAACCAATCGTCTGGAATTGCACTGTACTGGTTTGACCTCATCTGAACTTTGTTCAGTAAGCTTATAGAAACTTCTGAATTTAAATGTGACATAAAACTTTATTTTGGCCTACGGGCTTTTGGGTGGCCCAAAATTGAATAGATTTTGTCCTGCGGTGTTTTATATTCTCCGTCACTGTCACCGCTCAGTCATTTGCTTGGCGCTATCCGCTAATCGCGAGCGCGCACATGGCACAAGCCAGGCCGGGTCGGGCCGTGCGCGGTCTTGGCCTGCTAGTTCCGTTCACCCACACTTCTTCTACATACTTCCTGGCGAATTGCCTTGTTTTCGTCGCATGTTAACGATTGTTATGTGACGCTAAACGATTTTTTTTCACTTGGACATAGTCTAGTCCTTGCTTGAACTCGAACCTTTACAAAATGTTATTTGATCAGTAGGTCTTTTTGAAAAAGCACTAACAATTCTGGGATTGAAACCGCTCCCACATCTTCCTGTTACAGCAAAAATAGAGGCGCGCGTCGAGTCAGAAAGCTCATTTTAATTCCGTATCATATTCGATCTGCTGATGCCTCTTTCTAGCAAAGAAGTTATTCTATACACCATACCAAATTGCAAATGAAAGGTAAGTGTAGAGGTTTTAGTTGCCTCAAAAAGGTGTTAAAAAGATCACAAGTTCTAATTTGATGTTTCTAAACATTTCTGCATCTAGCCTCAGCCAAATAGGCTCTAATATTCTATACTAATTTCGATATTAGTATACATTCAGTAAGCAAATCTATTACTATATCTAATGTATAATATAATATGAATATAAATCGAACACTACTTAGATTCGAATCTCGCTCGCTAGTTCCGTGGCTACTAATTCATTTTTTACCCATGTGGCTAGGAATAAATTCCCAGCACCTTCTTTGAAAGTTGAGATGTTGCAGCAAGCTTTAAAATTCGTGCATGCACTCTTCTTTCACTTGAAAGGGAGATTATATATATATATATATATATATATATATATATATATATATATATATAGTCCGATTTTCAGTCGTTGGATGAAAAAATATACGGTTGGGATTATAGTGGTCCCCTAAAATTTTTACTATTCAACCAACCATCTAGTAAACCCAAAAGGTCCACTATAATTCCAACCGCATATCTTTTTCATCCAACGGCTAAAAATTTGATAGCACAAATGACTTGGTGCTATCGATAGTATTCTAGTATAATTCTATATATAGAGTCCGGGTAGAATACTATCGATAGCACCAAACAATTGGTGCTATCAAGTTTTCAGCTGTTTGATGGAAAGATATGTGGTTGGGATCATAGTGCTCCCCTAAGATTTTTACTATTCAACCAACCATTTAGTAAATCCTAGAGACCGACTATAATTTCAACCGTATATTTTTTCATCCAACGGCTAAAAACTTGATAACTCTAATAGTTGGTGCTATCGATAGTATTCTACTCTAATTCTATATATGGATAAAAATAAAAATAAAAAAAAAAAAAAGTGAGGAAAAAGTGAAATTGTAAAAGTCCTTGAATATGTACCACAACGCGCTAATCCAATCCCATTGCATGAGCAAAGAATGTAATAATTTAGTTGTTGTATATTTTCAAAACAAAATAAATAACATGTTATTTTTTGTTTTTTTTTTTAAAAAAAAAAACAAATCATGCGAAACAGTGGAGGCCTCTGCACGGGGACGGATTTTTTATTGGGGTCGTCAGTAGAGTCCGTTTTGACCGCCCTCGTGACCCACAGCATACAGCTTTGAAAACGTCTTTTAATAGTGCTGTAATCAATCACCAGGAAATGATTTTGGTTCTTTACATAATGCCTCTCAAAGAATTTAATTTTGTTCTTGTGCACTCTATATAATTGTTAAGATATATTTTGAATTAATTTTTATTAGATTGATCTTTTAGATAATATAGTATTAGAGTCAATCTTAAAACTCTGAGTTTGATTCCTACATTCTTTGTGCAGATTTGCAGAGATATTAAAGCAAATTTTGGGCCATAGGTTTTTGGGATTGTATGCTTAAGTTTAGAAGAATAGGACTTAAATTACTGAAACTCCATCTCTTGCGCTTAAGTTGGATGAATTATATTACAAGAGTGAATATATATATATATATATATATATATATATATATAGTACGACTGGAATAGTATCGATAGTACCAAATAATTGGTGCTACTAAATTTTCATTCATTGGATGAAAGGATGTGCGGTTGGAATTATAGTAATTTTCTAAAATTTTTACTATTCAATCAACCACCCACTAAATTCTAGAAAACGACTATCATCCTAACCACACATCTCTTAATCCAAGGTCTGAAAACTTGATAACACTAATGACTTGATACTATCGATAGTATTTTAGTCTAGTTCTATATGAGTCCAACTGAAAAACTATCGATAGCATCAAACAATTGATGCTACCAAGTTTTCAGCCATTGAATGAAAGGATGTGCGGTTGAAATTATAATGATCCGCTAAAATTTTTACTATTCAACCAAGCACCCAGTAAATTTTAGGAAATCACTATTATTCTAAAATTATTGAATAAAAGTAATTTCGGTAATTCTATAATAAGAATAAGATCTCTTTTGCTTAGTTTAATTTCAATCTTTGCATAAGTTGTAACATACATGGATATTCAAATATAGATAAGCCATTATATCTTAGATAATCACATGTAAAACCACTATAATTTAGATAAATATTCACTTTAAAAAAAAAAGCCTACTTAGATCGAGTTTTTTTTTATATTTGAACTCAGTAATTAATTCAAAATATTTTGGCCTATTTAAAACAGTAATAAAAATAGAAGTGAGACTAATATAATTTTCCATGGGAGGCAAAAATTGAGATAGGGAATTTCATGATAAGAAAGAAAATACTTGACCTATTTTTTGAGGATTAATTAGCAGGGAACAAATTAATTGCCCCCAACCTAATGTTATCATCTAAGGCGAAAAATTAAAGCAGGATCAATTAGAAAGTATAATAATAAAAAAAAAAACACCCCTAGAGTACGCACTTGGGCTATTGAGAAGTTTTTTTAACACTTTTATTTTCTTTTTTTTTTTCTTTTTTCTTTTTTTTTTGAGAGTGGGAGAACGAAAAAATAAAAAAGATAACATGTTATCCCACTTGAGAATTAACTATTAAATTCTTAGCTAATTACGCAAAATATAGTGGTAGTATTTTAAAGTTGTTCGCTAATGCCTTTAATTACAGGAGAGTACGTTGCTTTAGTGGCTCAAATTTTTCTCACTGTTTGTCGATCCCTAGCAGGTACATGCATGTACTATAACTATTTAGCAGTTGCTTGGTACCTTTCTTATTAGAAATTGATTTTGATTCTCTTTAATTTCAAGCAAAATGTATGTGTGTATATATATATAACCTCCCAGCATTTATCAAAACTAACAAGAAAAAAAAAAAAAAAAAAAAAAAAAACCTTAGCCATAGTCTTTTCATTACATCAGTGATCATTCATTTTTCATATGTTTCTTAATTGTGTGACTCTTTCTGCCTCTTAATTTGGTTTCTAATGTTATTATTAGATATGTCTCAAATTTAAAAAATATTTTTTTTAAAAAAATTCTATTATGTTTTGATTAATCTATTAAATTAAATTTAGATTATGTCTAATTATATCGAGATTATTCTTTTTGTATTTCTATTGTATTAAAATTTAGTCATTATTATAAAGGCTGAGAAATAGTATTGATATATTTTTTGGAATTAGAATTTTCTGAGAGAGCCCTATTTTGTATCCTACTTTGACCGTGGATATAGACCAGTTGTCGAACCACGTAAATATTGTGTGCTTATTTTTTCCTTCTTTCTTAATGTTTTTTTGTTATTTTCGCGTCCAACGAAATATTTTTTTTTCACATTTGTTATAATAAACTAGTATCAAAGTCAAGTTGTTCGTTTGAGTGTATAAGACTAGGGGAGTCTTTAAGAGTGGCGTTGTCTACGGGGTAGGTAACGGAAGCGGAGTAGATTTTTGGAATGACATTTGGTATGGACAGACTTCACTTAAAACTGCTTACCCGGCCATCTTCCGTAGTGTAAGAAACAAAAACTTCAGGATTAGGGAGTGCTGGGGTGCTAGGGGGTGGAAGTGGGGTAAGATCCTGGCGGGGTACAGACCTGAAGCTCAAGCAGAAAGGGGTCTTGTTGTTCAGCTTAGAGAAACATTGGCTCCTATTGCAATCACGGAGGGCCAAGACGAGATCAGATGGAGGTGGGACACATCTTGGAGGTTTAGCGTCAACTCACTATATACCTTTCTGCAAGATGGGGGGGGGGGGTACCTGACAGACGTTTTGTGCAACTTTGGAAGATCAGGACCCCATTAAAGTCAGGATTTTCGGGTGGCTAGTCATCAGAAATAGAGTTCTAACGGCATACATCCTCTTGAAAAGGGGGTGGAGCGGAGAGGGGGGATGTACGTTATGCGCGAAAGGGATCGAGACTGGGGAACATCTCGTCCTGAACTGCATATTTGTATCGGGTATCCTCTCAAGCGTACTAGTGAACAAGATTTTGATTCGATCCGGTTTGACACCGGAGCAACTGTGGAAAGAATTCAGTGACAAGAGGAGCACGCTAGGGAGGAAAGAACTCGTAACCCTGGCGATCTGTTGGTGGGTTTTATGGCTGAAAAAAAATAGGAGAATTTTTTAGGCCAAAAAGCAAACGGCACGGCAACTGGTGGCCGAGATTAGGGCCCTGAGGAACTCCTGGATTGCGTTTTGCCCTCCGTGAGAGGGTTTTTTTTTTTTTTTTTCGCCCCTTCCGTTGGTCGAGACCTAGTTGTCAATTGAATGAAGCGATAACATGCTACCTTGTTCTCAAAAAAAAAAAAAAAAAAAAAAAAAAAGATGTCGAAAAAATTTGAGATCGAGAAGTTTGATTACTCCAGCAGTTTCACTCTATAACAAGTTGTCGTTTTGATGCAGTAGAAGTTGCAAAAGGCATAATCGGAGAATAAGAAGATTGATATTTTAAAGAACTCCACATATTTGCTCATTAAGTCGGATGATCAAATTTAAGAATTTCATAAATTTGATTTGCATATATAGCAACATTGCAGAAGTTTTTAAGATTTTGATTGGAGAAGACTGAAAATTAAAGTCAAAATAAAGATTGTTAGATATATATATGTCTTGAATTTTGAAACCAAAAGGTTTCCTAATACTATTATGTTTTGATTAACTCACTAAATTAAGTTTTAATTATGTCTAATTTTAGTAAATTTATATTTCTAATTGTATTAGAATTTAGTCACTATTATAAATATACTTTCTATTCCATTAATTTGGTACGCCAAATGAGAAATAGTATGTGTATATTTATTTAGAATTAGAATTTTATAAGAGATGTATATTTTGTACACCATTTTGATTATAATGTAAATTTTCGTTATGTTTTCGTCCGTGGACGTATGATTATAATAAAACTCTCTGCTCCGTTTTTATCTGTGGACGTAGACAAATAGTCAAACCATATAAATATTGTGTGATTTATTTTTTTTCTCACTTTTCTAAATTTTTTTAAATATTTTCACGTTTAACAAATTAAATTTTTTTTTGCTTTTATCATAACAGCTATCTATGACTGTAAATGATCGCTGAATACCTACGAAATAATAAAGATTAAAACTTGGTTTAAAGAAAATAATATATCAGAAATGTGCTGTCATTGATAAATATAAACAAAGAAACGAGGTCAAACAAAGTGTCTGATCGGAGCAATTAACTACATCTCCACATCCATTTTAAATATATATATATATATATATATATATATATATATATATATATATATATATATATATATATATATATATATATTCAAATCTTTCATCCTAGGTACAGTAGAGAGAATTGAGATCGAATATAATCACTAGAAAACGAATTTTATTGTTATCGATTTATTTTTCATGTTAAAAATTTTAAATCGATGATTAGTATTGTTGAATACGATTTAGATCATTTAAATTATTTATAAAATTAAATTTTATATTTTTCTGATATTATTTTATTGCTCATCTAGTATTCTAGTGGCCGTAAAAATAAACGACTGAGAATAAATATTTTTTAAAATATGATAATAGAAATCTTGTAATCAAGATAAAAAATATAGAGTTTTTTTAAAAATAATTTTTAAAAAAATATTCAAAATTTAATTAATTTAAATTTTTTTATACCATTAAATAAAAAAATATCTCATATTAGTTATCAAAATGACAAATATTGCAATCATTTGATTATTAAGTCAATAATATGGAAAAGATTATAAATGCTTTAAATGAGATAAATTATATTCAACAATGTTGATCGTTGATTTAAAGACTCCATTAGAAAACAAATCGGCAGTAAAAAAACTATATATATATATATATATATATATATATATATATATATATATATATATATATATATATATATATATATATATATATGTAAAACTAAATTAAATTACTATAGCATCAAATGTTTGATACTATTAACAGTATAATAGTCAAAATATATATGAAAAAGTTTATGTTTAGTCCCTAAAAGCGTTGCTGAACTTTGTATTGCAATTTCATCAATTGTGATCATAAAAGAGCTAGAATTCAATTAGTTCAGAAACCTAAGTACTTAAATAAAGAGTCCAGAGGCTTGTAAGCTGTAATAACGCGATACTACGAGGACTTAACATAGATTCATATTTCCATATATATTTATACATTGCACACCAACATATATATGCACATGCGCAAACCCGTCCCCTCTGAGCCATGGATGGCCAAGAACATGCAACCAGAACATCTGCCGCAGCTTCGGTGTCGCCACGATCCTCGCCGACTGTTCATGTCCCCACGGTGCATCGATTCTACGCTTCCGAATTAATGTACCCGATTGAAATTTCACTAATAAGGCTACTCTTAGATTTACGTGCGGCGGTGTTTTTTTATGATTTGATTGCGATGCGAAACATACGCAATGACCTTAAAGGCTTAAACTAAGCGACTCTCTCGATTAATTACCCTCCTAATTAAGTCCGATCTGATTAATTTGTCACAAGAGCAAAAGTAAGAACTAAGTTATTTTGTAGCTATATAGGTTATGTTTTGCATGGTATATATATATATATATATATATATATATATATATATATATATATATATATATATATATATATATATAGAGAGAGAGAGAGAGAGAGAGAGAGAGAGAGAGAGAGAGAATAATGCTATTAGTATATCAAAAATTGGATGTATGATATATATTTTATTTATTTTTGGATAGAGATTTTTTTATTAATCACTTTGAGATGATAGTAAAATTTACTCCATTCCGAAATAGATTGGATGTAAGATGTACACTCAATAAAAAGTATTTTTTATATTTTTCATAAAAAATGCTACTTGTACATCCCACTCATTCCTGAATGGATGAATTTTACTGATTATTTTGAAGTGATAGGTGAATAAATCTCCATCTAGAATGGATGAGATATATATATCATATGTACGAATAATATTACTCTTTTTCCATATTGATCCTGGACTATCTAAATTCTGGGTAAGTTTCAACCATTGAGAATAGGAAGAGGCGGTTACAACTACTCCGGATAAGTCTCAACCATTGAGGATAAGGCGGAGGCAGTTACAACTACTTCGGTTAGGATAAGGATCGTGATAGTTTTAGATGGATCGGGTTGTTAAACCAAATTGAATAAAGCCAATTTTGTTAAGAATAATTAAAATTGTTATTTTTCTTATTTTTTGTAAGCCTAAGGGCTATAAATAGGGATCTATTGCCTCTGATAAAGGCATTCTAGTTAGAGAGTAAAAATAGAAAATTCTTCCACCTAAAAATATATTCTTCGTTTTTTTCTCTCATCCGGTTTCAGATATTCATCGGGGAGGCGCTGCGACATTGCCTCCTCCTCCGATGAGTGGTTGAGATGATAGTAGGCTCCATAGGTTTAATGGGTGGTTAGAAAAATAGTAGGTTGGGAAAATAGTAAAATCTAACCGATGAAATATGTTAATTGCATTGGTTGTGTCTAGTCCATATATATCCAACCTTTTCATTTTAATTTTAACTCTTTTAATATTTTTGCTATTTAGATTTAAAATTTATTAATTATTTTATTTAAAGTCTTACTGTTCATCGTCGCTGCCGCAAACAGTCCGCAGACAGTTCTCGTCTTGAACTTTTTTAAATGATTAGAAAATTAAACATCTGCTATGAAGGGGGACCGGCCGTGGGGTTACCGAGCACACCTCAACCCACACAGCACACGAGCGCAGCGGAAACCAAACGATTGTTTTCTTAGATGAAAGTAGGCGAAAACGATTGTAGAAAACAAGCACGAGAATAACTAAAGAAATAAAACAAATAAGAGAATGCAAGGACACAAGAATTACGTGGTTCGGCCAACAATGTGACCTACATCCACGGGCAAGACCACCTTAATGCGTTATTCGATTAATCCACGACACAAAAGTACAAGGAGTAAAATTGGATTACAAGAAACTCTCTCAGAGCTAAGCTCTTCACGTTTTTCCTCTCAATTAGAATTTTTCAATAAAGCTCTAAAAAATAAAAGATGAATCGCAAGAGTTAATATAACTCTAAAAACATACTTCTAATAAAAACGATCTCCACTTTCCATCCGAATTTTTAAATCACTTCTAGTCGTCGTCCATATCCTCTTAAGAATTATCTTTAAGATATTTCTAAATCATCCATAATCTTTAGGAACAAGATTGGATCAAATCTATATGGACTCGAAACATGATTTTACATAATCCAACATGCTATATGTCTACAGGAGCAAAGAGCTTACATTTAGGGTTAATTTCTTGAGTTAATGCGTTGACAAAAACAAAGATAAGAAGAATAATACAACTTGTTTAAGTCAACCATTAATTACTATACAAACCAAGCACTTTATATGTGAAATTAATCGTGATGGATCTAAAATTTCTGAGATCTTTGCTTCAAAAAAATTAGAGAGTTCCAAGATCCAACACATCATTACCTGCATGTTAAGGTAAAATTCATGTCACCATGGGGCCTAGGAATTTGGGTCCACTACAGTACCAGAACAAGCGACGGTGGGTCAAGTGGTGTATATGCGTCCGCATGGATTTAGGATCTATTCATGTTTTTATAGGTTTCGGGGAGCGAGCTCGTGTGTTTGAAAAAATCGCAAACGTCTGTGTTCGTTTCAGTACCCAAATCAGAACTCTCACATGTAATGTTATGGACTCGGCCTTTCCCGTTTGGTGGAATTGAAGGCACAGTCAAATTTGCCCAGAGTCACGAGTTTTTCGTGCTCTTACCTTCTATTTGATTGTGGAATAAAGAAAAAAAAATTATTTTTATTTTATAATTTTTATCAAATAATAATAAAATATGCTCTAGAATATAAATTTAAATTAACTTTTGCTTAACGGACGTTAAACTTTATTCTATGCCCTTCTCAGAATAAGATTTATCTCTTAGGAGCAGTGAATAAGATTTTTTTTTTTTTTTTTTTGCTTAGTGTCTGCAGCTTAAATTCCAACTGGCCTGTAGCTATCTAAATTTGAAATTTTTTTTTTTCTTTACTTTAGCTTACTTTCTAATCTGAGGCTATATGAATATGAGGCTATGTGATTTTCATTTATTTCTTAATTTTTTTTTATTACTTGCAATATGAGGCTATGTGTTTTTTATTTATTTCTTACTTTATTTTGAACTTGAGGCTATGTGAATACTATATTTTTTTATTGTTATCTAAATTTGAAAATCTTATTATGCTCGTATAGAATGTAATTATAAGTGCAATCTACAATTTCATTATTATTTACTCTTATATATGGTCCGGTCCACTCAAAGTAATTTTATTTTTAAAACTTTGGTAAAGTTAAATGTTGGATTACATTATAAATTTGTTCACTAATTATTATTAACTAAAATATACTATAAAATATAAAATATTATTTTGTTTAAGTAAATATAATTTATTATTTATAATTAAATTGATTCAAATTTACTATAATTAAATTGATTCAAATTTACTATAATATTTAAATTAATTTTTTTTTTTATACTAGGTAAGGTAAAGTCGCCATTTTAATAAAAATTTTATCATCTTTTTTTACTATTTTTTATTATTATATAATTTTAACCAAACACAATTTTATCTATTCCAGATAATACCAACTTTTGAACTAAACGCAATTTAACTTTTATACTTGATTATTTCGAAATAGCAAATTATTTTAGATATAAAAAAAATTATACCTTTTAAATTTATACTCAATCGTTAACTAAACGGACCTTAATTACTTTCTGCTTTCAAACGATCTCTTAATCTTCACTACTATAACTAAACGGACCTTAATTACTTTCTGCTTTCAAACGATCTCTTAATCTTCACTACTATAGTGTTTCAGCTCCTGCTAGCAGAGAATTTAATGAACTGGATATGTGATCCGAGGATGTCGTAGCGCTTCCCCGATAGATATCTGAAATTCGGATGAGAAAAAAAGATAAACGAAGAATATATTTGTAGGTGGAAGAGTTTTCTATTTTTACTCTCTAACTGGGAATGTCTTTACAAGAGCTAATAGACCCCTATTTATAGCCCTCAGGCTTACAAAAGATAAAAAAAATAATAATTTTATTCTTAACCAAATTGACTTTATCCAATTTGGTTTAACAATCCAATCCATCTAAAACTATCTCGATTCTTATCCTAACCGAAGTAGTTGTAACTGCCTCCGCCTTATTCTCAATGGTTAAGACTTATCCGGAATAGTTGTAACCGTCTCTCACTATTCTCAATGGTTGAAACTTATTCGAAATTTAAATCGTTCCGGATCAATATGTATTTTCCCTCCGACTAGCATTGAAAATTTTAAATATTACTTATGTGAACCAATAAGGCTGTGAAAAACGAGCAAACTTAGAAAAGATGTCCCAGGGAAAAGGGAGGTAGCAACTATTGCTACTACGTGGTGGGTCATATGGCAAAAACAAAAACGTTGATTGAATATTCTGTTAGTTGATATCCGCTCGCTTTGAATTTTTTGGACTCGTTCGGTACTAATCAGTTATCGTACTGATTTTTTTTTTCTCGTGATGAGACATGGTTGTCTCAATTATGTAGCCTAGTTTATTTTTTTTACAAATGAAGTAACAACATACTGCATGTCTTTTCTCAAAAAAAATAAAATAAAATAAAATAAAATAATTATCTTTTTTCTAAAAGTTTAAATTACTTTCACGTTTGAGATTAAAAAAATTTTAAGAGGCTCAAAACAGAGCGGTGAAACAACTATTTTTAATTTTAAATACTCAAAACTATCAGAAGATGACGATATTTTTAATATTTAAATTTAATATTTCAATTGAGGGGAAAAAATCATACTATTAGTTAATAGTATAAATAATGAGTGCTAAGTCTTAACGAAGCAATCTTGTTTTGTTGCATGCATGCATGTTTAAAGTTGTATATTTAATGAGTAAAATCGGGATTAAAAAGAGAGTTTGTGTTGTACGTCTAGGTAGCTTAGAAATTATTAACATTAATAATATATTTTTGTCATCGAAATATCTTTGTTATAAGTAATATATTTTTGTACATCTGTGCATATTATTAACATTCTTGTTGGGAATTTAATACTCGCCCGATATCAGATTTTGTAAATTCGCAATCTACTTCGGTACTGTAATCCACGTCGATACAGCGAAAATGTCAAATCAAATTTTTAATATAAACCCGTCCTCTTAATATAACTGGAACCAACACAACCACCAAGGAGAAAAAAAATCAAAACAAAAAAACTTTTATTCTACAATAGAGTAGCTTCAACCCGAGTCCTTTTTTTGAATTTCTCTCACACTTCATACTCGTACGTGCATTCAAAATTATGAACACTTTGGATGTGACTAAATTCTACTTTCCACCACCTTCATGAGTGTGACCACCTTAACACACCCGTTAAATAATAACACCTATATTATATTTATAGCTTATATCGAAAGCTATCCAAATTCTAGTCTAAATAAATTTTTATTCTAATTAATATTTAAATTTTAATAAATTTATCTCTAACAGATTTAAATATTAATCTTAATCAAACTAGAATTCAAATACAAATCTAATTAAATCTTAACAATTCTAATTCACTCGAATGAAAATATGAAAGTTTATATGGAAATAAAATGTGAGGTTAGAAATAATTAAGCATTTAGCTTGCCGAGTTAGACGAGTTTGGACTTAGCTTTGTGATTATGTTACCTTTAGCTCAATTTCGCTTTATTATCACATCACATAGTTCAATTATATTACTTGGCCCTCTTGTGATTTTGGTTTTGATTTTTGGGGATTTGCCATAAAAAGAACATCAAATGTAAGCAAACTAATATTAAAAATACTATAATTAGATAAACCTCTCCTGTAGTACTGTAACCATATATACCTCACCTTTGCCAAGGAAAAAAATCAGTATAACAGCTGCATAAGATGGAGTCGTGTATTTCATATTAAATAATAAGGTTAATTTCATACAATTTTTTATAAAAATATCGAATAACAGATATATTTCTATAAAGTTCAACATTTTATTTTTATTCATTCAAAAATTCTAAATTATTTATATTTGTTCCTCTGATTTGTTACTGTTAATAATTTATTATTTATTTTTTAATAGAATATTAGTGAAATATCAATTTTATCCTTGTAAATATTTCCATTCAAAAATTTCAACTGTTAAAAAATATATCTATGATTAAGTATGATATCTAAAAATATAAAAAGATAAATTTATCTCACTCACTAATCAAGATTAAATATTTAATTTATGATTAACTATATTTTTTTAACGAATATTAACGGTAGGAACATATGTGAACAATTTAGAAATTTTGAAAGAATAAATATGAAAAATTAAATTTTATAGAAATATATTTATTATTCGATATATTTATAGAGAGATGTACGAGACTAACCCTAAATAATATTGTAGTAAGTTGAATTGTGCCGTACCACTGTTGCAGTTAAATTTTTTCAAAATTATGCTAAATGGTTGCCAGCAAAATGAATTCCTAGTTATTCAAAGTAGGAAAAATTTATAAATATTATTTTTTAGTAGTTTAATTTAGTTTTTTTGAAAAATAATCGTTGTTTCATATAATTTTATATAGTATTAAAGTAAACAATTTTGAGTTCAAGTTTTATTAAAGTCAAATTAATTAGAGCCTAACTAAGATGTTTCCGGAATCGATCAGATACTTTCAACCCTTGGATATTGAGTCCTTAATAAAATCACCACCAAATAATAAATCGGGGAGATCAATGAGCGAAAAGTATTGACTATTTATTATTGATTATAATAATTTTAATTTTTTTGATATGTAATAATGATAAGTCTAAAAAACTAATCAGTTAAGTTGAATTGAGCCCAATACGTTAATGCGGCTGCGATTCATAATAAGCATAACGATAAGAAATCTAATAATAAATTAACTCAAGTGGAAGCACACAAGCAAACTTATAAATAATGTGGAATCCACAAAAAGTAACATAATTTTAAAAGCACTCTAGCTCAATATTTCTAACTGGAACCTAAAGCAGCATTCAAGAATCAATACCTACTAACACATCACAATAGTTTGTGACACACTCATACATATATTGAGAGGAAGTAGAGAGAGAGAGAGAGAGAGAGAGAGAGAGAGAGAGAGAGAGAGAGAGTATTAAAAGGCATGGTGGTTGTCTAATAAAAGAGATAACAGAATGGTCCAGCGATGGTATCGAGAATAGCTCGAATCTCAAACAGATGCAGTCATGCATGCAGAGCATCCCCCCAGAGTCCCAGACCCTTCAAAAATTAAAAAAGAAAAGAAAAGAAAGAGGGTTGTAAACATGCACATAAGGTGCCATTGCCATTGTGTGGTCTCACTCGTGCTCAACAACTCTGGTCACAAAAGCCACGAGAGGCGGAGGAAAGAGATAAGGCTCAGAGAGAGAGAGAGAGAGAGAGAGAGAGAGTACGTACTGCTTATAACAATTCATGGGAATCCGTGGGCACGTGCCGAAGCTTTTCTGCGTTATGTGGTTTGATGAGCCTTTCCCCCACCCGATGGGAATTTTTGGGTCACAAAAAGAGACACAGTGGTAAAAAGAGGAGAACTCAAACCACAAAAAAAGGGTACTGTATAGTGTATACAAGTATACAACACACACACACACACACACTGCATTTGTTTACTTAAAAAAGATAACGAAAGCAGAGGAGAGAACCACCCATGCAGTAGTTTCCATGATGTTTCGCATGGAACTATACGTGTGAATCTTAAAAGTGAGCTTAAACTACTCCACTTGAATCTACTCCAAATTTACTTGATTTTGGAAAAAAATTTATTCAAATTGCAGTAGTTTAGAAAATAATATTGTTTCTCTTCAATCTAGACTTGGTACTCAGATTCCGAATTAATAACAGTCGCGGAGGATGGGCAAACAACAGCTAGCGGTGGAGGACAAAGGGGGGCAAGATACATAAAAGGAGCTTGATTTTGGCCCCCCAAGAGTTAAACATGAAATATGTAATTGCGAAATGTCAAATCATTAGTGTTCCAGTGGTTAATGCTAAAATTGTACACATTAGATGCAGGTGGTTTAATTTTTTTTTTTTTTTAAAAAAAAAAAAATTAAAAAAATTGGCTAGCTTACTGTACAAATTAAGCAAGTTATCCTTCTAAATAAAGTTGATGTTATCATGCATGCATGCATGCATTTGTTTACCTTCATTATTTGTTATAAATATATATACATGTTTATTTATCTCCTTTGATCAACAATATATACATGATTACCAATTAATTTTGATCACCTTATTAAAAAGCTCCAAAAAACCATCCAATTTCCCTCCAACAAATCTCCAATGTAAATAATGGTCAAACACATTAAGTGCATGTGGAGTAGTAAATAGTAGATTTAATTGTAGAGGAAACTACTACTTTCAAATTTGTATGCATGGTGGTGTATAATGTGTGGGTATATATATATATATATATATATATATATATATATATATATATATATATATATATGTCCAAGTAAGGTACTAGAGATTTGTTTTGGCAAAAGCCAACTTGTCACTGTACAGCAGCGTTTGGGTCACAGTTAGTGAGTCCAAACTTGTGCAATAATCTGTGCTGGACCTGGCGAGTAAGCTAGTAAGGTATTGAATGCAACCACAGAAATTGTGGGTGGTCCATGCTCAATATACTATAATAATTTATACTAAGCATGTATTTTAGGCGAAGAGAAAGATTTAGTGTATCCCCAGTTGTACATATGTTTGGAAACTTGCTTTTCATCCGTGAACAAAAGGGCCAGATGTTTACGAAATAAAAGGTCTAGATCGATCGAGAGTCCCGGGCGATTGATCGCAAAAGATTGAAATGAGCCTAGCTAGCTTCATGCCAAAAGCAAAATTCTAAAAATAAAAATAAAAAAATGGCGGGGGAAAGGAAAAGGGCGAAGTTCAAAAGACATTTGCACATCCTGCATATATGTTTACATTTTTCGTCAATTTTTCAATTGTCATTAGCGCATGACTATGACTTACAAAATTTTGAAAGTTTAGCTAATTAATGATTTATCATCAATCTAATGTTTAGGGAGGGACAATACTATCTTCTTTTTTTTCTTAATGCTGTATGATAGTCACATACTGATCAGCCATCAGAAATTTTATTAGAAAATATTGACGGATGATAATTAATTGAAATAATTAAAAACTTTTGTAAATATTATGTGACGATTTAAACGCAGTACAGCGAACTAGCTACTTGAGTACATACAATGCTTTCAATACTTTCTCTACGAATTCAGCAACGGCAATTTCAAATAAAAGCTTCTTTCTCTTAACATTTTGTTTCAAATTTTTTCTTTGAGAGAGAAAAATATAATATACTATATTATTTTATTTATTTATTTTTAAAGTAAATTTAGCTGAAATAATAAAATAAATAAATTTTAAATTTAAAATATTATATAAAAGAGAGGGAGATAACTTCTCAAATAGGAAAGATTGATGTAGAAACAGGATCAAATTACCAGGCACTTGGCCTAAAAGTACATTGTCAAGTAAATGCAAAGGAACACCAGAATCCTGCTGTTTGTACACTGAGCATCTCAGAGGAGAAAATTATGTGGTTGAGCAATTACACTGTTTACTGTGTTGCATCTGCGCAATCCCCAGTACACAGTCAAAAGCTCATTAAAAAGATTGCAAGGTAGTACATAAGCAATTTAATTATGACTTATTATTGACTACATAATAAATAATTAATATACATTATTAATCCTGAGTTAATTATCTAAATTAATCATTTTTATGATATTAAATAGTGCACTAATATGAACCAGAATAAGTTGCTTTTGTTGTACCAATATATAAGAACCTAATAATAACTAGTTGAGCAGAAAAATATGTTACACAGATAATAATATTAAAAAATACAAAGGAGCCAAAAAAAAAATAATTTGTTATTCCAGTAGGTGGTTTTAGACTAATAATTATCGTTGCTTGTAATTTGCATGCATATTATTTTTCCTTTTCTTTTGTATTTGCACTATATTCGTATTGTACGGAAAATGATTTATTTAATGATAGTAAATATCAATTAATTAAGTAAATCACTCTGGAGTCAATGTTTTAAGTTTTAACATGGCTAGCAGGCGCCACGTATGATAAGATAAAACCTTTTGTACTCCCAAAAAAATGAAAAGGGAAAAGAAAAGAAAAAAAAAAATGGAAAGTACCATTAATTTTGCCAACAAGGTTAGTTCAGGACACAAACATTAATATTGTTCTTTCTTGTATTATAGTGTGGTAAAACCTGTCAAATCATTAATATTAGTATTCCAATTAATATATATATATATATATGGAATTTGTAAGGCCATATTTTCTGTGATACTTTATTTTTTTAAGAAAATTATTTATTATAAAATTACTCTAATTAATTAACATGATTAATTATTTTAGTTTTTTTTTTAGAGATTTAACTTTTTTTTAAAAAAAAATTTTTGAAGCTAACTATTGTTCAAAATATATAATTGAATTAAGAGATTTAGTTCTATCATATCTCATATATATATATATATATATATATATATATATATATATATATATATATATATATATATATAATTATTTTAAATTTTAGAGTGTCATATTTTTTTTTTATTTATTTATTTCTGATGTTCTCGTCAGGCTCGAGCACATTCACAAGTATCAGACGATATGAGACTCATCCGACCTTATGGGAAGCTGCACTCTATCAACAACGTTATTAGCTAGGGAATCATGCTCTACCCACTATACGCCCTAATTTTCTAGTGGGTCACCTATTCTAAAACTACTATACTTTTAGCACGCTTAACTCGTTTTATCTGTTGGACCTAACCACCATCCAAAATATTGTAGACGGATTAAAAAATTTAATCCTATTATATCTTATATATAAGACTATTTTAAATTTTATGGGTGTCACATTCCTTCCCTTTTAAGTCCTGACGTCTTCGTCAAGCTGAGACATACTCATAACCATAAACTCACAACAGTCATTAGCTCGAGAGTCACGCTCTACCCGCTATATAATTTTGACTCAGCCGATACTCATCTCACACTTTCGGCTGGTGATTGGCTCTGATACCAACTGTGATGCCCAAACAACTATGACGCCCAAATTTCTCAGAGGGTTAATTACCATCCTATAAAAACTCTAACTCTAGCATATTTAAACCTCTTAGCCTCTTGGATCTAATAACTATCCAAAATATTATAATCGGATTAAAAAATTTAGCCTTATTATATCTTATATATAAAATAATTTTAAATATTATGGTTGTGACAAAAAAGTAACTTTAGTATATTTAATCCTCTTTTTTTTTTTTTTATTTAGGCCTATTCATCGCTCTATATATATATATATATATATATATATATATATATATATATATATATATATATATATATATATATATATATATATATATATATATATATATATATATATATATATATGTCCGGTTACTATACTATCGATAGTACCAAGTATTTGATACTATCAAATTTTCTACCCTTAGATCAACCTTTTTAATTATTTTCATCCGTTATATTTTATTATTTTTCCAATAACCCATTAAACCCAAGGGGTCCACTATCATCTCAACCATACATCTTTTAATTCAACGGTTAAAAACTTAATAGCCCCAATAACTTTGTACTATTAATAGTATGAAAAATGCTAGATGTACACCCTAAATGGGGTGTACATCTTACACCCACCCCATCCTAGGGGTGGATGAATTCCACTCGTCACATCGAGTGACGAGTGGATGAATACCCACCCTAGGATAGGTGGGTGTAGGATGTACACCCCATTTGGGGGTGTACACCTAGCACTACTCATATATATATATATATATATATATATATATATATATATATATATATATATATATATATATATATATATATATATATATATATATATATAGAATCCGGCTACTATTCTATTAATAGTACTAAGTTATTTGTGCTATCAAGTTTTCTACCCTTTGATCATTTTCATCCGTTAGATTTTACTATTTTCCAACCACCTATTAAACTCAAGGGGCCCACTATCATCTCAACCACACAGCTTGTAATTTAAAGATTAAAAACTTAATAGTACCAATGACTTAGTACTATTAATAATATTCCAGCCTCTCTCTCTCTCTCTCTTTCTCTCTCTCTCTCTCTCTATATATATAGGGGCAATTTCCTACGTGCCCCTAAAAAATTTTCAGTTTTCAGATTTACCCCTCTTAGAAGGCTAATATTAAAACTACCCTTCTTACGTTCCAACTTCTTTCCAAAATACCCATGAAGTTAAACTCTGTTAGTGTACCGTTTGAAACTGCCGTTATCTGTGTGTAATTACTATTTTGCCCTTTCAAACATACCCTAAACCCTAAAACCCTAAACCCCTAAATCCTAAAAACCTAAACCCTAAGCCCTAAACCCTAAAACCTAAACCCTAAAACCCTAAAAAATCCTAAACCCTAAACCCTAAAACCCTAAACCCTAAACCCTAGAACCCTAAAAAATCCTAAACCCTAAACCCTAAAACCCTAAACCCTAAACCCTAAAACCCTAAAAAATCCTAAACGCTAAACCCGGGCAAAATAGGTATATCTGATAGTTTTCAACTCCGATTATTATTTAACTCTAGTTTAACCCTAGTTAACTTAACAAAGGAAAACGATAGGGGTATTTTTAATAACGGTGGAACGTATGAAGGATATATTGGAAAGAAAAAAATAAGAGGGATAAATCAGATATTTCTTCATATTTCAGGGGTACACAGGCAATTATCCCATATATATATATATATATATATATATATAGAGTTGGGCTGGAATGCTATTGATAGCACCAACCCAACTTTGCCACCCACTTTGTCGCCATTGGATCGCATTGAGATGTGTGAAGGCTCTTTAATGAAAAAATAAATAAAAAGAAAAAACAAAAAGTAAAAAGCTATTCTTTTTAATTAAAGAGTTTGCACGAATCTCAATGCGATCCAATGGCTATAAAGTGGGTGGCAAAGTTGGGTTGGTGCTATCAATAGCATTCCAGCCCAACTCTATATATATATACTAGTTGAGCGTACTTACAAATATATGTAATAATTATTTTAATAGGTATATTAAATTAATATAAATTTTTGTGCATCAAATTAATTCAAAAGTTTATAATTAAAAAATAAAAAAGGTAAATTCATATGTTGTATTTTATTAGAAAATATCTATTATATTTTAATTCAAATTTAAATATATAATTATTGCTAATAATAATTATATAGTTTTAATTTTTTGAAAAAATTTAAAATTAAATTCAAATTGATTGTTAGTTTAAATAGTTGTTAGTGGCTTGAGATTATTTCATAAATAATTTATTTTTTAAATTTGATTTGTGTAATTCCATCAACCAACTCCTATTCATTTTTATATATAGTATAGAAAATAATATTTTAAAATTAAATTCAAATTTGATTTTTTAATTTATTTTATTTATTTTGATTTGTTTTAATTCAAATTTAATTGTTAGTTTAAATAGTTATTAGTGCGGTATCAGTCCATTTTTTAATTAATTTATTTTTTAAAATTTGATTTGTTTCAATTTATTTTGAATTATAAATTAGATTTGTTTCGATTTTTTTTTGACTTGCAGTTTACTTTCAATTGATTGTTGGTTTAATTAGTTATTAGTGGCATGAGTCTATTTTTAATTAATTTATTTTTTAAATTTCATTAGTTTTGATTTATTTTTAAATTTAAATTTGATTTGTTTCGATTTCTTTTGAATTGTAATTTATTTTATAAATTTGATTTGTTTCTATTTGTTTTTTGTTTGAGATCATTTGAAAATATAAAAAATACATAAAATAATATATAAATATTTAATAAATAAGTAAATAAATAATGCAAAATTTTATTTTTCTACGTTGTTATTTTAAAATTTGATTGTTTTGATTATTGGTTTAAATATTTATCAGTGACATGAATATACATTTAAATTAATTTATTTTTTAATTTTGTTATATTCGATTTGTTTAGATTTTTTTGATTTATAATTTATTTATGAATTTTGATTTGTTTTGGATTTTTTTTCTTCGTTTGAGATAATTTTAAAATATTAAAAAGATATAAAATAATATATAAATATTTTTTTAAAAAATAGAATGTAGAACTTAGTTTTTCTATGTAGATATTTTTTTGGCATATTCTTTTATTTCTTTTTAAAATTTGATTTTTTTCAAACCTTAAAATAAGATTCGCAGTCGCCTATTTGAAAAGAAAGAAGAGTTCGGATGTTAATCCTGCAAACTTATTTAAATATTAAAATAGAAATTATATATAATAATATATACAAATTTAATAAATAATTAAAAATGGTACGAAAAAATAAAATAGAATAAAAGTTAAACCTTATAAGGCTTCATTGTTCACTTAAATATAAAGAAAAGTTCGGCGATTAATCCTGCAAAATTATTTAGAAATGAAAATACAAATTTAATAAATAATTAAAAAATATCAGTTAGAGAAAAAAACCGGATGCAAAATTTTAAAATATTTCTTTGCCGCAAAAAAAAAAAAAAAATATTTTATAATATTTTCTTGCAAAAAGAAAGAATATTTTGAAATTAAAATAAAATTTGATTTTTTCTTTTTATTTTATAAATTTAATTCTTTCTAATTTTGATTATTTTGATTATTGGTTTAAATATTTATTACTAATATGAATATACATTCAAATTAATTTATTTTTAAATTTTGTTATACTATTAATATTTTCTAAAATTTTTCTTGCGTAAGAAAAAAAAAAGAATCAATTTTTTTATTCCGCAAAAACGATAAAACCATTTTTTTTGTTTGCAGTACGAAAAAAAAAAAAAATCCGTTGAAGATAATTTAAAAATATAGAAAAGATAATAAAAATATACAAAATAATATGAAAATATTTAATAAATAAAAAAATAAAAAAGGAATTTGGAACTTAATTTTTCTACGTAGATATTTTATGGTATATTTTTTATTCTTTTTTAAAATTTAATTTTTTAAATTTTTTTATAAATTTAATTTTTCCTAAATTTTGATTGTTCGTTTAAATATTTATTACTGGCATGAATATATATTTAAATTAATTTATTTTTTAATTTTGTTATATTTGATTTGTTTCGATTCTTTTTTATTTGTAATTTATTTTTAAAATTTGATTTGTTTCCAATTTTTTTTTTTAATTGAGATAATTTAAAAAAATATAAAATAAATATAACATAATATACAAATATTTAATAAATGAAAAAAATATTAAATTTAATTTTTCTACTTAGATATTTTGTATTTGAATATTTATTAGTGATATGAATATATATTTAAATTAACTATTTTTAAATTTTGTTATATTATTAATATTTTTTAAAATTTTTCTTGTGTAAGTAAAAAAGGAAACAATTTTTTTTTCCCAAAACACGGTTAGAAAATAATAAAAAATATATCCATTAGTTGGTTTGAGATAATTTAAAAATATAAAAAATATAATAAAAAAAGATCTTTTAGTTAGTTTGAGATAATTTAAAAATATAAAATAGATATAAAATAATAAAAAGAAATCCGTTTATTTTATATAATTTAAAAATATAGAAAAGATAATAAAAGAAATATCCATTAGTTAGTATGAGATAATTTAAAAATATAAAAAAGGTATTAAATAATATGTAAATATTTAATAAATAAAAAAATAAAAATGAAATGTGGAACTTAGTTTTTCTACGTAAATATTTTGTGGCATATTTTTTATTCTTTTTTAAATTTATTTTTTAATTTTTTTTATAAATTTGATTTTTTTAAAAATTTTATTATTTTGATTGTTGGTTTAAATATTTATTAGTGACATAAATATACATTTAAATTAATTTATTTTTAAATTTTGTTATATTTGATTTGTTTTGATTCTTTTTTATTTGCAATTTATTTTTAAAATTTGATTTGTTTCCGATTGTTTTTTTGTTTGAAATAATTTAAAAATATAAAATAGTATACAAATATTTAATAAATAAAAACAAATAAAATGTAAAGTTTAGTTTTTCTACCTAGATATTTTTTCGTCTGTCATTTTTTATCAGTTTATATATATATATATATATATATATATACTCATTTGTTTTATTATTTTTTATTACTTAAAATACTAAAAAAAAATAAATCCTTATATTATGAGATGTAATAAGTATACCTCATGATAAAATGTACAGTGGCATTTTTCGTTAATTTACGCTCTTTTTTAATTCATGATCAGTCATATATAGTAGCAAGTGTGTCCACGTGGCATTGTGAATTTGTGATTGGTCCGGTCTATAATTACGTGGTCAGCAAAGTCCATTTGCCGTAAATCCGCGGACCTAACGTGGCACATAAATTATTCCCTTCCTTCCGGAAAATAATAGAAAAACCACTAATTACAGACTGGAAAACACAGGCAAAAAAAAAATATATTAATCCAATAAATTACTGTTTTGATCTTCAAATTATGCAGTGCACAATATTTGAATTCTTAAACTTTAGTTTGCTATAATTTTGAAATCAAAATTATTAATTTATTATAATTAATTTTTTATAAAATAACTTATTTTATTAAATATTAATAAATTATTAGTATAAAAATAATATAATATTTTAATTATTATTACGTAAAAAAAATTTAAATCGTAAAATTTAGAATTAATTGCATGCGGCTTCCTGTAAACATATCGAATAGCAGATATATCCCTACAAAGTTCAACTTTTCATATTTATCTTTTCAAAAGTCCAACGTTATTCATATATATCCTTACCGTCTATTTATGTTAGAAAAATCTAATTAATCAGGTTAAATACTTAATCTTGGTTAGTTAGTGAAATAAATTTATCTTTTTCCTTTCAAATATTTCTGTATTATTTTTTGAAGGGATATTTTTGAAAGGACAAAATTATCATTTCACACATACTAACGATAATAAACCGGAGGGATATATATGAATAACTTATAACTTTTGAAAGAATAAATATGAAAAGTTGAACTTTATAGAAATATATCTGCTATTCAACATGTTTACATAAAGCCGTATGCAATTAACTCTATTATTTAACTAATAAAATTTAAAAATTAAAATATTATTATATATTTTATAATTCATCCAACCAAATTATTCAACACAATTATTTTTTTTTAAACTGCGAAAAAGGTAATTTAAAAAGGGAAATGATACTTGTACACCCATTTCGGAGTGTATATCACACACCCCACCCATCCAATGGGTGGGGTGTGATGATGGGTCAATCGATGTGACCCGTAAAAGATATCGTCACCATTAAAATGATGAAGGTGTATGATATACACCCCTTCGGGGTGTACATGTAGCATTGCTCATTTAAAAATTAAAATATTATTATATATTTTATAATTCATCCAACCAAATTATTCAACACAATTTTTTTTTTTTTTAAACTGCGAAAAAGGTAAAAAAAAAAAAAGGGTGTTTTAAATTTAATATTCCCAAAAAAGCAAGGGCATGTGGCGTGGGAAAAAGCCAAAATTTGGGGCGGTAATTTTTTGGGTAGTAGTTTGTGGTGAAACGGAAGCGTTTTTGGGTCGTACTGCCGAGAAAAGCCGCGCGCACGCGTCCCCACAAAAGAGAAAAGAAACCACCCTCCCCTTCTCCCATTGGTCAGGCCCCGCAACATGATTTTACCAAACTACCCCTCTCTTTTTTTGAAAGACCCTCACAAAAGGAACGCTCCTTTCTCTCTCCCCCCATCCCTCTCCAGTAACTTCTTTGACCGAGCCTTTAATTCGCCGAAATTACGCTATTGCCCTTGTTTCGTAAAATTAAAATTAAAATTTACTGTAACATTTTTTCTATATGATTATTGATATATTGTTAGGGAGATTTTTACCATGTGCCCATATTTTTTTATATATATAGAAAAGGACAGCTTATAACTAGTGGGAGATGAAGTGAGATTTGTCTGGAATAGACAATTCAAATTAGGAAAATGCTACTTGTACACCGGTAAGGGGTGTACATCTCACACCCCCATCCATTTAAGGATGGGGTGTGATGAGTGGTCACTTGATGTGACCCGTAAAAAATATCGACACCATTAAAAAGGTGGAGGTGTAGGATGTACACCCCTTCGGAGTGTACATGTAGCATTACTCTTCAAATTATAATAACTGTGCTATCAATAACATACTAATTGAACTCTAAAAAATTTATAAATATTAAATACTTAACACTTTTAAAAACACCGAACTATATATATATATATATATAATATTTATAAATTTTTTTCTATCAGAGCTATTCATTTAATTAATTTTATTTTTTATATCATATTATTTTTTTAATAATCTATTAAATTTTAAAATACCACCATTGATGGTTCTAACCGAATATTTCTTCATACAAAAATTAAAAATTTACAAATACTAATACTTTTGTGCATTTAAAATTATACAAACTCAATTATATATATATATATATATATATATATATATATATATATATATATATATATATATATATATATATATTAGAGCTTATATACTCTCAAAAATACAAATTCATTTATATTTGTAAATTTTTTATTACAAAATTTGTATTGAAATTTGTGTTATTATAAAGACAATTAAGGAGATAGAGAAAGTACAATTACATAAATTTTAATATAAATTTTACGGTAAAAAATTCACAATTATAAATGAGTTTGTACTTTTGAAAGTATATAAACTTTACTCTCTCTCTCTCTCTCTCTCTCTCTCTTTATATATATATATATATATATATATATATATATATATGTATATAATTGAGCTCCTATATTTGTAAAAGCATCAAGTCATTGGTGCTTATAGATTTTAGCCCTTAGATGAAAGAATGTACGGTTAAAATAGTAGTGGGCTCCTTGTGTTTAGTTGGTGATTGATGGAATAGAATGATTTAAGAGGTGAAATTAGTCAAAGGGATATTTCAAACGGTAGAAACTTACAAGTATATATCAATTGTTTGGTGCTTGTACAAGCATAGTAGCCGGACTATAGATATATATAATTGAATTTCTATACTTTTAAAAATACCAAGTCATTGATACTTGTAGGTCTTAGCCATTGGATGAAAAGATGTGTGCTTAGGATGATAGTGAGCCTCTTGGGTTAAGTAAGTGGTTGGTGGAATAAAATAATCTAAGGGATAAAATTAATCAAAATGGTAGATCTAACAGTAGAAAACTTATAAGCACCAATTGCTTGGTGTTTGTACAAGTATAGTAGCCGAACTCTCTCTCTCTCTATATATATATATATATATATATATAACTAGGCTACTATACTATCGATAGCACCAAGTCTTTGGTGTTATTAGGTTTTTTACCTTTGGATGAAGAGATACGTGGTTAGGATGACAATAGGTCCCTTGGGTTTAGTAGGTGGTTGGAAAAATAGTATGATCTAAATGATGAAAGTGATCTAAGGGGTAGATCTAATGATAGAAAACTTGGTATCACCAAGTGGCTTGTGCTATTGATAGCATATTAGCTAGACTCATTCATATATATATATATATATATATATATATATGCTAGAATATTATTAATAGTACCAAATCATTGGTGCTATTAAGTTTTTAATCCTTGAATGAAAAAATATATGGTTGAGATGATAGTGGGCCCATTGGGTTTAATAGGTGGTTGAAAAATAGTAAAATATAACGGGTGAAAATCATCAAAGGGGTTGATCTAAGGATAGAAAACTTGATAGCACCAATAACTTGGTACTATTAATAATATAGTATCCGGACTCTCTCTCTCTCTCTATACATATATATATATATATATATATATATATATATATATATATATATATATATATATATATATATATATATATATAGGAAAATGCTATGTGTACACCTCTTTCGGGGTGTACATCATACACCCCACCCATCTAAGGGTGAGGGTGTGATGATGGGTCATTTGATGTGACCCGTAAAAAATATCGCCACCATTAAAATGGTGGAGGTGTATGATGTACACCCCTTCGGGGTGTACATGTAGCATTGCTCATATATATATATATATAGCTAGGCTCATATACTATGTATAATACTAGAGCTCTGGTATTATAGTCTTATTTTTTATCTTAGGGTATTCAAATCAATAATCCATATCGTTAAAACTTATCTAAGATATTTAAATTTGCTAGATTTTTTTTTTCCGACATAGTTTATTTTATAATCAAGCTATTTTAATATATATATATATATATATATATATATATATATATATATATATATATATATATATATATATATATATATATATATATATATATATATAGCTAGGCTCATATATTATCTATAATACTATAGCTCCGGTATTATAGTCTTATTTTTTATTTTAGGGTATTCAAATCAATAATCCATATCGTTAAAACCGATCTAAGATATTTAAAATTTTTATAGAAGAATATAAATTTATTCAAATTTTGATTGAAAATACTTTAAGACCATTTAAATCAAAATCAGCATTCTAGATCTTGAATTCAAAAATCATAACTTCAAATTTGAAAATTATTTAATTTTCATCGTTTATTTTGACATGATTTACTTACTGAGTAAACGATATCGAAAATAAATAAAAATTTTGTTTCCTAATAACTCCGTAAACTCTAAATTATATATAACTATATAGATTATTAATTTGAACACCTAAGATTGAAAACGAAATTATAATATAGGAGCTCTGGTACTATAGATAGTATAGAAGCCTAGCACGCTTTCTCTCTCTCTTTCCCTCTCTCTCTTTATATATATTAGTGTAGGACCCACGCGATGCCGCGAGTAAATTTTTTTTAATAAAAAATTATAAATTAATTAAATAAATATAAACGTAAGGAAGAAACAAAAGAATATAATCATATTTGATTAGATTTAATAATATAAAAAATATATTAAAAACTAAATGAAATTACAACTCAGTAAAAATTAATAATAACAATAAAAACTTAAAGAAGGAAAAAATATTATTATACAAATATTCTGAAGAAATACTTAAAATATTGTAAGTAAAAAATAATAAATAATAAAAGGTACATTAAAGAAATTCAAATTCATATACCAAAATTTGAATTGAGAGTATTGTAGGTGGGCGTATCGAATCAAAATAAGATTTAAGATTGACATTTTGATAGATTAATTTAGTTTCTCTAGTTTTTCTAATTCGCGAAATTGAAAAGTCTTCTAAATTTGACATCTCGCATCAATTTGTGTGAATTTTTTTTTTTTAGTTTCTAGATCAGTCGTTGAGAAAGTTCCATTGCCTATATAGTGTTTAAGGCTTAAATACAAAAATGTAATAGCTTAAGAAAAAGGACGAGGCAAAAAAAATATAACAATTCAAGAAAGAGAAAGAGATGGTGGTTTAGTTCAAATAAAGAAAGGAAGGCGAAAAGGTAGTAGTTCGATTCAAGCAAAAAAAAAAGAGGAAATATATAGAGTAGTTTGGTTGTTTCGATCCAATACAGCAGGTTTGAGCCGGTTCGATTAAAATAATGAAATATAAAAATATGACTCATAAGTGTAACCCAATTCGACTCAAGTAAAGAAAAAAGGATGAAACATCTATAACGTGATTCGATTCAAGTAAAAAAAGAGAAAATTATGTGAATAACTTGAGCCGGTTCGGCAGACAATTTGATTCGATCCAAATAAAAAGGGAAAAATAAGTGTAGAACTTGAACCGATTCGACGTGTAATCTGATTTGGTTTAATCAAATAAAGAAAGAAACACACAACAGATGATTCGGTTCAAACAAAGAAAAAGAAAAACATGTGGAGTAGTTGAGTTGGTTTTTGGGTTCAAGTAAAAAAGAGAAAGATATGTGGAGAACTTGAGCCGGTTCGGTGTGTAACCCGATTCGGTTTAAGTAAAAAATTTAAAAAATATGAATGAAATTTGAGCCAATTCAATATGTAATTCGGTTCGTTTCAATACACATCAGACGATTTGATTCAAACAAAGAAAAAGAAAAATATGTAGAGAGTAGTTCAGCTGGTTCAACGATTTCGGCTCAAGTAAAAAAAAGAGAAAAATATGTGGAGGATTTGAGCCAGTGCGGCGTGTAACCTGATTTGATTTAAATAAAGAAATAAAAAAATATGAGCAGAATTTGAGCTGATTCGATATATAATTCGGTTCATTTCAATACACATCAAACAATTTGGTTCAAACAAAAAAAAAGAAAAATATATGGAGTAGTTGAGCCAGTTCAACAATTTCGGTTCAAGGAAAAAAATAGGAAAACATATGGAGGACTTAAGTTGGTGCGGCGTGTAACCCGATTCGGTTCAAATAAAAAAATAAAAAAATATGAGCAAAATTTATGCCGATTCAGCATATAATTCGGTTCATTTCAATACATATCAGACGGTTTGATTCAAACAAAGAAAAAGAAAACCATATGGAGTAGTTGAGTCGGTTCAATGGGAAAAAAAAAGGACTTAAACCGGTTCATTCTAAATGAGCGGCGTGTTATCCAATTCGGTTCAAATAAAAAAATAAAAAAATATGAGCAAAATTTGAGCCGACTCAGTATGTAATTCGGTTCATTTCAATACACATGCATAAAACGGTTTGATTCAAACAAAGAAAAAGAAAACCATGTGGAGTAGTTGAGTCGGTTCAACGAAAAAAAAAGGACTTAAACCGGTTTATTCTAAATGAAGGAAATATTGACATGTGGTAAAAATTAGGAGAAATCATATATAGGTATAGATAGATAGATAGTAAGGCTACTATGCTTGTACAAGAATCAAGCAATTGGTATTTTAAGTTTTATACTGTTAGATATACCAATTTGATTAATTTCATCCCTCAGATTATTCTATTTCACCAACCACTCACTTAACCCAAGAGGCTCACTATCATCTTAACCGCACATCTTTTCATCCAAGAGCTAAAAATCTACAAGCACCATTGATTTGATATTTTTTAAAATAAAGAAGCTCAATTATATATATATATATATATATATATATATATATATATATATATATATAATCCGGCTATTATGCTTGTACAAGCACCAAGCAGTTGGTACTTGTAAATTTTCTACCGTTAGATCTACCATTTTGACTAATTCCATTTCTTAAATCATTCTATTCCGCCTACCAGACTCACTCTCATCCTAATCACACATCTTTTCATCCAAGGAGTAAAAATTTACGAGCACCAATAATTTATACTTTTATAAATATAAAAATTCAACTCTCTCTCTCTCTCTCCATATATATATATATATATATATATATATATATATATATATATATATATATATATATATATATATATATATATATATAGTGAATTAATATCAAATAAAAAAATTTATTATCTCGGTCTAAAAAGATTGAATCTTTTGACTGTAACTAAGAATAAGGATTAATATCAATGAAACAAATCTTTTTTTTTTTTTTTTTTGTTGATAACTAGCTATCAAATAAAAATTATTTTTAAATTTTGTTTACTCACATTAAATTGCTTCGATTTAATTAAAATACAGTAATATTTATGATTTTATCTGAAAAACAAAAAAAAAGCTTACATTTGTGTATGCTTCTGTTCCAATTCATTCGCAGCATGCTCTACTAAATCCAGTAAGTTGTTGGTAAAATCTGAGCAAAAATGAGTGTTCCATGCAGAATATCTGACTAAATAATAAGCACCAAGGAAGCTAAGCAATTTCCCATTTCTACTTTTGTTGCCTTTTTGTATGATAGAGCCCACCATTTTGTCCTGCTCATGTCTTTGTACCACCACCATAATCAAATTAAATCATCCCCTAAATCACACCACCTTACAATTATCATTCCATCATTGTTACAATCACCCTTGAAATACCACTTTTTAGTAAAAACTACAGCACATTAATACAGTTGTACACCATAAAGCTCCACAAACAAAAAAAAAAAAAAGGGCAAATGGAAAAGAAAAATCAAAACCACCCATTTGTTATTTCATTATTAGTTTTTTTGTTTACAAAAAAAACCTATACAATTTATACAATATTGAATTTATTACTTATTTGATCCAAATAAATTTATTAAAATAAACAGGTAACTTAAATTATATGTATAAAAAATTATTAAATTATTAAAATTAAATAAATAAAATTTATATATTTTTATATATTTTAATTTCTTTTTACTTCTCAATCCAATTTCTTATTTTAATATTTTATTTCTCCTTTACTTCCTCCATTTGTCTCTACTTTTGCTTGGGCTCTCTCTCTCTCTCTCTCTCTCTCTCTCTCTCTCTTTCTTTTCTCTACAAAACCCCTCTTTCCTCTGAAGTATTATATACAACAGTGCCCACTGTGCCCCTGCTGTTCCTCTCTCTACCCCTCTCTCTCTCTCTCTCTCTCTCTCTCTCTATCTCCACCTCAACCCAATAACAAAGAAGGGTTCCCCTACATTATCCATTATTGTTCCTCACTCTCTCTCTATGAGGAGGAGCCCCATTTGAAAGGGAAAAGGAGGAGGTGAGGAGGAGGAGGAGGAGGAGGAGGTAAAACAAAAAGGAAGAAGAAAAAAACTGGGCCTTTCTCTCAAAAACCCTAAACTTTGAAGGGAACAATGCCTTCGATGTTTGACTCCGCAGCATCTATCCTTCTGTGCGCGGAGGACAACAAAAGCATCTTGGGTTTTGATGATGAGGAGGTGGAGAACGCCCATGGCCATGGCCATGGTTTGGTTCTTTGGGAAAGGAGCGATTTTTATGGGGGTTTCCTCATGGATTTCCCCCTGCAATCCGATGAATGCGTGGGTCTCCTTGTTGAGAGGGAGTCCGAGCACATGCCCCGTGGGGACTATGTGAGTCGGATACTCAGTGGGGCATTGGACCCCTCTGTAAGAAGAGACGCCATTGATTGGGTTTGGAAGGTACCCTTTGCTTTTTTGCTCTTTTTTCTTGTTGTTGTTGATTTCCTTGGTGGGTCTTTTGTATTTTGTGTTTTTGTTGGCGATCGATTGAGTTTTACCGTGTTCATTTCCAGGAAAGATGATTTTTCCTCCTTTTTTCGGGGCTCTTTTAGTATTCACTGGTTTGCTGAACTGTTTATGAATCCACATACAAATGAAGTGATTTCTTGTTTGTTTCCAATACATTCCCCCCCTCTCCTCTTTTTTTTTTTTTTGCTGTTCATGGTTACTGTTACTTGAACAGATACTACCTTTTGTTGTTGTTGTTGTTGTTGTTGTTGTTCCCCTTAATATCAATGATATATTTGTGATCTATTGAACAGGTTTGTGCACATTACAGCTTTGGACCTCTGACTCTCTATTTATCTGTAAATTACCTGGACAGATTCCTCTCTGCCTATGAGCTTCCTGTAAGAACATTAACTTGTAAATACAATGTTTGTGCTTTGCAGTAGTAATTTCATGTTTTTAGTTGAATAGAAGATACATTTTCTATCTATTTTCTGATTTGTTAGCTTGTTCTGATTGTAGAAAGGCAAGGCTTGGATGACCCAACTGTTATCCGTCGCATGCCTATCTTTAGCTGCAAAGATGGAGGAAACTGAAGTCCCCCTATCTTTAGACTTACAGGTGAGGATTCAACATCTATGAATTTCTCCGTTTAGAGCTACAAATGTCGAAACCATTTTCGTAATTTGCTTGGAGTTTTCTTTGATTAGGTGGGTGAGGCAAAGCATGTGTTTGAAGCTAGGACTATACAAAGAATGGAGCTTCTTGTGCTGAGCACCCTCAAGTGGAGGATGCAGGCTGTGACTCCTTTCTCTTTTATGGACTACTTCCTTCACATATTCAACAGCGGCAATGCCCCGTCGAAGATGTCGGTCTCACATTCCGTGGAACTCGTCTTGAGCACATTAGGAGGTTGATATCGCAATTTCATAATTGTAGTCTATGAGAGGGTTGGTTGGAGTGTGATAAATGGCTGAAATTGAGAAATGTTGAATTGCAGGAACTGATTTCGTATCTTTTAAACCTTCCGAAAAGGCCGCGGCTGTGGCTCTCGCAGTGCTGGGAGAATGCCAATCTGCTGAAGTCGAGAAGGTTGTAACTAGTTGCGAACATCTCGACAAGGTATGAGTAGTTGTATGGTTCTCGCCAATTCCTGATGGCGGTTTATTTGTCAGATGATATTTTCAATGTGAACTTGTAATTTTGATTTGCCGACGGTTCGTGCTGCAGGAGAGAGTGCTAAGGTGCTATGAACTGATTCAAGACATGGTAATGATGGGCATTAATTTACCTAAAACTGGTAGCCCGGCAGTCCTCTCTGTGCCGCAAAGCCCAATTGGGGTGTTGGATGCTGCATGGCTGAGCTATAACAGTGAGGATTCAACCGTGGGGTCGCAAGAGACATCTTACGAGAGCTCACCAACTAGTAAACGGAGGAAAATTAGCAGATAAATTAGTGTTTCGTGATGGAACTGTTTGGTAGTTTTTGGCGCTTTCAGACTAATTCATTTTGGTTTGGTTTAGTGGGAGCTTTGGTGTGGTTAGGAATTTACTAATAAAAAGAAACAAAAAAAACTTTGAACCAAAAACCCAAAAAAAAAAGAAAAGAAAAAAAAGGAATAAATTAAAGCGTGCAATCAACTACTCATGCTTTTGATGATATGCTTAAAGCAAGCTGCAAGAAGTTGAATTCTGAGACAGATGAAGGAGAAAGAAAAGAGATGAGCTAGAAAGACATGAAGAATCGAAGAAAGAGGGTAGGACATAACAAAGTGTGGTGCTTTAGTTGCATGTATTTCCTTTTCTTGTAAAAGCACTAAGGAAAGAGAGGGTGCCTTAAAGGATCAAAGATGGTCATCCAAACCCAGGGAACAAAAATGGACATAAAAGAAAAGAGAGTTTGGTTTCCTTCGCAAAGGTATTAATTATCGACATTATTAACAATTTTCTCTTCCTTTTGCTTGTGTATCTTGTGTCTACCATTCAATTGTTTGACTGCTTGTCTGCTTAGACTCCGTAATTTGCTTCCATATGTTATAAGAGAAGTCCTGTAGTAGTCAGGGCAAATCTTGGGAAGCAGACATAAATGTTTACTTCACTTAATTAGTGTTTAGAAAAGTATGCAAGGAATTATTCCTTCTGAGTTGGTTTTCTTCTTGTTGGCTCCCTCTTTGTTTAACCTCGTGTGTCATATGTCGACGGCAATTAAATATATCGGAAGATCTTAATCCTGCAGGGCCTAAACAAATTTTGTTTATATATATTTTAGTGTGATGGGTCAGTGGGATTTTTTTAATGTTGTATGTATTTTTTTGTGTGATGGGTCAGTTGGATTTTTTAATGTAGAGGTGCAGATTAAAATTAGTTATAAACAAAGGCTAGTAGTGCCCAGTACCCATACTATAAGGTTCATCACATGCTGTACCGAATCGTAAAATTTAACTCATACATTATATGTGTTTTCTGGATTGCGAAATCTCGAATGATTCGGTGTAGATGGAATCGATTATGGGCTCTTTGGAGTTCAGAGGGTAGGATAGAGGGATGGTCAGTGAGATGTAAGTGCTGGAAATCAAAGATACTACCGAAAATCAAAACGGAAGTACACATGATTGAACAGAACATATCTAGTCGATATAATCGATGCACTAACATGCTAGCATGTATGGACAAGTATATTGTGACAGGCTTATTTCATGCTCAAGATGTTCTGGTGTTTGAAATATGAATCTCCTTCCGGCGCAAACTGTTACAGTCTGTTAGTAACTCAGTTTGTTCTTTAACCTTTGCATGTTAACAAGCATCTGATTAAGGACATGACATTAATTGCACTGAGAAACTTTTTGGCCTATCTATAGCTCAGAATTCATATCAATAATATAGCATCATATTAGTTGAATATGTAAAGATGAGCTGCAAAGGATTGACTGTTAAAACAACTGAGTTCCTTTTCTTTTCTCCTATCATCTTTTCTTTTTCCTCTTTATACTGGTACTGCTAGGGTGCTTTTCACAAAGGCTCTTTTGAATTCTATCTCATTTTATAGGCATAATCCTTGTGTTTATGTCTCATATTTTTCTGAAAAATGTTGATCTTGCCCCTTGCTGCTCAATTTAGTGGCTGGAAAATGTAGGTAGTGACAAAATAATCCAGGATGTAGGCACATTGATCTTTAGCTTTTACTTTTAATGATTAAACACTCATGTGGGAAGTTATTATGACTACCAAATTAAGGTCTAGTAACAAAAATTCTCCTCTCCTTTTGTTCTTGAACAAATAATGCAAAGACTCATTCATTTTCAGCCCCATTCAACCCATATGGTGATTAGAGTTTTAAGTGCACTCAATCTCAAAAGAAAATTCAATGCGTTCATATCTTAGTACCAACACCAAGAATTGCAATCATAGTTCCATGCGAGTTTCAATCCCATGCATTTGGTAAATTGAACTTGCATAAAAAAAGATTATGAATTTGACTGTTAGAGCAGTTGATAGAGACATTATTTCTCTCATGAGCAATGTCGAGTTTGAATATATATACGTCATCGTACGATGCTACATCATTGTAGCAAATTTGCTTTGTAGTGACTAAGGTCAAGTTTAAATGACGCGAACATCCAGGTATATGGTTTGTGCGCTGTTATCGTCATTATAGTTCATTATTATTACTGTTGTTGCTGCTGCTGCCGCTGCTGCTGCTGAAAAAAGCAGTTATAGTTGTAAATGATTGGAAATCCAAATCGAGTACTACCACCTTATCCATCGAAATCTTGCGATAACACGAACCAACGTCGGGAACATCATGACGATTTCGGACATCTCATATCGCAATCTTATTTTTGCCTCATTTGTTGTTTCATCATGTCATGGACCACCTCTCAAAAAGCTCTCCCTGCTAAGGTTTATCGAACACGTCGAGCACCGTATTCTTTTGCTGGCCCGGGCGCGGGCTCACTCCGCCGATGAAGACACTGCAACTATAGCTGTGCAACAATTGAACTTTGTGAGACAGCCCCAAGTTATTCTGACAGTGTGCAGCTGAAGACAAGGATAGATGGTAAATTTCTGGTTGAAATGTATGGATACTCCCCCTCGACTATAGCCTACTTTGAAATACACCCTTCAACTTCACTCATTTAATTTCTTTTTTAAAAAAACTCTATTTAATTTACTAACATTCACCTTGCTCTTCAAAATCAAGGAGTTGGGGGGTCTCCGTACATTTGTAGGCAAATATTTGAATCCGTGACGGGGATAAGGTATGAGTCGATTTGTACCACAGTAATTATTACGTAGCTGATGAATTTGGCTGGTTCGTTGATACGTATATAGGCTCGTGATATATTTTGAATTATTGACCTAGATTGGATCCCATGTACCATTTTCAGATTCAACTATATATATATATATATATATATATATATATATATATATATATAGTTACTAGAGTAACTCTGTGTGATTACATCTGGGATCATTCTAGTAGAAAGTAAAAAAAAACAGATTTTCAAACTAAACCTCTGTATGTTTCCAGGGGATTCTAAAATATGGAGGAGGGATTCTTTAGTACAAATAATAGATTCAATCCAGGCCTTCCGTTTCTTAAATCCGACGGTCTAAAACCTGCTCCGGTAGAGGGTATGGTGAGCCCAACCGAGAGTGCTGTACTGAAGAATCATATGCATGCATGCAACCAAGATGGAGATGGTTCATTTACTATTCGAAAATGAACGCTCTAGTAACTTCTACACTCAAAACTTTTTCTTTTTTGTCTCGACTCGAAACTTTTTGTTATTTCTCTAAAAATTTAAGCATAATTCAGTTACCACATAATTTTTACCATCTTGCTAAAAATATATATATATATAGAGTATATTTATGCATATGTTTTCTTCAACTTTTTAAGGGATCTTGTTTCAAGCCCAATATAGAAATGGCATTAAAAACTTTTAGAGCCCATGTAGGTAGCTCCAGTTCGTGTTCAATTAATTTCTAGCCCAATCCAAAAATTTGAATGCCCATGAGGCCCAATTATCCGGTCCAGGTCTGGTTCCGACCCGGCCCGAATCCGCATCCAAGACAGATTTCATTCCGGGTCGGATCCGGTGCAAGACACGACCCGATAGCAACAAATAAGAAATCGCACGCTCAAAGAAATATCTCATTTCCTTTCCAAAAGGACTATTTTGCAAAAAAAAAAAAAAGGAACTTATTATTTATAAAAATCTCATCTTGACCACCGACTTTATCTCTTTTTTTCCTCTCTCTTCGTCTCCCGATTCCGGCACTTCCCAAACCCTAACCCTAACCCTAACTCTAGCTTCCATTTCCTGTCTCCCTCACCGCGTAGAGCGATCGAAATCCCGTGTCGCCGTAATTAATAGAGGTTCTTCTCGTTCTTCCTTTTCTTTAATTGTTTTCGTACAATATCTGTTGCATATTAGGGTTTTCGCCGATTCTTTTCTCATGTATTTGTGAATAATTTATTGGTGTTTGGTTTTTTTTTTTTTCATTTCTTTCAATTTGATATATAATTATTGTTCTAATTCGGTTCGTACGCAGTGGCGTATCCTCGATCGATTCGTATACGCCTTCAGATCTTTATTAATTTTTGCCCTAATTCCCTCGATCTCGATCTAGTTTTCTGAATTGTGGGAGAAATTTCTTTTTCTTATATAGAATAGTGAGATCATTGAAAATTGCTAGTTTTACTAGTAATTGTATGTCTTAAATTCTCTGCTTTCTCTCCTTGCAGTTCGCTTGCGATCGTCGGATCGAGATTTGGCGATGGCGGCCCTCAAGGAACTCCTTCCGCAGGCGAAGTCGACCGCCGCCTCCCACTACGACCATTCGAACGATCCATGGTTCAAGGAGAGGTATGGCGGCTCGTCGGAGCAAACCGGCTCCTCCGTAATCAAACCTAACCCAGCCCCTCCCTATGGGAAGCGCTCTGGCTTCGTCCCTCGGAGACAGGAGGATTTTGGCGATGGAGGTGCATTTCCTGAGATCCATGTGGCCCAGTATCCCTTGGGCATGGGCCGGAAGGATGAGAAGCCCGGATCCAAGATCCTACCCCTCAATGTTGATTCGAAGGGTAATGTCGCATTCGATGCGGTCGTTAAGCAGAATGAGAACGCCTCCAAGATCATCTACTCGCAGCATAAGGACCTCGTACCGAAGATTGTGGGCGAGGACCAGAAGCAGTCGGAAGAGTATGACAAGGAAGTTGAGGAGACTACAGAGAGGACTAAAGCTGCTTTGGAGAAGATAGTCAACGTTAGGTTGAGCGCCGCGCAGCCGAAGAATGTCCCGACCCATAACTCGGAATCCAAGTTTATCAAGTACAAGCCGTCGCAGCAATCTGCGGCTTTTAATTCGGGTGCAAAGGAGAGGATCATCAGGATGCTGGAGATGCCTGTGGACCCGCTTGAACCCCCCAAGTTCAAGCATAAGCGGGTTCCTAAGGCATCTGGGTCCCCACCTGTGCCTGTAATGCACTCGCCGCCTCGACCTGTGACCGTAAAGGACCAGCAGGATTGGAAAATTCCTCCGTGTATTTCAAATTGGAAGAACCCTAAGGGTTATACGATCCCATTAGACAAGCGGCTGGCGGCTGACGGCCGGGGCCTACAGGAGGTGCAGATCAATGACAACTTTGCAAAGCTCTCAGAGGCCTTGTACGTGGCGGAGCAGAAGGCTAGGGAGGCTGTTGCAATGCGGTCGAAGGTGCAGAGGGAGCTGATGATGAAGGAGAAGGACAGGAAGGAGCAGGAGCTCCGGGCTTTGGCCCAGAAGGCTCGCTCGGAGCGGACGGGCCTTGCACCTGCTCCGGCTGGTCCTGGTCCGGTTGATAGGAGCATGCCTGATGCTGGTGAGGTGGATGCAGAGCCTCCTCATAGGGAAACAAGGGAGGAGAGGGAAGAGAGGCTTCAGAGGGATAAGATTCGTGAGGAGAGGAGGCGTGAGAGAGAGAGGGAGAGGAGGTTAGAAGCCAAAGATGCAGCGATGGGCAAGAAGAGTAAACTCACTAGGGATAGGGATCGTGACATTAGTGAGAAGGTTGCCCTCGGAATGGCGAACACCGGAGCTGGGCGTGGTGGGGAGGTTATGTATGATCAAAGGCTCTTTAACCAGGACAAGGGAATGGACTCTGGGTTTGCTACTGATGACCAATACAACATTTATGACAAGGGCCTTTTCACGACACAGCCTACCCTTTCTACCCTTTACAGGCCTAAGAAAGATGGGGATGAAGATATGTATGGTGCGGATGAGCAGCTGGAGAAGGTTCTCAAAACTGATAGGTTTAAGCCTGACAAGGCATTCTCAGGTGCTTCAGAGAGGCCATCTGGTAGCAAGAGAGACCGGCCGGTGGAGTTTGATAAGCAGGAGGAGAACGATCCTTTCGGTTTGGATCAGTTCTTGACTGAAGTGAAGAAGGGGAAGAAGGCAGTGGACAAGATTGGTGGCGGAGGGACCATGAAAGCCAGTGCAGGTTCTTCAATGAGAGATGACTATGAGGGGGGAGGATCTGGAAGGACTCGTATCGCATTTGAAAGAGGGCGTTGAGAAGTCTTTGTCAGGTCTAGATTTGCTTTTGCTGCTCCTCCTATATAAAGGGCCTGAAATTGAGGAAACTGTTAAAATAACGAAGATATGTTCTCCTATCTATGTTTTTGCATAGTTGTTGTAATCTTTCTAATGCTGTATCTTAAGAGATGAAACTCTCTTAAATGCTTTGATTTGGATGCTTCAAATTAAACTGTTGGAATTGCTCGTTCATAGTTATTCAATATCTCATCTCAGTTTAATTGTTGACTAGTAAAGGCAGCTTGTATACTCTCTTAGTTAAGAGACACAAATCTGATGCAAAAATGTGTAATTTGTTTATTATTATTTGGGGTTAATTTCAGTGGTGCAAATGTTAATTTCTTGATATATGTTAGTAAAAATTGTGTGTTGGACGCGGCATTGCTTGGTGAGATAATATCTAATATTTTGTTAGTTTTCTATTTTAGGATACTGTGTCTTAAATTTACTGGGAGGAGTATTAGAGCAGAAGTTTGTATTTAAGAAATTTGTAATTCTTTTTCTTTTGTAGCATTCTTTTGGACGAAAATAGTGATGGGTGTAATGAATACCCTCTGGTACAATTACTTTTTAGTTTAAAAATGTGAAGTGTGTTTCCATATCAGAAAATGAACATATTCTCACCATTTGTATTTTGGCTCTATGAGAGTTGTGTGGATGCATGATTTTTTGAGTTCGTGCTGGATTTCTAATGATGATAGTTCATTTCTCATAGCTGATTTGAGAACTTTTATTGAAGAATCCATGGTCACTTGCACTAGGAGATATGGTATTGTTACAATAGGGAATGAACTGAATTGGACAATTAGGATAAAGTTGGATTTTGCTTTTAGTAGAAATATAAGCGGTAGCTAGTTGGCATGCTAAGTTCATAGAGGTAAGTAATCACTTAAGAAGTTCCGAGGAGAGAAACCTGTGGCTTAGTACATTGAGCCGGCAGGAAGATCATGATGAATAAAACATTTTCAGTTTGCCGTAATGACTGTGAGTGAAATATATATTTAATTTCACTGTATATTGAGTTATGTATTCCTAATGCTGATGCATCATCAATTAGATATTCTCCAGTTTTGTTACTTCTAATATGTAGTGCCTGTGCTGATACGTGTTATCACGACAGTTGCTTTACAGTTCTCCAATGTTGAAGTTCTTCTCTTGATTTGCTCCTTTATTCTAGCTCTGCCACCATACTGTGATGTTATGACTTGTAAATGACTTTTTGCTTTATGTTTTGCTGTTACACTTGGAACCAGTTAGTATGCAGATTGTATTTTTTTTAAGCTGTTGTTACTTTGCTATTTCCATTGTTTCTCAGACAGCTCGCTTGAAAGTGAAGTTTTGTCTTGAACATTTTTCATGCAGTTCAAAACACATCTCTATTAAGTTTCTTCCTGTTGCAGCTGATACAGGGAATGCCACTTGTGTATCGGGTTTCTTTTTCTATTCTTGCTTTTGTTTAATTTATTCCTTGAGGCTTTTAAGCTTATATTTGTAGCTTCCTTTCAATGTTCTTTTTGTTGCAGCTGAAGGTACTAGGTTTGCTCCGAAGTTTACCTAGTTTTTCATAATCGTAAGTTACATGCAACTCCTATTTCTTTACTCATCCTTGATCATATATATATATATATATATATATATATATATATATATGGCTCACAACTATTCTTAAACTGTTCATTGTGTCTGAACTAAGCCCATTCTGCACTCATCTGCTATATATATCTAATGATTCATCCAGTAAATAGACAATTTCTATTGTATCTCAGCAAATTGAGTCTCTGTGATGTACATGAGTTTGTTTGTCTTCTTTCTTTTTAGAGTTGAAGTTGATTACAACCTGAACTCCCAAAAGTATTTGAATCAAGTCGTTTATCATAAACTACCTGGTGTGTGATGGAATTTTGGCGATAATTTTGTCCCGTCTTCCTTCTCTCCCATGTATCATCCAATATTTGCTGCAACATGCACTAGTCCATCCCTTTCACCATCCTAGTTCAAAGGGAAAAGGACTAGATGGCATGCGATGCTTATATAGAATTATGTTAGTCTACTACTCTGCTGCTTTAATTATAATATTGAGGACCGTTGTACATGCCATTGTAAGTTTTAGGTCTAGCTGCGCAATTTTTTTTATCTAAAAACGCAATACTATTCGTACACTCAGAAATAATTATACCGTGTACATTTTATTTATTTCAAAATAAAAATTTATTTATTGATCATTTTATTCATAAATTCGGTTGATATCCTTCGAGTGATAGGACGTGATCTGAGCACGAATATCAATATATTTTTATGTTGTGTCATTGAAATTTCTGAAAATATGATTTCACGCACTCGGGGGCCTTGCCTTTGCCTCTCACATTATTTGCTTCATTTATGTGCAAGTTCTTGTTTCTTTGGAGTAGTAGAAAATTGTTATAGGATATTTCGGGCATATTGACACGGTGACTTGAGTTATCTCTGCTCAGGTATCACGTGCGAGTCAAAACCCCCCTCCGACAAATCCACGTGGCAAATGTTCTCTGGCTTCGTAGCCGCGAACTTCGCGAAGAGCGCCAATCCCGCCGCACGCGGCTTTATTGTTCCCACAAACAAAGAATCATCTGCGTGGACGGTGGTCCACTTTTTTGCTAACGTAACTAATAATAAAATAATTAAGCAGGGGAGCGAAGGACGCGGTGCAGGCAATAATATCGTCGCTTCCGGGTAGGTGCGGTAACATCCGCATAATTCCAACGATCCCCTCCCGTGATCTGACGTCATCGTATTCGTAGGGCGCGCGATCACCCATCCCTTATATAATAAACAAGCAGCAAATTAAGATTCCCCATTCCCCTCTCATATTCGTGTTCTAGGAGAAGAGTCAATGGGGAGCGTCGGCGCGGCGGAGCAGCCGCAGATGGAGGGGGCGGCGGGGATGGTGAGGAGGAGGAGGAGGAGGAGACTGGGGCGGCGGCGGGGGCGGCGGCCTCGGTTTCTGTGCCTGCACGGGTTCCGGACGAGCGGGGAGATCATGCGGACGCAGGTGATGGGGAAGTGGCCCGGCGAGGTCACCTCCCGCCTCGACCTCGTCTTCGCCGACGCCCCCTTCCCCGCCCTCGGCAAGTCCGACGTCGACGGCATCTTCCCCCCTCCCTACTACGAGTGGTTCCAATTCGACAAGGACTTCATGGAGTACAAGAACTTCGATGCCTGCCTCGCCTACATCGAGGACCTGATGATCCAGCACGGACCCATCGACGGCCTCATCGGATTCTCCCAGGTATAAATAATTAAATAAATAATTCTATCTTTTTTTTTTTTTTTTTTTTTTTTTTGTTTTGCAGTAATAATAATAAATAAAACAAGAGTGTGTGATTAATTTGGATATTGCGATGATTAATTAGGGGGCGATTCTCTCCGCCGCGTTGCCGGGTCTACAAGCCAGGGTAGGTGCCGCTTGGGCCGATCGTAATTCTCGCCAACTTCGATGACACTTTCGGTTTCTAATCGTTTTTCTTTTAAAATTTGCAAAAAAAAAAAAAAAAATAAAAAAAATTTAAATAGGGGGTGGCGTTAACGAGGGTTCCGAAGGTGAAGTCCCTGGTGATCATCGGAGGGGCGAAGTTCCAGTCACCGGCGGTGGCGGAGAAGGCCTACGCCACCAAGATCGATTGCCCCTCCCTCCACTTCATAGGTATATATTTTACCTAATTCCTCCCTCTAATTTGTTGGATATATTTCAATTTTTAGCAAATAATTAGTTTAGTGGCGGTGTTTGATGTTGTTTTCGGGAGGCAAATAATTGTGATCACTGATTGTTGTAACAATACGAGATATTGGTGGTGGTGGTGGCCGCAAAAATGCGGGTCCGGGTCGTGTTCTTGTTCGGTGATCGGGTTTGTTAGGCCAACATATTTGTGTCTTCGGAAGGAATATGATTTTTAACAAAATTATGATTAAGCTAGAGTTGAGCCGGAATGCTATCAATAGCAAACGGACTCCGTTGCCACCTATTTGTTTTCGATGATCGAATTTCCAAATCGACGATCGGCACCGTTGAACATGATCTATGCCAATGTAAGTATCTAGAAACCAAATTTCAAATCTTTTCGACATTATCGACCTAATGATCAAACAGTTGCAAAATTTATAATTTTAATAGTAGATATGAAGCGTTTGCTCGTTTAACGGTGTATGAAATTCTAAATAAGTTAAATTTTGGCTAGAAAATTATTTAAACTATTTAAAACAAAATCTATACTTTCGATCTTGATTATAAGACTCCTATCATCACTTTTTGAAGATATTCATTTTCAGTCATTTATTTTTGTGTCCACTAATGAACAAGAAAAAAATATCGAAAAAATATAAAATTTAATTTTCAGATAGTTTAAACGATTTAACGGTGCAGATTGTCGATTTGGAAGCTCTATCATCGAAAACAAATGGATGGCAAGTGGCAACAGTGCCCGTTTGCTACTCATAGCATTCCAGCTCAACTCGATTAAGCTAATACCAAAACAATCTTAAAAACTTACATTATTATAGATTTAGATTTCTTCGAAGGTTTAAAACTCTGACCTGACCCTCGCTCAATTCTATCTAATTGATTATGTCCCGACCCGATCCAGTTATTTTCTAGATCAAACTGAGTCAACCAATTGGTTGGTGTTGCATATCCTGAATTCTAATTACATTTCCCTAATTTCCGACTACGTGTGCGAACTAGGTAGCTCACTGATGATAGTCAGCAAGAGAAGAAAAGAATTTTTAAGCTTCGATCCCTTTTTGCACTTAACCTAGCTTGTTCAGAGGGGCATTTCCTGCTGGTGCGGGGATCGGCGAGAGTTAAGCTGCACCGCAATTTTATCCTCATTGTTAGACAGGTCATTTTTGTAGCTCAAATCTTTTGTCAGAGAGGTTTCGGTTATTTAACCTGTAATGCCAACGCATTGCAAAAGGTTATTCAGGTTTAATTGAATGAGACTTCTGATTAACTAGAGTTTGGGTTAAAATTGATTTGAGATATCGAAAAATCTTGATTATGCCTCGTAAGTACTTTTAGGTTCGAACACACCTAGAGCCTCCGCCGTGAATTGTTCATATTCATTCATACCATATGTTTAGTTATGCTTCCCAATAAGGGCGAGAGTCGCCCCGCTAAGACAAATAAGGGTTTGTTTCTATGACTACTATGAGTTTGTTCAGATTAAATCTCTTCCATAGAATAGATTCTACAATTTACCTGGGTATATAGATCTTATACAGCTAGGTTTTTACTTTTGAACTTACGAGGGCAGTGTTGAATAATGAAATCATCAAACAGAAAGAATAGAAGCATCTAAATTTGTGATAGTTATTAGTTTTTAATAGGTTCTTCAAATCTAAGAAAATTTCTTCAAGGCACGTCTTATGGACAATTGGTTATTCTGTTGAATTCATGACTTTAGCTTCGTTTATAGATACGGTTCCGGCCATGCAAGGGCACTTCGAGGGTATTGTTTGGAGACAGTACTTTATCATGATTTACTTGATGACTTGTATAGGCCTGACCATAATTTAAAATGCTTTTCTTGTGAGCGTGATCTGGCGCCAAAATAAAAAAAATGCTGTTCTTGTGACCATGGTGCTAAATCGATGATCGAACATCTAGAATCTATATTAATCATTAGGACAATATGAAATAATGGTCGTACATTGCTGCATAGGAACGAACAAGCACTTCAGATTCATCAAGAGCGATAGGATTGATATTTTTTTATTGAAGATGCCACCAAGATAAATTGCTAGTTCTAGAATAATTGTGCGATATTTTAGTAAATACAGGCCATCGATAAATGTACGAGTTTTATGCACTGGATGTTACTATGCTAGTTTTCTGAAATGGCAAAATTACTTGTCAGAAAGATAAAACAAAGAGATTAGCAAAAGCACTTTATCACGTGAAGGATTCATTATGCATTACAAATTGCCATGCCTTAATCAGTCATAAAATTGAGAAAACATTAATCATGTGAACCATTTAGAATCAGTAAGTTGCAGAGTTCATGTGTAATCATAACTGATTAGGATGGTCAAGGATGTTTTGCGTATTGGTCAGGTCGGAGTCTAACAAAGCTTAGGTTTACTAACTGTTTAACTTTTTTATGAGTTTGTTGCATCCGGACTTATCTCATCTAGTTATTTCATCTGACTGCTTATGGCTCAATTTCCACTTGTGCTCAGTAGCAGAATTTTTTGTTAAGATTATAACTTGTACTATCATTTTGATACCTGCTGTATTGTCTGAGTTCGTATTAATAGGCAAGAAAAGGAATCCTAATCATAAATTCATGGTTGAGTATGTACATTGCGAAAGATTACTCCTTCATTCACTTAAAGTACTAAAAATTCAAATGATTGAGAAACATGAAAGGATCTGCTATTTTGGTTTTGCAGGTGATGCGGACTTCTTAAAACTACACGGCGAAACGCTTCTCGAATCGTTCGTAGATCCTTACGTCATCCGCCATCCGAAAGGCCATACAGTCCCTAGAATTGGTGAGTTCATGTGATTTTTTTTTTTTTTTTTTTTTTTTTGAACTATCTAGTCTCCTTTTCTTCTAATTTTTTAACCTTTTTCTTTCTAAAATATATAAATATTTTTTTATGCAGATGATGCAAGTATGGAAACGATGCTCAATTTCCTAAACAAGATTGAAAATGATTTGGATGATTTTGTCGAAGATCCAACAACTTTTGAGGAGGAGGAGGAGGAGGAGGAGGAGGGTGCTTAGCTTATCAAAGTACCCTCTCTAATTTCTCCCTCTTTTTCTTTCGATTTGTGTAGAAAATCAATTAGTACTGCAGGAGTGGCTACAAAATGCATGTGATAGGACAAAAAAGAATTTTACAATGATTCCTTTATATTGGAAACTCTTCTTTTGAGCAATTACTAAATTATATGGCATGGCATGGTTGGGATTACATCTCTTGAGCATAATATTAGTTTTATATGATTCATGGAGATGTCTCAAATTACTTCACTAAGGAGCTGTTTAATTCTTAGAAAATGGAGTGGTCTCTATTGTTGTAGAACTTCATTTCATTACTTCCTACTTCGCAATTCATTCACAGCTCAAATCATACAAACAGTAGCACTTAAAAATCCAAACTATCACTCTCTTGCATGCATACATTTGCTGAATCTCTCTGCCAAACCTCAATTTGAAGCTAAGTGTTTGGTAGATTAAGAAAGGAACAACAAAAAATCTTAAATTGTTTGCTGTAGGAAAAATTAAAATGGATAGAGGGTTCCAAGAACTAAAATTCCAATTTGAATTTACCAACAGACTTATTAGGACTTCTCAATTTTTTCACCACAACACATGCGCCAAATTACCAACCCTAGCGCAAGCATGTTTCAAATTCTAGATGCTTCATATTTTCAGCTATGTTTATTTTTTAAAAAAATAATGAACGAAACGTGTAGCATACTCTCCAAAAAAGAAAAAAAAAGCAATACAGGGGCCAAATCGGTAATACTATTGACAGGGCTGATTTCAATATTAACAGATTGATTCATTCACTAATCAAATTTGATTCAATTTAATAAAAGTATTTCCTGACTAAATTAGAGTGAATTTGATATACTTTAATCAAAACTGTACATACAAATAATATAACTCTGGGCCAATGTAGGGCTTAAAATGAGCTCCAATAAGAAGTAGAAAGATGAGCCTAATGTTAGAGACTTAAAAAATTTTAGTCTAAGTTTCTAGTCCAAACCGAAGTGGGCTTGTCAAGGAGGCCCAACTTCAACATCATTTATAGGAGGTGAAAAGACTTGCAACCTCCTTCATCAATGCCACCACTACCATTAATGTCAAGGGATGCCAAGAGTCATGCAAATCCAGAAAGTTGTAAATGTAGGCTTAGTGGGTATTTAATGTAGATTTAGTGGGTGAGTTTGTACATAAGCCTATAAATAGGGGAGTTGGCTAAGGCCAAAATAACAAGAGAGAGTTGTATCTTGTAGTGTTATTTTCTAAGTAAAGAGAGTACTTAGTTTTTTCTGCGCAACCACTACTCCTTTCTTTTTTCTCTAAACTTTTGCATTTAGTCGTATGACGCGAAGGTTCGGGCTAGCAAACGGAGAGCAAGGCTTGCCCTCTTCGAGCAGGAAGGCGGGCGCCGCACGAACTTTTGCTTGGCGAAAAACTTAAGTCCGTGACAGTTGGTATCAGAGCCGGTTCGAGCTAGGAACCATGTCTGACGTCACCAATGTTCCGGTTGAACCTCCAAAGCATCCTAGGCGAGGCAAGAGCAAAGAGCCACGGTCCACGGGCCATCACAAGGGAGGACACTCCTTTGGAGGACCGTCTCGCGCTATTGGAGGATGCCGTGGCAAAAATAGGTGAACGATATTCTGAGTTAGCCGAAACTTTTAGAATGTTTCTTGATGACTTTCGCAGCATGGAGGAAAGTGTTACTACTGCAATGACAACCTTTCGCTCCGAACTTCAAAAGCTTCAGGAGACTATTACTCGGCGAGATGAGGAGCGAAGTACCTTGATCGAGGATCTTGTTGCTCAGGTTGATGAGGTCGAGGACCTTAAGTCACGGGTGACAATCCTCGAGAAAGCGGTGGGTAGTGATCCTGAACCTCACAGGGTCTATGCTTCAAAGGTACGTGTTCCCGAGCCTCAATCTTTTAGGGGAACGCGCGACGAAAAAGAAATCGACAACTTCCTATGGCACATGGAGCGCTACATCAAGGCGTTGCGGCTAGACGAAGAGGAGGAAAAAGTCCAGGCCGCATCCATGTACCTCGCTGACGATGCGATGCTGTGGTGGCGTCGGCGATCTGCAGAGGCCGAGAAGGGCCAATGCGAATTGAAGACTTGGGAGGACTTTGTGCGCGAGCTTAAGGCGCAGTTCTATCCCGAGCACGTCGAATATCTTGCGAGGAGGCAACTTCGACGACTCAAATATACCGGGACTCTCAAGGAGTATGTCAAGGAGTACTCCAAGTTGATGCTGTCCATCACCAACATGGCGGAAGAAGATCGTCTATTCTTCTTTCTTGACGGACTCCAACCATGGGCGAACAAAGAACTTGTGGGGCGCAACGTGCAAGACGTGGCCTCCGCAATTGCCTTAGCGGAGAAGCTGCCTGAGTATGAGAAGGCGGATCCGTCTCGCGGCAGAACACCCAAAGTGAGCAAGGCTAAGGGTGGGGGAGAACGCCGCGACCCAAAGGAGCGCAGGGATCGCGACGAAGGACCTGCGGCGCCATCCAAAAAGCTGATGTGCTACGTTTGTGGCGAGAACCATTGGGCGAGAGATTGTCCAAAGAAAAAACAGGTAAATATTGTCCAAACTGAGCAGAGTGAGGGCAGCAGCGAACCAACGAAGATGGGCGCTCTTAGGCTCGTCAATGCGGTTCAGGGGTTGGCAAGCAACGCCAAATCCCTCAACAAAGGACTCTTGTACATTGATGTGGTCCTCAACGGCAAGGCCACACGAGCGCTGGTCGACACAAGAGCCACTCATAACTTTGTCGCGGAGGCGGAGGCCAAGCGATTAGGCCTTTCCCTCGAGAAGGACACAAGTAAGATCAAGGCCGTCAACTCGCAAGCACAACCCATGTTAGGGGTGGCCAAAGGCGCGGCAATTACAGTGGGACCTTGGAAGGGCACTGCAAACTTCACCGCCGCACCTATCGACGACTTCCAAGTCATACTAGGTATGGACTTTTTGGCTTCGTCAAAGGCGGTTCCGATGGCACACTTTGGAGCATTAAGCATCATGGATGAGACAACCCCGTGCATGGTCCTAGCGAGCCAGGAGAAAACGGTAAACACCCAGACTCTGCTTTACAGTTGCGAAGGGGTGTGAACCGTGGTGAGATGACTTACCTTGCGGCAATCTGCGAGGTGAGCGACGAGGGCCTCGAGGAGGAGGGCCTTTCGACGGAGATTGCTGCAGTTTTGGCAGAATTCCAGGACGTCATGCCCAAGGAATTGCCAAAGCAACTTCCACCTAGGCGGGAGGTGGATCATGCTATCGAGCTCGAGCCAGGCGCCAAACCGCAAGCAAAAGCGCCATACCGAATGGCCCCGCCAGAGCTCGAGGAGTTGCAAAAGCAATTGAAGGAACTCCTCGATGCAGGCTTTGTTCGACCGTCAAAAGCACCGTATGGAGCACCAGTTTTGTTCCAGCGGAAGAGCGATGGAAGCCTGCGGCTTTGTATAGACTACAGGGTGCTCAACAAGGTAACTATAAAAAACAAGTACCCTATCCCTTTGGTTGCAGATCTCTTTGATCAATTGGGCGGAGCAAAATTCTTCACCAAACTTGATCTTCGCTCCGGGTACTACCAAGTGCGGATTGCGGAAGGAGATGAGGAAAAGACCACGTGCGTGACAAGGTACGGGTCCTATGAGTTCCTTGTCATGCCGTTCGGCTTGACGAATGCGCCAGCGACCTTCTGCACCCTCATGAACAAGCTGTTCCATCCCTATCTCGTTCGCTTTGTGGTCGTGTACATCGACGACATCGTGGTATACAGCAACACCTTGGAGGAGCACATCGAACACTTACGAACCATCTTCCAAGTGTTGCGGGAGAACCAGTTGTTCGTCAAGAAGGAGAAATGTAGCTTCGCGAAGGAAGAGGTACACTTCCTTGGCCACTGGATAGGCCAGGGACAACTCCGCATGGATCAACAGAAAATGCTAGCCATTTGCGAATGGGAGACCCCAACAACCATACCTGAGTTGCGGTCATTCCTTGGGCTCGTCAACTACTATCGGCGTTTTATTGCAGGCTACTCTGCGAGAGCAGCCCCCCTAACGGATCTCTTGAAGAAGAACCACTCGTGGAATTGGACCCCCCCAATGCGTGGAGGCATTCGAGGACCTAAAGCGGGCGGTGACGGAGGATCCGGTGCTGTGACTACCTAACTGCAGTCGCACCTTTGAGGTACACACCGATGCCTCAGATTTTGCCATTGGCGGTGTTCTCGTGCAGGATGGACACCCCATTGCCTATGAGAGTCGCAAACTCAACGACACGGAGCGGCGGTACACTGTCCAAGAGAAGGAGATGACCGCCGTCGTGCATTATTTGCGGACCTGGCGACATTATTTGCTCGGGAGCAAGTTTGTGGTGCGCACCGACAACGTCGCCACAAGCTACTTCCAATTGCAGAATAAGCTGTCGCCTAAATAGGCAAGGTGGCAGGATTTCTTGGCGGAGTTCGACATGGTGATGCAGTACAAGCCCTGGAAGGAGAATCACGTGGCCGATACACTCAGCCACAAGGCTGAACTAGCGGTTGTGTGGCAACTTCGCGGGACACTCCGCGATCGACTTCGCACAGGAACCAACGAGGATGCTATCGCTCAGAACCTTGTGCAACTTGTCAAGGAGGACAAAACACGAAGGTTTTGGCTCAGCGACGGGTTACTCCTCACAAAAGGGCGGCGGGTGTTTGTGCCCAAGTGAGGCAACCTTCGTCGCGAGCTCATAAAGGAGTGTCATGACTCAAAGTGGGCAGGTCATCCAGGTCAGAAGCGGACTTTGGCATTGCTCGAGGCCGCTTACTACTGGCCACGAATGCAAGAAGACGTCAAGGCCTACATGCGAACTTGCTTGGTGTGTCAACAGGACAAGGTTGAACACCAGCGACCTGGCGGTCTCCTCGAGCCATTGCCTATTCCAAGCCGTCCGTGGGAGAGCATCTCCATGGACTTCATCTCCGCCTTGCCAAAGGTGGGGGAGCGTGGGTCCATACTGGTGGTGGTGGATCGTTTTTCTAAGTACGGGACCTTCATCGCAGCACCAACCGATTGCACGGCTGAAAAAGTAGCACGACTCTTCTTCAGCCATGTCGTCAAACTTTGGGGGATCTCCGAAAGTATTGTGAGCGACCGCGACCCCAGATTCACCGGCAAGTTTTGGACCGAGGTGTTCAAAATCTTGGGCTCTGAGTTGCTCTTTTCCACCAGTTTTCATCCACAGACGGACGGACAAACGGAGCGGGTGAATGCTCTGTTGGAGGAGTACTTGCGGCACTTTGTGAGTGCCAGTCAGAAGGATTGGGTACATCACCTTGATGTTGCCTAGTTTTCCTACAACTTGCGGCGCAGCGACTCTACGAGCTGTAGTCCCTTCGAGCTGGCGATTGGGCGACAACCGCTCGCCCCACACACAGCCACTGCGGAAGAGCAGTTCCGCAGCCCTGTTGCTCTCCAATTTACCTCTAACTTATAGGAAAGGGGTGAAATTGCGAGGGCGAGCTTGGAGAAAGCAGCTCGGCGAATGAAGAAGTGGGCGGACGAGAAGCGACAACCTTGGGAGTTTGTCGTGGGTGATCAAGTGATGGTCAAATTACTACCGCAGCAGTTCAAGGTCTTGCGCAAGGTGCACAAGGGGCTGCTGCGCAAGTATGAAGGCCCATACCTCATCCTAAAACGTGTGGGTAAGTCTGCCTACAAACTGCAGCTGCCCGCGAACCTCAAGATCCATCCTGTCTTCCATGGCATGTCGCAGCGCGCCCCGGTGACCATGACTACATCCTTTGACAAAGAAGCGGAATCCATCCTGGACACTCGGCTGATTCGGCGACGCGGAGTGCCGCCAAGCCCAGAGTACTTAGTGAAGTGAAAAAATCTCCCTTACGGCGAGCCTACTTGGGAGAAGGGTGACACACTTTGACAATACCAAGCACTTATCGACGAGTTCCAGAAGCAGCGCGCGACGATGACGCCTGCGCATTAGGTGGGGGAGAGTGTTAGGGACTTAGAAAATTTTAGTCTAAGTTCCTAGCCCAAACCGAAGTGAGCTTGTCGAGGAGGCCCAACTTCAACATCATTTGTGGGAGGTGAAGAGACTTGCAACCTCCTTCATCAATACCACCACTATATACTATTAATGTCAAGGGATGCCAAGAGTCATGACAACCCACAAAGTTGTAAATGTAGGCTTAGTGGATATTTAATGTAGGCTTAGTGGGTGAGTTTGTACATAAGTCTATAAATAGAGGAGTTGGCTAAGGCCAAAACAACAAGAGAGAGTTGTATCTTGTAATGTTATTTTCTAAGTAAAGAGAGTGCTTAGTTTTTTCTGCGGAACCACTACTCATTTCTCTTTTCTCTACTTTTGCATTTAGTCGTAGGGCGTGAAGGTCCGGGCTAGCAAACAGAGAGCAAGGCTTGCCCTCTTCGAGCAGGAAGGCGGGCGCCGCACGAACTTTTGCTAGGCGAAAAGCTTAAGTCCGTGACACTAAGCATTGTAGGCCCCTAAGGAATCGTTTTCGCTCGTTTTCGTAGGTGATTGAGGGCCCTTTTTTGATTCGAGGAAGAGCACCTTCCGGTTCCTACATATGCATAGGTAATGAAGACACATTTTAAGTAGGAATGCAAACGAGCCGAACATGAGCGAGCTGGATCTTACTCAAATTCAGCTAAAATTAAATTTGAGCCAAATTAGAGCCGGGTCGAATTAATTTCGAGCCATATGTTCTGCTCGAAATATAATTTGAGTCGAATTTCTGTGGCTCGAAACAGATTGTTTTTTTATTTTCTATTTTTCGAGCTAATTTCAAATCGGAATTGTTTAATTCCAAGCTGGCTCGCTTATCGCTCAAAATTATTTTCTTTCTTCCTTATATATATATATTTTTTTTTTAATTTTAAAATATCTATAAATATTTGTTCATATAGAAAATACATAAGCATACGGTGTATTTGAATTAATATTTAATAAAAATATTTATAATTATATAATATTTTATATTTTAATTATATATATATATATATATATATATATATATATATATATATATATATATATATATATATATATATATATATATATATATATATAGAGAGAGAGAGAGAGAGAGAGAGAGAGCTTATATACTTTTAAAAGCACAAGCCCAACCATATTTATAAATTTTTTATCATTAAATTTGCATTGAGATTCATGCAATTATACTTTTTTTTTTTTCTCTCTTTAGTTCACTTTATAATTGCACAAATCTCAATGTAAATTCAATGATAAAAAATTCAGAAGCATAGTTTGGCTTGTGCATTTAAAAATATACAAGTTCTACTCATATATATATATATATATATATATATATATATATATATATATATATATATATATATATATATATATATATATATATATGAGTAGAACTTCTATATTTTTAAAAGTACAAACTTATTCATGCTTGTGAATTTTTCACCATTGAACTTGTATTGGGATTTGTGCAATTGTACTTTCTTTCTCTCTTTTCTTAAATATTTTTACAATAACACGGATCCTAATACAAATCCAATGGTGAAAAATTCACAAGCATGCATGAGTTTATACTTTTGAAAGTATATAAGCTCTACTATATATATATATATATATATAGTAGAGCTTATATACTTTCAAAAGTACAAGCTCCATTCATACTTGTGAATTTTGTACTATTGGATTTGTATTGAAATTTGTGTTTTTGTAAAGTCAACTAAAGAGAGAGAAAGATAAAGTAAAAAACACAAATCCCAATACAAATCTAATGGTAAAAAATTCACATGCATGGTTGGGCTTATACTTTTAAAAGTATATAAGCTCTACTATCTCTTTCTATATATATATATGCTTGCAAATTTTTTACCATTGGATTTGCATTGAGATTTGTGCAATTGTACTTTCTCTTTCTCTTTTTTTAGTTGACTTTACAATTGCACAAATCTCAATGCAAATCTAATGGTAAAAAATTTACAAGCATAATTTGGCTTGTGCAATTGTAAAGTCAACTAAAGAGAGAAAAAAAAGTACAATTGCACAAATCTCAATACAAATCCAGAATAGGGCGGCTTATATATTTTGAAAAGCACAAGGCCAACTATGCTTGTGAATTTTTTACCATTGGATTTGTATTGAGATTTGTGCTATTGTAAAGTCAACTAAAGAGAGAGAAAGAAAAAGTAAATAGCATAAATCTCAATGCAAATCTAATGATAAAAAATTCATAAATATAGTTGGGCTTGTGCTTTTGAAAGTATATAAGCCCTACTCTAAGCATAATTGGGTTTGTGTTTTTGAAAGTATATAAGCCCTAATCTAAACATAGAGTAAGGCTTATATACTTTCAAAAGTACAAGCCCAACTATACTTGTGAATTTTTTATCATTGAATTTGCATTGAGATTTGTGCTATTATAAAGTCAACTTAAAAAGAGAAAGAAAAAGTAAATATCACAAATCTCAATATATAGAGTAGGGCTTATATACTTTCAAAAACACAAGCCCAACTATACTTGTGAATTTTTTGCCATTAGATTTGCATTAAGATTTGTGCTATTGTAAAGTCAACTAAAAAGAGAGAAAACAAAAGTAAATAGCATAAATCTCAATACAAATTCAATGGTAAAAAATTCACAAGCATATTTGGGCTTGTGCTTTTGAAAGTATATAAGTCCTACTCTATATAGGCTCCTATGCTTTTGAAAGTATGGAGCCCTTCATACTTGTAAATTATTTTCAATGATGGAACATCTGATTCGACAATCGGATTCATTAGACATGATCTACAATATTGGAACTATTTAGAAATCAAATTTTATAATTTTTTGACTTTATTTGTCTAGTGAACGAGCAGCCTCAAAATGAAGGACCGAAAATAAAAATCTCATAAAAAATAGTGGTAAAAGAATCAAATTTCTAATTATAAGTATTGATCTTACTCTTAATATTAAGTAGAATTTTCTATTAAAGTTTCATCTAATTTAGATTATTTTACACCGTTGAACATACAAACTTGTGACATCGGTCGATAAAATATTCAATTTTGAAATTCCTTGACCGTTTGGTAAATAATGTCAAAAAATTATAAAATTTAGTTTCTAAATAGTTCTAATAGCTTAGATCAGGTCTAATAAAGCGATCGTCGAATTGAATATCCTATTATCAAAAATAATTTATAAATATCAAAATTTCCGTACTTTCAAAAACACAGAAGACGTACTATATATATATATATATATATAAAGAGAGAGAGAGAGAGAGAGAGTTTGGCTATTATACTTGTACAAGTACTTAGTACTTAGTGCTTGTAAGTTTTCTACCGTTAGATTTATTTATTTGACTAATTTTATCCTTTAGATTATTCTATTCCATCAACCACTCACTTAACCCAAGTGAAGTATCAATAATTATATTTTTAAAAGCATAGAAGCTTAATATTATATATATATATATATATATATATATATATATATATATATATATATAGAGAGAGAGAGAGAGAGAGAGAGAGAGAGAGAGAGAGAGAGAGAGAGAGAGAATTAAGCTAGAATACTATCGATAGCACTAAGCCATTGGTGCTATCAAGTTTTTAGCCGTTGGATGAAAAAATATACGGTTGGGATTATAGTGGGCCCCTAGGGTTTACTAGGTGGTTGGTTGAATAGTAAAAATTTTAGGGGACTACTATAATCCCAACCGCATATTTTTTCATCCAACGGCTGAAAACTTGATAGCACCAATTATTTGGTGCTATCGATAGTATTCTAGCCGGACTATATATATATATATATATATAGAGTTGGGCTGGAATGCTATTGATAGCACCAGCCCAACTTTGCCACCCATTTTATACCCTTTGGATTGCGTTGAGATTTGTGAAAGCTATTTAATTTTTACTTTTTCTTTTTACTTTTTCTTTTTTCTTTTTTTCATTAAATAGCTTTCACAAATCTCAACGCAATCCAAAGGGTATAAAATGGGTGGCAAAGTTGGGCTGGTGCTATCAATAGCATTCCAGCCCAACTCTATATATATATATATATATATTTGAACTATTTCGAACACCAATAAGTATAGACCTGCTCATGATCGATTTAAAATTAATTTTAAATAAAAAATTTTAATTTATTTTATATTTAAAATTAATTTTGAATGAGTCATTTACAAATTTATTTTGAATCAAGCACGAGCCAGCCTGCGAGTGGGAGTTAGACTTCCTTTGACGGGGCCCTCTCTAGTTTGGAAATCCACCTGACCTGGACCATCTTTTTTAGATGCCCTCTTTTTCTTTTTCCTTTCCTTTTCTTTTTTTTTTTTAAATTTTGGGTTGACATGTACTTTCATTTGTGACCGGTGCTTTTAATATAAAATAAAATCTGCCCACCAGCTTCCACTTAAACACTAAGAGAAAAAATAAACAAAAAAGTAGTTGGTACACTTTGTCGATTTGTATAGGCCATTGATCAATAGTTTTTTAGTGCAATTGGTTGTTACAGTGGTGGTTGATTTCCAAGTTCGTATTCCAAGTTCGTAACGGAATAAGACAGAATTAGATATTTTAGGAATAAATATAAAATATGAAATTAGTGTAAAAAAATATTTGAAAAGATTTCAGAAATAAGAAATTTTGTGTTTGATATGATAATGAGTAATAAGAAGAATAAAAAGTATTAGTTGTTTTAAATAACATTTTTGCCCTCAAATTTTATTATGTAATAATAAGATGATAGATGGTGTCTCGGTAGACGTGGAAGGATATTTAAGAAAAAAATAAGAGGGTGGTTGGGAAGAGTGAGAACAGTAATTTTCACAGTAATTTTCACTTATTCTAGTTGTACCGAAACAAATTATACCGATTGATTCCTGATGTGTTTGGAAGGATAAAAGAGATATTCCTCTTATTCCCATTTCAATTCCAATTCCAAACAACCCCCAAGAGATGGGAGGATTTGAGGTCCGGCTTGTGCTTGCCCAGCGCAGAGATTCGCATTTCTGACTTTTTAATTTTAATATAAAATATTTTTAAGTCTTAGAGGGAAGCCTTCGCGGGCAGCAACAAAAACAAACGGTTTATTAAATTAGATGTTTTGCTGTTGATTTTTAAAAGCTCATTTTAATTTTTTTACTGAACACAAACTTTGGACATTTAATTTAATTTAATTTAAATTTTTACAGATGCTGCTCGGAATAGAGAAACTATATAAAGATCAGGCCAAACAAGGGCTAAATTATCCTGAATAAATTCCATTCTTAACATGTGGGTCAGATACTTTCAACCCCTAGCATCATTAAACAAGAGAACATTTTCTAGCTTTGCTCATAGACAAGGTCCAACTCTATATCCAAACAATTTTTGTAAGAACCAATCAAAGTTAAATGTCTAAGCTTTTTGTCTCTGAAGTGGTAGACAAGTATACAAGATTAAATTTTACTCTGGTTCATGACCCTACCTCTATTCTCTGCCAAAACTCACTGAAAAAAGGGGAAAATAATATCAAGGATGATGATTTATTTTCAAGAAGTCAAATAACTGTGCATTCAGAAGAGCACAGGAGGAATGATCACCTTTTTCTCAAGTGCACTTTGGGCAATGCAATTGTTTTCTTCCAAACCATGTGTCCTTGTGATGAGGCCTTTTCTCACAGAAATATGCAGTAGGTTTACATATAACCTTATCCACCTTAACATCCTTATAAATGTTCCAATGAATTAATGATTAGGGAACTATTCTGTCATTTAGTGCATCAAATGTTAGTATACATCTATCTCTATGTTAGATCTCTAGAAATGGTTGCAACGAATCAGTGATAAGAAATTATTCTATCCTACCAAGTTACTGCATGATAAATCAACTCGTAGATGAAATATGCTATTCCAGCAAATTGTAGTCATCCAGATCTTCCAAAAAGTTAAAATCATAGTTTTGGCTTACAGCACATAAAAAACTCCTTATAGGGTTCAAGCTATCAAAAAATAACTTGTTCCGACGTCCAAATGTTACTGTGCATGTTTATGCTGCACACTGCTTTTCTTTTTTTTTTTTCCTTTTTTTGTCCTTTTTCTGATGTATTGTTGCACACTGCATTGATATCAATGAATACATTGTTCATCAATATCAAGTAATCAAAGTTCAGTGAGTTAATGTTAAAAAGAAGAGAAAACTGACCATGAGAAATTCAAACAACCCTGCATTTGATATCACTATTCCAGCAACTCCATAGTTATAATTTAATTTGTTGCTGATACACATGGCTCAGCATTGTGTGTGCATCACTAATTATTGACATGAAATTTATCTTGTCAGCAAGAAACTCAACTAGTAATCCACCCTTTGTAGAATTTAGTTTCAGACACAATGATTGCACTTTTGCTGCTATCTTTTTGACCATGGGTTGATCAACATGATTTTGGGAAGTATCTGGAAGAGAATGGATGAGTGAGTCACCTGGATAAGAGCAGATATACATCTTCCCCATCTCATCACACTAACAATCATAGAAAGTTTGAAGAGATAGTTCGGCATAAGGTGGCAGGAAAAAGAAAGAATCTTGTGCTAGGGCGAAATTTCAAGATCAATCCATTTCTGATGAAGAGAAGAGAAAGCAGGAAGAAGATGAGAAGAAGAAGAAGACCTTTACATTTGACACTGCAAACTAGAAAGGACCAATGTGACACCCACATTAGATGGGAATGAAGTGCTGGTTGGATTTATAAGAGATATAGTAATAGTAATAGTAATAATAATCGAACTTAACTATGATTATATGTTTAGTTGGTTATTGTTTAGCTTCTCATTGTGTTTATTGTACTTGTCTAGCCGTGCATATATAAAAAAAATTAGGGTTCATGTGTGGAGGACCAAACACATTATTCAATGTCAGCAATCATGAAAAATAAATTTGGTAATTAAAATTAATTGGTTAGAATTGTTCTTCTTTTCAAGCAAATTATAAATTTCTTCTTATTGAAGTTCGGAGAATTTCCGCATCTTACTTTTGTAAATTTTTCATAAAAAGCAGCCTAATCTGATTTAACTAAAAGAAGAGGCAATATAAAAAGCTCATTATTAGCATAATTTATATTAGAAAGAAATATTTAGTAGTTTATGACCCTTGATGAGGCATCTACTTCTATGTTGTTCTATATATATATATATATATATATATATATATATGATGATTCCCTCGAGATAAGTTGATCCCAATTTCTATTTTGCAGGGGAAAAGCCTTTAAATTACCCTTTAGTACAACCATGTTAAATATCATTATCGTTTTCGGGTTTGTCGATACCTTAATAGGATCAAAAGAAAACAAGATTCTCATGGATTTAGGAAGCTAATAAGGCCACTAATTGACTTGCTAATTTTCTCGGTCTTCGCTTATTGCCTTCTCAAAGACACTCAGTACATATTCTCGGAAACCTTGCTGTTTTCTATCTGGTTTTGGCACCCATAGATCCCCCCAAAAGAGTTCAGTACTTACACAGAGGTAAGGTGCTCCCACTGCAACATATACCAAATTGGAGCACTAAGTAATGTGGAACTACTTTAAGGGAGATTTGGTTATGTATGACATGAAATCTCATGGAGATTTTCCTTGACACACTGCAACAGACAAGTCATTTTCATCACTATTTGAAAAAAAGAAAAGAGACCAGAGAATGGCCATCAAAGGCACAAAAGGGAGAACCAAATGAAGTGTTGAGCACATGAACAATATGATGTAAATGAGTACCTGTAGCTCAGCCTGTGTAAATTGGCATCTCATCCAAGATAGTCGCAGCAAAAGTCAAATAATGTGATGCCTAGATTGTCCATTAGTTCTTTTTTTTAGAGGAAGATAGCATGCTACCGCTTCATTCAATAAAAAATTAAACTGGACTACAAGATGAAGCAACTGGGCTTCAGAGGGAAAAAAAATAAAAAAACCTCACTAGCAAAACGAGCTCCAAAGAGAAATACACGACCGTCTCTCCGACAGAAGTTGCAAAGAGAGTCTTATGATGCTCAAAAGTTGCAAAGAGAGTCTTGTGATGCTCAAAAATTCTTTGGTTACGCTCCTGCGAAATCGGCCACCACACCGCGGCAATCGTTTCAAGTTCTCTCCGCCCTGCCGCACCGCCCTTTTGATAACTCTCTTCCCATAACCTTGCCGCACCGGTACAGTTGCTCAGCAATCGTTTATTGGGGAGTAGTCGTAACAACAAGGAACGAGTCACCCTACAACCCATAAACAGGTGATCGAGCAACTCAGTCGTATCCTCACAGAGTGCACATCCAGTCTCCCCAGACCAACCACGTTTAACCAGATTATCCACCGTAAGCACCCTACGTCGCAATACGAGCCAAACGAAAATTTTGACTTTTAGTGGGCACTTAATCTTCCAGATCCGGGTGAGATTCGGGCGAGTTTAGAATCATTAACCCCGCTATCTTTAAGGAAGGTGTAACACGATTTGACGAAAAAAGTATCCGACCGACTCTATCTCCAAATAATTGTGTTCTTGCTATTAAGGGGCGAGATGATGGGCACAAACTCCTTTAATTCCAAGATCTTATCTCTAACCTGCTGTGACCTTGAATCGACCCCCCACAGTATCTTATCCCACTTCCATCCATGTCGTCCAAGGCAATCTTTCACCCTAATGTTCTTATTTAAAACCGAATCGAATATGCTAGGGTAAAGAGTCGTCAGCGGGCAAGTGTCGATCCAAATATCCAACCAGAAATTAACCAGACCCCCGTCTCCGATCGAATACTGGACCCCACACTTGAATAATTCTTTGGTCGCAACCACACTCTGCTACCAATAGGAATGAGGTCTGAAGGACATCCCTTCACGCAGTGGCCTCCTTCTCGCGTAGTACAGACACTCCACCAGGCGACACCACTGTAAGGAATTAGCCGAGAGAAACCTCCACCACCATTTCGCCAGCAATGCTAAGTTCATAGCCTCTAAGTCAAGAATCCCTAAGCCTCCCTCTCCCCTGCTCCTACATACCGTTTTCCAGCTGGCCGGACAATGCCCTCCTGCAATTCTACTCCCCCCCTACCAAAAGAATGCCCTACGTAAAGCTTCGATACGTCTTAGGACCCACTTGGGCGCTTTGAACACCGAGAAGAAATAGAGAGGTAGATTCGAGAGCACAGAGTTAACAAGTACCAATCTACCCCCTTGGGAGAGGAGTTTGGCTTGCCACCCTTCAATCCTTCTCTCCACTTTACTGATAATGGGCCACCAATCCTCTTTCCGTAAGCGTCTAGTCGAAAGTGGAAGTCCTAGGTATCGAAGCGGGAACGATCCGACTTTACAATCCAGGATCCCAGCCAACCGCTCCCCTCTTGAGACGTCGGGACCTAGGTAAAAAATCTCCAATTTCGACCTGTTGATCTTTAACCTCGAGGCCCACTCGAAGAGTTGCCACACAAAGAGGAGATTGCGCACCTGACTACGTTTCGCGTCACAGAAGAAGATAGTGTCATCCGCAAATTGGATATAGGAGACCATGCACTCCTCGGTGGGTCCAACCCCCTTATGAGGCCATTCTTGACCGCGTTAGCCATAACTCTCGCTAAGGCCTCCACAACAAGGAGGAACAAATACGGCGAAAGGAGGTCTCCCTGACGGAGTCCTCTAGTGGTCTTAATCCACTTTGTTAGTTCTGTTCAGTGCAAACTCAGCTTTTCAATTATTCCAACTCCAGTAGTTTCTTTGCAAATGAAGTTATCAAAACTCAAGAAATTGAAGCAACAAATTTCTCTAAAAGCTTAAGTTGTTGCCAAAAAACAAATAAGCAGATGTCTCTTCCTCGACAAATAAACGGTCATGGCTAGTGAGATTTAACACAGGAACTTCGGTTTGATATATGTGACCTAATCAATTTCTCTAAAATCTTCTACAGTAGAATAATGTTTCAATAAAACTATTTTCTAGTTCAAAGCGAAGGAAATATACCAGACAGGAGGAGAAAGAAATTACATATTAGGAGATTACACAAGCATAAAATTAAATAATAAAGGCGCTGATAAATGGGGCATTAAGTGAGAGTCAGGTTAAACTCCCAAGGGCCTACACATGATGGATGCAGCTCACCAGCCCACCATGTCTCTAAAGAAGAACCAATGGTGACTCAGGTCCAAAGGTGCACTAATCTGATTGATAGAGACCCTCCAATCAATGAACTGTTTCTTTCTTTTGTGGACCAGAACCTAACAATTCTTGACCATCTACGAAAGAACGGGTTTATATATTTCAGGCTGTAGCATGTCCAGGACTTGGTAATCAAATCATTAGTAGGGCCTAAAATCAAACTAAATGGAACAGTAGCATCTAATTAAGAAAATAGAGAAAATGATGAGCTTCAAATTCCTACAGCAATTCATTGTTGATCAAGAACAGCATAGACGAAATGAAGACGAAAAAATAGAAGGCAACTTGTAAGATGACCTTTGGAAGTCCTACATAACAAGGATAAATGTTCATAGTTGCAAGTTTCACCTCATTCGATTCAGATACAAATACTGGAACAATAAAGCACCCGAACTAAGCTGCCGACATTTGCTTTGTGGAGAGCTTGATAGAACGATGACCACAATAAACTTATGGTAACCATCTTAAAGCCCACTCAGCGTCGGCCATACAGTGATCCTTCAACCCTGCTTTTAATGTAAAACTAAGCAGTACTATCTGCCAAGGTAATGCATCCAACATTTCCCCCTTCATTAAAATTTATACTCGAGCAACCAGAAGAAAGATGAGAATAAATAATATCTAGATCCGATTGAACTTCTGCTGCAAATGAAATGTCGTTACAACCACCGAACCACAAGAGAATGTAACAATCGAGCAAAAAGAATAGTTGAAGTTCTTTCGTCGACTCGGTGTGAAGCGTGAGAACTCCATGTAGGGTCATGAAAAGCTACTACCAGATTTTTACCTCCCCACAAGAACCAGTCTCCCTCCAATTCAAACTATCACCACGTTGGCTTCTGCCTTAAGCAAATTAATGAAAAGCAACTACAAGATTTTCACAAATGATGGTACATCATTCCTTGGACCCGCTAGAGACCGATACATATACAGCCTGTCAACTTCCTCAGCATCATTGGTAGTTCCATCGGTAATCACTTCAACCACCAATTTAGGCAACTTCTCAGCCACATACTTGCAGCCCCTCATGGACAGCTTGCATGAATTCATCCACAAGAACCGCATGTTGTAATAGTGGTGAACCCCAAAGAGCAACGCTGAATCGCTGAAGGGACTATCCCTGATCTCGAGCTTCTGCAAGCTAGAGCAACCTTCTAGCACATACCTTAGCCCCAAATCACTATTCCCAGCAAAAGCAACAGATAGAGTTCTCACCGACTTCCCGTACTTCCCGAAGTACGCAAACGCTTTATCTGTGAGCAAACCAGATACTGAGAGTCTAGTCAGCTTCTCGCAATTCATGACGATAGCGCCAAAACCCTCGTCCATGGGCTCCCCGGTGATCCAGTCAGGGCGGTGGCGGCCCATGATGCAGAGGCGGAAGACCACAAGATCAGGGCAGTTCTTGGACATGGCTATAACTGCTGCATTGGTCATTTGCTGGCAAAAGTACAAGATGGATTGGAGCTTCCTACAGCCTTCTGAGATGGCCTGAAGGCCAATATCCGACACGGAACCCTCAGAGTCCTCTGTGGCATTTAGAGGGAACACTCTGAGTTCCCGGAGGTCCCTGCACGCCTGCGATACGGCTAGGAGGCCTTCATCACCCACTGTATCAAGGACCTAAATCACAAACAACAGAGGCCCAGATTTCAAAAACGAAAGTTGTTAATTTTACACACTTACATTAAAAAACCATCATACTCTTAATTTTGAAAGCTTGCCCCCTAAACACATGCAGTCAAAACAATATTAATTTCTTAAAAGTTCCTCATCACATGCCTGTCGCATGTGCTAATGGCCAAGAATTGAACGTTATCTCAATCACGATCTGCTATCTTTGTGGGGAATGAAGGAGAAGGTCTAAGATTAGGAGAACAATATTGTGTCGAGTCCTAATAAATCCCTAATTTGCATTACTATGTGTTAAGAGTATAGACACAGGACAATAATATTGTTGTTCGGAGGGAATGATTGATTACAGAGTGCTGATGAGACGAAATAAGCGCTAGCAATACATTTTCAGAAGTTTCGACTTTTTATCCCAAAAGAAAATTAGCCATTTTACAAGAGGGGTGGGAAGTGAGCAGTACCCAGAAAGTGCGGAGATTGCGGCAGTGCTGGATGGCGGGCTTGAGATCCTCGGCGGTGAGGCTGGCGAAGCTGAAGTTGAGGGAGGCGAGGTTGGCGCAGACTGGGTAAATGGCGGGGAGGAAATCGGAGACGACATCCCTGAATCCCGACAAGCAAACGAGCGATTTGGACGCGGTGAAGGACGATGTGAGGTCTAACTCCGCCTCAGATCCAGCATTCCCAGATCGGAAGGCCCCGGTGCCGAGGTGCGTGAGCTGCGGCGCCCGCGCCATCAGGCGGCGGAGCTGCTCCAGCGTGACGTGGTGGTTCACCCGCAGACGCCGGAGCCCAGGGGAGCGCGCGACGAGCGCCTCTAGGGCTTCGAAATTGAAGGCGTACCCAACGCAGTCGAACACAAGCGATTCCAAACTAGTGGTGTTTTCCGGAAACCTGGAGATCCAATCAACGACCTCGTCGTTGCGCTCCTCGTCCTCCAAGTAGTCCTCTATCAGATCTAACACTCGGAGATGCCTAGAAACAGCCGCATTCGTCAATCACACAAATCTCGCACTCCACGCAGATTAGGGTTTACAACCCTAGGGTTAGGGGGGTGGGGGGGGGATTCAGATCTAACAGGTAGGGGTATGTAAGAAAATCGGATGGGGTTGAGGGAGCGGGGGGGAGAGGTGGTACTCGTACCTGCACTTGTCGGCGATGATGGCGAGGCCGACGGTGCTGAAGCCGTCGCAGCAGATCAAGGTGAGGTCTTTGAAAAAGGGGAAGGAGTGGGCGATTCGGGAGAGGTCGTTGTCGTCGATGGTCATCCGCTTGAGGCAGATCCTCTCGAGGCAGGAGTAGGCGGAGGCCATGGCGTAGAGCCAGGGGAAGAAGTGCGCGCCCCACCCGTAGGGCACCAAGTTGAAGTCCGCGAACCGGGGCTTGCCCTTGAGCACGATCGAGCGCACGTCGCGGAAGCGCTCCGTTGCGCGTCGCGGCTCCACGGCGTAGCAGTTCCCGATGAAGAGGTCGCGCCGCGTCTGCGCCTCGGCGCGGTACCAGGACCGGCACACCAGCGACGCCGCGTTGCGGTCGCGCCGCGACGTCAGGAACTGGAGCACGCTCTCCAGCACTATCTCCAGCACCCTGTCCGAGAACGGCGCCGCCGATCCCTCTCCCCCTCCCCCTCCCCCTCCCCCTCCCCCTCCGCCGCCGAGATCGGTCGTCCACCGCTCCTCCGCCCCTCTCGCTTCCTCGTCCTCCGACATCTCGGAGGCCTCCTCTCTCATAGAGGAGACAGATCTACAGCGCCACGACGACGACGACGACGAAGAGTAGCAAGATTCAAGATTTAGGGCAAGGGGATCAGATGGGGGAAGTGGTCATGTGGGCGCAAACTAAAAAAAATAGAAAGAAAACCAAAATAAATTAAAAAATAAGGATAAAATAATGATGAGATTTGGGGGACGAATTGGTGGGGAGAATGGAGAAAAAGGGTAGTGTTATGCTGCGATTTGTATATTTTTACTGACTCATCTACTCCTCTCTCTCTCTCACTCTCTCTGAGCGTTGGGATTCTCCACCACACCGGACGCTGTCCAAAGCGTACCCACAAATAACCCCCACACCACACCCTCCATCATTTGGCCTTTTCCTGCGTTCAAAAATCGCAATTAATAATTAATAATAATTATTAATATTAATTACTAAACTGTTTGAGTCTCTCCCTCCCTCCCCCCCTTATGTAGAGTCTCTGCTCCTGCCCGTTTGTTTTTCTTCTTGTCAAAATAATAAACACACTCTTTTACTTGCGCCCGGTGCATCACCCCCATTACCTTACCACCCGAATTTGACTTACTAAACATATATTTTATTACATTCAAATAATTTACATTTCTCAAACAATAAAGATTTTCAAAACTCAAGACGTTTTATGCATAATGAGTTATTATATTTATTAAATTAAATTTTATTATCTTAAATTATAAATTACTTTCTCCTACAGTAAATAATTAGGATTAGGATTTCATAAATGAAGAGGACAACAAACTAATCAAGATTCGGCTTGAGGACACGACTCGTTTAGTTTATAATACTTCCAAAGTGCAAACGCCCATTGTAAGAAAAAAAACCTCGCAGTGCTCATATGGCATGTGAAAAACAATTTAAAAAATGGTGTCTGAGTGTACTAGAACACCTGGCACAAGTAAAATGTAAGGATGGGAGAGGAGGAGGGAGGGATGGTGGAAAAGGGGAATGTGAATAGTTGGCGGATGGAGGAGTCGAAGGGCCATCAAGGGAGAGGGTGCTTTGTACTAACACTATATATTGTACCCTATCTACTCTACTAGCCCAATAATACTGTGCTCAGTCACTCACTCTCTCACTGTAGAGAGCTCTCTTTATTAAACATTATAAAAGTGAATGTTGGTGGCCTAAACTACTCTCTCCCTCTCTCTCTCTCTCTCTCTCTCTCCTTTTGGAGCTTATATACCATCTCTCATAGACAGTGAAAAGATAAGGGTGATGCTAGGTGTATACCCCCATAAGGGATGTACGTTTTACACTCCACCCATCCTGAGGGGGATATTCACTCCATCCGTCATATCGAGCGACGGATGGAATTCACCCCATTCTAGTATGGAGTGGGATGTATGATGTACACCTTTTATGGGGCCCGTCACATCGAGTGACGGATGGAATTCACTCCATCTCAAAATGGAGTGCGGTGTATGATGTACACCCCTTATGGAGTGTACACTTATATATACCCAAAAGATAATTATGTAGAAACTATATCATATCATTTATACTTATATAGTTATTTTTTTATAAAAAAGTATAATAAAAATATGTTTTTATAAAGTGAGGGAATAGATGAATCAGAAAAATAATTAAATTATTTGGAGACATCAAATCAGTAATAATATAATTATTACACCTTATTATTATTATTATTATTTTTAAATTGTTTAGCGCTAATTATTAATCCTAAAATCTAAAACGATTAAAAATACACAACTAATTTATTTAAAGCGTACAAATACAATACCCACATATCTCGATTATGATTCGATTCAATCAACTTCATGTTACTTCAAACATAACTCAATCTAATCCAGCTTTACTTCATTTCGAACGTAATTTAGTCCAATTCTAACCTCCTGCCACCACAAAATAAACTGCACTATATTAAAAGTATATATCGGTCGCCACCAATTTTTTTTTTTTGCATAAAATATCTATATATTAGTAAGTTTACATGATAATTTAAAAATAAAAATATACAAAATTTATCTGAATTATATATCAATTTGAATTTGTTATACAGAGTTTTAAAATTTTAATTTTATTATCCAATCTTTCTTAATTCTTTAGTTAGTTAACAATACTTTGACTTTAAAATTCAAGCTAATTATTTATTTTAATAAATTTATACCTAAAAGAATTATATGATATATACTGATTAAATCTACAAAAATAAACCACGCTTTGAAATTTTAAAATTAAAGTAATAAATTAAAAAAATATATAGTAAAATTAAAATAGTCCGTAATTTTTACCTATTTTAAAATATAGAAATAGATAAAATATACATTTTTTATATAATATACAGCAAATACATTAACATCTCATAATTGTTAGCTCATATATTTTCAGAAGCACAAATCTAATTATACTTGCAATTTTTTTACCATTAAATTTGCATTGAGATTTGTGTTATTATATTTTTTCTTTATCTTTTTTTAGTTGACTTTATAATAACACAAATCTCAATACAAATTTAATAATAAAAAATATTATAAATTTATATTTTTAAAAAGAGCAATGCTACATGTACACCCCGAAGGGGTGTACATCATACACCTCCATCATTTTAATGGTGACGATATTTTTTACGGGTCACATCAAGTGACCCATCATCACACCCCCACCCTTAGATGGGTGGGGTGTATGATGTACACCCCGAAAGGGGTGTACACATAGCATTTTCCTTTTAAAAATGAGCAATGCTACATGTACACCCCGAAGGGGTGTACATCATACACCTCCATCATTTTAATGGTGACGATATTTTTTACGGGTCACATCAAGTGACCCATCATCACACCCCCACCCTTAGATGGGTGGGGTGTATGATGTACACCCCGAAGATAAATTTATAACATCTACTCACCTCCCAATTAGTAGTAGTCTATTAACCTCTCATAATCTCTCCTGAAGATAAGGCTACGGCTTTCGAATTGGGCGGTCCACTGCTGACGTGGTGGACAACATCCACGCTAAGCCACAGAATGCTGACGCGGCACCGTGCGCCAGCCCTTCGAACAGTGATTGGATGCGACCATGCACGTGACGTGGGATCGGGTTTTGCGTTGCATGGCACGTAAAATGCTACAACTCGGGTTGTGATTGGGTTGGCGCCTAATCATGAACGTCATGTGTAGCGTGTTGAGCTAAAAAGATGGAGAAATATAATTGTTCCTATCATTATGTTTTAAGGAACCATTGCCAAAAAAAGTTGATCAAATTGACTTGTTGGTGTAACGACATTGTTTTTGTTTTTGCGTGAGAATAAATGCGTACGTACGAGAGGATTATACTCGATCGAGCTGGGAAAATGTGCTCTTCCTCTTATCCAGTTTTTGAAACCAAAATGATCACATGGGAGCACGTACCAGTTTTGGTTAGATACCATCTAAGTTTGTATTAGATTCCTTTTATCTTCTGGGAGAAGCAGTTTTAGGATATCACCTGGAACAGGAAACTTAATTTCCATCATCATCATCATCATTATTTTCTTTATGTACTAACTAAATAAACAGAGCTGCTAATTAGTTGATAAAGCATGTTAGAAAAGCATATATCTAATTATATACAATTTAAGTGTGGCATGTAATTTCACAATTAGACATCATCAACTATTTATGACCCTTTCATCTCTTTTTGTTTTTAAAAATATGCTTTCAAATTTACCCTTTCATCTTTCCCCGTGCTTTTCAATGTTCTTTCCATTTTTATTTATTTATTTATTTTTTTAAGTCTCTCTGCAGGTTGTATTTCGATAGCAACATTTAATAAAAAAAAGTTAGATTATTTTTTGCGCGAGCAATTTTCTAATGGAATGATTTAGGATCTACCATTGTGGACAGTTTTTTAATAAAAGCATAACACAAATTTTTAAATATTCATATATAAAAAATAATCCTAAATATTAAAATAATTTAATTACTAAAAATTAAAGTTGGTAAATACTCTTTCGACGCGTGATATGAAGTTTTCATTTTTACATGTTGACCTAGTCTGATCTATCTTGGCTAGATTATCTTGGATTGATCAGCCTGAGCTTGTAAAATATATAAAATTTTTTGGTCTGCAAAATATATAAAATTTTTTGACCAAACTGAGCTTGAACTGAACATATCAAAATCTGGACTGGATTAGGTTTTGCACTACGTAGAGCTATATAAACGTGTTCTTGCATTTCTCTGTCTTAGTTATAACACATAAAATTTATAATATTCAATCAAATATTTGTATATTATTTTAAATATAAAAAGTTTTAGTATTATTTTATTATATCGTTATTATATTCTCTTCCATTGAACTCTTTTTTTATCCCTATAATCTCCAAAGTTGGTGAAAATTAAATACACAGAGATGTTCAGGGTTTGGTTTCAAACCTGAAACCAAACTGAACCCAGCTGAGTACAATTTGGTTTGATTTATATGATTTTTAGTTTGATTATGTTTCGGAAATAGGTAAAATTTGATTTTCGGTTTCGTTTCGATTCTAACACTTTCTCCTAATCAAAACAAACCGAAAACCGAATAGCCATAATACAAATACTTTAGAGAGGCAAATAACATACTATATATTTTATTCATTTATTTTAAAAATAATATTAAATAGAAATGTAAAGCTACTGAACTTTAAATTTAGAACTTCAATTTCAATCACTAAAAACTAGGCCTAGTCTGAATATCCCTTTGAATTTCAAAGTATAATTAAACTATGTTGTAACCATAAAAATATTTTTTAAAACAACTCCTTAAATGTTTTGTCACTTGTAATGGGCGTAGCATAATATAATTAGGTTAAATCAAATCTACACATGTTACAACTTACGAGCCACGCGCGATACTTTTGACTAGGGCTACAAGTCTAGCTCGTTGCTTGTGTGTCAATTTTTATTTGATTCGAAATAGGCTAAAAAATAATTCGCTCGAAATTAATTTTAAATATAAAATGAGAATTTTTTTTTGTTTAAAAATAATTTCAAACCGAGCACTAGCAGACATGGCTCATTTGTATTCCACTCGAAAGATTTCAAATATATATATATATATATATATATATATATATATATATATATATATATATATATATATATATATATATATATATATATATATATATATAGTAGAGTTTATATGGTTTTAAAAACACGAGATAATTCATTCTTGTGAAATTTTTATCATTGGATTTGTATTGGAATTAGTGCTTTTATAAAGTCAACTAAAGAGAAAGAAAAAAAAAATAGTGCAAATTTCAATACAAATCTAATGGTAAAAAATTCACAAGCATGAATTGTCTAGTACTTTTGAAAACATATAAGATCTACTCTCTCTCTCTCTCTCTCTCTCTCTCTCTCTCTCTATATATATATATATATATATATATATATATATATATATATATATATATTTTAAAAATACAAATCCAATTATATTTGTGAATATTTTATCATTAAATTTGTATTGAGATTTGTACTATTGTACTTTCTTTTTCTCTCTCTTTGGTTGACTTTATAATAGTACAAATCTTAATGCAAATTCAATAGTAAAAAATTCACAAGCATAATTGGACTTGTCCTTTTAAAAATATATAAGCTCAAATATATATATATATATATATATATATATATATATATATATATATATATATATATATATATATATATATATATATTTGAACTTTTATATTTTTAAAAGTACCAAATTATTGGTGCTTGTAAGTTTTTGACAATTGAATAAAAAGATGTGTGATTAGGATAATAGCGGGTTCCTTGGGTTTAGTAGGTGGTTTATGAAATAGCATGATCTAAGGGTTGAAATTAGTCGAAAGGAGATCTAATAGTATAAACTTATAAGCACCAATTGATTGATACTTTTACCGGCATATATATATATATATATATATATATATATATATATATATATATATATATATATATATATATATATATATATATATATATATAGTAACCGGACTCTCTCTTTCTCTATATATATAATTAAAAATATCAAATATCAAATATAAAAAATTAATATTATTAATAATATATATTTATAAATATTTTTTATTAAATTTTTTAATTCAAATATGCTTATATATTTTCTATACAAGCAAATATTTATAGATATTTTAAAATAATATATATATATATATATATATATATATATATATATATATTCGAGTCATAAATGAGCCGGGAAATTAAACAATTTCAAGCCAAACTCGAAAATGAGGTAAAATTAGTTCGAAAAACAAAAAATTGGAAAGAAAAAATAATTTCGAACGGCTCGAATTCGATTCAAATTAGATTATGCTGAACTCGAAAATTTTTTATTCTAATTTAAAATTAATTCTTAGTCAGCTTAAATTTGACTCTAATCTAATTCAAGCCTAATTCAAACAAGGTCCAGCTTTTGTCGGGCTCGTTTGCACCCCTAGTTTCTCTCGCGCGCACACACACAAATAAATAAAAATAAAAATAAAAATAAAAATAAAAATAATTAATAATTAATGCTACCCGCGTCGCGGCTTCGAATCGGGAAAATCCCTTCCTTCGTTTCTTGTTTTTCCCCCGCGAAGAAGAAAGAAATCCGAAGACTCCGATCGCGACCCTCTCCCCCCTGCGGTCGCCATGGATCCGAGCTCCGATCACCCCGACAAGGCGCGCGCCGATCCCTCCTCCGACCCCGCTCCGCCCCCCAAGCTCGCCGCCGACCACCCTGCGCCGCCGCCGCCGCCGCTCGATGTCTCTTCGTCGGCGTCGCAGCCCCGATCTCCTCCCTCCGGTAGATCGCCGGCGTCGCAGAAGAACGTCACCTGGAGCACCGATCTCGCGCGGGAGGGCCCTCCCGCCGCGGTGGCGGAGGAGTCGTATCCCAACGTCACTTCCTCCCCCGCCCAATCCTCTCCGAAGAGTATGATTTTTTTGTGATATTTCCCCCCTCTTTTCTACTGGCGATTGGAATTTCCAGTGTCTATTTGGATTGAAGTTTTTTTTTTTTTTTTTTTTTTTTTTTTTTTTTTTTTTTTTTTTTTTTTCGTTTTTTCTAAGTTGGTTGTGGAATTTGATTTGAAATAGGCACCGTGGAGACGGTTAAAAACGTGCTCGCGAGATGGGGGAGAAAAGTTGGGGAAGTGACGAAGAAGGCGGATGATCTGTCGCGAAATACTTGGCAGCACTGTATGTTTTCAAGCTTTAGGCGGATTCTGCTTTGCATTTCATCATGTTTCTATTCTCGATCTGTGCATTAGTGGTGTTCTTTTGTAATTCTCTTGTGGTTCTATATTATTCTGCTTATAATCTCCATTTATTGGTTCCATCTTTATATTAATAAGATGAGACATCTAATTGGATAACAGTAAGTTGAATAGCAGGAGCAGGTACATGTAGACCACTTTAAGGATGAATTTATGTTGCATGATTTTAAAACCGGTATGGTGAATTAGGGAATGTGATTTGATGATTCCCATTCTGGCTGTTTCCGAGGAATTCTGATTCGGGTTAAGATGGAATGATTAGTATGTCAAATTCTCAAAATCAAATCTGACTGCTCCCTTTGGAATCAATTTTAAATCTAGGTTGGTTTTTCGTGACCACCTTGAAAACTGGCACCACAATCACCTTCGCCTCGTTTACTGAGTTTAGCTTGAATTCTGTATGATCAAACTAGTTTTCTTATCTCGCATGTGAATTGCTTCTTTTGCAGGTGAAAAGTTGTAATTTACTAGATTCTGATTTACGTTGATTCAGATCCCTTATTAGAATATTAGATGATTCGTTAGCTAGTATCTATTGTTGAAGCTCTGCTGATTTAAATTCCTCATTTCTATCTAGTTGAAACTTTGACTAGATGGAATGCTGCCGCCATGACACTTTTACTTGTTTATTATAACACCATTATTAGCAGCGGAAGTAGCAGCAGTATAATATATTAAGAGACTGTTATTTACATACTAGTACTGTTATTCGTGGTGTTAATGGCCTTACTTTATAAAAAATCTCTTATGATTTCTGTAATTTCAATCAAGTTCATTTCTTATACTCTTTTTTTTTTCCCCAAATATTCGAGCAACCCTATTTTAAGATATAGGAAAGTCATAACTCCAACTTGCCTGCAACTTGTTCTCTTCAAATTTTAACAAGTTTATTTAACTTTATTTTCTATTTTAGTCCCATGTGATTCTTTATTGTTCAATCATTATGCAGAGGTATGTAGTTCTTCTCCACCTTAATACGGCATGCATATCTTGAGATAATGTAACTGAGGTTGGGCACATGTGGTGCATGTTTTCTAAAAGAATAAGAGGAAGTTTAAGAAGTTTGGACTGGATTTACAGGCAAAAACTAGTGTAGAACAAAGGAAAATGTGAGAGTGGTGCATCTGCCTGTATTTTAGTATGTGTCCTTTTCAAAAAAAATAACAGGAAGTCTAATCATGATCACTTTTGTGTGGGCCAAGAATTTTTAGTAAGTTGAATGTGCAATCTTATTCTTAGATTGCTTAGACTGGTGCTTCTATTCAGTTTGTTAAAGGTAAGGACATAATTTTGGCATTGTAACTTATGGGATGACAACAGACTATCCTTTAATCTTCTTTAGAATGAAAGATCTTCAGATCTATTTGAGCATGGATTTAGTGGAAGTTAATTTTCTGGAATAGCTGATCGTTTTTTCTAATACTTAGCTATTTGGCTCAAAGGTTCTCTAATGATGATTATGGATCATTCAGGGTTACTTGCTGGATAGAACAGAAAAAGGGCGAACTGAAAAGGTAGAGTTTAAATTGTAAGTTTAAAATGGCTGTTGAAATTTAGAAGGGACCCATTGGAAGGGCTGATTGATTGATTTTGGTAGGAAGGGCACGTGTTGGATTGATGAATAAGGACATCCTTGCACAAGTGCTATAGAATCTAATCTTTGTACTTCAATAGTCGATACAACTAAAGGGGTAACCGTTAGCACACCAGAGTTACAAATCAGCACGGGAGATGTTCATCCCAGTACGAGGGCTCTTTCAATTTTAAAATTCTAATGCAGTCCTTTGTTGTTTATGCAAAAATTAAGCCGATTTGGTAGGATTACGGTATGAGTTTCTTTTTTATTATGGTATAAGCTTCTTTTATTGTTTATCTTTCTTCCAAACTAGGCATATGTTTCATTGAACTTGCAGATTATTTTCTGCTGCTTCTAGTATCAATTTAATGCCAAACTCTTTTCCTAGTCATAGCGCCTAATAGGTACTTTTCATCACACATTTAGACCTGTCATTCTTTCTCAGCTTCACGTGTACTTATTAAAACCTCTCTAACAGCATTAACTGGAGCATAGAAAGGAACCTGGAAGGTGAAAACTCCTTGATGCTCCAGTGGAGCTTATTTATATCTATCGTATAGTACATCATTTGAGAAGCAAAACATGTTACAGTGAAATGCTGATGCCCTTTTATGTTAGTTCATAACTGCCTCCTTTATACTATCAAGGAAAATTAAGTGAAGTGGCAAGAGTGTTAGGATGCTTTCTTCATAGTGATCAAGGAACCACTTCCACTAATGATCCTAAATGATTTCAATGAAAGCATGAATAATGAAGACAAATCTTACTCTCATATATCTTGCCTTCATCTTTGACCTTTAGTAATCACGATGCAATTGGGAAATCTTCAACAATGTAAGTGTAATTTTAAGGGAGGAATTTTTACTAATCATATTGTTATTAAGAATTGAGCTCCTATGCTTTTAAAAGTACCAAGTCATTGGTGCTTGTAGGTTTTTAGCCCTTAGATGAAAAGATGTGTGATTAGAATGATAGTGGCCCCTTGGGCCCCTTGTTATTAATACTAAATATATTATGAATCAACTTGTTTGTTTGTTTATCTGCCCTTTTGTTCTGTTTTATCTCTTCTCTTTCTTTATAAAACAAATTATTTGCCTAGCCATTTGAATTTCTGTCCAAATTCAACTGTTAATTATATGAATTCCTGTCCAGATTCAACAGTTAATCTTGGAATTTTCCAAATTCAACAGTTACATGACAAAATTGGTGCCAGTTTATCATGCATCTCGGCATTTTATCTTTTAAAACTTTGAAGTCTTCTTAATCTAGTGAGCAAGTTTAATGAATGAACTAAGGAATAGTAGCTTTGACTCATTAATAATTTTGAGTCTCAATTCTTTCCGGTATTTATATTCTTCTTAATGCCAGTGAAAACAGGACCTAGTTTTGCTGAAGCTGCAATGGGAAGGATTGCTCAAGGAACCAAAGTCATAGCAGAAGGTGGCTATGACAGGATATTTCAGCAAACATTTGAAGCACTGCCGGAAGAGCAACTTAGGAAGTCTTTTGCATGCTATCTATCAACTTCTGCTGGTCCTGTTATGGGGATTTTGTACCTTTCTACAGAGAAACTTGCGTTCTGTAGTGACAATCCTCTTTCTTACAAAGATGGAGATAAAACAGAATGGAGTTATTATAAGGTACTGTTCTCTCTCTCCATCCCCCACCACGTGGGGCCCCTCTCTCTCTCTCTCTCTCTCTCTCTCTCTCTCTCTCTCTCTCTCTCTCTCTCTGGACAATATTTTGGAGTCGATGAAAATTTGATGATGATGTCGCAATCTTTATTATGGATTCCACAAAAGTTTTCAGTAGTTTCCTTGCAGAAGGTTATCTCGTCGATAACTTGTTATACCACTTGCTCAGTCTTTTCCTTCTCTTTCGTTTGATCCTTCTCTCTTTTCTTCTCAATGTTATATAAACTGACAGAATGCTAAACAACATTCTAATTTCTGTGATTTGAAAATTAATTTTGTGTAATATAAACAGGTGGTGATTCCTTTGAATCAACTAAGGGCAGCTAATCCCTCAACAAGTAGAGCAAATTCTGTTGAGAAGTATATCCAGATCGTCTCTGTGGACAATCATGAGTTTTGGTTCATGGGTTTTCTAAGCTACAACGGTGCTGTAGAGAGTCTTCAAGAGGCTTTGATTAGTGCGCGTGACTCACAACCTTAGATGACACCAGATCTCAACGCATGTCTTGTGACCTTTCGAGATACTGGTCTCCACGCCCTCAGTATTTATATCGCCCGATCATAATTTAAGCTTGGATCTATCGCAACCATGGGTAGAATACACCTTATACATGGATATCTTCAGCTTTCTGATCACTTTGCTTCCGAGTTTAAATTTTGCTCTACTATTTACAGCTGCAACAATACATGTTTTTCTGTAGTTTGTGCATTTCCCCATATCATTTCTCGACTGCCGAACCATTGCAGCAATTTTATCTCTTAGTTTTTCCAGTTTGTTCTGGATGGGTTTGTAGTATCTGTTGTGCCTATTTGCTCTATAGATGTAAAAACATTTCGAACTTCTGACTAAGATCAGTCCATTTTGAGGAGGATATTTTTCACAACAACCATTCAAAAGGAGAAGAAAAAAAAGAGAGAGGGATTTTGTTAGGAGCTGATTATCATTTCTTGAGACATGAATTGACTCAGGTTAGATAAATCCAGGCTGCTTGGCAACAAGAAAAGCCAACTACTATGGAGTTTGATACATTTCATTGATTTATTAGCTAGTGTTTATTCTTTTCCTTCAATAATGCAATTAAACTCATTTGGGTTGGTTTTATTATCTTTATAACAATTTCATATATGAATTGAAGGGTTGCAGTTTTGGTGCAAAAGAAGACCAAATTTGTATCATGTGTGGTTACTGAGTAGCTTGCTCTACACTGGTCCTTCAAAAATTCTGTTGCTATATATTATGCTGCTCCTGCTTAAATCAGGAGCACAACAGAAGAATAACAGTGACAAAAATTTTAGTTGGATACCTTGCTTGATGCATGGAACTTATCTCCCTTTATTTATCATGTCGACAGGGATCGGCTCCACCTACCTTCCATTTTAAAGCGCAAAAATGAGCTGAGAAATGTTCCTATATTCCTAGTGATTTTTATGTGCTACTTCAAAATCAGTGTGTTAATTTAACTGCTAGGAAGTGTAAAACTGATTTTAGGTCCAACTTGCATAGGGTTGGCATTACCTTTGTTCGTTAACGCGGAAGAATATATTTTCGATTGTGTAATGCTTTATCTTTCGAATTCAGAGCTGCTCCGAATTCGGAAAACCCAGTCATTTTCTCTTTGATTTGTTTTCCACTCTTAAGTATATAGTTTGCTGCAGTAAGATTTGCGCTGATGAAAACACAATCCAGATCTGCAAGTTTGGGAAGAACTGGTGAATCTTATCTTATGATCCGAATCAGGCTATTACATAGCAAGGATCATGTTGTCCAGATTTGTCTACTTAATTTCCCATCCATACAAACCCAGCAAGCACTCTGAGTTATAACTCTTCACCCTAGAATTCGTCAACACCAATCATAAGCTGCTACATTTAAACAATTGGCAGATCAGATAAAAGCGTCTGTCTCTCCCGCCTTTCGATACAGATGAGGTATAATTGATGGAGATGAGGTAGCTTTTTCGAATTCAGCGACGTTCAATCCCAACCCCACAAGCGACATTGAATCAGCCTACTCGACCTAACCAGATTCGACATCAATCGCAACCTCTCGGAAACTACAGACGCCTTAGATGGCACCCTAAACTCTCCTTCTCATGTTATCTTTTTTATTCATTAGGGCCGTTGAGTGCAGCAGAACGGATCCAAACAGTACCAGCTACAAAAAGTTACAGCTAAGCCAAAATTCAGGAAGAAGCAGTACTCTTCAGAAATTAGCAGCAGGAGCCGGAAAGGGAGGGAAGGAATCAAATTACGCCAGGCTGGCTTTGATTTTTTGGCTGCAATCAAAAGTTTGTCTGACCACAAAGATTCTGTCAAAACACCCAACCATTTCCTGCGCCCCTTTTTCTCCTCCGTCTGGTCAGTATCAAGCCTCAGGGATTGGTGCCAACAGGGCCTACCCAATCATTCATTATTTATTTATTTATTAATTATGGGCCAAAAGGAGATATATAGATAGCAACAAAAAGAAAAGAGAGAGAAAGAACTTCAATCTAAGAATTTAACTCCATTTAAAGATGGTAATTATATTGTTCAGATAATATTTTTATATTATTTTTCAAATTTTAGATCCTAATTTGGAATACAGTGAAAGTTCAAATTGGTCCTAGACTTTTCTTTTTTCTCAGCAGGTTTATACCCTCCAGAAAGATTCTGTATGTGCTGCTTCTCAGGATCAGAATTGCTTGTAAATTATAGCCTGAGGAACAAGTAAGTAAGTAAAGAATTGAAAAATGATTGAGGTTGCTAAATGGTTGGATTTTATTCCAACTTGGAACCTGGAAAAGTATTGAACAATTTAATTTGCTTATATTTTTTTTTGAGAATAAGATAGCATGCTACCGCTTCATTTAATTGATGAATGAACTTAGCAACAAAATGAAACAACTAGATCTCGACCCTCCGTAGGGGCCCAAAAAAAAAAAAAAAAAAAAAAAAAAAAAGACTCAAGGAGAGCAAAAAGAATTCCAGATATCCCTCAGGGACCTAATCTCCGACAGCAGTTGCCGCGCCGTCTGCATTTTGGCTTCAAAGATTCTCCTATTTCTTTCCAGCCACAAGACCCACCAGCTGATCGCCAAGGTTGCAAGTTCCTTCCTCCCGAGCGAGCCCTTCTTATCGCTGTAATCTTTCCACAGCCTTTCCGGTGCCGAACAAGAGCGAACCAACATTTTGTTTGTTAGTACACCAGACAGAATGTTCAACGAAAAAAAGGCAGTTCAAGAAGATGTGCTCCCCGGTCTCGAACCCTTCGGAACAGAACGTACATCTTCCCTCCCTGCTCCCCCCCTTTTCAAATAATTTGCTTATATTGGAACTCAGTAACTAGATAGATTTGGATCTTGTGCAGCAAAAGAGCTATTCACCATCTCCTTTTTCCCTTTATTTTTGTCTCCTGCATGCACTTTCTTAATTATTTTGTATCTCGTTAGTCGTTACCCTCTCAATTCCTACGAAAGCATCCTTTCGAGTTTCAAAGATTTGGATTGATAGCTCGGATGGAGCTCTCATCGATTTATATTTATCAGCGTCCATGTGTTTTTATTTTATTTTTATTCTCTCTACTTAGAGACCCAAAAGTGAGAATATATTTAAGGTTGATTTAGGTGGTTACTTAAGGTCCTTAGTACCTGGTTAGTAGAAAAGTTTCATCACCTGTTAATTACTGTATATACTGATATAATACAAATAGCACTTTCAATCTTTATCAAAATAATCTAGTTTACTACAAAATAATTAAATAATATATGGTTTTAACGGTAAACCGATGTTCACATGCATGGTGGAGATTAAACGAACCATAGAACAATGTGCAGGAATTAAACCAACGCGCTTGCTTTTATTATTAATTATTTTTTTCAAAAGAAGAAACATATTAAATATAATTGGTGTATGAAAAAGGCTTAATTAGGATTAGCTCTGATACTATATTAACTAAAGATCGAATTTTCTGACAAGAGAATCTCTCTTACCAAAAATTTTGTAGTGACAGAGAACAACCATGGGCCTCCACAAGTCTATCATGTTTGCATCCATCTACCCCCCCAATTAAGATACCACTCAACAGGAGACAGCTTCTTGATGCTACCACCACTCACCCCCTACTCCCTGCAGGGAACCAACTCAATCCACAAGTTTGATCACTTGGCATGCACTCCCCAGTTCTCTTCACCCTCTCCTCCTCTAGCTCTTTTTCTGTCTCCCAAGAGCAAGAGAGAGAGAGAGAGAGAGAGAGAGAGAGAGAGAGAGAGAGAGAGAGAGAGAGAGAGAGAGAGAGATTCCACAAATATAATGGATCCCACATAATGTATGGGACCTAGAGATGAGGAAGAAGAGGCAAAAGTTGCAGTTATGCTTCTGAGGGGTTTCTGTTGGGTGACTGTAAAACTATAGGACTATTGCTTGTTGAGTTGATGGTCCCCCTCAACCGGACAAAAACCCTACAACTTTAAGATAAGGAGGCTCCTCTCAAACCCTATAATTTAACATATATTTTCATGCATGCCAACTAACTTCGCTCCATCAAGATGAAATGCGTACTGACAAATTACAAATAAATTAATCAGTCCAATTTACTGTCCCATTTTTCGACCCTCGTGATATTCAAAGTAATTAAGTTGGCTCTATTATATGTATCGGCGGTAGAGTTGGCGCATTCAACCATCCATGCACTGCATCTCTCTGCATTTCATTGTTCGTAAATTAGATTGTTGGAGTGAAAGACGGCCCGTTTGAGACTGCATCGATCGGTACCACATTTAACACGATTAAAACAAAAAAAAGGGGCCTGTTTGGGACTGTGTGGGTACTGGATTTATCGTGTTTTAGACAGTCTTCATCCCGAATGTTTTGCAGACGATAGTCGAGAACAGATCGCAGCATGTACCTTGCTACATGCCGTCGCAGACGAAACTAGCGCTGGTGTGGTTGAAATGCATTCAGTAAATTCAAAACTTGTTAATGGCTCAGATACATTTAGTCACAGATGAATGAAGAGACGAAATTGCATCCAATGTGCGCCCTAATGGAAATGGATCAGTATCGCCGCATTTACCAGTAAACTATTAACTATAATATATTCCCATGGACCAAGAGACACAGGCATTATATATTTATATATGTGAACCCCCCACGCGGGCCAAATTATCTCAAATTCAAGTTGTAGCTGAGAATCTCCCCTAAGATCGCGTGTGTCCATCATCTCTAGTCTCATTCTCGTCTCCACCACCTTCCCCACCCACCCAAACAAACAAACAAAACTCTTCGGCCCATATATAACACCAAATGAGATCAATAGTGCTACACTGAAAACAAAAGGCGCGTTCTATGATGTACATGTTGCTGTGAAACTAAACTCCACGTCTCCACCCATGAGAGAGAGAGAGAGAGAGAGAGAGAGAGAGAGAGCTCTTCTGCGAGGAAGCAGAAGAAAACAAAAGGGTGAAGAGGTGCCCGTACGTGGTTTTTAAAGGCCACCTTCCTCTCTGCGCTCAGAGGCTCAGATTGTGTCCTATGGGAGTTAATGAGTTGGAACTGATAAAGGAGGAGGAGGCTAGGAGAGGAGAAATGTTCATTGTGGTAGTAAAGCTATCTTCGGGGTATTAATGGTGAGTAGTAGCACTTGGCCACTTCACAAGATGAGTTCATAATTGTCATAAATGCAGCTATATATATATATATATATATATATATATATATATATATATATATATATATATATATATGATGCGTGTGTCTATGTGTGTGTGTGTGTGAGAGAGAGAGAGAAGCAGCTTTACTTACTTAAAGAGCCTTCTACGGCCAACATAAATACATAACCGCCCATTAAAGTAGTAAGAGAAATTATAAGCTTGCATGAGGTCATCTAGCTAGGAAATATATAGTTTTACTAAAAAAAAATAAAAGATTTCATTTGCTATACATAAAAGATTAAAACATAAATTAACAAAAACACAGCATATATATATATATATATATATATATATATATATATATATATATATATATATATACATATATAAGCATAAGCTGATAAGATGGAGTATTTCATGGTATATATATAGGAGACAATTAATTAGCTCGATCGACGGGAAAAAAAATGGAAGAGGAGGAGAAAATAAGAAAAGGAATCCAACAGGATCAGTTTTTCATTCCATTAAAATTGATTTATAAAGCAACCCTTTCTCCGAACAAGTAACCACCAACGTACTCGATCGATCGGTGAGCTCCTCACATATCCTATCTTAATAATATTTTGGATTGGATCCCTCCGTTACTACCAATTACACTACCAAATCAATCACAGGTGTAAAAAAGAAACCAAGCTAGCCAGCCAGCCAGCCAGCCAGCTAGCTATATAATTAAGAGCTAATTAATTTAGAGAAGGGGATGGCTAGCTAGTCCAGGGAGAAGAAGAGAATTGCAACATAGCATAGCATAGCAGCATCTAAGAATACAAATAGAGCTGGGATGATATTATAGGGGGTGAGAATACACGATCTAATCTAAATCTAAATCTAAATCTAGAGATGAGTAATAGCGAAGGGGAAGGGGGGGGGGGGGCGTACAGTAGTGGGTAGGGTAGGGAAGGGTAGGCTAGGGTTTCTTGCCGAGGGTGTTTTTGTTGTTGTGCATCCAGACTTTGAGGACGTGGCGGTGGATGCAGACCTCGTCGCAGAACTGCTGCACGGCGGACTCGTCGTGCTTCTGGATCCGCCAGCCCACGCGCTCCGCGAACGCCAGCATCTTGTCCTTCTGCTCCTGAGTGAACTTGGTCCGGAACCTCTTCCTCCCGCCCGACGACCCCGCCGGCCCCGACGACCCCGGGATCGACACGTCGTCGCCCTCCTCCCTGCTCCTGCTGTGCCCCCCCGAGCTCGACGGCAGCGCCAGCTGCGCCCCCGCCCCCGCCCCCGCCCCCCCCACCACCACGGGGGGGAACCGCTGCTGCTGCTGGGCGGCTGCGGCTGCTGCGGCAGCGGCGGCGGCGAGTTGGTGGGGGTGGAGGTAGCCGGCGGGGGTGCGGTAGTAGGGGGAGAATTGGGGGTGGTGGTGGTGGTGGTGGGAATGATGGGGGGATGTGTAGGGATGAGGAGCGGCGGAGGCGGAGGGGGAGGGGGAGGGGGAGAGGGAGGGGTCTGAGGAGGGGCCGTCCTTGCGGTGGAAGTTGCGGTGGCAGCCGCAGGCGGCGCAGCGGAGGGCGTCGAGGGTGCCGTCTTCTCCGGCCGGCATGAACTCGCCGCAGCCGTCGACGGCGTGCCCTCCGATGCCCACAGCGTGGTTCTTCAGGCACTCCCTATACCTCCCCACTCCCACTCCCACTCCCACTCCCACGCTCCTCGCTGCCTTCCGCTGCTGCTGCTGCTGCCGCTGCTGCTGCTGCTGTCCCGACCACCCCCCCACAACTCCTCCTGCTCCTCCTCCTTCTGCCGACCCCGCTCCTCCGCCGATGCCTCTGCCGGAATTCCCCATCCCCGACGCCGCCGCCGCAGCCGAAGGAGTTTCCATCCCCATCTCCTCCCCCTCCTCCTCCTGCTCGTCGAACTCCATCTCCCCCTCTCTCCTCTCTCCTCTCTCCACCGGCGATCGCCGGTCAGATCTCCCCCCCCCACCCCCCCTCCCCCGCTCTCCCACCTTTCTTTTTTCTCTCTTTTTTTCAATTTTTTTTTTCAATTTTTTTTTTCAATTTTTTTTTTTTGAAAAAATCTCTCGACTAAACTCGGAGTTAATGAAAGAGAATAGAGTGCGAAAGCGCCATTAATTTTGATGCAGCAGCAGCTCCTGTGCGCGAGTGCCTTTGTGTTATGACTTACGAACGCTACTGTAAACTAAAGCTCCGCTCCTTACTACATCACACACACACACGCGCGCGCGCACACACACACCCTCTCTCTCTCTCTCTCTCTCTCTCTCTCTCTCTCTCTCTCTCTCTCTCTCTCTCTCTCTCTCTCTCTACTATACTCCCCGGTCGATGGTTGCTACCTCCACCGGCTAACGCCGGTTACCTTAAGCCGCTCACAAAACCCTCGTCCCCCCTCCCCCGTTCGTCTGTAATGTAATCTCACTCATCGCTAAACCCAGTTCCCCTTCTACTTATATTAGCCTCTGCTTTCTATTTACTTTTTTACCGTCTCACTCTACCGCGATGAATGCCAACAAAAAAAGAGAAAAAAAAAAAAAAAAGTCACGTCAATACGAAAAACGCCGGAAATAAAGAAGAAATAAAAAGGTCAAAAAACAAAAAAAAAACTAATTTCGTTCATAGATTTTTTTGTTTTATTTATTTATTTATTTTACTTTTTACTAGTTTTAGAGTTTGACCGTTCTCGGCGTCAAAAAGAAAAGCAAAAGAGAGAAAAAAAAACGTGTACGGGAGTGAGAAATGTAGAAATATATGGTTAAAAAAAGAAAAAAAAACCAAAAAAGAGAAAAAGAAAAAACAGTAAATTTAATAGTAGAGGAAATTAAGCTTCGCAGGTTACGTGCGTGGCTCCTCCGACATGCGTGACGCGCCACAGGCGTAAACACGCGCACTTCGTATACGGACCTGTCTCACAAATTAAATTCCCTTTTTTTCAAAAAAAAAAGAAAAAAAAAAAAGAAGGAAGAAGGTATTTTTATGCATATTTCCATGGCAATTTAATTATTATTATTATATAGTTATCTTTTAAAATTTTTACTTAATTATGAGCTTTCAATATTTATTTTTTTAAAATTTTTATTGCCCTTGAATTTAGTTATTTTTATATCTGTTTAAATAAATTAACATGAAATAGTTCAAAATTTGGACAGGATTTTTTTTTTCCGGATGTGTAAATCAAAAAGGAATATTAAGAAAATGGTTAGACTTTAATATTAAACAGATGAAAAAAAATACATACACAAATATATATATATACACAGAGAGAGAGAGAGAGAGAGAGTGTGAGTGAGTGAGTACCGCTTATATATTTTTAAAAGTACAAATATATTTATATTTATAATTTTTTTACTATAAGATTTGTATTAGAATTTATATTTTTTATTTTTTCTTTCTTTCTCTTTGTAGTTAGCTTTACAATAATACAAATTTTAATACAAATCTAATGATAAAAAATTCACGAGTATAAATTGATTTGTGCCTTTAAAAATATACCAGCTCTACTATATATATATATATATATATATATATATATATATATATATATATATATATATATATATATATATATATATATATATAAATAAAGAGAGAGAGGGTCCGGCTATTATATTCTTATAAATACAATCATTTTCGTACTCATAAATTATTTTCAATAATAATGCATCCGAATTGACAATTCATGCCATTAAATATGAATTATAGTATTTGAAAGATTTAGAAATCAAATTACAATTTTTTGTGCCTATTTATATTACGATCAAAAAATTTTAAAATTGACAATTTTTAAAGATCGGTATAGAATACTTGTTAGTTTAATAGTGTAAAAGAATCAAAAGTGATTGAATTTTTGGTAGAAAATTGTATTCATTATTTAGATAAAGATGAATAACTCTGATTTTAAACTGAAGAATCGTATCCTCTACTTTTAGTAGGTTGTTCGATTTTGACCGTTCATTTTATACACATTTGATGGAGCTTATTATAATTTCGAAAAATTACAAAATTTATTTTATAGAAATTTTAAATGCTCTAAATTATATTTAACGGTATGAATAGTCGACTCAGAAGCTCTAATATAAATTATGAGCATGAAATACTCAATACTCATAAAAGTATTATATATATATATATATATATATATATATATATATAGTAGAGCTTATATATTTTTAAAAGCACAAATCCGATTATACTTGTGAATTTTTTATCATTAAATGTGTATTGAAATTTGTGCAATTGTAAAGTCAACTAAAGTGAGAAATAGAAAGTACAATAGCAGAAATCTCAATACAATTTTAATGATAAAAAATTTACATACATAATTAGATTTGTGCTTTTAAAAATATATAAACTCTAATATATATATATATATATATATATATATATATATATATATATATATATATATAATTTGATTACTATGCTTTTAAAAACACCAAGTATTTAGTGTTTGTAAGTTTTCTACTATTAGATATAACTCTTTGACTAATTTTATCCTTTCAAAATATTTCACCAATCACCTACTAAACCCTGAGGAACAGTCGGATCGTTGGCGCTAACGATTAATCTCAAAAGTTCGAACGGTTAACTAAAAATACGTAATAAATTTATTTAAAGCGTACAAATATAATGTTCACAGGTCTCGATCGGACTCAACCTATATGGTCGTTAGGTCTATTGTTGTGCCTCTTGCCGTTAGGTTTATTATGGACCGCAGTCTCACTTAACTTATTGGGCTCATCCAACTCAACTTATTAGTTTCCTGAGCCTATTGTCACAAGGCAGGAAGTGGTCTATTTTTAATTCATAAATAAATTGTCAACAAGAGACAACTATCATCCTAGCTGCATATTTCTACATCCAAAGACTAAAAAGTCATAAGCACCAATGACTTTGTACATCTACAAGCATAGGAGCTCATATATATATATATATATATATATATATATATATATATATATATATATATATATATATATATATATATATATATATATAGTCCGGTTTCTAAGCTTTTAAAAGTACTAAACAATTGATATTTGCAAATTTTTTTATCGTTAAATCAATTTCTTTGTTTAATTTCACCTCTTATATCATACTATTCCATCAACCACCCATGCACTAAATCCAAGACGCCTACTATCATTCTAACCACACATCCTTTTATTTAAGGACTAAAACCCACAAGGACCAATGACCAAATACTTTTACAAGCATACAAGCTTAATTTTATATATATATATATATATATATATATATATATATATATATATATATATATATATATATATATATATATATATACACACACACTACAACAAAATTAGGTTATAAAAACACAAGTTTGTGACACTTTTGTATAAGTGTCCTATCTATATTCCATCTATATCTAAAATTAGGTTATAGGGACATATTTTTGGGACATATTACAAAAATGTGTCGCTATATCCTAATTTTGTTGTAGTGATATATATATATATATATATATATATATATATATATATATTATATATATATATATTAGAGCTTATATGCTTTTAAAAGCATATATAAGCTCATTTATACTTGTGATTTTTTTACTATTGAATTTGTATTGGAATTTGTATTTTTCTCTTTCTTTAGTTGACTTTACAATAGCACAAATCCCAATAAAAATTTAATAGTAAAAAATTCACAATTATAAATTGGCTTGTACTTTTAAAAATATATAAGCTTTACTATATATATATATATATATATATATATATATATATATATATATATATATATAGTCCAACTACTATGCTATTGATAGCACCAAGAATTTGGTACTATCAAATTTTCTACCCTTAGATCAACCCCTTTGGTTATTTCCATCCGTTAGATTTTATTATTTTTCCAACCACCCATTAAACCCAAGGGGCCCACTATCATCTCAACGACGCATCTTTTAATCTAAGGGTTAAAAAACTTAATAGGACAAATGACTTGGTACTATTAATAGCATTCCAGCATATATATATATATATATATATAGGGTCCGGCTACTATACTCTTATGAGTAAAATTTTTTTGTACTCATAAGTTTTCATTTTTTGGATGAAGTAATGTGCAGTTAGGATTATAGTAGTTTCTAAGATTTTTACTATTTCCCCAACAACCTAATAAACCCTAGGGGGACCACTATCATTCTAACCGCACATCCCTTCGTCCAAGGGTGAAAAAGTTATGAGTACAAAGGGGTTTATACTCATAAGAGTATAGTAACCCTACTATATATATATATATATATATATATATATATATATATATATATATATATATATATATATATATATATATATATATATATATATATATAAAATTAAATTTTTATAGTTTTAAAAATACTAAGTTATTGGTACTTGTGAGTTTTCGGCCTTTAAATGAAAGAATGTACGGTTATGATGATAGTGGGCCCTTTAGGTTTAGTGGGTGGTTGATAGAATAACATGATCTAAAAGATAAAATTAATCAAAGGAATAAATCTGACCGTAAAAAATTTACAAAAACTAGGTATTTGGTGCTTTTACAAATGAATATATATATATATATATATATATATATATATATATATATATATATATATATATATATATATATATATATATATATATATATATATATAACTATACTACTATATTATTAATAGTATCAAGTCATTAATTGGTTTCTATTAAGTTTTTAATCCTTGAATGAACGAATGTGTGGTTTGAATGATAGTCGTCCCCTAGAATTTAATGGGTGGTTGAAAAATTAGTATAATTTAAGAGATGAAAATAACGAAAGGGATAAATCTAACGATGAAAAACTTGATAGCATCAAATATTTGGTACTATCGATAGTATAGTAGTCAGACTCATATATATATATAGTAGAGCTTATATATACTTTCAAAAGTACAAACCCAACTATATTTGTAAATTTTTTATCATTAGATTTTCATTGAGATTTGTGCTATTGTACTTTTGCTTTCTCTCTTTTTATTTGACTTTACAAAAATACAAATCCCAATAAATGATAAAAAATTTATAAGTATAGTTGAGCTTATACTTTTAAAAATATATAAACTATGTATATATATATATATATATATATATATATATATATATATATATATATATATATATATATATATATATATATATATATATATATATATATATAGTCTGGCTGGAATACTATCGATAGCACCAAATAATTGGTGCTATCAAGTTTTCAGCTCTTGGATGAAAGGATCTGCAGTTAGAATTATAGTGACCTCCTAAAATTTTTACTATTCAACCAACTAAACCCTAGGGGACCACTTTCATCATAACCGCATATTTCTTAATCCAAGTACTAAAAAATTGATAGCAACAATAACTTAGTGCTAGCATCTCTCTTTCTCTCTTTATTATATATATATATATATATATATATACACACACACACACACACACACACATAATTCTATATATAATTAGATTACTATACTATTAATAATATTGCATTTCCATTAGTTATATAGGGATGCGTTTGGTTAAGCACATCAGTGCCATCCGAACTTCGTCCCGCATAGCTAGCTAAAATTTAAAAATTTTACAATTATTATTTAAAATTTTATACTCGATCATTTAGTTTTATGTTATATCAATGTAAAGCAATAACATTTGCCAAATTATCAAACAATAAAGAAGCTAGGCATGCCGGCATATAGATTAATTTTTTCGTTGTCAAATATTTAAGGCACGTTGATTTCATTGAAAGTAAAGGACGAAGAAGGAAGAGGAACTACTATTTAGCTATAAATATTTATTTTTATTATTTAATTTATAGTAAATTAAATGTGTACGAATCTTCTATTTTTCAAAACACCATAGTAAACTTCGCCCTGAATGCGGAAAGTCAATTACAGAAAAAAAAAATATAAAAAAATTAATAAAATCAACTATTATATTTATTTTTAACTCTCTTACATCCTAGATAGTATGAAATTTTTTAATAATATATTTTTTTTTTTTAAAAAAAAAGATAGCTATAGTTCCAAAGTTATAGACTTTTAACAGTAGCAGAAAAATAATTATCACATAAATTTTAGTTCAACTAAAAGTTATTTTCTATCTAAAGATTAAAAGTAACTTACAAACAAACAAGCACACACCTTGTTTTGCAGTACAGAAACTAATTTTTAGTAATTGAATGTCAAAAGTGGAAGTTGATAACTTTGGTCTTTGAGGAGCCCATCATATGCTGTCATGTATTAATTTGCCTTTATTGGTATTTTTTAATACTAAAATTTAAAAGATATTTTTAAACTCCAAATCGAAGTGTTATAATTCTTGAATAAAAATGAGAAAATTAAAACACATGACTATAAAATGGGCCTTCGTGACATAATATTGCTGGAAAACTTCCCACTAATTTTTTTTCCACTTTATCCTGCATGGCTCAAGTTTTGGCACCACAAACATAAAAACTATATCGGTAGTAGGTATTTTTATTATTTCTTAATTAAATGGCTAATGCTAGTAACTTTTAGTTACAATAATACAAATCCCAGTAATTAATTAGGAAACTTTTAAAAATTGAATGGTTATGTGAAAGCTTTAAAATTTAGATAGCTTTGGTCAAGTTAAAGATCAGATAAATTTTTAATCAAAAAAAAAAAAAGATCAGATAAATTTCCAGTATATATAATACTCGGGAATAACTCAACTGTTTTGTTTGACCATCTACAACTGATCATCAAATAGTGGTTGGATTCATCTGATCAAAGTGAATTTGTCCCGAGTCTATCCATGGAGCATAAGCTACAAAAGGGATAAGATTTGGGTGTAATAAGTTGCCACTAAATCCTGCTTCTATTCTTAAGTTGGAGCCAAGTGGACTTTAAATGTGCATGCTTTGCAATGAACACGTGTCTAAACTTTACTATGAGTCATATGCAATGAACACTTGGCGTTGATCTAGTCTTATGATGAAATTAGGCATCAGAAAATGAAAATTTTATTTATGGAATTGTTTGGTTTAGAATTTTATAGCATTTCAGAAATGTTATATATTTTATGTTTAAAATGATAGGATTTTTTTTGTTTTTTTTTTTTTTTGGCAAGAACGTATAGAACTTATCTGAACTGTGAATTATTTTGAATCGGTTATTCAATCTTTCAAAATTTTAATTTTATTTTTAAATTTTTCAATTTGTCTTATTTGAATCAGAAGTCGTAGTATTTTAACTTTAAGATTTAAATTATTTATTTATTTTAATAAATTTATTATTGCAAAAATTATATGACGTGTATTAACTGAATCTGTAAATTAAGATAAACGACACATTCAAATTTTAAAATTAAAATAATTCTAACTAACTCAAATTAAACAAAATGAAAGATTGAATAAAAAAATTAAAATTTTGAAAGGTTGAATAGCCTGCTTAAAATGGCATATAATTCATATAAGTTTTATATATAGGTTTTATCTAATTTTTTCACAATGAACAACTCACAGATCACTGCTCTCATCAAATATGAGAGTTATAAATAAAGCTACTAGTTGGAAATCTATGATGATTTTATAATTTTATCAATAATTTTTACAATTTTACAATTTGAATTGTTCAATGATAATTTGAATATCTTATATAGAAAATATAGAGAGCTTTCGAAAAATTAGTTTTATACCAAATTGGTAATATGTTAAGTATTTTTTAAGTTCTTTTTTGTTGTTATATTTATCATTTTATTGATGAGCTATCCCATGCATTCTCTTGCAAATCATACAAATTATTTAAATATTACAACTCTTTTTTTATTTCAACATGTAAAGTAAACAAACCTGTATTACTATATATATAAGGAGCAATGCTACATGTACACCCCGAAGGGGTGTACATCATACACCTCCACCATTTTAATGGTGGCGATACTTTTTACGGGTCACATCAAGTGACCCATCATCACACCCCCATCCTTAGATGGGTGGGGTGTATGATGAAAGGGGTGTACATATAGCATTTTCCATATATAAGTACTACTCGTAGCGTTACTTTTATTAAAAAAAAAAAATTTCCCTGTAGGGATTCGGGATGTTCCAATGCATGCAACGTCAAAATAAAGCGTTATCTATGATAAGTGACATAGGTACTAATCTTTAATTTGTAAAATAGTACGCACCTATATTGCTTTTTTTCCATAGCAATCTCTTGTGGTCCATAAAGCGTTTTTCTTGGATCTGAATCTATAGTTAGGTGTTGGATAATTATGAATTCCTCGGGTGCAAATTAATGTTCAACATGGGACCAAAGTGGATTATTGGATGTATAAATCAATTCTTTTAAAGCATGCACATCTATCACATCACCATGGTTTTTTCTTTCTTTCATTCATTCATTTTTTTTTTTCTTTTTCTTTTCTCCTTTCTCATATACTGTAATAATATTTAGACCACCGTACTATAATTTGATAAAAATCAAAACATTGATTTGATCAATCTAAAATAAAATGACTTAGCCCGATCGAGCTAGTTTCAAGTATATATAAAGTAAGTGAGCTCAGATTTTGAATAGACTCAGTTGACTTGTGTTTGGATTGTGTATACCTATATGTAGTAACTATAAAATTAACTACAAATCTAGAAAAAAATACTATATATAATGCTCAGAGTTTATTTTATTTTAAAGTAATTATCATGTGTATGATTGGCATAAGAACGACCCAAACAATAATAAAAAATATTGCAGGAATAAGATTCGTCGTCGCATTATTAGTCAGGAATGAACTCCAGATATATAGTTTAATTAATCATAAATGATTCAAAGTTCAGAATATAAATGAGTATCATGAAATTTCTAAGATTGTAATCTAATCATCATACAGTTAGATAAGTCAGCAAGTTTTCGAAATTTATGACTTCTAGCGTACGTGTATTTAGATGTTGAAGAATACATTCAACACTTCACGTTAACTAGGCTTGTAATTATCGAGAATTTTAAATTTAAAAATTTTAATTTAATTAATTATATGGATTTTGATATGAATTTTTGAGTTTTGCCAAACTGATAATTGATCCGAGTCCCATCTCGACGAAATAAAGTCGTCACTGCGAAGGTGTTGTCGAACTGAAGATGGTGATGCACTCGAATTCGAAATCCGATATTCGGATCTTCCGAAGTTACAATTTTTTTGAAAATGTCGGACAGAAAAATCAGTTATGATGATTTCGATTATTTCGTGGTTGCTTCGTATGAAAATCTGTGAAATCGTCTTTTTTGAGAGGTTGGAGCTACGACACGTTTTTCGAAAAAAATATGTTGAGTTTGGAATATAATTTTTGGGTTTAAATTCAAAATCTTGAGTATGGGGACATATTGATCAATTGTTTTAAAAGAAAATAGGGATTAGGGCTCCTAATCATAATTAGTCCTAATCCATCTTCTTCATTCTCTCTACAGCCGCCAAGAACCACCCCCCATCGCGTCCGTATGCCTCGGAAAGAGCGGAGTCGTCGTCGTCGGAGAAGAAATAGGTCGGATTTCCTCTCCCTTCCTTTCTCTTCTCCATTTCCTTCCCTTTTCTTATGTTTTTTTGCTTTGGATCTGGACGCCCTAGCCAAGTCGTGCGTCGCTCGCTGGATGCTCGCGCCGTCGCTGCTCTCTGCAAGCCGCCGCCGCCGCTCTCTGCAAGCGCGTCGCCGCTGCTCCTTGCAAGCCGGCGCCGCCGCTGTTGCTGCGCGGGACTTGCGCAGACTGCCGCCCGCGAGCTGCTGCCGCGCGCCCAGCACTTGCTGCACTCGCTCAGCGCCGCGCATTGCAGTGCGCCGCTCCTGCCGCGTGCCCACTGCCCAGCGCGCCGCCCTGCTGCCACCACACACTTGCAACGCGCGCCCTTTTAGCGCGTGCCACCCAGTGCCCAGCCTACTGCAGCGCACCGTCCCTGCCGCGCGCCGCCACTGCTGCAGCCCGCCGCTCTTGCTGCCCCGCCGCCCCTACTGCAGTGCGCCGTCCTTGCAACTGCGCCTTGCAGTCGCACGCACCCGCGCGCATGCCGCGTGTCTGTTGCCGCGTGCGTCTTTGTGCGCGTCGCCTGCGCACCTGCCGCTCAGCGCGTATCCAGATTGCGCACCTTGCGCGTAGCACTTCGCCCTGCCGCGCGTTGCCTCCACCCTTTTGGTGCCTTCTGATGTAGTTTTTTTTTATTTAAATTATTTTCAGGTACCATTACAAATGTTGGTGGGTCCGAAGCTGTCAGAATTTCGTCGCGGCTAGTGCGACAACATCGCTCACCGACCGATCCGCCGTCTGTCGCTTCTCTAGGCGTCGTGCCGCCTCCCCGATCGTCGGAAACCTGCACGAGCCCGATCTGACGGCAAATTGTCCCAACAAATCTGTCACCGGCCGACTCTCACATTTGGAACACCGCTACTTTGTTTTGCAACCCGGATACTCCTACGGCCACCGATTCTCCGACAATCGAGTACGGTACACCCGAAATCCCTCCTGTGGCCTATAATTATGTTATGTGCATTTAATTGCTATGGTGTTTGGTGGATAATATTTATCGAATCGTTTTCACATAAATTGTCTTTTAATGTAAGTAATTACATTGGCGGATTACCGAAAATTTCGGCGGATCTCGGAACTTCAGTGAAGTTCCCAATTCAGTCTTTTGTACACCATGAGTATGTGGGGTGGGTATGAGAGAGTTGTCTATTGAAAGTTAATTATGATTTAGGCCCGAGCACCCAGGAGCCTCCTCGCCTGTTGAGCAGCAGATTCCAGGACCGCTTGAGTTGAGGTGGGTACTCCGATCCGGGCATTGGTATAGTATAACCTTTTGGATACCATGGTTGATTGGACCATTTGGTTGCCTTGCTAGCCCTACCTGTTGTTACTTTTTCGCTATTTGTTATATCGTGCCTTATCTAGTATAGTTGACACTCTTAGCATAGTAGGAATTCTTCTCTGCTTATATATAGTTATGCCATGATCAGTGTTATTAGACACTCTTGGACTGTACTTGCCATATATCACCTACTGCTAATTATTCTTGTCATTATACTTGGTTACCTTACATAATAGAGTAGGTGGATATCGTGTTTTATCCAGTGTAGTTGACACTCTTAGCATAGTAGGGATTCTTCTCTTCTTATATATATTTATGCCATGATCAGTGTTATTTGACTTTCTTGGGCTGTACTTGCCATATATCACCTACTGCTAATTATTCTTGTCATTATACTTGGTTACCTTACATGATAGAGTAGGTGTATATCGTGTTTTATCGAGTGTAATTGACACTCTTAGCATAGTAGGAATTATTCTCTGCTTATATATATTTATGCCATGATCAGTGTTATTAGACACTCTTGGACTGTACTTGCCACATATCACCTACTGCCAATTATTCTTGTCATTATACTTGGTTACCTTGCATGATAGAGTAGGTGAATATCTTGTTGTTATGTCATTATACTTGCGATAGTTGATCCCGTTTGGGAGTGTTCGGTTATTCGTCGTGTTTCCGGTCTTCTGACTGCAAGCTTGAGCATCCGCATCGTGATCGCCATTCACCAGCTGTACATTTCACGTAAACCAGTAGGCTGATCCCCCACAATGGTGTTCTTTACCGGTAAAGTGGTCTATGAGACCCGTGAGCCCGTTTTACATAGCTGCACCTGTGGGACCGGGCGATATTGAGCCCCCTTTTTGTTATTAGTCAGCAGGTGTGGGGTACATATCAGACTTAGTTCGGCACTTGCCTGAGGTCATCGTGACCAACAGTGACACATGATTGGGTATCTTTGCTTACTATAATATTGATGCATGTTTACAGCTTTCAGTTATTGCTTTCATGATAGTTTATTATTTCAGCATTTATATCGGTTCACTTATCTGCTTTCATATCATCTTTTTATACCGTTTGCTATTGCTTACTATCTGCTTACTGTCTTAATATTATAGTATGCTAGTAGGTATGACTTGCTCGTCTCCGGCTTGTTGTACTCACTGGGATACATTCAGTTGTGTCTCACATTCTTTGGGTGACCCATTTTCAGGTCAGTCGGGTGGTGAGCAGTTGGGACGCTAATGAGAGATTCTGCGCTTGATCTGTCCCGAGATATCTATTTTTTAGATTTATTTTCAATTCTTTCAGATTTATGATCGTGACTTATCTGTATAGTTTCGTAGATATTATCCGATTGATAGTGTACTTGGATTCAATTGTGAATTATGTATTTGGTTATTTAATTATTGTCTACTCATTTAGTAGTTTAACTATTAGTTGTAAACTATGATTGCATGGAAGGTATCTTTGTACTTACCTAGCCGAGCGCGTATTGGGGAGACTCCGTCCGTTTGGGCTGAAAATTTTCCTTACGCGTGGCGAATCTGTTCACGTCGTGGAGTCATGTTTCAAACTTTAATTTTATATAAAAAAAATTGATCGTTTCTGAAAATTCGGGGCATAACAGATTTATTTAGTATTAGAGACAGGTTATACGGTATCTAGGATTGGTTAGGATTGAGCCATAGGATGACTTGCTATTTAAGAGAGTGCGGGGTATTTGTCTTCGGGTTGGGAGCTCAGATGTATTTGTCCATCAATGAGTTGTTTCCTAACCTGGTTGTTATAGATACAAGCGGTGTTCGCACGCACTCTGGACTGAGTGGTGAAAGTGAATGCTGTGTTTAGTCGCGGCTATGGTACGGGTCGTGGGTGTGGTGTCCCGGTTTTTTTTTCCGTACGACCTGTCTGGGTGGTTAGTGGTAAGAAAACACCTATTATTGGTATATCGAGCCCTTTGTACGTCAAATGGATGCCAAAAACGGACTCAGCGCGCGAAAACGTTGAAAATCGGCTATTTTCGGACGAAATGGGCCAAACGGGCCGATTTCTCGGGTGGGCCGGTCCACGGCCTACTTGGCGTGCACCGGGACCAGCCAACGGAGGGCATGCCACGTGTCGCGCGCCGATTGGCGGGACAACTTACGCGCGACAGCGCGCACCTCGCGCCGGGCGCGGTGCACGGTGGACCCCGCCGCGCCACGTGTCGCCTGCCCATTGGCGGGCGCAGCGACCCGGCTGGCCTGCCGTGACCGCGGCCCACGGTTCCCGCAGTGGACCGGGCGGCCACGCGGCGCGCCGCGATTGGCGGGCGCGCGTGCGCGGGGTGCGGAAGGGACATGCGTCGGCCTCTGGTTGAACCGGGCGTTGATCGCGGGCCGGGCCGGGGGCGGGTTCGGGCACTGTAGCCGCACGAAACCCCCCCGGGCGCCCGGAATTTGGGCCCGAAAGCCCAATAAAGGGAATTTTCGGGTTCTTTTTGTGTGGGCCTATAAATAGGCCACCCTCTTGCGCCTTTAGGCCCTTTTTTCAAACTCTTTTGCCCTTATGCCCTTAATCAAAGTTGTTCTTCATCTTGTGCTTCATCTTACGAAGGAGTCCTGAATTTTTTGGAGGCCGCAGCATCGACGTCTTCGGTGAGTTAGCGCAGTTCGACGTTCTTTCTTCGGTGGCCTATTTCCGTCGTGTTTCGGTCCACGAGGTCCATAGAGCTACTCCGAAGGATTTTTTGGACGATTTTCCCTGCATCGGTTTCACGAGAGGTAAATCTATGATTTTCGTGTTTTCCACTCCTCCCAGATTTGAGTTTTTTTAGGGGTTTCTTGTACATCTTTAAGCCCCTATTTTGCTGGTGGTTTTCTTGGATAGCAGAGCCTTGTCGAATTTTTATCTCTACGCTCGAGTATCGGATTTCGACATGTGAGGATTCGATCGACATATACGCTTCGCAAGGATCGCCGTCGTATTTTTATTAGAATTTTTAGAGATTATCTCGCATGTAGTATTTAAGCATTTTCTGGATTGTTTGTACAGCAGCATGTGTTTGTGGGAGTTTTTGACTTATTGCAATGTTTGGACCATATCTTGTAACCATGAGGAGTTTTTGGAGGTTTTTGGGTCCGTTGGAATCGTGGGAATCCGAGGATTATCCCCGTGCAGTTTCAGCCTTTTTGAACTTTGGATCGATTTGCGCTTCCTGGTGGGTTGCTTCGTCTTCAAAATCGGTGGACGGTTCATTAACTCTATTTGATTATACTCATACATGATTGCGAGATGTGGTTAGGATGCATGTTAGAAAATGAGATGGTGATCCCTTTATGTTGTTATTATGATTGTATTTGATTATTGCTATCTAATTATGTTAGTAAAATGCTATTATTGGAACTTGACCTAGCACCCTGTTATATGATGCATGTCAACCAGATTAGTAGAAAACTCCAACATGGGCTAGTCATTTATGCTTTAGACACCCCCACACTTTTATTCATTCCTTCACCTGGACTTAGAGTTTTCTCGCCCTGGTAGTGGGCAGAGTGGTCGGGTTGTTACGGGATGCATGTTACACTCGTGCCTGGGGGCTAAGTGGAGTCTGGTAGCTGTGTTAGATCAGTATTTTGTTCTGGGAGCCGTCTGAGTCGACGGTGGGTCCCGGCTGTGTGGTTTTATAACCAGTGAGTGAGAGATTGTGTTGTTGGTTACTGTCGATCTTGTTGATCGTGGATTTGGACTATAGCCTGCATGAGCCGCATTGAGCTCGACAGAAATGGGCGGATACTTTTCTTGGTAGGGTCGCGCCCCTCGAGTGCCGCTCCGGAGCTAGGCCTGTTACTTTGTTATCGCGACTTGTCGACGCAGTCCCTCTGGTTGGGCCAGTTTTGGCAATCATGGACACCCTACGTAAGTCCAGTCCTCCGTGGATGTAATGGCAGTAGGTAGGCGCAGGTTTGACTGGACCCCATGTGGCAGTCAGTGTAGATTGGGTGACTGTATTTTGAGAGATAGTAGATGCATCATGTTTCCATGTGTATCACTTCTTGAGCATTTAGATAGAGGCATAGTAGCTGTAGAGTTATGTTCCAGCCATTTTTCTTTCAGTATTGTATTTGTTACTTTATGCCTCTAGTAGATTTAGTGGGCAGACCGTCAGGCTTGTTAGCGGTACCCACTGAGAACTACTGTTGGATGTAGTTCTCACACCCACTGTGGTGACTTTTTTTCAGGGACCTCTTCTCCAGTTCCTGCTGCTCCTGTTGCTGATCCTGCTGACCGAGGTAAGGGAGTCGCGAGCTAGATCCCAACCAGTCTTCTTTCAGAGAGAGTAGTTGTACCCTATTTTGGTGATGTATTAGTACTGTTAGTGATTTTGGGATGCATCTTGTACATTTACTTTTTGAGAGTTTTATTTTTTGGAGAGACTTATGTATTTGTGAGGACCTGACATGTACTATTTGGAGTTGTATATTTATTTCAGTAGTTTACCTTTTCACTCTGATATCTGTATAGTGGTTAGCATGATCTTTTGTAGGTTAGTCGCTTCGTCTATACGGGGTTTCCCGTATGAGAGGCGGATCTGTTGGCGGGCCCGGGTCGCAATTTCGACGCCGGGGCGTGACAGATTAGAGTGGTATCAGAGCCTAGGATGTAGGTCATTGTAGACTTAGAAACCCTAGGCTTGTGGTTGGACCCTATGATGACTTACGTGAGAGCCGTGATTTTTTGCGAGAGTCCTGATCGAGTTTCTTAACTCGCCCAAGGGATGGGATGAGTGATTGACATGTCTTCTCTCGGTAAGCGGCTATGTTGGTTACAGACAACATAGTGTTACAGGAAGGGGGACATGCCTTTGACTTTCGCTAGATTGGATCGAGTGTTGTTTTGGTTCTGATCGTCTTCTTTTGTCTCAGGTGTGAGCGATGCCTCCGCGGCGCAGGATGCTGACGCGTTCGCAGACTTCTTCCTCTGAGCCCGAGCAGGAGGAGTCAGAGCAGGGCCAGCAGAGTGAGGTACAGGAGCTTCGGGCGCAGATGGCCCAGATGTCGGATGCTGTTCGACGTCAAGAGGAGACTTCTCGTCGTTCCCCTGCACATGTTTGAGCAGAGGGCGCAGCCTGTTGCAGCACCCCCTGAGAGTTCCCGTGCACCTTCTTCGCCGGTAGTGGAACCCCCGGTTGTACCAGGGACACCGGTAGCCCCTATTGCGCCGGTTACCAGCAGACAGCCGTCTGGGTCGGCGGGACAGTTGACCTCTGCAGAGCAGCGAAAGGTGGTAGATTGTTTGATGAGATTCCGCCAGTTTGACTCGCCTCGTTTCTCAGGGCAGAGTTTGGAGCCGTGGGAGGCGGAATCGTGGATCACGGCGATGGAACGACATTTTGAGAGTTTGTTTATCGAGGAGCGGTTTCAGGTTCTATTGGCGATGAACTTTTTGGAGCACAATGCCGAGGCCTGGTGGCGACGTGTTCGACTTGTTGGTCCGCCTGGGACTCAGCTTGTTACTTGGGCGGAGTTCCGCAGCTTACTTCTTGGAGCCTTCTTCCCGGAGAGTGTTAGGCAGAGGTTAGAGGAGGAGTTGAAGAATCTCCGACAGGGAGACCGTCACGTGCAGGCGTACATCGCAGACTTCAACCGGTTGTTGACCAGTGTACCACACGCGGCCAGGAACGAGGCGTATCGGATCTACATGTTCGAGCGAGGTTTGCATCGAGACATTTATCTGTTCGTCCGTTCGCGCAGATTGCAGATGCTGGATGCATCGATGCAGCAGGCACTTTATGTATAGCGCGGGGAGGCAGTGATGGACGAGGTGGCTCCAGCTCCCGCAGTGACTCCGGGGGCGAAGCCCTCAGCACCGGTTGATGAGGGACAGACGAGTCGGTAGGGACCTCCGAGACCTCCACGATTCCATCCTCAGGGTCGTGGGTTTCAGGGGCGCCAGAGGTCAGGTGCACCCCGTCACTCTCAGCAGCAGCAGTAGTCACAGCGGCAGCCGCGCCAGGACAGATGTGTTATCTATGGAGGACCGCACCCACCGAGCCAATATACGCAAAGGCAGGGCCGATGTTTCCGTTGCGGGCAGACTAGCCACTTCCAGGCGTCGTGCCCCAGAGCAGGCTTTCCAGCACATTCGACGGCCTCAGCACCCTCCATTCCTCTACAGATGGCTGGACCTTCTGTGACCTATGGTAGGCCTGATCATGCTTCTTCTTCGCGACAGCCAAAGTGACGACCACCAGCGCCGAGCGGGTGAGTTTACGCCGCACAGGTTGGGGATGCTTGGGCGGCCGACCACGTCGTCGCAGGTATTATTTTGATTTATGCAGTTCGTGCTCGAGCTCTTGTTGATACCGGTGCTTCACACTTATTTATCAGTAGAGCATTTACATCCCTACATGGTATAGAGATAGATTCATTGTCGCATGCATTAGAGGTTCAGATTCCAGATCATATTTTGCATGTCGGGGAGTGTTGTAGGGCTTGCCCCGTGCAGTTGGGATCTTGGATCTTGCCGGCAGACTTGCTTGTCTTGCGGCAGCTCCAAGATTTTGATGTTGTACTTGGTATGGATTGGTTGTCGCGATACTTCGCCACCATTGACTGTGGAGAGAGGACTGTGACCCTCCGCGAGCCTGGACAGGAGGAGTTCGTCTACAGACGCTGCCAGAGCACGCTGTTCGCAGCGACCGTTTCCTCGGTGAGGGCTAGGCGGATGATGAGTAGAGGGTGTACCGCTTTCTTGGCGACTGTTGTTGAGGTGCCAAAGCGGCACTGGGACTCGAGGATATCCCCATTGTCCGCGAGTTTCCAGATGTGTCTCCCCTTAAGTTGACGACTATGCCGCCGGAGAGGGAGATAGAGATTGTGATTGACGTGGTTCCAGGAACCGCGCCAATCTCGAAGGCACCTTATAGGATGGCACCTGCTGAGTTGAGGGAGCTGAAGGCACAGTTGCAGGATGTGATGGACAGGGGTTTTATTAGACCCAGTATATCACCGTGGGGAGCGCCGATTTTCTTTGTAAAGAAGAAGTATGGGTCGCTTAGATTGTGTGGATTACAGAGAGCTGAACAAAGTGACCATCTGGAATAAGTATCCCTTACCACGGATTGATGATTTGTTTGATCAGCTGCAGGGAGCTTCGGTGTTCTCGAAGATTGATCTTCAGTCCGGTTACCACCAGTTGAGGGTGAGGGCCGAGGACATCCCCAAGACAGCTTTTCGATCCCGGTACGGGTATTATGAGTTTACAGTGATGCCGTTTGGTTTGACTAATGCCCCTGCCGTATTCATTGACTTAATGAATCGGGTATTCCAGCCGTACTTGGACTTGTTTGTTGTGGTATTCATCGACGACATTCTGATATACTCCCGGAGTGATATAGAGCATGAGGAGGACTTGAGGATAGTGCTACAGCTTCTGAGAGATAAGAAGTTGTATGCCAAGTTTAAGAAGTGCGAGTTCTGGCTTCGGGATGCTGCATTTTTAGGCCATATAGTGTCTGCCGCAGGAGTGGCAGTGGACCCGACAAAGATTGATGCTGTTCGGGACCACCGTTTACCCAAATGGCTCCCGCCACTGGTACAAGACTAACTACATCTACCAGACTCCACTCGGCCCCCAAGCACGAGTGTAGCATGCATCCTACACTAAGAGAAATTCCGGCCACTCAGCCCACTACCCGGGCGAGGAAAATACTATGTCCAGGGATAGAATGTAAAGTGTGGATGTCTAAAGCATAAGTAAACCTAACCCAAGTGAGAGTTTTCTACTAGTCTGGTTGAACATACATCATATGACAGGGTGCTAGGTCAAGTTTCAATAATAATATTTGTTAATACAACTAGGAAGCATTAGTCGACATGAACTCAGTAACGACATAAGAAAGTATCATCTCTCACTCTAACATGCTTTCTAACTCTCTCGCAATCATGCATGCAAGTCTATTCAATAGAATTAGATAACCGTCTGCCGGTTTTGGAGACGAAGCAACCCACCTGAAAGTGCGGATCGATCCAAGGTCCAAACTAAACGTGGATAAGTCTCAAGTTTCCACGGTTCCAACGGACCAAAAATCACTGAAAAAGTCCTCCCGGTCACCGAGATATGAGCCAAACAATGCGGTAAGTCCAAAATTAGTAAAACGACATCGCTGTCGCACATCTGTCCGAGAAACAGTGAAATACCACCTGCGAGATGAGCTCCAAAAATTCCAATAAAAATATGTCTGCGATTCTCGCGAAGCGTAGATATCGATCGAGTCCTCATGGGCTGAAATCCGATAACCGAGTGCAGAGATAAAAATCCGACAAGCTCCGCTGTCCAGGAAATCTGGCAACAAGAAAGGGGTTCAAAGATGCTCTGAATACTCCAATAAAAACCCAAAACTGAGAGGAGCGATAAACACGGAAAACGAAGATCTACCTCTCGCGGAACCGATGCCATAGAAATTGGCCAAAAACTCCCTCCCGTCAGCCCAGGGAAGCTCACGGAAGAAGCGTCGACGAAAAAGCTCGGTATCGAAGGCGCGTCGAAGCTCGCGATGTCGAGGAGAACCTGATGGAACGCCTTCCAATAATTCCCGGGATGCCGAAGATCGAAGAAAAACCCAATGAAGAACCTCCCTGCCGAAGATGGGCCCAAGAGGGCTCGGGAAAAGCCCTCAAAAAGATGCCCAAATGGGCTATTTATAGCCCAAGCCCACAAGAAAGGAAATCCGGATTCGGGCGCAGGATTCGGGCGCCCGAATCCAGCCCGGCCGAAATCTTCTCGGCGCGCCGCGTGGTACACTCCGCGCCCGCTCGCCCCGTGCACGCGCGCCCGCCAATCGCGGCGCGCCGCGTGGCATTGCGGTCCACGGCGGAAACCGTAGTCCGCGGTTCACTGACCCGCCAGTGAGCGGGTGACACGTGGCCTGGCGGGGTCCACGGTGCGCTACGCCCGGCACGCTGTCGCGCGTGCGTTGACCGCCCAATCCGCGTGCGCCACGTTTCAACTACTCCGTTGGCTTGTCCCGGTGCACGCCAAGTCCCGTGGACCGGCCTGCCCGCCGCCGCGCACGCGCCTGCCCGCGCCCGCGCCACCTCGCTCCGCCGCCTGCCCGTCGCCACCGGTGCTGCCCTGGCCTGCTGGAACAGTAATTCTTGCCTCGAAATCCGTGTTTTGACATCCGGGCTTCGAAAAATACGAGTAAATAGTCTATTTTCATCGTTTTCACGCGCTGAGTCGAAATCCGATGTCCGTTTTGCCAAATTCCACTTCCAAAATTTGTCGAAGGCATCCGGACAGGTATTCTTAATTCAAATTTCACGCTGGGTCCGATCTTGAGGTCTGATTTGCGCGCAACCATCTCCAACACACATCATAGGCCTCCAGAAGCCACAATTCACTCCGTAAGACCATCGCGGAGATCCGGGTCATCACACTCCAACTGTCCTGCGCCACATATGATGATGACTACTGCCACAACCATGATTACCGGAACTACGCCAGTGGTTGCTGCTGTTGGCGATCTCCCGATTATAGCCATCGGGACGATTATGAGATCAGCAATTTCCATTGCTACGGTTGAAGTGATTCTGACGACATTTAACTAATGCAAGTCTCCAGTCGAGTTGTGTCCTAATCCTGATTTTTGTGATACAGCCTGTGAGTCACGATTGTTCCGGCAGAGATGGTGGTGGCAGTGAGCGCACTTGCATAGGCATGATTATTATACCGACTAGTTTTGGTGGTCTATCGGCCAGATTGTAACTCTGTTTGGGTTCATTCGTTTTCAGGCCCCACCTCTTGCGTGGACTTCGTAGACTGTTGTGGACTCTTCTTTAGCTTTACAGCAATAGTGGCTGTTGTTACTACTTCTGGATGAGGTACTATTGACGTTAGATTTGAGAGTTTGATGTGTCAAGTGTTTTGGTAGTTAAAGGATCCGATAGTGGTCCTTTCTGGTTTCGAATAGCATTGATCCGCACGTTGCGTGTGAACTGCTTGAGGGGTTGCTAACGTCCCTATTGACATTTTGAGTTGCGACTGGTGTCGCTAGAGCTGTATTAGCGAATAGTGTCAACTTCAAGGTGTTAGTGGACATTGAAATGTTACACTACTCCTCTTGAGAGGGGCCATGATGGCACTCTTGATCACGATGTTATAGTGACAAGTGATATCGGATGACGGTATTGGTGATTAGAGATTGCGTTGAGGAGTACGTGGTAGTGCCCTTCAGTCGGATTTCCCGTGTGTCTTAGGTCCCCAACTAGTTGTTGGCGACAGATCGACGGGTATTTTACCATTCTTTTGATAAGCACGTTTGTCACGCCCCGGGGTCGAAATTGCGACCCGGGCTCGCCAACAGATCCGCCACCTATGCCAAACCCGCATAGGCGAAGCGTCCTACCTGCAAGAAAAGTACTACAGCTAAACAGATATCAGAGCTATAAATAAAAAGATCTGCTGTAACTAAAATAATCACTGTACAACTGGAAATAATACAAGAATGTCCGCCTCCCACGAATGATAATCAGACAATATCCTCAAATACAAGAATCAGAACTCAACATGGAGGTAACTCCAATAAAGACATCAGTGTACAGGCTCTCAATACATAACCATCCTCACTACATCAGTCTCTCAAAGGAGGAAAATAAAATAACTAATCTACTGAAGCTCTCCTCTGAAGGGGTACCGCTACACTCCAACGACGGGTAGGGAACTAGCTCGCGACTCCCTCGCCTCGATCAGAAGGATCAGCAACAGGAACAACAGGAACCGGAGTAGAAGTCCCTGGGGGAAAGACACCACGACGGGTGTGAGAACTACATCCCACAGTAGTTCTCAGTGGGTGCCGCCAACAAGCCCGACGGTCTGCCCACTAAGTCCACTAGAGGCATAAAGTAACAAAAGCAGTGCTGTAAGGAAAGCTGGGAAAAGTAGACTCTACAGCTACTATGTCTCTATCTAGATGCTCAAAGAGTGGAACAGAAAGAACATGATGCCACAACTAACTCTCATCTCTGATCACCCAATCTGAACTGACTGCCTCATCGGGTCCAGTCAAACCTGCGCCAACCTACTGCCGTTACGACCCGGAGGAGCGGACTTATGTAGGACGTCCATGACTGCCAACACCAGCACAGCCAGAGGGACAAATGCAACGACAAGTCGCGATAGAAAAGCTCAATCTCACGCCGGTAAAACAACCCGGTCTCGCCTACTCCGGAGTGGCACTCGAGGGGAGCGACCCGCTAGAGTCAAAGTAACCCATATCAAGTATCTCTGTAAAGTATCTCTGTAAAGTATCTCTGTCAAGCTCAAATGTGGCTCATGCAGGCTATGATCCACGATCAAACAGATCGGTAACTCCAAGCTCAAAGCACAACTCAGTCGGAAAAAGGACCTCGACTCAAACAGGAAAAGCCCAAAACACTCTCACAGCTATGTCGGAAAACCCTTAACGACTCAATCAGATAATGCACGACCATGGCTGAGTCGGGAAATCTCCACGACTCGATCTGCCAGAACCCCAAGATCCTCAAAGCTAAGTGGGAGAACCACCTCCACCACTAAATCAGGAAAAACAACCTCTAGATCACACTCTACCAACTCATAGCACAAAGTCGCATCCACTGCGAGAAACTGTCTCAACAGGCCAAACAGGCCAAACGTCGCATCCACTGCGAACAACTGCCTCAACAGGCCAACAGGCCGAACATCGCAACCACTGACTCAATGAAGGGTCCGGGAACCCCGAAAGACTAGAACCTACAACCCAAATCAAACAAGAACAGGCTCTAGGCATAGCCTCTCGTTGTTCTCGTCCAAAGAAAAGGCAGACCTTAGAACCCAGACCACTCGAATCATCTCGGTGGTTAATTTATAGGAAAAAGGTGACATTTCTTACTGAAGCCATTTGATCTGTAAGAAATCCATATTTAATGATTTTTAGTTCTTCTTAGGAAAACAGTTGAAACCAAGTTTTATATCTAAGCCTCGAAGGGCTAATGCCTTCGTCCAATCAAACAAGAACAGACTCAGGCGACCCTACGATGCTTGGAAGAAAATATTGGTTGACTAAAATCATATGTGCGTCCAAAAAGGTTCTGGGTTTAAGGTCCTGCTAACACTGATATACCGCTGCCACTAACACAGCGACGACAGATAAAACAAGAAAAATAAAACATATCGGGACCGCCGTCTACCCAAACGGCTCCCGCAACAGATGAACGATCAACTACATCTACCAGACTCCACTCTGCTCCCAAGCACGAGTGTAACATGCATCCCACACTAAAATATAACACCTGACCACTCGGCCCACTATCCGGGCGAGGAAGGACACTATGTCCAGGAAAGTAGAAGTGTGGATGTCTAAAGCAGAAATAACCCTAGCCCAAGTGAGGGTTTTCTACTAGTCTGGTTACACATGCAACATATGACGGGGTGCTAGGTCAAGTTCCAATAACTATAATTTACAGATGGTAGAAAGCAAGGAGATGACAAGATCATCAGATAATACAAGGAACAGCAATTCCTACATTCTAACATGCTGCACAAGCATTTCACTAACATGCATAGTCCTACTATGGCAGATTTAATGTACAGTCCATCAATCTTGGAGACAATGCCACCCACCTGAAAACGCTAACTGTCCGGAGTTCCACAGCTGAAAACACCAGAAGCAACAACCTCCACTAATCCTCAACACCAACGGGTTCACAAACATCCGCAAATACCCCTGGGTACAACAAAAAGGTCCAAGGTTACATTTTATTCCACAAAATAGCCAAGTACAAAAATCTGCATAAGACAGTCCTGAAGATCTGAAATTTCCACCTGCAGAAAGTGCCCTGAAAATTCCGATAAAAATATCACAGCGATCGTCTCGTCGAGACCTTCGAAACGGGTATCTGCACGCCCAAATCCGAGCCCCGTAGGCCAAGTTACAAATTCCACAGTACAGGTGCGCAAACACTCACAACCACACAACTGTAAACTCTAACACAGATAAAAGGGGAATAGTATACCTTCGGGCAAGCCTTAGAAAAATCCCGGAAAAATACAATGATAATCGTTGCGACGAGTAGATCCAAAAAGTGTATAGGCTCGTCTCGATCCGACACTCGGGTGCGGAGGTAAAATTCCGACAAGGGGCCGCTGTCCAAAAAATCCACCAGAAAACAGCGGCTTAGAAATGCCTCGAAAACCATGTCATAAACTCTGAATCCAGCAAGATGATCAACACGAAAGTCGAAGACGTACCTCTCGTGAATCCAATTCCACAGAAATTGTCCAAAAATACAGACGGAGTAGCTCTGTGGACCTCTCAGATCAAACTGCGACGATAACGGGCCTCCGATGAAAAATCGCCACACTGTGCTCCGATGCCGAAGTCGTCGACGCCGCGGCTTCCAAAAAATCCGGGCCTCTGCCAGAAGATGCGCAACACGAAGATCTCCAACTTTGCTAAAGGGTCTAAGGGGAGAGGATCTCGGGAAAGGGGGGCAAAAGCCTCAACAAGCAGCCTATTTATAGGCTCAGCCCGAAAATCCACCCATTGGACTTTTGGGCCAAAAACCTGGCGCCCGGACATTCCGGGCTGCTACAGTAACGGGCCCGGCCCGTTACTGTTCACGCCCGGAAGTCCCTCAGCCCGCCACGCGTCCACCCCAAACAGCAAACAGCTGTTTGGGCCAACGGCCATGCGCCACGTGGCCGAAGCGGTGGCCGACACGTGGCGCTCACGCCGGGAACCGCGGGTCAGCGCGCCCACGTCGCGCCCCACGCGCGCCCACGCGCGCCTATCGGGCACGCGGCCCGAGGTACCAGCTCCCCGCACCGTGGACCGCGCGCACAACACCACACCAACCCCGGTCTGCCACGTGTCCACCCCCGGTCCACCGTGCACCCGCGCCTTTCCCGTGGACCGCGCCCACTGCGCCCGCCAACCGGGAGCCGCCACGTGGCCAGCGCCCGGGTGCACGCCTCCGCGGTGGACCGCGCGCCTCCGCCGCCGCCAGCCGCCGCGCTCCGCCGCCAGCCGCCGCCGCCGGCGCCTCTCCGGCCGCCGGAACAGTGCCGTCGAACCTCGAAATCCCTGCCGGGTCATCCGGGCTCCGAAAAATATAAGTAAATAGTCCATTTTGAGCGTTTTCGCGCGCTGAATCCAAATCCACTGTCCGATTTGCCAAATTCCACTTCTAAAATTTCTCAAAAATTCCCGGGAAAGCAAACTTGATCCGTTTTTCATGCCGGGTCCAAATCTTGGGTCCAATATGCGCGCAAACACCTCAAACACTCAACCTGGATCTCCAGAAGTCACCAATCCAACAGTAACCCAAACGTGGGAAAATCCGGGTTCTCACAACGTTGGCTGCAGACAACGTACTGTCAAAAGGGCGAAAAAAATACTCTACCCTATAATAGGGGATATTATAATTGGGTTTATATGTGTACCTTTTTGTGAGTTAGCCATTGAGATTGCCATTCTGAGCACGGTGTTGTTATCTTAATGCTGTTTTTATGGTCCGTGTTGGACCTTGGGTAGATCCCAGATTGATTGTGCACTCAGTGGACTGTTAGCCACTGTGGTTGTTGTGGACATCGATCCGTCCTAGCTTGGTGGCCCGCGTGCCACGTTGATATTGCCCAGCGTAATCGAATGGTTCGATAAAGTGAACGCCTTGGTTAAACTGTAGAATTGGACAACCTGCCCAAACCTGATCTATTAAGTTCGTGGATGGCTAATTTGGTTGCCTAGTGTCAATAGTGCAAAAGGATTGATCTAGCAGCGAGTTAGAGCAGTTAATTTAACCAGCTCGATTGTTTGAGGCAGTTGTGTGTCTATTTTGCAAGCTGAAGTTCAGTTCTAAGTTTTGGTGGCGAAATGTTAAGGCTACGGGTGAGTAGTTATTGCTTTCATGATAGTTTATTATTTCAGTAGTTATATCGGTTCAATTATCTGCTTTCATACCGACTTTTCATATCGTTTGCTATTGCCTACTATCTACTTACTGCCTTTCGATTATAGTATGCTAGTAGATATGCCTTGCTCGTCTCCGGCTTGTTGTACTCACTAGAATACATTCAGTTGTGTCTCACACCCTTTGGTGACCTATTTTCAGGTCAGTCGGGTAGTAAGCAGTCAGAACACTGATGAGAGATTCTGCACTAGATCTGTCCCGAAATATTTGTTATTTAGATTCATTTTCAGTTCTTTCGGATTTATGATCGTGACTTATCTGTATAGTTTTGTAAATATTATCTCATTGATAGTGTACTTGGATTCAATTGTAAATTATGTATTTGGTTATTTCATTATTGACTATTCGTTTAGTAGTTTAACTGTTAGTTGGAAACTCTGATTGCATGGAAGGTATCTTTGTACTTCTCTAGCCGAGCGCGTATTGGAGAGACTCCAGTCATTTGGGCTGAAAATTTTTTTTACATGTGGCGAATCTGTTCACGTCCTGGAGTCATGTTTCAAACTTTGATTTTATATATATATATATATATATATATATATATATATATATATATATATATATATATATATATATATATTAGATCGTTTCTGAAAATATGCGCGTGACAAGACTCCTAGCTAAGGCTCTCAAAATTGAGTTTTAGAGAATTTATTATTGATGAATCTGGTTTAAGCAACAAGGATTTAGCTAAAGATCAAGTTAGTATGAAATTGATCAAATCACCAAACTAAACTTAGTAAGATAATTGAGCCAAAGTTCTCAATTATTATATTTAAAAAAAATACTATCCAACTATTTTATAATTTAACCAATCATTTCTAATTACCAAACGGAATCCGGTACTCGCCCAAATACTAAATTTTATAAATGCACAACTTATTCTGATACCGCGTGATGTTGATTCGTTACTTGCTCAGATACGAATTATTAGAATTTCGCAGTTAAAACATCAAATCGAATTTTATCGTAAACTCGTCTTCTCAAATAAAATCAGAACCAACACAGCAATGAGAGAAAAAATCAAAATAAAAAATACAGATGAAATAAGATTCATTAACCAAGAGAAGAATTACACCGACTTCTTTTTTACATAGAATAATTTCAACTCAAATTTTTTTTCTGAATCTCTTTTATTTTTTTCTCGTCTTTTATAATATTTCTAAAAGACTTTTTTTTTTTTTTTTTTTTTTTGGAAGTATTCATCTTTACCATAATATGCTCTATATATAGAGCCTACAAAATTTATCCAAATGTAGTATAATTAAAATTTTTACTTTAATTAATATTTAAATTTAAATTAATTTATCTTGAATAAATTGAAATATGAATTATAATTCAATTAGTATTTAATTATAAATCTAACTAAATTCTAACAGGAAGAATACTAATTTTACCATCCAAATTGGATTATAAAAATAATATTGTTCTTATGTTTCAGAAATATAAGATAAAAGTGGTCGGTTTAACCCACAAGTAAGTCAAAATAAATAGTGTAAATGTTTGGAGTTTTATTTTACGGAGACCCACATTAATATTTTATATGAGTTTTCATGTGACAAGATGATCAGTGTACGTACGGCATGAACCCACCGCAAGGAGTGGGTGATTGCAAATTTCATTGTATGTTGAACTATAATTTCTGAATACCAAACACTCCTAAATTATAAAACAGAACCGAATCCGAACCAAAATTAATCAAAGAGTGGTAAATAATTTTGAGCTAACTTATTATTATGTGGAACGCATTTTAGTTCCACCTCGTGGGGTCACCAACGTGACTGAGATTTTACGCTTTTAATATTCGCATCATGGCAAGGAAATGGTGGCAGTCAGAAGCTGAAAAGATGGATCACCGAGAGAGAGAGAAAGAGGCGTTACATCTCGGAACTTGATGTTCAGGGCTCCTTGCCAAAACTCCTCGACATCACCCCATCATTTAATTATTATTGTTTAAAGCAAAATGTCTTTTACACAATATGTATAATCTATATCTCATTTAATCTAGAATAAAATAAATTTTAATTATTATTTTAAAATAATAAATAAATTTTTTCTTTTATTTTTAGATAATAGAATATAAATTTTACATTTCGATGGAATGTATCAGTAGCATAGTTCTTGTTTAAATAACAAACAAGCAAAAGAACTGCTAATTTAAGAGTAAACTTAAAATTATACTTAATTACATATTTTATAATTTTATTTTTATTTTACTTTAAAAAAATTTATTATCAAATAAAATAGCAAAGTTAAAAATTTTGATAACCTTTTAAGTATAGTATTTCAAACTACAGAGTGGTAAAATAAAAATAAGATAAATCACTGAATAATTATGTGTAATTTTTTGAATTATATAATGACTGAAAAAGAAAGAAAAAAAAAATGGAAGAAGAGTAATACATAAAAAGTTAATCAATTTTTTTTGACAAAAACAAAATTATTATTAATTAATTTAAAAAATTAATTATATTAACCAAACACTACGTCTATATATAAATTGTTATCCGAATTCTATTAATTATAAATAAAAATAATTAATTTTAATATATCACTGATTGTCTTAAAGCAAGTGGAAAAGGTTTGGTTGTTGCAATCTGAAATTCCGAGTTTGAAGTCTAATTATTTTATATTTTTTACTAAATTTATTTATATAAAAATAAATAAATCGATAGCATGCTAACTTTTTCTCTCATTTTTTTTTAATATATTTTTAAATCTAATCCGATCATAAATAACTAAATAATCATACTAAAAGTAAAAAAAATACAAATCTTTTCAAAAATAATCTAAAAATATAAAATGAAGGCGGAATCAATTAAATTTAGATTCCAAACTCATTCTACCTTTCTCTCTTAAAAAAAAAAAAATTAATATATCTTTAAACCTAATCCGATCATAAATATCTAAATAATTGAACTAAAAATAAAAAAAATACAATTTTTTTTTAAAATAATCTAAAAATATATAAATGAATGCCGAATCAATTAAATTTAGATTCTAAACTCGATAGTAACAGCTTCGCAGTTTGACAAGTAAATCTCTAAAATAAAAATTTGAATTAAAATTACACACTAAAATCAAATACTCGAATGAAAAATTATGATGGTTTAAAAATTTTCGGCGCCAATTATAAAAATAATTGAATTCAACAAAATTTTCAACTCAACTTAATTAAGTTGTGTTTTTATAGAAAAGCTAATAATAAAAATTAAAATAGAACTAAACCACATAAGGGAGAATTGAACCTTAATTAGCCATTTCATTTAACCATATCCTCATCCCACGTACTAACCTAAACATTTAATTAGTCATTTCATTTAACCATATCCTCATCCCACGTACTAACCTAAACATTTAGATAAAATTTGGTCAAAATATTTCTCATTTATAATCAATTGATAGCTATGTAATGCATATGTACGTATATGATATCTCATCCCAACACTCAGCTCACGTACTCGGGACTATCAATAAATAATTTGGCTTTGCAGAAAACTTAGTTTAAAATTTAAATATTTTTGTTAAGCACATAGAGAGCATCGAAAGAGACTGGAAATTTAAATTTGTAAATTTTGGGTCCTTTTCTTCTATACGACAGGTGAAGATCACAGTAAATAAAGCAAGTTATATAATATATATGTCGACCTAGCTAGTTTAGTAGTTGGTGTATCAGGTGTGGATCCCAATTTCATTCATTTCAAGTAATTAACCTAGTAATTTGAGGAAGAAACAATTTACTGAACTAGTCCAACAATTGTTATCGATCCGCGTTGTTGTATCGAAGGTAAATGCATGTTTGATTCCCACGTACACGTTTGAGTATTATATATATAATTTGGTTCAAATCGATTGTTTTGAAGTAAAAAAAAAAATTAGTTATTTATCTGGCTAAATTTATTTATTTTTGAACAATACCCGAAGTGAATAATATAATATCTTAGAATGAAATCATTTGTATAATTATCACCTGATAAGAAAGTTGAAAATTCAATAAACAAACAAAATTTGTTTAACTGGGAATGACAATAAAAAAATTCGGACTTGTACCTGCCCCTCGTTGATATTCGTATCATAGCAATTCAAAATGTTTTGGTCTAGTTATCTATTTGCTACAAAATGTTTCCCTTCGGGTCATACTTGTTGACTTGCTTGAGTTTTATAATATAATTATCAAATTTATATTCAGCAACAAAAAGTTTCTAATCAATTTAATTTATTAATATATATTTTTTTGATGAAAACATATTTTACTTATTAGCTATATATAACAGTGAATTATATTTGCTCCTATATAATATATATATTCGATGGTTCAGTTGAATCATTTAAGACTCTTTTCTTAATTCATCTCAAGAATATTAATTCTGTATTATATATACATAGAATAACAGTCTGTATATAATGTGAATGGTTTCTTATTGAAGAAACTTAAGTATGTGGATTGAATTGATGCTCTTTAATATGACTATATATAAAAATATTAACCCAACATACTAAACAAATAGGGTGAATATATATATAAAGAATAGAGCTTATATATTTTTAAAAGTATAAGCTTAATCATGTTTGTAAATTTTTTATTATTAAATTTGTATTGAGATTTGTGTAATTATACCTTTTCTTTCTTTTTTCTTAGTTGATTTTATAATTGCACAAATCTCAATACAAATCTAATAGTGAAAAATTTACAAATATAATTTGACTTATATTTTTAAAAATATACAAGCTCTACTCTCTCTCTCTCTCTCTCTCTCTTTCTATATATATATATATATAAATATAATTGTGCTTCTATATTTTTAAAAATATCAAGTTATTAGTATTTGTAGGTTTTTAGTTTTTGAATGAAAAAATATATGGTTAGAATGATAGTGAGCTTCTTGAATTAAATAAGTTGTTGGGAAATAAAATGATCTAAAGGATGAAATTAATCAAAAGAGTAGATCTAACGGTAGAAAATTTATAAACACCAATTGTTTGGTGATTGTATAACTATAGTAGCCGGACTATATATATATATATATAGTAGAGTTTATATACTTTTAAAAGTATAAGTCCATCCATACTTATGAATTTTTTATCATTGGATTTGTATTGAGATTTGTGCTATTATAAAGTCAACTAAAAAGAGAGAAAGAAAAAGTAAAAAGCACAAATTCCAATAAAAATTCAATAGTAAAAAATTAATAAGTATGGATGGATTTATGTTTTTAAAAATATATAAACTCTACTATATATATATATATATATATATATATATATATATATAATTGAGCTCCTATGCTTGTAAAAGCATCAAGTTATTTGTGATGATGGTGGGCCCCTTGGGTTTAGTGGGTGGTTGGTGGAATAGTATGATCTAAAGGATAGAATTAATCAAAGGGTTAGATCTAACGGTAGAAAACTTACAAGCACCAATTGCTTGGAGCTTGTACAAGCACAGTAGTCGGACTATATATATATATATATATATATATATATATATATATATATATATATATATATATATATATATATATGAGCAATGCTACATGTACACCCCGAAGGGGTGTATATCATACACCTCCATCATTTTAATGGTGGCGATATCTTTTACGGGTCACATCGATTGACCCATCATCACACCCCACCCATTGGATGGGTGGGGTGTGTGATATACACCCCGAAATGGGTGTACAAGTATCATTTCCCTATATATATATATATATATATATATATATATATATATATATATATAATTGAACTCCTATACTTTTAAAAGTACTAAGTCATTAATGATTGTAGGTTTTAGCCTTTGGAGGAGAAGATGTGTGGTTAATATGATAGTGGGTCTTTTGGGTTTAGTGAGTGGCTGGTGGAATAGAATGATTTAAGGGATGAAATTAGACAAATGGATTGATCTAACGGTACAAAACTTACAAGCACCAATTGCTTGGTGATTGTACAAGTATAGTAGCCGGACTATATATATATATATATATATATATATATATATATATATATATAGAGGGGGGAGGGAGAGAGAGTAGAGCTTATATACTTTCAAAAGTACAAGTTCATTCATATATAGAGTAGGGGTTAGTATGATAGTGGGTCTTTTGGGTTTAGTGAGTGGCTGGTGGAATAGAATGATTTAAGGGATGAAATTAGACAAATGGATAGATCTAACGGTACAAAACTTACAAGCACCAATTGTTTGGTGATTGTACAAGTATAGTAGCCGGACTATATATATATATATATATATATATATATATATATATATATATATATATATATATATATATATAGGGGGGAGGGAGAGAGAGTAGAGCTTATATACTTTCAAGAGTACAAGTTCATTCATATTTGTGAATTTTTCACCATTAAATTTGTATCGGAATTTGTATAATTGTAAAAACATTTAAGAAGAGGGAGAGAAAAAAAGTATAATTGTACAAGTAAAAATTCACAAGTATAAATGAGCTTGTACTTTTGAAAGTATATAGCCCCTCACTACAAAAAAATTGTGATTTAGCGGCATCCTATAATTGCCGCCTAAAGTTCAAAAAGTGCCGTAAAAACTATTAGTGGCATTTAGCAATTAGTGCCGCTTATACTCGTGTTGGTGAATCTTCTACCGGCATTTAATTAAATTGCCGTTAAAATTAAGTAATTAGTAACATTAAATAAATGCCGTTATAGAAGTGGTTATTAGCGATATTATTAAATGCCAGTATTTTTTAATTATCTACAACACTAATAAATACCGGTGATTATTAGTTTATTTACAATATTATACAAATGTTGGCAATCTATTATTAATTCCGGTATTAATAAATGCTGCTAATTCTAAATATTTTTAAATTATATTTTTAAATAAATAAAAATAATATAAATTATAATTTGCACTATCATAAAATAATTAAATCTTATCAATTTTAAAAAAATACAATTTTAATGGATAATATGATATTTCAATATTTTCATATGACAAGTGATATAAATCATGCATAACAAAATAACAAAAATAATTTACTAAGCTCATTTTCAATTAAACAAACAATAAGTTAAAATCTTTAGTCCATTCAACATCCAAAAAAATAACAAACGACCACAAAATTTTCTAAACACAAAAGTACTAATACGTACATAAATAACACATCCAAATAGGTCACACGATATAAAGTTGTTTGCGAATATAACAAAACAGCTAAAAATTGTTTAAATTTTCTTGAATTCCAAAGGTATTATTACTTGCGTTGAACCTGTCAAAAAAAGAACACGTTAAAAGTTAGTTTTAACGAGTCAAAAGTCTATATATTAAATAATAAAATTGACAAAAGGAAAAAAATATAGGTCTTTTATATATATATATATATATATATATATATATATATATATATATATATATATATATATATATATATATATATATATATATATATATATATACACACATACATACACATTCCTTTTTTTTCACAGTAAATGTCAATGAATTTTTAAATTAACTTGTTTAAAAAGTTTATTGATTTTATTTTAATTGACTCTTTTGCACATTCTCTGATTATATTTAGTAATAAAAAATTATAATGGGAGGAGGTCATGTTCATCCTCTTTTATACTTAAACACATAAATAAATATGGATTTCAACTATATTTTTTATTTAGTCTTCTATTATATATTATTTACTTTGTTGCATAATCATACAACCTAAAAATAATTAAATCTATTATCAAATAATAATTTTAAAATAAAAACAATAATTTTTTTTAAAAAAATTTAAATCAACCCATCTATTCCAAGGTAATAAAAGAAAGCAAATAATTTTACAAAAAAAATAAAATAAATTAACTTACCTTTTTCTTGGTAGAGTCCTGCTTGCGGGGCTCCTTATTGGTAGAAGACAATGAAGAAAATCTTTTTCTTACCCCCTGCGATTGGAAGGTAGAAAGAGTAATTTTTTTTCTTTTTTTTTTTTTTTTTACTTGGAAAGAAGATAATAAAAAAATAAAAAAGAGAGAAAAAAAAACCCTAGAAAGAAGCTTTGCATATGAGGAGAGGAAGACTAGGAGTCGTACGGCACAAGAGGAAGGAAGAAGTAGGCGGGATATGGGAAATTGATGGATAATCTCAGTGAGGTCCCTCAACTTATTAATTATTTATATCTTAAATAAGGATTTAAGATATTTTACCAACATTTACTTTTAAATGCTAGTAATTAAAGTTTCTTAGTGGCATTAAAAGTAACTGCCGGTATTTAAACTATCTTTTACCGGCATTTAAAAATAAATATTGCTAAATATTCTTATTCACCAACAATAATTTGTAAATATCGATAAATGATATATCTAGCAACAATTTTTAATAAATACCAGTATATTTTGTATTTAGCAACATTTACTTAAATATTGCAACGAATAGTGCCGCTGTATGTCAAATTTCTAGTAGTGCCTACTCCATATATATCACTACAATAAAACTATACCTCTACTCTATATATATCACTACATTAAAACTATACCTCTACTCTATATATATCACTACATTAAAACTATACTATAGTAATATTTTTAAATGTTTCTAAAATTTGAAAAAAATGCCGCTAGCAAAAATATCGACACTTATAATTAGTATCGTTATATGTGCAGTTGCTAGGTTGTATAGCGACACATTATTATAATGTGTTCCAAAAATGTATCCCTATAACCTAATTTTGGATATAGATGAAATATAGATAGGACACTTGTATAAAAGTGTCACAAAGATGTGTCCCTATAAGCTAATTTTGTTATAATGCGTGTGTTTGTGTGTGTGTGTGTGTGTGTATATATATATATATATATATATATATATATATATATATATATATATATATATATATATATATATATATATATATATATAAAGCTGAGCTGTAATGCTATTGATAGCAAAAAGGCTCTGTTGCCACCGATTTTTTTTCGATGATGGAGCTTTCAAAATGATGATCGGTACCGTTAAATATGATCTAGACTATTTCACTATAACAAAATTAGGTTATAGGGACATATTTTTTTGACATTTTTTTACAAGTGTTCTATTTATATTTCATCTATATCCAAAATTAGGTTATAGAGACATATTTTTACGACACATTACTGTAATGTGTCGCTATACACCCTAGCGACTGCACATATAGCGACACTAATAACAAGTGTCGGTATTTTTTCCAGCAGTATTTTTTTTAGATTTTAGGACACTTAAAAGTGTCGCTATAACATATTTTGTTATAGTGTTTAAACTATCTAAAAATTAAATTTCATATTTTTTCGATATTCTTTTCTTGTCCATTAAGTGGGTACAAAAATAAACAGTTGAAAATGAATATCCTTCATAAAGTAATGATAGGAGTCTTGTAATCAGTAGCAACAAGCTTTGTTGTCATCAATTTGTTTTCAATGATGGAGCTTCAAAATCGACGATCAGCACCGTTAAATATGATATAAATCATTTAAACTATTTAGAAATCAAATTTTATATTTTTTTGATATTGCTTTTTTCTGTCCATCGAGTGGACACAAAAATGAACGACTGAAAAAAAAAAAAATATTTTTCAAAAAGTGATGGTAGGAGTCTTGTAAACAAGATCGAGTGTATAAATCTTATTTTAAATAGTTTAAAGAATATTTTCTAACCAAAATTTAATTGATTTAGATTTTTTTACACCGTTAAACGAGCAAACGTCTCATATCTATTATTAAAATTATAAAATTTGTAACACTTTAATCATTAGACCAATGGTGTCGAAAAGATTTAAAATTTAATTTTTAAATACTTTCAGTGTCATAGATCATGTTTAACGGTGCCGATCTCCGATTTGAAAGCTCGCTCCATCATTGAAAATAAATGGATGGCAACAGAATCCGTTTGCTACTGATAGCATTCCAGCTGAACAATATATATATATATATATATATATAGAGAGAGAGAGAGAGAGAGAGAGAGAGAGAGAGAGAGAGAGAGAGTCCGGCTATTATGCTATCGATAGCACCAAGCATTTGGTGTTATCAAGTTTTCTACCCTTAGATCAACCCCTTTGATCATTTCCACCCATTCTACCTATTTAACCCAAGGGGCCTACTATTATCTCAACCACATATTTTTTAATTCAAGGGTTAAAAACTTAATAGCACCAATGACTTGGTGCTATTAATAGCATTCCAGCCTAATTATATATATATATATATATATATGCTGAAATACTATCGATATATAGCACCAAGCCATTGACGCTATCAATTTTTTAACCCTTAGATTAAAGAATGTGCGGTTAGAATGATAGTGATCCCCTAAGGTTTACTGGGTGGTTGGTTGAATATTAAAAATCTTAGGGGATTATTATAATTTTAACTGTACTTTTTTCATTCAATGACTGAAAACTCAATAGCACCAATTACTTGGTGCTATCGATAGTATTCCAGCCGAACTCTCTCTCTCTTTCTATATATATAGAAAGAGAGAGAGAAAGAGAGAGAGAGAGAGAGCTTATATACTTTTAAAAGCACAATGCCATTGATGCTATTAATTTTTTAGCCCTTAGATTAAAGAATGTGCGGTTAGAATGATAGTGGTCCCCTAAGATTTACTGGGTGGTTAGTTAAATACTAAAAATTTTAGGGAACTACTATAATTTCAACCGTATTTTTTTTCATTTAATGACTGAAAACTTAATAGCACCAATTATTTGGTGCTATCGATAATATTTCTGCCGAACTCTCTCTCTCTCTCTTTCTATATGCTTTTAAAAGCACAATTCCATCGATGATTGTGAATTTTTTACTATTGGATTTGTATTGTGATTTGTGTTTTTGTAAAGTCAACCAAAAAAAACATAAAGATAACGTAAAAAAGCATAAATTTTAATAAAAATTCAATGATAAAAAATTTATAAGCATGAATATACTTGTATTTTTACAAGCATATAAACTCTAATATATATATATATATATATATATATATATATATATATATATATATATATAGAGAGTTGGGCTGGAATGCTATTGATAGCACCAACCCAACTTTGCCACCCATTTTTTAGCCTTTAGATCGCATTGAGATTTGTGCATGCTCTTTAATGAAAAAAAGAAAAAAGAAAAAGTAAAAAGAAAAAGTAAAAAGTAAAAAGCTTTTCTTTTTCATTAAAGAGCATGCACAAATCTCAATGCGATCTAAAGGCTAAAAAATGGATGGCAAAGTTGGGTTGGTGCTATCAATAGCATTCCAGCCCAACTATATATATATATATATATATATATATATATATATATATATATATATATTTGATGCATAGTGAATAAATATACACAAGTAAAAATCAGAGCACCAAATCGAGAAAATATTCCACACAGTTATGTACAAGCTCTGTTAAATTTCAATATAATAGCTAGATCACTATATCTATTAATGAGTGTTCAGTGTAGTGCATGAGAGGTACAGAAATACGGGCACATGCATTAATTTCTAGCAATACAAACTTTAAAATTTAAGTAAAATAACTAGATCATTTCTATCTATCAACGAGTGTTAGGTGCAGTGCATGGACGCATGCATTCATTTATAGCAAATTTGGATACAAATGTGAGTATATAAGGGTGTTTGCTGTTTGAAGCTTTGAGAGGTAGAGGAGATGAGGACATGAAGCAATATAACAAAATTAGGCTATGAAAATATATTTTTATAATATTTTTATAATATTTTTGTATATTATATTTTATTTATATTTTATCTATATTTAAAATTAAATTTTAGAGGCATATTTTAGGGATATATTTTTATGACACATTATAATAATGTGTCGCTATACACACTAGCGACGGCACGTATAGCGATAGTAATAATAAGTATCGATATTTTTATTAGTGGTATTTTTTTTCAGATTTTAAAAATACTTAAAAGTGTTATAATAGTATAATTTTATTATAATTAAAGGAACACTATAAAAAAAATTAATATAAAAATATTTTTAAAATAATTTTTAGAAAAATATTTTAAAGTATTTTTATAATATAATAAATACCGACGTTTTCAAAAAATATCATCATATAAATTTTATATTATATAAAATTAATGTTATTTTAATTTTTTTTTGATGCATTAAAGAATCAATTTTTTTTTTATTAAAATATATAAAAATATATTTTATCGTATGAATGTCGATCGATATATACATACTTGAAGATTTTTTTTACCTGCTCTTTCGATCAAATTATTTTAAAATATTTTTATATACTATTAAATATAAAATTATAATTAAATATTAATTTTTTTTATTTTTTTTTTATAATGGGAGAAGAATAAGAAAAAGAAGAAGCATGTGAAGGGTCGTACTGATGCGCCCCTCGATCTGACAGCCCTCAGTATAACCCCATTACCCCTGTCAGCTGCCAGGAAAACAGCAAGACTGATGAGTTCTTTACTTTTGGTTTTCTAGGTTAAAAACCTTCTTACTACTCATGTAGGAAAATTAATTGGTGTCTAAATTGTCAAAGGGTTTTCTTCGGTTCGTTTCGGGTGCATTTCGACTGGTAAATTTACCACTCGTTTGCAGATTAAAATTATTAATTCTTATTTTCTCTCAAAAAAAATTATTAATTCTTATTATTTCTTATGAAAATACTGAGAAAATTTCAGTATGCAGGAAGAATCATAATTTATGCTAGTTGATAATCAGATTGTTGAGTATTAATATATAACTATTTACTGACAATCTAATTAAGATTTTGAAAAAACATAATTTATTATATAATTTAACATGTTATGGAATTAAGGAGAATCTCTTTAGGCTACTCACTTGTATTTTATTACTATCTAAATTTTTTTAAAAGTAAGTATTAAATTTAGCTGCAAAAGTTTACAAAACTGAATTAACATATTGCATATATTAGTTAAATAATATATGTGAAGTTAAAAGAAGCACAGAATCTTACTTTGGCAAAATAATCTAAATTAATAGTTGTTCAATGATTTAATGTAATTTGTATATTTCTACTCTATTAATATAAGTAAAATTGTCTCGAAACTCATTTCTAAAATTTTTATTCTCTAATATATTAATTATTAAAAGTATATGATGAAATTTGACATAAATTTTTATGCTAGAGTAATTGAGACACAACTTAAAGTACTTAAAGTAACATAAAAATTATAATTTAACCTAGAAGGAACTTTAAAATAAAATAGCTCTGTGGTATAAAACAGTGATTACTAATTAGCCTAGCTAATGTTGGATATCTAGGCATGATCAGGTGTGAAATGTTATATATATTTTATAAGCTATAAGATAGCAAAGCACTTTACCATTACTTTTTATCAATTTTAACTATAAATTGATTAAAAATAAAAAATAAAAAAACCCTGAAGACTAGAAAAGGTCAAGTTGTACTTTTGAACCGTCTGTAAACTGCAGAAGGCCGCTTTTAAAATTCTTCTTAAAAAAACTAATTAATAATATTTGCCGGTCAGTTTTAACCTCTCATCAACTGACCTCAAACAAAAAAAATTAAGAATTTGATACATACATATGCAGCTGGACTACTATATTATTAATAGCATTAAGTATTTTATGGTATCTAATTTTTTGCTGGTAAATTTATCATTTTAATTATTTTTATTTTTTATATTATATTAGTTTATTAACTATCTATTAAATTCTAGTAGATCATTATTATTCAAATCGTATATTTCTTCTTTCAATGGTCAAAAAATTTAATAGTACTATTAACTTGTTGCTATTAATAGTATAATTAACAAGCCTAATTCTCTCTCTCTCTCTCTCTCTCTCTCTCTCTCTCTCTATATATATATATATATATATATATATATATATATATATATATATATAGCTAGATTTTATATACTTTTAAAAGTACAAACTAAACTAGTAAATTTTTTATCATTAAATTTGCATTGAGATTTGTGCACTTGTAAAGTCAACTAAAGAGAGAAAAAGAAAAAGTACAATTACATAAATCTCAATACAAATTTAACGATAAAAAATTTACAAGTATAAATGTGCTTGTCCTTTTGAAAGTATACAAACTCTACACTATATATATATATGAGCAATGCTACCTGTACACCCCGAAGGGGTGTACATCATACACCTCCACCATTTTAATGGTGACGATACTTTTTACGGGTCACATCAAGTGACCCATCATCACACCCCCACCCTTAGATGGGTGGGGTGTATGATGTACACCCCGAAAGGGGTGTACACATAGCATTTTCCATATATATATATATATATATATATATATATAGACTTCTACGCTTTTGAAAATATGGAAGTCTCTCGGGTTATAAATTATTTTTAATGATAAAATATCCGATTTGGTGATCAGTTCCGTTAATTATGATTTATGCTGTTTGAACTATATAAAAATTAAATTTTATAATTTTTTTGATTTCGTTTGTCTAGTAAATTAGTAACCTCAGAATAAACGATTGAAAATAAAAACTTTATACAAAATAGTGATAAAATATTTTAATTTTAAATAAAATTTTTTGATCCTGCACGATATTAAGTAAATTTTTTTATTAAAATTTAACATAATTTAGATTATTCTAGAGAGAGAGATTATTGTCTGCACGCGTCCATAACCTATGTTGAAAGTCTGGCAAGAACCCTAATATTTTTCTTATTTAACTAGAAAGCTTGTGAAACAATTGTTTGTTTTCAAAAATTCAATCTCTCAAAAAAGAGATTTAATTAAGAGCTATTTGGTTATATATATATAATTACAACTTCACCGTAGCTTTCACTGAATATAAATGCAAATATGATGTTTAGTTTGATATATTTGAATTAAAATACTATAATTAAAACTGCACAAGAAAGGTTTAATTGCAGCAGTTAAAATTGTTCCTAGATTGGTTGCACAATGCTAGAAATTAAAGAGAATAACTTTTTTTAAAAACAAAACTTACCAACTTAATAAACTTTTAAACATAAAATATTTTTTTTTGCACATGGAGTAATTCCTCCACCCAACATATAAACAGATAAGATTTTATAAATACATTTTTCCCAACAGCGTAGAACTGCACCGTTTTTTACTTCATTTAATCAAATAAGATACATAAAATTATAATTTCTGTATTTCTAATTATATTCATTTTTAGCTATTTTGTATTTATAATTACATTCAATGGAACGCTTACTTTAGATGTGCAGTGTATGTGATGTATTTTATAGACCTGAAATAGACAATAATTCAAGTTATTTAGAGAGAGAGAGAGAGAGAGATCCTGGTACATGCAGTGATGCAGATGCAGATGCAGAGAGGGAGGAGGTGGAGGTGGTGGAGGAGACAAGAACAGCAACAGTGCAGCTGCAGGTATAAGCAGCTGCAGTGGCAGTGCAGGTGCACCCCCAGTTGCTGCTAACACGCTTTCTTGTTTCTAACCCAACCCCACAAGCAAACCCACAAGGATCCAGCACCAACTAAAATTACTTTACATATTTCAACCCAATTTTGCTGCGCTTACACACAATTATGTATACGTAGAATTTTATATCATTTGATATTTGCACAGATAAAAATAGTGTATAAAATTCATTTAAATAAAAATAAATAAGTGTCAACTCCATATTGTTTTTGGCTAATAAAATAATTATCGAATTACAAATAAAAGTATGATTCAGGAGGCGTGGTATGCAAGAGAGAGAGAGAGAGAGAGAGAGAGGGAGAGAACTACGTACGAGAGCTTTTTTTTTTAGGTTAAAAATATATAGGAATATATAGGTTTTATTTAAGGGGCAATTTCTTATATACCCTTAAAAATTTTTCTGTTTTCAGATTTAGCCCTCTTAGAAGGCTAATATTAAAACTACCCTTCTTATGTTCCAACTTCTTTCCAAAATACCCCTGAAGTTAAACTCTGTTAGTGTACCGTTTGGAACTGCCGTTATCTGTGTGTAATTATTATTTTGCCCTTTCAAATATACCCTATACCCTAAACCCCTAAACCCTAAAACCCTAAACCCTAAACCCTAAAACCCTAAACCCTAAACTCTAAAACCCTAAAAAATCCTAAACCCTAAACCCTAAAACCCTAAACTCTAAAACCCTTAAAAAACCCTAAACCCTAAACCCTAAAACCCTAAACCCTAAACCCTAGAATCCTAAAAAATCCTAAATCCTAAACTCTAAAACCCTAAAAAATTCTAAATCCTAAACCCTAAACCCTAAATCCGGACAAAATAGATATATCTGATAGTTTTCAACTCCGATTATTATTTAACTCTAGTTTAACCCTAGTTAACTTAACAAACGGAAACGGTAGGAGTATTTTTAATAACGGTGGAACGTATGAAGGGTATATTGGAAAGAAAAAAATAAGAGGAATAAATCAGATATTTTCTTCATATTTCAGGGTACACGGACAATTATCCCTTTATTTAAATTATGAGTGCTTATATAATCACACATTTATTTTATTTTACTGTAAATTTGACTTCATAATAGTTATAACCATTTTGTTAAATAAAAAAATATTTTATCGAAGGATAAACTTTTGTGCGTAAATATATTTTTACTTTATCATGCTATATTTCAAAATATTTTAATTTAACTATCATATAATTTTAATTTTACTTCATCAAAAAAATTATCTTTAAATAGATAGTAAAACAAAATTTTAAGAAAACTGTCGAAAAAAAATATATATTATATTATATTGCCCTGAGATTTGTTAAAAATATTATTTTACTATTATAATTAATGTGACGAAATATAAATACGTTAAATTTCGCAACTTGAAATATACCCTATTTTAAATTAATATACTCTATCACAATATAGTAAAAGTAGAGTTTAAGTATCAAATATCTATTTCGAAATCAAAACTTTTTTAAAATTAAATATTCACTTTAATTAAAGTTTAATATTTTTTAGAATAACATTTATATATCTTAAAAAAATGCGAGAGAGAGAGAGAGAGAGTAAGTACCAAGCGGATTTATGTGGTTTAAATTAATAAGAGAGAGAGAGAATGTACAACGAGGGTTTTCCGGGGAAAAGTGCGTTGGATGTTGACAAGTCGATAAAAGCTTGTGTTGATTGTGATTCCAAATTCTATTCTTTGCAGGCTTTTTTTTTTTTTTTTTCCATGCTCTTTATTCGTTTTAATTAGTTTTTCTTATATCCTCTTTGTTCTCTCACAAATCCCACGCTTCATCATTTCCTCTATGCATATACTCTCTGCAAATTCCATCTAAATTTCGCGTCCTATTTTAGTGGTCGTTTTACCATTAGATATAAATCGAATTTTAGAATCGTAAAATTTTTTTGACACTACTCTATTTAGGTAAGTTAAAATTAATTTTATTTTATTAGATTTTATTTTTAATCTAAATACGATTTATGTAGTAATATAAATATATATTATTTTAGTAATTTAATGCGACGAATAAAAAAGAGTGTGTATTGTATTTTGATACTATAATTTTATAGGAGATACATATTTTGAATACCTCACTTTGGTTATAGTATAGAGTTATAAATTATTTTGAGTTAATTATTAAATATTTTAATGGAAAATGCTTTATGTACACTTAAAAATGGATGTACAAAAATGTGTGTACATCATACATCCTATCTATTTTAGGATGGTGAATTTTACCCATCACTTCGAAGCGATGGATGGAAAGATCCCCACCCTTGAATGGGTGGGGTGTAACCTCTACACCCAAAAATGGGTGTAGAGGTAGCATTGCTTTATTTTAATTTGTTTGATTTGAATAAGTATTTTGACAAAAGCAAAACAAATTTAATTTGTTGGATGTAAAAATACTTAATTAGAGAATTGAGAAAGAAAGAAGAAAAATAAAACAGGCCTATGTTCATGGACGAAGTCGGAGCGAAATTTTTTATTATAATTAAAGTGATGTACAAATTAAAATATGCCTTTCTCAAACAACCATAATTTCAAAAATACACTCATATACTTTTTCATCCGTCGCATCACACTAAATCAATGAAATAAGAGTATATTTATAATAGTGGCTAAATCCTAATGCAACTATGAAATAAGAGTATATTTATAATAGTGGCTAAATCCTAATGCAACTAGGAATACGAATTTATTAAGATTAAGAATAATTTCAATAACATTTAATATAATCTAAACTTAACTTAATAGGATAACCAGAACATAATAGGATTAGAAAACCTTGCGGTTTCATAATTCGAGACATTTCTAAATATCTGCGTCTTGCTTTGGATTCTCTGTCTTTTTCACAAAAAAAAAAAAAATTAAAAAAATTTAAAAAAAAATCCCAAAAGCTCCTTTAAGTACTGCTATATATGTAAGCCAAATTTATAAAATTTTTGAATTTGATCATTCCACTTAATGAGTAAATCCATAGGGTTTTCTAAAATGTTAATCTTTTCATTCTCTTTTGCAACTTAAATCTATGAGGTTTTCTAAAATATCAATCTTTTTATTTTTCAGTTACGTCTTTTGCAATTATGCTGAATCGGAACGACAACTTGCCATAGAGCAAAACTACAAGAGCGATCAAATTTTTCGATCTCAAATTTTATCGACATCTTAAACACCCAAACGAACAATTCGGCTCTGATACCAGTTTGTTATGACAAAAGTGAAAAAAAATTAATTCGTTTGGCGTGAAAATATCAAAAGGGAATCGAGAAAGAGAAAAAAAATAAAGAACACAATATTTACGTGGTTCGGCAACTGGTCTATATCCACGGCCGAAGACGGAACGTAAACTTCCATTATAATCAAGGAACCATGGCCTACATTCGCCCGAATATGTCTCTATCACAAAACTTTAATTCCAAAAATATATTCGTATACTTTCTAATCCCCGCACCAAATCAATAAAATAAGAGTATATTTATAATAGTGACTAAATACCAATACACCTAGAAATATGATCTAAATTTAATGGGATAACCAAAATATAATAAAATTAGAAAAATTTATGATTTCAGAATTCGAGACATATCTAACAATCAGTCAACGACACTGTAATTTCAAATTTTAAGTTAATTATTTATTTTAATAAATTTATAATCATGAGAATTATATAAATTATATTAATAAAACCTGTATGTAGAGATAAACAACATATTCAAATTTTAAAATTAAGATAATGTTGATTGACTCAAATAAAATAAATTAAAAAATTTGATAGTATAATTAAAATTTTAAATAAATAGTTAACTTAAAATAAACTATAGCTAAGATAAATTCTGTAGTGTTTACTTTTGTTAAAAAAATAATAATGCAGAGGTAAAGAAGATTGAAAGAAAGGGGGAGAAGATATGTTATCTAGGACTCTCAACGAGTTGAATATGAGAGAGCTGGAGTGAGTTCATGTTCACTCATTTGTTAAACGTGTCGAACACGAACTGTCTCGTTAAAATATTGAGTTAAAAATTCTAGCTCATATTTGACTTGTTTATTTAGAAGACAAATACGAGGCTTGCAAATAACAAGTTAAATTGTCAACCTTGCTAGTCGATGAAATATTTAAAAAAAAATAAAAAAATAAAATTTTATGAGTTAATTGCATACATGTCATTGAAAATATATCGAATAGCAAATATATTCTTACAAAATTCAACTTTTCATATTTATTCCTTCAAAAATCTAACGTTATTTATATATATCCCTACCGTCTATCTCTAGTAGAAAAATCTAGTTAGCCATAGGTTAAATACTTAGTTTTGATTAAATAAAAAAATAAATTTATTTTTTTATTCTTTTTATATTATAACCATGACTTTTAGAGGAATATATTTATAAGGATAAAATAGATATTTTATTTATATTTTTTTAAAATATAAACGTTAATAAACCAGAGGGATATATATATGAATAACTTAAAAATTTTGAAGGGATAAATATAAAAAGTTAAATTTTGTAGAAATATATTTATTATTTGATATATTTTCAGAAACTCGTATTCAATTAACCCAAATTTTAATCTAATAATTAAAATTTGCAAATAATATATATACACGCGCGAGCTATATCGAGTCGAACAAAAACGAGCTGATCCTATTTCGTGTTCGGCTTGTTAAGATGTTGAGCTAAAAAATTTAACTCGTATTCATCAGTTCATCTAATAAACGAGTTGATCAATCTCGAACTCAGTTCGAGCCGAACACAAGCTAACTAACTATTTATATTCAAACTATATCAAGCCGAACACAAACGAGCTTAGGCCGGCTCGTATTAGGCTCATTAAAATTTTGAGCTGAAAAATTCAACTCGTATTTAGCTCATTTAATAAAAGAGTTGGCTCGCAAGCCGAATACCAACTTGCTCGCAAACTACGAGTTGGATTGCCACCCATGTATCAATGTATGTGGTAAATTATATTAAATAATTATTTTTTTAAAAAAAAAAAAAATTAAATTAGTAAATATTACGATGCAGACTTGAATTAAATAAAAAAAAAATTATTGTAGTAATCTGAAATAATTTAAACTTAAAATTTTTTACTCTAATATTACATTAAATCATATAAAATATTTATTATTTTTTAAAAATTTAAGTTAATAGGAATGATAATTTTATATTTTAATACTTAATGGTCTGTATATATAGTGTGCTTTTCTTGGGAGTCATGATTAGTGATCACTTCCCTTGTTTTGGCTCGACATGAGAGAAAAAAAAAAAAAACCAACCCATTTTACTCCCATTCCGCCAACAAGCCCAATCATAGGTGTCCCCCTCACCCCATTTGCCTCCGATAAACCATCATGCTTGCCAAAAAGGAGTCACTAAAACCTTCAAAAGTTGAGCACAGCCACAAACATATACTCCGTTCTTCTTTGCCACTCATTTTTATAAATATTTTATAAATTAAGCAATTTGAACTTTTTTTTACTTACATAATTGATATAATTGATTATTTATTGTTAGCTAAAATAGATCAATATTATGTTATGTCACGAAATATCGTATTGAATGGAATCATATTAAAATGACAGAAAGTCAAGTTGTTCGAGTTATATTCAAAATGATATGAAAATAATTAAGCTGAGTCACGTTTGAAATAATTGGAGGTCGAGTTGGACCGAATTATATTTGAAATGATGGGAGGTAGAGTTGGATTGAATTACAATCAAAATATGTGATATTTTATCTGTACATTTTAAGTGAATTAATTATATTTTTTTAACCACTTGGGTTCTTAAAATAAATAAATTTTTTTAATATATATATATATATATATATATATATATATATATATATATATATATATATATATATATATATATATATATATATATATATATAGTTTTATATTTTGGAAAGTACGAAAGGTTTTATATTTATAAATTATTTTTAATACCGAGACATTCAATTCGTGGATCAGCTTCGTTACTATTATAACTATTTAGAAATTAAGTTTCATAATTTTTTGATATTATTTACCAAGTGATCAAGGAGTCTAAAAAATAATTTTTAACGACTGATGTGGTATGTTTGTAAGTTTAACGATATATAATAATCCAAACTACATAAAATCTTTATAATTAACATAAAGACTATGATCAAAATTTTTGATTTGAAATTTAAATTTGTTATCACTATTTTTTTATAAAATTTTAATTTTTAATCATTTATTTTAGAATTACTCGTTCACTAGACAAATAAAATAAAAATATTATTAAATTTAATTTTTAGATAGTTTTAATATTATACACCAAGTCTAATAAAATTAATCGTGGAATAAAATATTTCAATATTAAAAATAATTTATAAACACGAAGATCACTATAATTTTAAAAGCATGGAAAGTTAGCTCCCTTTCTCCCTCTATATATATATATATATATATATATATAGTAGAGCTTGTATATTTTTAAAAGTACAAGATAAATTATGTTCTTAAATTTTTTACCATTGAATTTGCATTGAGATTTGTGCTTTTGTAAAGTCAACTAAAGAGAGAGAAAAAAAAAAGTAAATACTATAAATCTCAATACAAATTCAATAGTAAAAAATTCACAAGCATATTTTTGCTTGTACTTTTGAAAGCATATAAACTCTACTATATATATATATATAGAGTCCGGCTAGAATACTATTGATAGCACCAAACAATTGGTGCTATCAAGTTTTCAGTCGTTGGATGAAAAAATATGCGGTTGGGATTATAATGGTCCCATAGGATTTTTACTATTCAACCAACCACCTAGTAAACCCTAGGGGACCGCTATAATCCCAACCGTATATTTTTTCATCCAACGGTTAAAAACTTGATAGCACCAATGGCTTGGTACTATCGATAGTATTCTAGCCTAATTTTATATATATATATATATATATATATATATATATATATATATATATATATATATATATATATATATAGTAGGTCTTATATAAGCCCAACTATGCTTGTGAATTTTTTATTATTAGATTTATATTGAGATTTATGTTATTGTAAAGTCAACTAAAGAGAAAAAAAAATATAATTATACAAATCTCAATACAAATTTAATAATAAAAAATTTACAAACGACTTGTAATTTTGAAAGTATGTAAACTTTCTCTTTCTCTCTCTCTCTCTATATATATATATATAGGAAAATGCTACCCGTACACCCCATTCGGGGTGTATATCACACACCCCACCCATCCAATGGGTGGGGTGTGATGATGGGTCAATCGATGTGACCCGTAAAAAATATCGCCACCATTAAAATGGTGGAGGTGTATGATATACACCCCTTCGGGGTGTACATGTAGCATTGCTCATATATATATATATATATATATATATATATATATATATATATATATATATATATATATATATATATGTATATGTATGTACGGGCAGGATGCTTAGATGGAACATCACTGTAAAATCTCACCGCACCAACGCAAACACAATAATAGCTGATTAGGACAATACATTACGATCACTCGAACCCTTTTGTTCTTATTAAAGTTACGGATTCTCTCTCTCTCTTTAACTTTTAACTGTTGTTCATGTGAACACCAATATAGCGCGATAAAGTAGTGAAATTATTCCCTGCAACAATCCCACTACGTACAATTAAATTAAAATACAAATGCATGTTCCTTTGAAATTAATAGTTTTAATTTTGCTCTCTCGCACACGACAAGCCAAAAATGAAAACGATCGAAAATAAATGGATTACGAACTCGGAAACAAATATTAAAAGGATGTTAACTTTATAATTAATTATATTTGATTAAAATAAATTTGGATTCATTTCAAAGGATGTTCCTTTATAATTAATTTCAAAGGATGTTCCTTTGAAATTAATAGTTTTAATTTTGCTCTCTCGCACATGACAAGCCAAAAATGAAAACGATCGAAAATAAATGGATAACAAACTCGGAAACAAATATTAAAAGGATGTTAACTTTATAATTAATTATATTTGATTAAAATGAATTTGGATTCATTTCAAAGGATGTTCCTTTATAATTAATAGTTTTAATTTTGCTCTCTCGCACATGACAAGCCAAAAATGAAAACGATCGAAAATAAATGGATTACGAACTCGGAAACAAATATTAAAAGGATGTTAACTTTATAATTAATTATATTTGATTAAAATGAATTTGGATTCAATTCCAACTTGGGATGAACACGAATAGAAATCAATTCCAAGTTTGAAAATACCTACAACAAGAATTTGAAGTAATTTTATTTGAAGTAATTTTATTTAACATGCTCTATATGTGATTATCTTAATTTCTTGGTTGACTGGAATCTTTATTTCACAAAATATTTACTATTCGTTTTTTTTTGTTGAAGTATTCAACCTACAAATTAAAAGTAAAAGTGAATGCTAGTATTTGAATTTGTAGTCGAATTTGGATCCGAAGAAAAATCATATTCTAATTCGAATCTGAAATTTTTTTTATTATTACTATCGAATTTGGATCTGAATCCAACCAATTAGCCATTTAGGCATCTGAATTCGATTCGGATTGAATTCCCTTTAGAATTTGATAGGGAAATTAATATTCCAGATGTTTTCTATTAGAAACTGAATGAATCATTAATCGTCATGCGTTGTCAATAAAGATGCACATTGATCGTCTCTAGCGCAAGTGACAAAAAGTCTGGTGTTAATATCTATCAGAGGTTCCGAATTTGAAACCTAATTACTTCATATTTTTAGTTAAACTTATTTCAAAATAAACAAAACGAGTAACATACTATCTTTCTCTCAAAAAAATATATATATACATTTTGAAAAAATAAAAATACAAACTTAAACCTTATATATTTTGCCAGTTAGAAAAGGCAAAATTAGACAATCCTTTAATGTCGTTACTTTGAAAAATCTAAACTGCTCAGGTAATTGATCCTCGAAAAATATTAGATGTACACCCTAATTAGAGTGTACATCTTACACCCACCTCATTCTGGGGTGGGATGAATTTTACTCGTCCCATTAATGGGACGAGTGAAGGAATACCCATCCTACAATAAGGTGGGTGTAGAATGTACACCCCATTTAGAAGTGTACAGGTAGCAGTCCTCTTGATCCTCTGCTGCCGACTTCGATCCCGACGTGGCTCTCTCCCTACCATCGTAGGGCCATCCGGTGCGTACATTTAGGCCACTTCATATGTATAATAATATATAGATGAGTGCCCATCCTACTCTAATTCAATGATGACTTTGAATTAGAGTCATGCACGGAAGTTGGAAGTTGAGCCGAGTCTAATTAAACTCTATCACTACAAATCAACTTAAATTTGCTCGACAAACTTTCACAAACGGAGTGCATGAACCAAATAGATAATAAAAAAAAAAAAAAAACAATGCTATATATACATTCAAATGGGGTGTATATTATACATTTCAACTCATTCAAGGGTGGAGACTAATCTATCAGTCATTTTGAAATGACAAATAAAATTCACTCCATCTTTGAATGAATGGGGTGTAAAATGTACACCCCACTTGGGATCTACAAGTTAATCACACGTTTATTTTGAGTGGATGCTTTTAACTGAATGTAATTATCTCTAATGGGGCTTCTAATTAATGGGGCTGGGTTTATTTAGAATGTTAAGCTGATCATGGTCCTTGGCCCAAACAAACTTAGCCCATAGATTTATTGGATCTAACTCGGGTCGACCCACGGCCACTTTTGACTCCTCTAATATTATCACTGGACTCGAATCCACAACACCCATTTTTCAATGTTACCCAAAAGATTAACTTAGTGGATTATCATTTAGGAATATATGATCCTTCAATTTAGATTTGGCTATAGTATTATATTACTCAAAAAATAATATGAATTATTTTTTTTATGAATATATGAAGAAAAATTAGAATTAACTATGATGCCATATTACTCAAAAAAAAATCATCTGGCGTGCTCATCACTACAACAAAATTAGGCTATAACGACACTTTTAAGTGTTTCTAAAATCTAAAAAAAGTGTCGCTGACAAAAATACTGACACTTATTATAAGTGTTGCTATATGTGCCGTCGCTATGATATATAGCGACATATTTTTGTAATGTGTCCCAGAAATATGCCTATATAATCTAATTTTGGATATAGGTGGAATATAGATAGGATACTTATACAAAAGTGTCACAAACATGTGTTCCTATAACCTAATTTTGTTGTAGTGCATTTCTGACCACAAAACATCTCTACAATCGATCCACATTACGTATAACTTATTCTCTCTTCTTCTTTTTTGTATGTTAATTCCTTGTTCTTAGTCTTAGTTTTTATTTCCAAGGACCATGCACAGACTCTTTCACGTTCGTTTTCTTGTTTGAGAAGGATCGATCGAGGTCTCAAGCTTTTGCATTTGTTGGTTGAAGAACGTATTAACAAATTAAAGTTGAAGATTTAATTTTCATTATTAATTAGTTTTTAAATGTTAAGAATAAGAGATTCCGATTCATATTGCAAATGAAGTAATTAAATACAATGTCTGGTATCAAACTTTTAAATTTAATTTATCAATTGTTATTTCATCTAAACTAAAATTAAATTTCACAGTGCTTATTAGCAAATGCCATTTTTAAGTCACTTTTCGAAATAAAATAAATCATCTTATAAATAACTTGTGTTATGCTACAAAATTATAGATAAATCAAAATTTTTTATGGAGCAAAAATTAAATTCTTACATTTCAATTATACAAAAAAAATTCATTGAATAAATTATTATTAAATATTTTATTTTGATATCCCAAATCAGTAATCAAACTAACTGTTATTGGAAACCTAAGCTTAATAGAGTGAAGCACACAATGTCTGTTGAATGTACAATATTAAAAGTATCATCCTTAATTTGATAGTTTACATTTTTGAAGATATACTTATTTATTTTATATTATATAATATAGTATCAAAATAAAAAGTTATGAGTTCACAACCAAAAGTCTAGCTCAAGTCTATATTTTAGATCTACAAAAATATCTCAAGTCCAAAATTGAAAAGAAAAATGTGTATGTTGAGATAATTTATATATCTCTACTTAACATTATTAGTTGTGATTTTGCGTAACGCCTTTCATTTATTGCTCTTCAGTTTTAGTCTTCGGATGCATCAGCAATTATATTTAAAAGTAATGTTACCATAATTATGTACTGAAAAAAATAAATTATAAAAATTCATACAGGTTGCTTCTAGTGATGGTGATAAAAATTTTATTAGTTGGTATTTGATATTTCAAATTTAAAGTACAGTAAATTCATATTTTTAACTAAATTTATTATTTTAAAAAATAAATAAAATAGATAGCATACTTTTTTTTTCTTTTATTTTTTTCTGAAAACCAAAAAAAAAAAAAAAAAACAGAAAAGAATGGAAAACCTCGAGCATCTATAGTTAGCAAGGTTATTGCAGCTCCATGGTGTGCCGTGTGTGAATATATATAAAGGGGCAATTTTTTACATACCCTTAAAAATTTTTCTGTTTTCAGATTTACTCCTCTTAAAAGGCTAATATTAAAACTACCCTTCTTACGTTCCAACTTCTTTCCAAAATACCCCTGAAGTTAAACTCTGTTAGTATACTGTTTGGAACTACCGTTATCTGTGTGAAATTACCATTTTGTCCTTTCAATATATACCTTCCTATCATAACCAACTTTTCTTATGTATCCTTAAAGATGGGAGGCAGCTGAAGGAAAATGTTTTAGTAGATAGGGACAAAATAGGTATTTTCAATAGTTTTTAACTCCGATTATTATTTAACTCTAGTTTAACCCTAGTTAACTTAATAAAAGGAAATGGTAGGGATATTTTTAATAACGGTGGAACGTATAAGTGGTATATTGAAAAGAAAAAAAAAAAGAATGATAAATTAAATATTTCTTCATATTTCAAAAAGAAGGATACAAAGGCAATTATCCCATATATATATATATATATATATATATATATAAATGTACCACAAGTTGACCAACCTATATTAATAATTGCACCCGTCATCTTTGTACTATTCTCTCCTTAAAAATCCACACTCTGACACTTATAAAACCAACCAACCAACCAAACCAGCTCATTTCGAATCATGTTAACCAAAAACACCATGGAGATAGAAACTCAGTCACCACCACCACCACCACAATCGGAAGGAGAAATCGAAACCAACATGATGATGATCAAACAACATCCGAGGGTCATGAGGAGATCACTGATGCTGGTGCTGAACTTCGCGATCATGGTGGTCGGCACCGCGGGGAGCCCCCTCGTCCTCCGCCTCTACTTCCTCCGCGGCGGTAGCCGCAAGTGGCTCTCCAGCTGGCTGCAGACCGGCGGCTGGCCCCTCCTCCTCCTCCCTTTGTCGGTCTCCTACGCCCTCCGCTGCCGCCGCCGCCGCCGACAAAAATCTATTATGTGTCTCATGACACCACGCCTTTTCCTCTCGTGCGCCGCCCTCGGCCTGCTCACGGGGCTCGACGACCTGCTGTACGCCTACGGCGTCTCCTACCTCCCCGTCTCCACCTCGTCGCTCCTCGTCTCCACGCAGCTCGCGTTCACCGCGCTGTTCGCGTTCCTGATCGTGCGGCACCGGCTCACCGCGTCCTCGGCCAACGCGGTGGCGCTGCTCAGCGTCGGCGCCGCCATGCTGGGGCTGAACGCGAGCGCCGACCGGCCGAGCGGCGAGTCGAGGGGCAGGTACTACGCCGGCTTCGCCATGACGCTGGCGGCGGCGGCGCTCTACGGCCTGGTGCTGCCGCTGGTGGAGCTGAGCCAGGCCGCCTACGCCCGGGCGCCGGGCCGCGCCGTCAGCTACACGCTCGTCATGGAGATGCAGCTGGTCATGGGCTTCTTCGCCACCGCCTTCAGCACCGTCGGAATGATCGTCAACAATGACTTTCCAGTGAGTTCGTATTATTATTATTATTATTTTAAAATTCGAGCATTGCACGTGATGAATGAAAGCAACACGGGACATAATATTAATTATTTTTAGGAGAAGGTTCTCTATATCCAGCTGGATCGATATACTAATCATTAACCAATCTTGGTTGCTCGACTCGAGGAAAAACGTGCCTTATCCACGAAGACGAGTTAGTAAATAAATAACTGCAGAGACCTTTATTAAAATACTAACTATAGGAAATAACTACCCACTGTCCCTAGTATAAGTAAAAGGGGCAAAAAAGAGTTTTCGAATTTGAAATCTAGTTTAATTTTATTTTTACAATGTAAACGAAACATATAGTATTCTATTTTTTGTTTTTTAAAATAAATTATAGAAAATGATTTGATTTATTATTAATTTATAGGTAATATGCTATCATTCTATCTTAAAAAAAATAAAAACAAAAAACTATAGAAAACAACTCAATGATAAAATTTTTAAATTAACGATCGACATTGTTAAACTTGATTTATTAAATTATTTAAAAATTAAATTTTATAATTTTTTAAATATTTCTAATGAAACGATCAAATTAAGATCATAAAATTTATAATTTTAATAGTAGCTACCTTATTTTTACTCATTTAATGGTATAAAAAAAATCTAAATCAGCTAAATTTTTGTTAAAAATATTTTTAAACTATTTAAAACAAGATTTAAATTCTAGATTTTAAATATAAAAATTGTATCATCATTCTATGAAAAATATTTATTTTCAACCACTTATTTTGTGTCCACTGGATAAACAAAAATATAATATAAAAAATATAATAAAATTTAAGTTTTAAAAAATTAAATAATTTAGATCAAAAATGATACCGATCGTCGATGTAATTAAAAATTTTATCATCAAAAATAAATCATTAGTAAACCGAGCGCGTACAACCGGTAAATCCCCCCCCTCTCTCTCTCTCTCTCTCTCTCTCTCTCTCTCTCTCTCTCTATATAGATCTATTTCGTCTAATTATGTACTATTAATCAACACACATGCTTCATGCTCCAAGTATATTATTGTATATTATTGAATTCGACACACCTAGCAAGTAATTTATGATTGGGACCATTCAATTTTGTCGCATACAGCTAGCTATATTCGTACCTTTAATTTACCTTGTGTTAATTACTCTGCAAGCATACTCAAACGAGTGCTTAATCTTTAGAAACTGTAAAATATATAATAAGAACGATTTATTCTTCAAAATATTTAATTTAGTTGATTAAGTATTAACATATTGCTGACGTAAAAATACTGTAGCACTATTGTGATTACTGATGAGCCAATAATTTAGATGCTATATCACTATTACGTAAGCGATGTGTCAATAATTAGTTAATTTACTATTGTGATTACTGATGAGCCAATAATTTAGATGCTATATCACTATTACGTAAGCGATGTGTCAATAATTAGTCAATTAAATTAGATTGTTGATGTTAATTGTAAAAATTTTAAAAATTTGAATCAGAAACTACGACAAATTAAAATTTGAGAATTAAAGTAGTAAACCCGCCTCATAGTTTGAAAGTTATATGTGCAATTTACCCTTTATAATATATAGAAGATAATTCTTTCCAAACCAAGAATGCCTATTAAACACATGAACACTTTTAGTAAATTTATTTTTTATTCAAAAATTTAATCTGATCGAAATTAGTCTTAACATTCCTTCTCATGTGACTAGGTGAGCCATGCCACTTTAAGACTGATATATCATATTATTCAAAAAATTGATCTAATAATAATAAATATTTTTGAATTCGTGTTAATAATATCTATGTTAAACAATGAAATGAAAATTTATTACAGGCTATTCCAAGGGAAGCCCAAGAATTCGGGCTGGGGCCAGCAGGCTACTACATGGTGCTAGTTGGGTGCGCAATTTTGTTCCAATTCTTCTTCCTCGGCACCGTCGGTGCCATCTACTACGGCTCGGCCCTCCTCGCCGGAGTCATCATTGCCCTTCTAATCCCCGTCACCGAGGTCCTCGCCGTCGTGTTCTTCCACGAGCCATTCAGTAGCACCAAAGGCGTGGCCCTGGGGCTCTCCTTGTGGGGCTTCGCCTCATACTTCTATGGTGAGTTCAAGGCCAAAAAGGCTAAGGAGGACCCTGATCACAAATGTGGTCATGACCAAGTGAGTTAATAATCGAGGTTTAGCTGTGTAACCTGATAGATAATGTTGTGCGATGATATTTTAAGCTTGGATTTAATTGGGATATCGATCATAATGACATATATATATATATATATATATATATATATAACGGAACAGATGCACAAGCATAAACTTAATACCGGTTGCGTAATTGGAAAAGATGTTTTACACGAACAAATTGTGTAAGTATTGATAGTTTTAACGAATTATACTGGGAGAACATGTGAACCTTTCTTTTTAGATGAATGAATATATCAAAATGAGAGATTCACGTTATAATCTCCATGGTTGGATATGATTGGGACCCAAAGATCAATTAAATGGAGTTTCTGTTAGGATTTCTATATATGTGGCCTAATTAATTATATTTAAATTTAGATTTACTATAGATAAGGTCAATCCTAAAAGATATAGAATTACTTGATATGGTATATCTTATCCCTTTCCCATCCATTTATCTTAAATAGAATTCTAATCAGACTTTGATGGGAAGTCGATCTGGAATCTATATAAAGGGGTACTGGTCCTGCCACCTACTCATGTGCATTCTGGTAAGATTATCCATTAAATTCACACTATACGGAAGAGTGCCTGAGAAAGGAGGAGAAACTAGATTACCTAGTTCGGTCGGTACGGTTTAGTATTGCAACCGAATTTCTTGCTTCCGCTATTTAATCAAGAATTTTTCTCGATGGCGCTCTATAAGTTATTTTACCGTTTTATTTATGATCCTGAATATTGATATGTATTCGATTTTATTTTATACCATATAAATTCCATCAATTGGTATCAGAGACAGTTAAATAAATTTAATATTGTATGCTTTATTAAATTGAATTGAATAATGATGAATTTTTTTTTTTTAAACGGATTTTAGACTTTGAATGTAATTATATATAGTCAAGATTTTCTTGAAATATTGCCACGTCGTATGATTTGTTAAAGGCCATCTTATTGTTGTTGATGTGCTTTATTTTTTCTTTTTTTAAATTTGGATATCGTTATTTCTTAGTTTCCCAATTTTGAGAAAGACGTCATAAGTCCACTCGGTTTTGTTTATGTGTGACCTTACAGTACGACACCACTGCATCATTTTGGTTTGTCGTAATTTTGGGACTCTATGGGTTGTTTTGAATGAAATCTAATTAATTGAAGAAAAATAAATTTGTGGTTTGTGCCTTTTTTGGGTCCGAGGCAATATAATTCTTACGATTGTGGCTATCTTTCTTTAATTGGACTTTAATATGTTATTAAAAACTTATTTATTTGTTCCGAATTCATAAAGTTTTTTTTTTTTTAATTATTATGTTTATTAATTCATCTTATTTCCATTCATGAGTTAATAAAGTATTGTGAACATAAAGAATCCGTTCACATAAGGATTTAAATTTTGCATACAATATTAATTTATCATAAATTCTTTTATCTGATATTTATGGTGAAATATGGATATACATAAATTTTATGATTGCAATATTATATTTTAAATTATTGCATCTATACTTATGTATATCATAAAGTATTATTTTGATCAGACATAACATGAAAATTAAATAATCATAATTGTTGTAAGATTATTTAAATCTAGACGCTAAGTTAAATTAATTTATTATTTCGATTAATTAGGTGCAAGCCAAAGCGGTCCTAACTAAAGAATAATAAATTAATTTACTTTAAAGTAGCGTTCTTTTGGATAATTTTCATGTTAATTATACGGCACTAAGTCAAATTAATTTATTGTTTCAACTGTTCGGGTGCAAGCCAAAGCGGCCTCGTTCAGAAGAAATAGTGAATTAATCGCTTTAAAGAAGTGCATGTAAAAATTGCACCCTATTATTTTTGTTTAGTATGATTCTAGACATAAAGGTATATGGGTGGTGTAGGATGGTAATTTTCTTGTAACTCGTTTGGAGAAATTTGCCTGGCCAAAGCTGACAATTTCTTCATATGGGAAACTTGAAATTATCACGATCTACAGAAAGTCTAAATTAATTTCTGATAAAGAAATTGCATATTTATGCTCGTAACTCTGCTCCCAAAGGAGGGGTTATGATGTCATATAAAGTATATGCATAAAGAAAGAAAGAAAAATATTTATGCTCATAATTCTGCTCCCAAAGAAGGTGTTGTGATGTCATATAAATTATATTTTTCTAATTTTGGTGTGGAATATTATGAAGTGGTTTCTTATTAATAAAGACATGCATTTTATTTTTCAGCTATGACTTCATCCTTTGTTCCTATTGGTGATTCTGTTCCTATGCTTAATGGTTCTAATTACTCGGTGTATGGATCTCGATTTGGCCCTGAGAGAGGAAAACCTCTTCCTCTTACAGATCAAAGTACGCCAATCCAAACAGCATCTTTGGAAAAGTGGGAGTGCTCTAATCGACTTAGTTTGATGCTGATGAAGGCGCGTGTCGGTAAAAACATTCGGAACTCTATTCCTGAATGTAAGACAGCCCGCGATTTCTTAAATGCTGTGGAGCAACAGTTTGTAAGCTCCAGTAAAGCTTTGGCAAGTACCCTAATGAATAAACTGTCTTCCATGAAGTACTCCGGAAATGGCTCGATTCACGAGCACATTATGGAAATGCGAGATATTGCAGCGCAGCTCACTACACTTGAAGTAACCATCTCTGATTCATTCTTAGTGCACTTTATTTTGAACTCCTTACCAACTGAATATGGACCATTTCAGATCTCTTATAACACACATAAGGATAAATGGTCAATCAATGAATTGTTGACTATGTGTGTGCAAGAGGAAGGCAGATTGATACAAGAAAAATAAAATACAGTTGACTTTGTTTCTCACAAGGGACAAATAAAGCGTACTAAGAATGGTAAAGGCAAGAATGGCTCGAAAAAGAAGAACTTGGAAGTCATGTCTGGTTCACAAAGCCAATCAAGTAATTGGACTCCCAAGTGCTTCTTTTGCAAGAAAAAGGGTCATATAAAGAAAGACTGTCTAAAGTATCAGAAATGGCTCCAGAAGAAAGGTAAGTTTCTGGTTTTGATGCATGAGTTGCATTTAGTTTCTGTTCCATCTAATACTTGGTGGATTGACTCTGGTGCCACATGCCATGTGGCGAATTCCGTGTAGAGATTTCTAAACCGCAGGAAACCCAATAAAGATGAAGCCACTATCTATACTGCTGAAGGAAATCCAACTAAAGTTAAATTTGTAGGAACATTTAGATTAATTCTTTCTGGTGGTTAAGTTTTGGATTTAAGTGATACATTTTATGTTCCAAATTTTTCAAAGAATTTAATTTCTATCTCGAAACTTGTTGGTTTGGGATATAGTTTCAATTTTGATAATAAAGTTTTTTCGTTATCCTACAAATCTGAGATAGTTGGCTCTGGTGTTTTGAAAAATAATATATATAAAGTATCTTTAGATCATTCGTATAGTGAAATCCTTCTTACCATGCACGGAAATGTTGGACAAAACGTTGCATTAATAATGAAAAGTCATCCATGTTATGGCATAGGAGGTTGGGACACATATCGAAACAGAGAATCCAAAGGTTAATTAGAGAAGGAATTTTGGATGATCTTGACTTCTCTGATTTTGGAACGTGTGTGGACTGCATAAAGGGAAAGCAGACCAAAACCTCCTCTAAAGGTGCCAAAAGGTGTGATGGAACATTAGAGCTGATTCATATGGATATATGCGGACCTCTCCCTCTTACGTTTACTGGCCATAAATATTTTATCACATTTACTGGTGACTACTCTCGATATGGCTATCTTTACTTGCTTAAAGAGAAATCTGAAGCATTAGATGCCTTTAAGGCATATAAGACTGAAGTAGAGAATCAACTCGAGAGAAAGATAAAAGTGGTCAGATCAGATAGGGGTGGTGAATATTTTGGTAGACAGACAGATAAAGGCCAAGTTCCTGGGCCTTTCGCTAAGTTTCTAGAGCAGTGCGGGATTGTTCCACAGTACACCATGCCAGGCACACCTGAGCAGAATGGTGTTGCTGAAAGAAGGAATCACACATTAATTGATATGCTCAGGAGTATGATCAGTAATTCTACCCTTCCGATATCATTGTAGGGTGTGGCGCTCAAAACTGCCATATATATTCTTAATCGGGTCCCTACTATGGCTGTCACTAAGACTCCTTTTGAGCTTTGGACAGGTAGGAAACCCAGTTTAAGACATTTTCATACATGGGGTTGTCAAGCTGATGCCAAATTGTATGACCCACAAATAAAGAAATTGGATCCTCGAACCATTTCAGGATATTTTATTGGTTATTCAGAAAGGTCCAAAGGGTATAAGTTTTACTGTCCATCACTTCCTATAAAGATTGCAGAAACTAAAACAGCACGGTTTATTGAGGATGAAATAGTTAGTGGGAGCTCTGAACCTCGATTCGTTGAATTTGATGAAATTCAAGAGCATTTAGATTCTGTACAGAATATACCCATTATTGTTCCTAATAATTTGATGGTTCCAGTTCCAATAGAATAACAAGTTATTTTAGAACCACAAAGTGAAGGTGAACCTATCATTGATAATCCACATTACAAGTGGATGATCAGATAGATTTAAGAAGATCCTCAAGACAGAGAAGACCGGCTATTTTTAGCGATTATATTGTCTATCTTTATGAGAATGGTCAGAACTTTGATGATCCTCTTAGTTTTTCCGAAGCCATAAATAGCAGTAATGCAACAGAATGGTACAATGCCATGAAAGATGAGATTGAATCCATGAACCACAATAAGGTATGGGATCTTGTTGAGTTACCTATAGGAGTTAAACCTGTAGGATGCAAGTGGGTTTATAAAATCAAATGGGACTCCAAAGGTAACATAGAGAAATACAAGGTCCGTCTTGTGGCAAAAGGGTTTACTCAGAAAGAAGGCATTGATTATAAAGAGACTTTCTCTCCGGTATCGAGAAAGAAATCTTTCCGTGTGATTATGGCTCTGGTTGCTCATTACGATCTCGAGCTATACCAGATGGATGTAAAAACTGGTTTTTTAAATGGAGATCTTCATGAAGAGGTATATATATGAGTCAACCTGAAGGATTCTCACAAAAAGAAAAGGAGCACTTGGTATGCAAATTAAAGAAATCAATATATGGACTAAAACAGGCCTCCCGACAATGGTACTTAAAGTTTAAACAAACCGTTTTAACCTTTGGTTTTAAAGAAAACATTGTTGATCAATGTATATATCTGAAGGTTAGTGGGAGTAAAATAATTTTCTTAGTCCTTTATGTTGATGATATTTTGCTTGCCAGTAATGATCTCGGACTATTGCATGACACTAAGGCAGTGTTTGGTTAAGGGATAAAGATGGAATAACCCACTTTATCCCACTATTCATGTCAAACGATATGATTTTTGGCTAGGATATTTTATCCCGGTCAAACCTTGGTATTCTCAGCTATCCCGGGATAGCTTGGAATAAACTATTCCACCATTTTGGTGGAATAGTGCTATTCTAAGAATTAATTTTAAATTTTATTAAGATTATAAATTGAATTAAAGCTAAATTATATAGACACAATTTATTATATATTATAATACATTATTTTTTATTATAAAATTATTAATTATATATATTAATACATATTATTTTTATTTAAATATTATAATGAATTATTTTTATTAAATTATAATTTATAATAAATTATTTTTTAAAAATATTATAATAATTTTTTTACAATAAATTATTTTTATAACAAATTATTTTTATTAAATTATATTTTATATTAAATTTAACTATCACTTTTTTTTATTATTCTCTACTATTAGATTTTTAAATTTTTAAATTTAGAAAAAATTTAAATTTTATAACTTTTTAAATTTATAACTTTAATTTTTAATAAATTTATAAATTTAATAAATTTTAAAATTTATACAAATTTTAAATTTTTAACTTTAATTTTAATAAAATTAAACGGTATTATTTACTAAAATATAAACTTTAATTTATACAAATATTAATTATTATTTAATTAATATTTTATATTAATTAATTAGATAAAATATTATTATTTTAAAATTATAATTATTTTTATTTTTTTACTATCCTCGCTTATTCCAAAAAATGAACCAAACATAATTTCAGTTATTCCTACGAATAACAGTTTTACAAACCAAATACTATTTTCCTTTTATCCCTGACTATCCCGGAATAGCAAGCTATCCCAGGTATAAAAAAATTTATCCCCAAGCTTACAATCCCCGAACCAAACATAGCCTAAAGGATTTCTTTTCCAAAATTTTGAAATGAAAGATTTAGGTGAGGCCTCATATGTTCTTGGTATTGAAATTAAAAGAGATAGACATAAAGGTTTACTCGGTCTATCTCAAAAGGCCTACATAAAGAAAGTTTTAAAAAATTTTGAAATGCATAATTGTAAACCGAGTGTTGCTCCCGTTCAGAAAGGGGATAAGCTTAATGCTTTTCAGTATCCCAAGAACCAATTAGAAATTGAACAGATGAAAACCATACCATATGCCTCTGCAGTTGGTAGTCTTATGTATGCACAGACGTGCACACGTCCGGATATTGCTTTTGCCGTTGGATTGCTTGGCAGGTATCAAAGTAATCCAGGTATGGAGCATTGGAAGGCTGCTAAGAAAGTTATGAGCTATTTGAAGGGTACTTTGGATCATATGCTGATATACAGGAGATCAGATCATTTGGAGCTGATCGGATATTCAGACTCTGATTTTGCGGGATGCCCGGATACCAGAAAGTCTACAACTGGGTATATTTTTTTGCTTGCTAGTGTTGCGATTTCATGGAAGAGCAGCAAACAAAGTATTACTGCTCTTTCGACCATGGCTGCAGAGTACATTGCATGTTATGAGACCACATCACAGGCTATTTGGCTTAGGAATTTTATCACAGACTTAAAGATTGTGGACTCCATTGCTCGTCCAATAAAGATTTTCTGTGATAGTTCAGCTGCTGTTTCCTTTGCCAATAACAACAAGATTACGACGGGGTGTAAACACTTGGACACCAAGTATCTTGTTGTGAGAGAGAAGATAAATGAAGGATATGTTAGAATTGAATACATCAGTACCAAGTGTATGGTTGCAGACCCAATGACCAAGGGGCTAGCACTGTGTCATATAAAGATCATGTTTGTAGCATGGGTCTAATGAGTTCTTTTGATGTATAAGATTATGACATTATTTTATCTTTTTTCAATAAAGTTACAATTTTGATGCAGCTGTATTGGACCGTTTAATAGACATAAAGCTTTGTCTGTTAACGAATGGACATATAGTTTTAGTTCATTCATAAAGTTGTGCCATATAAAGTGCTTGCCTAGGAGATGAAGATGATATGGTAATTATGGAAGAAAAATTTCAATATAGAGAGGTGGACCGCCATAGTTCATATCATTGTAGTCTTTTAGTTTGAGTTAAGGATCAAGTGAGTTCTAAGGTATTTGACCATAAAGTTTCTAATAATGCGCAATAAAGTTTGGAGTATAGAAATCCGTTCATGAAATATAATTAATATAAGCCAAGTAGGAGATTGTTAGGATTTCCATATATGTGGCCTAATTAATTATATTTAAATTTGGATTTACTATAGATAAGGTCAATCCTAAAAGATATAGAATTACTTGATATGGTATATCTTATCCCTTTCCCATCCATTTATCTTAAATAGAATCCTAATCAGACTTTGATGGGAAGTCGATCTGGAATCTATATAAAGGGGTACTGGTACTGGTCTTGCTACCTACTCATGTGCATTCTGGTAAAATTATCCATTAAATTCACACCATACGGAAGAGTGCCTGAGAAAGGAGGAGAAACTAGATTACCTAGTTCGGTCGGTACGGTTTAGTATTGCAACCGAATTTCTTGCTTCCGCTGTTTAATCAAGAATTTTTCTCGATGGCGCTCTGTAAATTATTTTATAATTTTATTTATGATCCTGAATATTGGTATGTATTCGATTTTATTTTATACCATATAAATTTCATCAGTTTCCACGAAGATCGCAAGGTCATTTGTATGCGTATGTGGTTGTACTCATCTCTATTAATGGACGCATTGCAAGCTGTTGTTCATACGTTTGCAGGAAGTAATGCCTGATAACGTACTTGCACGGAGTGTAATTTATGAGTTAGATTTTTAATATAATTTTTATGCAATAAGAAAATTTTTTCTTACAAAGAATATACCTTATATGATGTAATTGAAATTTTGAAATAAAGAAATATAGGGAAAGAACTCTTCTAATGAGTTTATTTGTAGGTAAAAACATAAATTATGGGTCATTTTGAGTCAGCTATTTGGCCTTTCAAAATTTTGTTTGTATTATTGAGTCGGCAATTTAATTTCAAAATTTACACTGATTACTTTGATAAATATATAGGTACGAAAATTATATAAAATATGCTTATTAAACATATAAAAATAAACGAAACATTCAAATTTTAAAATCAAAATATGACTGACTCAAATCAAAAAAATTAAAATATTGGATAATAAAGTTAAATTTTTGAAAAATTAAATAATCAAACTAAAATGATTCATAGTTCATGTAAGTTGTTTACGTTTTTGCCTAATGTGTATTTTGGCACAATTTGATTGGATTGTAATTAATATTGTATAAATTGTATATTTCAAAAAAGAATTTGCCCTTCAAGTCTCAAACACTAAATCAAGAAACCACTAATTGATTGCAATGTTGTAAACTTTACTTATCAACTGCACTCTGATCATTCAAAGAATATTTGTAGGCACAAAAGCTGTTATAGCAGCTGTCCGTCAGACTTCATCACTTTGTCTCACTTACTGCCAACAACTGGAATACTGCTTTGGATGCCCCAAGAGTACAGCTAATGCTAACAAGAACGTGCGCAGTCAATCTTTGCATGCTGTATTCAGTTGTCAGTATACCAACAGCAGGTGAATTGTATGCTATAATTAATAATATATCAGCGTTCTTTGAGGAAGGACCTTTTAAATACCTTGTGAGAGTTAGCGCGATCACTGCAGCAGCAACAACTTTTGTCCTCTTTCGTTACTTTTGTCCCTTGCATTACACCTTCCGTTTTTCTCTTGCATGCACAGCCACATCCATGAACATATGATATGTAGTTGTTATGTACAATCAAGATCACTAACACTAACACTAACTGACAGGTGGAATACATGAGTGAATTTTGAAATCAAAAGGACAGAAAAGCAAATAGTGCATGTGCGAGAATGTACAAGATGGCGCAGAAGCAGTGAAACTCTTCAAAATTTGCAAGAGAAGGCATGAATCATAGCTGAGTGTCGAAGGAAGAACAATTGCCAGGGTAATGTTTAAACCTTTCTCAGAGAACAAACAAAATTTTGATACATTATGATGGGGATGAGAAACACAAAAACACCTCCAAGAGAAGAACAAAAAAACAATAACTTTGAAATCTTCAGCAACTGTACTGTCAAAGGAAGAACTATCGCGCAAATTAGCATTCAACGGAAGCATGGCAGAGCAGAAAAATATTCTGTGATGCTTGTAGCACTTCTGCAATATTTGCAATATTCATATCCAAATTTCCTCACGAAAGATGGTGGTAAATTAACATATTTTTTTTTTCCTGTATTTGATTTATTAGATTACAACATTTGACACACTATATGGACTTGAATCAAAAAATTTCGAGAACCAATAAAAGATACAGGCAACGAACCGCCAAATAAGAAGCTGATATTCAGGATCTAAACAGCACACCAGCATCATTTGGCTTGGCGCCTCGTGAACAAATGACCTCAAAATTTCTAAGTCAAATCTTATGGCAGAGAAAGCCTCATTAAGTGCCGCCACATGTTGAAATCTCTCATCCTTGAGAGGTTGGATTTATATTGGGGCATACTTACATTCATCCCGAGTAAGTACAATTAATTGCCGATCCGTTCAGCTGGAGTGTCAGTGCTTATAGCTCACACACTCTTGCTCAGCAGCAAATTGAGCAATAGGAGGAACGCAATGCCAAGCATGAACTTCGGGCCAGTCAGATTACCAATGAATTGCTGCCACCTGTAAGTTCAACCAGTAGAGAGCTGCTGATAAAGCCTGTTGTTCATTTTCAACATCTCCATTACAATCATATAAGCCGTTAATATATAATAACACGAGAAAAAGAAGACTCAATTAAAAAAAAACAAAAAAACAAAAAAACAAAAGCTCAAGGATTAATTATTCAGCTATCAACGAACATTACACCTATTCCCGCCCCCCAACCAACCCCACACCTTCCACCCCAACCACAATAGCACCAGTAAGTAGTTATCACTCTTAAAAAGGCCAAGGAGTTATGCATAACAGTTTAGATTAATTGACAAAATGACCAAACATACCAGTTTCCTTCAGCAAATCTAATATTTTCTTGCATGTCTTCCTCCATTGCAAACTCCTCCAACAATTCACGTTGGCGTTCATTAACTGACCTGCAGATGGGCCAAATGCTCATTATGAAAGAAAAGGAAAAGCAACACGTGTAAAGTTAGCCCTAAACCAGTAGTCCAAGAGCCCAACCAAATTTTCTACGGCGTCATTTGGTAACAGGGATAAGAGGGGGATAACCCCCTTATCCCCACTTTTATTCCCAAACGGGAATAGTTTTGATGGGAACAGTAGTTCCTATTAAATCGGAATAAGGGGTTTGGGGGTGGGAACAGCAGTTCCCACCCCCACATGGAATAAGCCCGGTTTAGAAAAACGCTCGGGAATTGAGGCCTGCGTTCACGTGGGTGCTCTGTGCGGCCACTTTCTCCTTCTCCATTATTTCCATCTTCTTCTCCCCCTTCTTCTTCTCCATTTTTTCCATCTTCTTCTCCCCCTTCTTCTTCTCCATTTTTTCCTTCTTCTCCAATTTAAAAATTAAATAAATTTATGGTATTAATCAACCTTATAATAAATTTAGATTAATATTAAAAAATTAAAAAAATATTTAAAAGTACTTAAGAATGATAAAAAATTTTAAAAGAAAATATTTAAAATTTGCTTATCTAATGGTTAATGGTTTGAAAATTACAATGAATCAAAAAATTTAAATATTTTCGTTTAAAATTTTCTATCATTTTTAAGTACTTTTAAATATTTAATATTTAATTTTAAATATTTTTAAAATTTTTAATATTAATCTAAATTTATTATAAGGTTGATTAATACCATAAATTATTTTATTTTTAAATTATATCATAGAGGGCAAAATAGTCAATACACATATTTATCCCCTCTCAATTCTTCTTATTCCTCTATACTCAACCAAACACAATTTTTTTTTATTCATCTTATACTCCTTATTCCTATATAATTTACCAAACACAATTTTCTTTAAACCCGGTATAACTCTTAAACCCAACCAAACAGAAATTTACACTAGTTCCTGCTAATACCATAACTTATACCTATCCCCGGTATAACTAAATTTTTCTTATCCCCGAACCAAACGCAGCCTAAAAGGCTAAAATTAAATCGATAAGCATTTCGCGAGAACAACCAATACAGCTTGCTTTTATAGTTCGGAGAAGGCTGAAAAGATTGAAAAGCTTACGAAGGAAAATGCACTCGGAATCGCACATATTGATCCCCATGATCCACTAGCCCAACTTGCTTTGGCAATCCTGCCAACATTACCATAATTCTTAAAGACTAACACATTTAGAATAAAAGACAGAAGTAAAATAATGAGGATAAGCAACATAATCATGACAAATATGTTTATACCTCTACCCCTTAAAATAATCACCTGTCCTGGTTGGACTCCTTTAGGTATCTGAAAATGAACAAGAATATGAAAATGATAATAATTTGAATGGTTGCTGATAGCATACAGAGTAACTCCCTACAACTTAGCTCTGGAGAATAATAGGCTGGAGTATCTCCATAAATATTATGGATTCTACATAGAAGGAAGCGACAATTCATACCTTCACTTGTATTTTTCCAGTCAATGTTGGTACTTCAACCTTACCACCAAGAATTGCCTGCGATACACATTGATATATTGTCACAACGTGAAATTCTGCAATTAGCCAATAAAACGGTAGAACGCAAATTTTGACTCGAATTTTAGAATTAAGGGATTTTATCTTCTGTCACTACCAAGCACCTCATTTTTAGGCAGAGGAAGAAATGCAAATCACTAAAAGAACTACAGTTAATTTCAGTAGTTCTATCAAACATCGCCGGAAAACACTAATGAGACAAATAATGCTTCATACAACGAAGATCTGGGGAAAAATGAAAATAAACTCTAACACATCTACTCCAGGTTGAATGTACACAATATTATTTGATGAAAACTATCACAAAAAGAGTAGCATGCACCTGTTTCAGAATTTGAATAAATAGATTATCTACCATGTTCAATTGCTCGCAACGAAAAAAGGCAACCAAATAGTGAGCTCTGGCTGTAGGTTGATCTTAATAGGAATGGTATCGGCAGACAAAATGAAGCCTAAAAGATCCGAGATTATCTATACATCAATTTCCAATTCAAGAAAACAAAGGTGAAAATATTAGAATGAACATCTGCTGTTCAACGATGGAAGTCCCTAAAGTTGAGAAGAAAACATTAATCCAGAAGAAAAATAAGAAAGAATTGAGAAACTATATGGCATGAGAAAAAGAAAAACAGGGTAAGAGCTTGTGAGTACCTGTGTGAAGCTTATGCAGGTCTCCACATGAATGTTAGCACCATCTCGAACAAAAACAGGGTCTTTTGAAACCTAGAAGACACAGAAGTAGCACAATCTAAGAACATTATAAGCACAATAACTAACAAATATTTCTGACTTTGAGCATAATATGAGCAAAATAAAATTAACATAGAACAGCTAAAATTTGTATTCCGATGACATTTTGTCATAAATTCACGTTCCTATACATTACACCACTTTAACAACCGTTACGTGCATTCCAATGTTGCAACTACTAATAAATATAGAACCACTAGTGGGCTATACTCAACTACTTTGGAAAAATACTACAATAAACATAGTTTCTTGTTGAACAGCCAGAAAAGTTGCCTTAACATAAATAATTATCAAATAAAACTTGAGTGGAATGCTAATTCATTTTCCAGAATCCACCATATGGATCTCTGTAAATGAAAACATGCAGAACATTTAAGAACTAATGAGCCATAAAAAATTGATTCAATCTCCAGCTCAAGAGATTAGAATTGAATTTGAAAAAGAAGTGCATTTTGCACCTCTCCAGCATCTAAATCTTACTTAGACAATCCTTTTCCATGGAGTAACAAAGGGATAAAAATAGGCAAATAAGGTACACGAGGATACTCAACTGCTCGGCAAATGAGCCTAAACAATATCAAAATCCTCAAGAAACTAAACACATAATACAAGTTAGATCCAAAGTACAAACATCATCACCCTGAATAAACAAGCAGAAGGTTATCACCTGCAGCTTGATGTATAAACTTCCAGGATGGACACCATGTCTCCCACTATTTCCAGCCTCCGGCACACGAATTGTGTCCCCAGAATCAACTCCTATTTTAACCAAAATTAATACTTAAAAACAAATTCAGAAAGAACTGTGCAAAAGAATGAAAAAAAAAAAAAAAAAAAAAAAAAATGACTATAGGTCAACTATCTTTTGTTACAAATATATAACTGTTAGCTTAACCTAGATTTGGTTACTATATATTTTCTCTAAAGAAAACTCAAATTCTATGCAATTGGATTGGCCTGTGTTCTGCAGATTTACGAAATCTATGTCCATAACTAGGCCTCGATTGGTGTACGAACCTTTTTCTGCTTCTTTGTTTTTCAACGAAAAAGGAAATTGCAAGTTTAGCAATAAAAACGATAATAAAGAAGTCAATCCACTGGCAAATCAATTGCACAACATTTGAGTTTTTTTTTTTTTAAAAAAAAAGGAAAATGGTAAGTGTGAATGCGGCCTTACTAAGCAGAATTTTAATTTAGGATACCTTGATTCTCTACACTATCCTTTGAGACATCAGGGAGAAACTGTGTGGTTAGTCAAAAGGGTTACAAAAGTTAGAAATGCTAGACCTACTGCAAGACACAAGAAAGTGTGGGGGTACCAAAAATATTAAGAAAGATAATAAAATAATCCTTCATGCTGAAGCAAAAGAAATTAAAACAATCAAGACGGTAAGATTTGGTAGAATGCATCAAACAGTAGATTGTGCATTAATGAGAAATAAAGTAACCAAAAAGAAGGGTAATAAAGCCACGAAAAACACAAAACCCGAAAGAGAAGACAGACAAATATCCACTCATCAATTTTATTTCTAGAAGACACTGAAAATACACTGAAAATCATCAAATAGTAGCAACAGAGGGCCAGAGAGTGCAATGCGACATACAGTACGGAAGCAAAAGAATGGTACTCAATAGTCAGAATGATCTAGTAGTTCCATTTCACAGTAAGCAGCATACGGAGGAAACATCAATTAAGGTGCTGAAATGTTAATGGATCGAATTTCAATAGGTTAAAAAACAAAGCACCTGCTGGAATGGAAACATTGACATTCTTCACACCATCAGCCACCCCTGAACCTTTGCACTTTAGGCAGTAATCCTGCACATGGAAATGATCACTTCAGGTAGTGATGATGCAATAGAACTGAAAACTATTCCTACTTTTACCAGTTTCAACCTTAATTATTTTCCCAGACCCTCTGCAGGAACCACAAGTGGTTGTGAACGGAAAAACCGTAACCTGAAAAGGCAACAATATTATAAGGTGTAATTTGAGAAAAATATGCTTTCTTTCCCTAATTACGACAATTCTGATATTTTGCAGCTAACAGAAATCCAATTATAATCACACCCTTCCCACGCCGTTACAAGTAGGACAGATAGATGGCTTTGCATTGACTGGATGCCCTCTTCCATCTGCATTAAAATATAATATTACAAATATGAAATACAGCAACAAAGGAGAAAAAAAAAGGAGGTTAACAATGAGACCAGCAAAGTTTAGATGTTAACAGCTGATAGAATCCAAGAGAAGAAAACAGTAACATTCATATTTTAACTAAAATTCAAGAAGTTCGTGATAAGCCTTGTAGAGTAAAAATTTTAACAGATGTTGGAATTGAGAAAAGACCTAAAGAGAGAAGAAGACACAAGTAGTTCAAATATAGCATTCGTAATTCGAGTGTGGTATATACTCACAGCATGAATCGCAAAGAACTTTTGCGCTAAAAGCCACCTGTTTTATGCAACCTTTAGCTGCTTCAGAAAAAGAAAGGTTCACCACCACCTATAAAATATGCCAACAGATATGAATAAACTTAAGTATTACAGTAGCCGCAGACCAAGTATCCATTATCAAAATACAAGGTCAAAGGTAAACCTCTGCATCATCTGCATAAATGTCTCTGTCATCCTCAAAGACCTGAAGCATACATAATAATCACAGAAGGTTCAAATAAAACAACCAATTCAAGTAAATTTACAAGCAAATAAAGGTCAAGATCACCTCAGAAAATATCTTATAGAATGTATCAGAGAAAGGGTCTTGATTAGACGTGCGAAAATCTGAAAAAGGATCTCGATAGGTTCTCCGGAACCCACTTGCATCATCTGCAGAATATCTTACTTTCTCCGTGCCTTTAGAGAATTCCTTTAAGCACCATGGGAGAAAACAAAAGGCGGATAAGTTGCCAAAATTGTAGCAAACTTGTCGACAAGCAACCAGAGGCTTATAAATACTAAAAGAAATGAGAAATTAATAATGGCTCAGCTCAAGAACTTACCCTGTCGTATTGTGCTCTTTTCTCAGAATCACTCAATATCTGCAGTTCAACTTTTACCAGAATAAAAAACTATCAACCCTAAAGTAAACCATTAGAAGTGCAAACGGAAACAGATTTAAAGATGCACTTGCCTCATATGCATCTCGTATCTCTTGAAATTTTCTCTTTGCCGCCGGTTTATTTTTATTTGTATCTGGATGATACTTCTTAGCAAGCTACAAATAAACACATAAGTTGTTCAGAAATTTCTGTCTAAGAAGACATTCCAAACAAAACAAGTCAGGTTGAAAATATAGAACAAGGGTTCGAAACAACAATTGTATTACAGCTCACTTATTATAGCAAAATAACAATTGATCACAGACCATCAAATCAAATCTAAATTGTGTTTTAAAGCACATGCAGACTCTCGCGGAATAAGATACTCACGGCATGAAAAGCCTTTTTAATATCGTCCTTGCCAGCATCTTTAGGGACACCTAGAATTGCGTAATAGTCCTTCTCTATCACGCCGAGTGGAGCTACGAGATAAACACATTATCCGAACGGTTCTCTACGATCGGGGAAATTATATATATATATATATATATATATATATATATATATATAGAGAGAGAGAGAGAGAGAGAGAGAGAGAGAGAGAGAGAGAGAGTAAAACTTATATACTTTCAAAAATTAAAACTTATCCATATTTGTAAATTTTTTACCATTAGATTTGTATTGGGATCCGTGTTATTATAAAAGCATTTAAGAAGAGAGAGAAATAAAGTATAATTGTACAAATCCCAATACAAATTCAATGATGAAAAATACACAAACATGAATGAGCTTGTACTTTTAAAAATACTCCCTCCCTCTCTCTCTCTCTCTCTCTCTCTCTCTCTCTATATATATATATATATATATATATAAGAGAGTCCGGCTACTATACTCTTATGAGTAAAACTCCTTCTTACTCATAAATTTTCGACCCTTGGATGAGGGAATGTGCGGTTAAGATTATAGTAATCCCTAAGATTTATACTATTTCACCAACAACCCACTAAACCCTAGAAGGACCACTATAATCCTAACCGCACATCCGCTCATCCAAAGGCGAAAAAGTTATGAGTACAAAAGAATTTATACTCATAAGAGTATAGTAGCCCTAAGCTATATATATATATATATATATATTATAATAAACAACCAGAAGAACAACCTGTAGCATGAAAGGCCCGGACAGATGTAAACACTGTCGAGCGAATGCAGCCATGAAATCTTTCATCAATACCCATGCCGACGACTCTGTACACTGCAAAAGATAGAGTTGCAGTAGCAGAATATCTAGGAGGTGCAACAAAATGAGTTGTTATTCTCAAACTTCCACCCAATTTTCCCCAAATTTACAATATCTACAAAGCTATTAAGGCTATAATAATGTAGACATTTAAAGGAATAAAAAAACAAATTAAAAAAAAGGGGTTTGGGAAAGTAAGTATAGTAATTACATGAAAAAGATGATGATAGGTTGAAAAATGACTGGAGAATCCCTTCTTTCGTCGCCCTGTCACTAGCATGACCTAAAAATGGCGAGCCCATCATCTGCAACGAGCATATTGAGTAATCGTACTTAAAAAAACTTGCGTGAAAAGAGAGAGATTCCGCTGTGTTTTATTACTCTGTGAGAGCTCGGCGAGAGGGATCTCGAGGGGACGAAGCGCGGCCATCGGAGTCGGCGCATCGGCGGTGACCGCAACCCGCCGATCACCGGCGCATGTAATGAAGTGATAATGATCGGGGAAGACGATGGTTCGGAAATGGTGGGGGGCGAAGAGCGGCGGTGAAAGGAGTCTTGCGACTTTGGGAGGTGCGCAGAGTTGGAAAAACCGAGAAAAGGAAAGAGTTTACTGGGCCGGCCCAGCTCTAGAAGAGAATTTTCTGGAGAAGGATCAGCCCATGTGCGTGTATGGCTTGGGTTGTTTCACAGGACGTGACGCGTGAGATGCAGTGTCAAATTTTGTAATTTGGTATACAATATATATTTTATTTATTTTATAGTGAAAATAAGTGGCTAGCAAATTTTATTTAATTTTGAAATAAATAACGTATAAGATATATATATTTTATTTAAAGTGTACAATTTATTTTTTTTTTTTTTTTTTTTTTTTTTTGCCCTGCACTGATTTTTCAGAATCAGTGAAGCGAGGCAAGCTCGGTATGTTTTGTTGAAATTTATTAGAGTGAAATAAATTCCATTTCATGTTGTTGTTTATTAAAAATTATTTTACCGGATTTACTTTTTCCTAATTAACTGTTAGTTTTATAGTATTTTAGGAATATTGTTAAAATATCAATTTCGTATCTAATCTGACCACTAATTAATAGAAATTAGACGAAAGTTGTTTTGTATTATATAACCAATTTTTTTCTGTTTAATTAAAATTTTAGTAACTATTGGTAACTAAACATCAGTTCAGAAGAAACAAATATTTCAATTACTAAGATTGCAAATTTGAAGCAGTAAACATATATATTTAATTAAGTATATCATATTCTTAGCTAATTTTAACTCTTTTTTTTATAGTAAAAAACTTAAATATTCAAAATGATGCTTCCCAATTAAGAAGGTGACTCAAGATTAAAGTGGTATATTCCTGGATTTAGATTGGAGTGGATTCGCGAGCATGCGAAGAAGAATCCAAAAGTCAAGCAAAACACAAATGCAGAATAAAACATCCACAACAACAAATCCTTTTTAATTTATTGCATGGGCCCAAACACACACGTTCTTCCTCTTTCGGCCTAATAAATAAAATTAAAAAACCTTTTAAAAGAAAGAAAAAGAAAAAAATCACAATCCCCTGCAGTTAATAGCACTTGTATGGGTTCAATTTCTCTGCAATCTTATCTGCATACACAGCCATAAATGGGCCAATAAAAAGCACCCACATGAGTTAAACATATGAGAAAAAAAAAAAATTCTGGATATACCTCCACCCATTCATGAATGTATGTTGTAGAGAATTTGAACCCTTCAAACAACAACAACACCTGTATACACACACAGCGCGATTATCATAGTGCGCAGAGCCACGTCGCTCTGGGGATCTCACCGTTGGAGCCATCTAGTGGACCCGAACTGGACCGGACCCGCACCCAACTCGGACTCGACCCGGGCGACAATCCGAGCCGACTCGCTCACCCCTCGCTCCCTCCTCCTCAACCTCCTCCTCTCCACCTCCCACTTCGTCGACGCCGACCCCTCCGCCCTCTCCCTGAGCTCCGCGACCTCGCCCCAGAACGGATCGTCGGCGACCGTCCGTTTACGATCGGGGCTCCCCTCGAGCCGGTTCAGCAGGCACGCTAGCTCGACCGAGTCGGCGAACCCTAGCGAGTCGACCCGCTCCCGCAGCTCGCGAACGTGGGCGGCGATCTCTCGCTCCGCGGCGATCCGGTCATCGTCGGCGACCCTGATGGTCTCGCGGATGAGCATGTTGGGGAGGGGGGAGGGGGGATCCGGGGCGCGGCGGATCTCCTCGGCGACGGCGACGAGGGGGTCGAGCTCGGCGACGAGGTCGGGGTTGAGGAGGGAGGCGAGGCGGTCGGGGTCGGAGGGAGGGGGGAGGAGGAGGAGGAGCTCGAGGAGGCGGGCGAACCAGCGGACCCAGGCGGCGAGGGCCCAGGAGGAAGGGGAGGAACCGAGGGGGAAGGAGGAGAGGGCGAGGGGGTTGTGGCCGGAGGAGGGGTGGCGGAGGAGGAGCGGGAGGAGCTGGTCGCGGAGGATGAAGGCGCCGCGGGAGAGGAGGAAGTGGAGGGCGAGGAGGGACTTGAGGGCGACGGCGGGGTCGCGCGTGGAGCGGAGGCGCTCCGCGAGGGCCCCGACGAGGGCGGCGGCGGCGAGGCGTGAGCCACGCCCGAAGGAGAGCAAGGCCTCGAGGTGCCGCGCGGGAGGCGGCGACGACCACGGGTGGTGCGGGGTGGCGCGGAGCACGGCGATCCGCGCGACGGCGGCTGCGGCGGCGGCGGGAGGGGAGAGGAACGCCGCTTTGCCGAAGGAGGCCGTGTCCTTGAGGGCGCCCACGAGGCCGCGGAGCTTGAGCCCCATGGCGGTGCGCGCGCGCGAGAGAGAAAGAGTTTAGGGTTTGGAGGAAACGGTCTACGAGTGGAGAAGAAGAAGAAGGAGGAGGAGGAAGACGAAGGGAGAGAGGGGTTGAGACTTGAGAGTTGGTTTGGTCAATGAAAAGGAGGGAGGGTTGAGATAGCTTAAATAGAGAAACTGTCGCCAGCACCGGGTGAGTATGATCTCGGACATCACGTACTGACAACTTGCTAAAAATATATAAAATATATCAAAATTATCGTCCATTTTTTTATATATCTTCCTAATTTAATTTTTTTAAAATTTTATTATCTATTTTTAAAATTTATTTAATTCGAATCATTTAATTAATTTTAAATTTTTAATTTAAAATACATTTATATTTTTATAACTTTTATAAATTTAGTTAATATATTTTATAACTTTAATTTTTGTAAAGTAAAGATGGTCTAAAAAATTATTAAATAATTTTAAAAAATTAATATTAAAATTAAAATTTTGAAAGAGATTAAGCAGTTCAATCAAAATTATTTATTGTTCAGATAATTTATAAAAGTTATAAAAGTTATACATATTTATTAATTGAATAATAATACTTTTTTAGGGTAAAAATGTTTAGTTTTTTGAATTTTTTATTAGAAATTTTAAAATTTTAATATTACTATTCAACATTTTAATTGTTTGATATGAGCATGTCAACAACAGTGATTAAGATAAATTTATAATTATAAAAATTATATAAAATATACTCCTTAAATTTAGGAAAATAAATGATTTATTTAATTTTTAAGGTTTATAGTTTAGAAACGTTTTGTAAATTTTTATCATTGACGCTTTAGACTCTTTGATTTGCGTGCATTTGATTTTTTACAATTGTAACATCTTTTATAAGCCGTACACGTGTTTTAAGTCGTATTTAGTGAATTATTTTTTAAAAAAATTTTGTACAGCAATCATCGTTGACAAATGGTACACGGGATTCAATCAATAATTTCTCATTTAAATATTGACTCGGTGGATCAATTTGGGCCGTTTGATTAATATTTGACTATTCAGCAGTGAGTTTATTAGGAAGCACGAGTGTGATAGATGTTGCTCTCTAGTACAGTACTTTTTTTTTTTCTCTTTTTTTTTTTTCAGGGATCTACATTAATTTTGTTAGTGAATTTGGTTGACCTGCAAATGTTGGAATCGACAGAACTAATTATTTCAGTGATAAGTATAAAATATAAAATTAGTGTAAAAAAAACGTTTGAAATGATTACAGGGATAAAAAATTTTATGTTTGGTATAAGAATGAGGAATAAAGAATTTTAATTAGGGTAAATTATTTTTTTACCTTCAAACTTTATTATGTAATAATGAGGTGAGAAATGATACCTCGTAGACGTGGAAGCGTATTTAAGAAAAAAATAAAAGGGTGGTTGAAAAGAGTGAGAACAGTAATTCTCATTTATTCTAGTTGTACTGAAACAAGTTATACCGATTGATTCCTGATGCGTTTGAAAAAATAAAAAAGATATCCTTTCTATTTTCGATTCTATACCAAATCCAAACAAGCCCTAAATAAATTATGAAATACCAAACAACTGCTCTGAATTATATACATTTTTCCAAGATCTAAATTATGGGGCTCTTATCTAAATAAATGTAGGAGACTAGAGTTAGGAACATAAATCCATTGTCAAATTCTATGTCCTAACAAGATGTGTAATGAGCTGAATTGGTCTAGTCTTAGCTTATATGTCACAATAAATGTTTATTCCTACTTATAATTTCTAATTGAGCTCTTAGTTAAGGAAAATAACTTTATAGATAGTACATAAATTGTCTTTTTTTTATTTTTTTGCTCTAAATGAAAATGAAAAGTCTAGTCGAATGAGTTTTCGTTGAAACTCTCTGTTGGATTTTACCTCCTCTTTATATATAATATTATATATTTAAAATAATAAATATTTATATAGAATATAGAGTTTGGCTTGTATATATTTAGAAATATAGAGATTTTCGTACTATAAAAAAGTTGTTTCAGATGCTGAGATTTTCGAGTCAACAATCAAGTCCGTTAAATTTTATTTAGAATATTTAAAATATTTATAAAATAAATTTTATAAATTTTTAATATTATTTATCTAGTTATTCAAATTACTCAAAATTAACAGTAAAAAATAAAAATTTCACAAAATATGATGATATTATATTAAAATTTTAAATCAAAAATATTGATCTTATTTTATATAGTATAATTTTTTTTTTGATATATATATATATATATATATATATATATATATATATATATATATATATATATATATCATTAAATTTATATATGGCTGCATGATTAGTAAAATTATTATTTTTAACCCCTTTCGATCACTGAATAAATAATATCTAAAAATTTTAAAAAATTATTTTTTAAATTTTTTAAATATTCTAAATTAAATCTAATGAAACTCATCGTTGGTTCGAAAATTTTAAAATTGAAAACAACTTAATAATAGACCACCATATTTCTTTCTAAAAGCATACAAGTCTAGTTCTAAAATATATTATTCATTACATTGTAATATATATATATATATATATATATATATATATATATATATATATATATCGTATAAAACTTATTTTTATATTATGTATTATAAAATTAGTTTTTTATTTAAATTTATTTTTTGTTTCCTGCCATTCAAATATGGAGGAGAGTAAAACTATTTTTCCACCAAAAGAGTCACTATAATAAAATTATACTATAATGATATTTTTAAGTATTTTTAAAAGTTAAAAAAAAATGTATCTGATAAAAATATCGATACTTATTATTAGTGTCGCTATAGATGCGGTCGCTAGAATGTATAGCGACACATCATTATAATGTGTTTCAAAAATATATCTCTATAATCTAATTTTAGATATAGACGGAGTATATATATGACATTTATATGTTACGTGAAACTAATTAGCATGGCCAGAAGAAAATATAAAACTTCTAAGGTGAAAAATGTAAATAAAACTTTGAGTCTCCAATACAAATGCTACAATTTAATACTTCAAATTTAACAATAGTGAAAAACCATTAGAAAAATTCTAGTACATAATAGTTCTCCTAATAGGGTAAACGAGACAACACTCTAAAACAACACTCTTGTAGTATATATATAGTAAAACCAAAAACTTTATACTAAGCAATGAAATATTCGACCAAACACACCAAAATAGTCACCTGATGATTTCGAAACATCTATTTCTTATACAGCAACAGTATCACCTTTAGACCTCAAGCTCTCTTAATTAGACCACCTGCAGCTACTCTTCTGCATTCAATCTAAGGAGATCTAAAGCTGACTTATCTTTCAGCCTGTTACTCTGCTGGTACTCTAAGAAGTCCCCGAACCGCATGCCGCGAAACACGGTTGGGTTCTCGCTGCTCACCAGCGGATGCGCCGGTTCCACAAATGTGTCTAGAGACGGCCCGATCAGAGTCACGATCGACATCCTCGTGCTTTTGCCGCTCAACACTGCTCGGTGCAGCACGCTCTTGTACCTCCCATTGCTAACAATCTGTTCTCACGAAGAGATCACCCTGAATTGAGCAGATCTTATCTTGAACTATAATTGAGCTAATGCATTAATAAGTGTTGTAACATTTTATTATTAATTGTATTATTAATTTCATTTAACCTATACATATTAACTAGTTGAGTTATAACTTCTTTACTAATGTATTGATTCCTATAATCTATTTATAATAGTAAATTTATTCGTAACATATAGGTATGTAAAACCTATAAATAGAGAGTTAATTCACTCTCTTGATATACACACAAAAACAAAAAGATCAAAAAAAATTAAAACACTATACTTGAGAGAGAAAGTGGTCAAAGAAAGGTATTTTTTTTTTTGTGGAGCTTTGGGCTCATCTACTTGTGTAGAGTTGGTGAAGCCACACGACGAGGATCGAGCCGTTGTATCCTGGAGGGGACAAGTCAGTGTTCTGCTGCATCGGTTCGAAGGTTTTGCCTACCGTAGAGGGCTTGAATCTTCTTAAAGAGAGCGAGATATCCGTACCTCGGCTTGATCGACTCGTTGATATTTTTCATATATTTTTTATAGTCTAACCTCTATTTTGTGTATTTACACCAACATTAAGCTGTAGCAAAAGCGCAATCAGAAATTTAACGAAAAAGTGATAAAAAAATTGAATAGTAAAGTTAAAATATTTAAAATTTTTATACTATACTCATTTCAAAATATACTGCAGCTCTACGCTTTACTACTACTTGGTTACCTCCATTTGATCACCAATGTTGACGAGGAATGAGTTGGGGCGGGGCTTGACGGGAATCCATTTTCCGTCGTGCTTTACCTGGAGCCCGTCGACGCCGTTCTGGCAGAGGATGGTGAGGAGGCCGTAGTCGGAGTGCGGCGGGAGGCCAATGGCCAGCTCCGGCTGCGGGCACGGCGGGTAGAGATTGCCGACGAGAATTTGGAAGCACGAGTTGAGATTTAGGGTCAGCGCCGTGTCAGCGCCATCTAGTGCCAGGCTCTCCCATATCCCCTTCAGGATCTCCGTTCCTAGAGCTCTCATGCGCGTTGTGTACTCTTGCGAGATATCCCTGCGAAGGCAAAATTGCAGAAAATTTCTCAATTTAAATAATTTCTTGATTTTAAATTTTGATTTGATTGCTACAAAAAAATAATAATAATAATAAAAAAAAGAAAATTGTTACAAGCACCAATGCATCTAAATCGAAACTTGGTTAACAATTTAACAATTTAGTGTACAACAAGTGCAATTTAAGGTAAAATATTTTGAATGAAATGTGCAAATAGTGGCCTATGCTTTAATTTTGAATTAAAAAAATATATGAAAATAATTTTTATTTCTGTAATTCTCATAGCAAAAGTTAGGCAGGCTGGTATGCTCATATAAGTACGAAATCTTCTGTATTTATAAGTTGTTTTCGATATTGGGACTTTCAAATCGATGATCGGTTGCGTTAAACTTAATTTAGAATATTTAAAGTAGCTTAAAAATAAAATTTACAATTTTTCGATATCATTTGTTTAGTTAACGAAACGATTCAAAATCAATAATTTTAATAATCACGGTGAGCCATTGCAAGTTTAACGGTATAGAAATATTTAAATCATATAAAATTTTAATAATTTTTTTTAATACTATATAAAATAAGATCAATATGTTGGATGTAAAATTTTAGTGTCATATTATTACATTTTGCGAGATTTTTATTTTTAAATATTTATTTTGAGTCATTTCAATCATTAGGCGAATTATATCGAAAAATTATAAAATTTATTTTTTTGATACTTCAAATATTTTAGACCAATTCTAACAAAGTCGATCGTCAATTCAAAAGTCTCGATATCAAAATCGACTTATAAATATAAAAAGTTTCATACTCATAAAAGTATACTGGTCACACACATAGCAAAATTTAACCTCATTGGGGAGGCAGTAACACATGAATTGATGAACATTGGATTCACAATATGTGACACCCAAATAATTTCACATCGGATGGGAATGGAATTGTGATTGGGTTTATAACAATTATGAACACATGGGAATGGGATTGTGATTGGGTTTATAACAATCATGAACACGAATAATAATAACTGAGTTTAGATATTTTGGATCGTTAAGAATCCGACCCACTAGCAATAATAACTCGTTGGGGTCAAAGCACAGCCCAAAATGTTTAAGCCCAGTTATTATTACTCGTGTCCATAGTTGTTATAAACCCAATCACAATCCCATTCCTGTAACGGCCCGGCCCACTAGCAATAATAGCTCGTTGGGTTCAAACTACAGTCCAAAATATTTAAGTCCAGTTATTATTACTAGTGGGCCAGATCGTTACATTTGGTATTGGAGCTAGTCACTAGCGGAGAGTGTGTGACGAGTCTCAGTTGAGTTTGAGTCTAGATGACAGGACTAGTGAGACAAGTCTCACATCGCCTGGTGATTTTGGGTTGTATGTGTTTGGACTGACGAGAACGTCAGGTCTCAATGGGGGGAGTCTATAACACCACAATAGTCCCACATCGGATGAAAATGAATTGTGATTGGGTATATAAGCATCTGGACACTACTAATAATAACTAGACTTAAGCATTTTAGGCTGTGACTTGGGTCCAACGAGTTACTATTGCTAGTGAGTCGGATCGTTACATTTAATTCCCATCCGATGTGGAACTATTGGGGTGTCACAGACTTCTCCCATTTAGGCCTGACTCTCTCGTCAGCCCAAACACACACACAACCCAAGATCATTAGATGATGTGAGACTTATCTCGCTAAACCTGTCATCCAGACCCAGGTCGAGACTCGTCACATTTGACTGGTAATTGATTTCGATACCAAATGTAATGACCCAGGCCGAGACTCATCACACACTTCTGACTGGTGATTGATTTCGATATCAAATGTAATGACCCGACCGACTAACAAATATGACACACCAAAATTTGAAATAATCCTATATATGAGATATAATAAAGCGAAACATCTTATCTGATTATAATTTAGTAAAAGAGATCTTCTAGTTTAGATTTTGTTTTTTTTTTTTTTTTTGTTAGTCATATTGACAGGTAAAATAAATATTAAAATTTTTTAATTAGACTGTTAATTGTATAAGATATTAGAAATTTGAAGAAATATAAAAATTAATAATTTTAAAAAATATATAAAAATTATTTTAAAATTTTAGAAAGATATATGGATTTTTAATCCAAAAAATATATAAGGCAAGCTACCTAAAATTGGAAGGCTTGGCAGGCGAGTGGAATACAGGGTGCACTATGATCTTCATATAATCCCTCCAGTATCTTACATTCTCCACGGCGGTATTGAAGCTGGTGCCGACGCGGATGGGACTCAGCACGCGCAGGCCATCGTCCTCATACTCACCTTTCTCCTCCGTCGTCTGATCGAAGAATTCTTTGCACGTCCGTTTCATCGCCTCTGTCAATACCTCGCACACGTCGTGATTCACCACCTGCATTTAATAGCCACATAATTTTCACTTCTTAAATTATATTATTTTATCAATTATCCGCTAGATCTTAGAGTATTACTATTCTAACCATATATCTCTTCATTCAAAAATCAAAATTTTAATTACATCAATAATTTAATGCTATTTCTACTATAATAGTCTTGTAATATATATATATATATATATATATATATATATATATATATATATATATATATATATATATATATATATATTGGTACTTTCGAATCGACGATTGATTTTATTAGACTTGATTTAGAGTATTTAAAATACGTAGATATTAAATATTGTAATTTTTTGATATCATTTACCTAGTGATTGAAATGGCTCAAAATTAATGGCTGAAAATAAAAATCTCACAACATGTAATGATACGATACTAAAATTTTAGATCAAACATACTATTCTTATTTTATATAGTATAAAAAAAAATCTATCAATATTTCACGTGATTTGAATATTTTTACGCCGTTAAACTTGCAAACGACTCATCACGGTTATTAAAATTATTGAGTTTGAGCTCCACTGATCATAAGACAAATTATATTGAAAAATTACAAAATTTACTTTCTAGATATTTCAAATACTCTGAATCAAGTTTAACGGAGTCGATCGTTGATTCGGAAATACCAACATCGAAAATAACTTATAAGTATAAAAGACTGTACTTTTATAAACATACCAGCATTCTCTCTCTTTATATATATATATATATATATATATATATATATATACTCTTATGAGTATAAATCTATTTATACTCATAACTTTTTTATCCTTGAATGAATGAATATGCGGTTAGAATGATAGTGGTGCCTCTAGGATTTACTGCGTTGTTAAAAAAATAGTATAAATCCTAGGGACTACTATAATCCTAACCGAACATTTCTTCATCAAGGAATAAAAATTTTTGAGTACAAAAAAATTTTACTCATAAGAGTATAGTAGCCGGACCCTATATATATATATATATATATATATATATATATATATATATATATAGTACAACTTATATGCTTTTAAAAGCACATATTCATTTATATTTGTAAATTTTTTATCATTGAATTTGTATTGAGATTTGTGTTTTTGTAAAGTTGGCCAAAGAGAGAGAAAGATAAAGTAACAAACACAAATTCCAATACAAATTAAATTGTAAAAAATTCATATTTGTGTACTTTTTATCATTAAATTTGTATTGAGATTTGTGTTTTTGTAAAGTTAACTAAAAAGAGTGAAAGATAAAGTAACAAACACAAATCCCAATACAAATTTAATGATAAAAAATTTATAAGTATAGATAAACTTGTACTTTTAAAAATATATAAATTTTTTTTTTCTCTCTCTATATATATAGAATTAGACTAGAATACTATCGATAGCACCAAGTCATTGGTACTATTAAGTTTTTAGCCTTTGGATTAAAAAATATATGGTTAAGATGATAGTGGTCCCCTAGGGTTTACTAGGTGGTTGGTTGAATAGTAAAAATCTTAGAAAATTATTATAATCCCAACCGCATATCTTGTCATCCAACGGCAGAAACTTGATCGCATCAATTGCTTGGTTTTATCGATAGTATTCTAGCCGGACTATATATATATATATATATATATATATATATATATATATATATATATATATATATATATATATATATATATAGAGAGAGAGAGAGAGAGAGAGAGAGTAGAGCTTATATATTATTAATTTCTAAAAAAATAATATATTAGTAAATTTTTTATGATTAAACATGTATTTAACATTTGTGCTGTTGTAAATAGAAATTTTAATTTGCGAAAAATCTTTGAACCCAGGTGGTACAAGACAGACAGTATATTTGTTGGTTCTTTTTATTAATCCAACAGTTACACACACAAAAAAAAAGAAAAAAAAAGGAAAAAAAAAAAAAGAAAAAAAACTGATTAACTACCATTTGCAAGCGAAACCATTAATTTTACCATACTTTTTAAGGCAACAACAGATCAAGAAAAAATAAAAAATAAATAAATAAAAGTAAAGGGGTATAAATCTACCCATTTTTAAACTTGTTCTAGAATAGTACGTACCATGAAGAAGCCCCAGTCCCGGCATGCCCTGCCGAGCTCCTGGACGACCTTCGACCTTTGATCCGGCGAACCATTCACAAGCAGATCGAAATCGACGGCAGGGATCTCCTGATCAGCATCGCCGTCGACGGGCCCGAACTCGCCGCGCTCTCCCGGGTTCTGGGACACAAGGAACTGCGGAAAGGAGGTAAAAGAAGGCGACTCAGAGAGCTCTTTAATGGAGTAGTAGTGCTGGGGAGCGGAATTGGTGAAAGCTTCAGTAGCCATTACAAAAGAAGCTGAAGCTGAATTGCGAGGAAAAGAGAAATAATAGTTAGATGTATATACTACAATAAAATTAGGTTATAGAGATACATGTTTGTGACACTTTTGTATAAATTTTCTATTTATATTTTATTTATATTCAAAATTAGATTATAGGGGCATATTTTTGAAACACATTATAAAAATGTGTCGCTATACACCCTAGCGACGGCACATATAGCAACAATTACAATAAGTGTCGGTAATTTTTTATATTTTTTTTTTATAAAATTTTAAGTTATTATATATATATTTTTATCGTCAATATTTGTTAAAAAAATAAAATTAATTATAAATTAAATACTTAATTTTGATTAATGAGTGGGATAAATTTATTTTTCTTATTTTTTCATATATTATACTTAATCATAAGAAAAAGATATTTGTAAGAACAAAATTGATATTTTATTTATATTATGTTAAAAAATAAATAATAAATTAGTAATGACAAATCAGAAAAAATATATATAAATAATTTAATTTTTTATAAAAATAAATATAAAATATTAAATTTTATAAAAATATATTTATTATTTAATATATTTATAAAAAACTAAATAAAGTTTTTTAAAAAATATGTAGTAGAGACGATTTAAACTCCATTCGTTATTTGTATGGCTTAAAATACGTGTCATTCAGGTAGGGGTGGTAATCCAGCTCGCTGTTCGCGAGTTAGTTCGTGTTCGGCTCGAAATGAGCTCGAGATCGAATCACTCGTTTAGTAAACGAGCCGAATTTTTCAGCTCGTTTAATAAACGAGCCGATCACGAGCCGGGGTCAGCTCGCTCATGTTCGGCTGTTATCGAGCCGAATATGAGCGAGCTAACCCCGGCTCGTTTATTTTATATATATATATATATATATATATATATATATATATATATATATATATATAAATTTTACTATTTAGATTTTTGGTCATTAATTTTGTATGAATTTTAATTATTAAATTAAAATTTTAATTTTTTAATTTTTTTTCAACTTTACACCTAATAGTAGGAATGAAAATCAAACTTGTTGTCTGCGAGCCAGCTCGTGTTCAGCTCGTTAATAAACGAGCCGAACACAAATCAAAATTTTTAGCTCGATATTTAAACGAGCCAGCTCGTGTTTGGCTCGTTTATTAAACGAGCCGAATACGAGCCGACCCCAACTCGCTTGTGTTCGGCTCGTTGACACCCCTACATTCAGATGATGAATGTCGAATGAAATGAGATTTTTTTTTTTTTTGTTTTTTGGGTTGCTGAGAACTATCTAAGATAATTACAAAAGCATATCATCAACTCGATATTGAATGCAATAGGAAAATGACAAGGGAACATTAAATTGAAATTGGTACAGACAAATTAAAAAGGTGATGGTGGCTGTTTTGGCAGCAAAATAAGAAGGTCCAGAACTATGTGCCTATTTATTTTACTGGACTGGAAGTGAGATTTCGATTAAAATATATAGAATTTTAGTTCAACGAGAGTTCAGATAAAATTAATTTTTCTCTCTGCTATTTGTTTATGGATTGGGAATTGTCGTCCATCTAATTTTATTATTTTGTTCCCAAAAAGATAATAATTTAAAAATCAAAAATATAAAATTAATAATGTAAAACCTAAAATTTTTTAATTTTAATTGACAGAAAATTTATTGAATTCACATATGTTAATACTACGAGGGCAATACTAATTTTTTTTTTTTTTTTTCTCGTTCTTTTTTTTGGTAGTTGACTGCAGTCAAATGAACCAAAGTTTTTTATTAATTATAATATTATAAAAATTTTGAATTATGATGAAATACATATTAAAATAAATCAAATAATAAAAATAAATATTTATTATTAACATTTAATTTTTTTTTCTTCATTTTTGAAGAAACAAACACATCATATACTTTGGGTCTATATATCTTTAAGATGATATGAATCTGACCGTTTGATATTTTTACGTAGCTGTCTCAATGATTGAAGGGGATGATGTGGAGGAAATATATTAAGTAACTATTTCGTTGGACGATTTTACAACTGTATGACAGTTATAAATACATACAATCTCAGTTTATATATTTAATTTAGTATAATTAAATTTAATTATTATAATAATAATTGTACAAAAAAATTAAAATAGCATTACATTCAAATTGAATATAGTTTTCAGCACTAAATAAAAATTAAAATCATTCACTAATTAATAATAAAAAATAAAGAGTATTTAATTAAGACGTTCTTAAAATAAAAAAAAGTATTTTTGATTTCAAGAAAAAAAAATATATCATATTTATCAATTTCTATTTTCAAATTGTTTATATAGCATAGATTACTACCTGTTGGCAGTTTTTCTTCGAATTCTTATTTTATACGCCGATAATGGGCATTGTAATTTGTAAACACATATATTAGAAATAACTAAGGAACTTAGCATATATATATACTAACGTGACTCAACACTTTAAGTATTTTTGATAAGTGGTTTAAATTCAACGAATTATTATTGTTAGTGTGTTTTATATCGTTTTGCAGTCACATTTAAAATTTCACATCGTTGATCGGATTTGGATTTTGCTCTAATAGTCTCATATCGGAATGGATAGATTTAAATATTTTCGACCGATAATTTGAGTCCAATGAGTCCAACAAGTTATTAGTGCTGGCAAGTCAGAAGCTGTTTCTAGAATTTCAAATCACAGTTTGTAATTCGGTCGAGGATTTGGACTTAATGAATTATTATTGCTAGCGAATCGAATCTAATAAATTATTATTATTAGCGGATTAGGAGTTTTTTGGAAAATTTACGACATTATCTATTGACATTTTGAACCGATGGTTAGTACAAATACAAAATATAGTGACAAAATTTTTGGTGGCTGTTATCTGAGATCTCAAGTTCGAAATCTAGTTATTTTATATTTTTAACTAAATTTATATTTTTTTAAAAAATAAACAAAACGATAGCGTACTATTTTTTTCTTAAAAATATATATATATTTTTAAAAAAGTTATGTACATCAGGGGCACTCTGAATTAATTCTCACTTCAAATTTGACCAAGCCCAAGTCTAGTATTATTAGTATCTTATACGTTCGTACACATCAAATAAATTTACCAGTAATAACATCAGTTATACATATAGTAATAGTTCTCATGATAGTGTAAATGAGACAACACTATAAAAACACTCTTTTATATATATATATATATATATATATATATATATATATAGTAAAACCATAAATCTTTTATATATATATATAGTAAAACCATAAACCTTATACTAAGCAATGAAATATTCGACCAAACACATCAAGATATATAGTCACTAGATAGATTTCCAAACATCTATTTCTTATGCAGCAGTAGTATCACCTTAGAACTCAAGCTCTCCTAAGACCAGCAGCAGCTACTATTCTGCATTCAATCTGAGGAGATCTAAAGCTGACTTATGCATCTTTGAGCATGTTACTATGCTGGTACTCTAAGAAATCCCCTTACCGCATGCCATGAAATGCCATCGGGCTCTCGTTGCTCACCAGCAGATGCACCGATTTTTTTGGTGCAAGATTTATGTCTATCTATACACGTTCTAATCTAATTATGATTAGTTGACTCATTGATCGGCTTCATTATGCATTATATATATATGGATGCACTTTGGTGAATTAAGGAGAGATGAGATTGCCGGATTCTTGAAACTAATTAATTATGGTGGCCGGTTCCTTTGGTGAACGTACCGGCTCTTGATGCATGCTTGGCAGTATTAAAGAAGGTGCGCGGCGATTTGTATGTAGTGTTAGGTTCGGCAGCGAAGCGGAGGTTCTCGACCAATTACTTGAGCGGTTCAGATTATTCGAAGCAACAATATAAAAAATTTTGGTGAGAAATTTATATACTCTAATTTGGTCTTCTTGATTAAGGTTTTACGAAAATTTCTTTACGGGTTATTTTTTTAAAGTTTTTCGTTGGAACAAGAGAAAGGTGGGGTTCACTCTAAGGCTCTTCATTTTTTATTTGGAGAAGATATAAGGTGTAAACTTGTATTTTTTTTTTTTTGTATTTCTTATAGTGTAATACATCTCTCTCGCTCTATCCATAGATGTAGGCAGTTGCCGAACTACGTAAAAAATTTTGGTCTCTTCTTTTTCGCATTTATTATTGTTACCAAAATTTTTTGTTTTCTTTATTTTTCGTGCATTTGTGTTAGTAGCGCATAACGGACGGTCCATCAAATTCCCAACAAGTGTTATCGGAGCAGAAAGTTCGCACTACAGCAAAGATATCGTAGGTCTCATTATCTAATGTTTGAGGTAGAGATATTTAACAGTAAAGAAAAATTCGATTTCTGGCAAAGAAAAGTGAAAGCCCTTTTGGTACAACAGGGCCTTCATAAGGTGTTGCTCGGAAAATCGAAAAAGCTGACATCGATGAGCGACGAAGATTGGGTGGAGATTAATATGGCGGGCGTAGCCGACGACATTAGTCAGGATGTTTTGATGGTTTCGGCAAGCTCAGAATCTCTCAGTGACTGAATATTGGATTCGGGTTGTTTTTATCACATGATTCCAGACATGTCTTTATTTGATACTTGCAAATTTTGTGAAAGTGGTAGTGTTATGATGGGTAATCACACTAACTGCAAGATTGTTGGTATCGGAACGGTGAAAATAAAGATATTTGATGGTGTGGTGAGGACGTTAACAAATGTGAGACATATTCCGGGTCTCATGTTGAATCTTATATCACTTCATACTCTTGACTCTATTGGATGTTCGGTTAGCATTTCAGGTGGAGTTGTTAATGTGAAAAAGAGTGCTAAGATTGTTATGAAAGAAGAGAATAAAGGAAATCTATACAAGCTAATCGGTAAACCGATAACAGCGGAGAAGTCTAGACATTATCTAGACTTTGCTAATATGTATGATTGTTAGTGTCGGAATACCTCAGAGAGAGGGGGCGATAAGAAAAGAGAATGGTTAAATACAAAAAAAGTCAAGGTGGAGATTGTTACGAATTTATGCCTCTTTTGAATTTGGATTCAGTCAAATTTAATTAATCGAATAGATTAGATGTATAGAATATATTATTTGATCTTGAAAATAATTTTTTTTTATGCAAGATTTATATCTATCTATATATATTCTAATCTAATTAAAATTGGTTGACTCTTTAACCCGCTTCCTTATGCATTATATAGATGCATGGATGCGGATGCACTTGTGTGAATTAAGGATAGATGAGGTGGCCGGATTTTTTAGACTAATTAATTAAGGTGGTCGGTTTTTTTTGGTGAACCTACGGCATGAGGCATATGAGAAGCCAATTAATTAGCAGTCGGTTCTTGATGCTTGCTTTGCAGTATTAAAGAAGATGCACGGTGATTCACATATGGTGTTAGGTTCGGCAGCGAAGCGAAGGTTCTTGATCAATTGCTTGAGCGGATCGGATTATTCGAAGCAACAATATAAAAAATTTTGGTCAAAAATTTATATACTTCTCTAATTTGGTCTTCTTAATTAAAATTTTACGAAAATTTTCTTTACGGATTATTTTTTTAAAGTTTTTCTTTGGAACAAAAGAAAGGCGGGTTCACGATAAGCCTCTTAATTTTTTATTTAGAGAAAATATAATGTGTAAACTTATATTTCTAATGTGTTTCTTATAATAGAATATATCTCTCTTGCTTTTTTTTTTGGAGATATAGACAATTGCTGAACCACGTAAAAATTTTAGTCTCTTTTTTTTTATATTTATTATTGTTATCAAAATTTTAAGTTTTTTTATTTTTTGTAAATTTATGTTGATAGTGTATAATGAACGTTACATCAAATTTTCAACAAATGGTAACTAAAGTTTTAGTGTTGGTGAGTAGCCATTACAAAAGAAGCTGAAGCAGAACTACAGGAAAAAAAAAAAAAAAAAAAAAAATTATAAAATAATAATAATAATAAATAATGGAGGCGATTCCAACGTCATGAATGACGAAGAAGGAAGAGATATTTTTGCTGAGAATTCTTTATCTATTATTGAATGCAACAGTGAAGTCACAAAAGAACATTAAATTGAAATGGGTACCCACAAATTGAATAGATGATGAAGTCAGTTTTGGCAGGGCAAGAGCATGCGGCTATTTATTTCACTGAAAGTGAGATCCTGATTAAAATAGAATTTTAGTTTCACTAGAGTTTATGTAAAATTTTTGTTTTTTCTGTTATTTATTTATGAATTTGAAGCTATAGTTTATCTAGCTGTGCAGAATTTTAATAAATTAAAAATAAAAGGTTTGAAGTTAAAGCCGTAAAAACTGAAATTGTTTACTTTGTGTTCAAAAGTTATTGAATAACACAAGTTCATGTAAGGCGATTAAATTTATATTACGACAAATTAAATAATTAAAGTGAATATTTACTGTTAAAAATTATTTTATGTCTCTCTGTTTTTGACAAAACAAACACATCTTACCCGTTGGATCTACATATTTTGAGGATGACATGAATCTCAACAACTGATATTTAATGCGTGAATTTTTTTTGTGCACAATCCCTGGGAATGGCAATTTTAGTGTAGCTGTCTCAATAATTGAAGGGTGGATATAATCACGCGAGTATATATAATAGGTATACTCACTAGTGGTATCGTCTGGTTTGAGAATAGATTGTTTTTTATTATCCCTTAAATAAATATAATTTTTAAGATAAATAAGAATAAGATTAATTTTATATTTAGATAAAAATTTAATTATTTTTTAGAATAAAAAAAATAAGATTTGGATAGTTAAATTGTAATAATAAAAATAAAAATAATTATAATTTTAAGATAATAATATTTTATCTAATTAATTAATATTAAATATTAATTAAATAATAGTTTAATTTAATTTAGTTAATTAATTAATCATGAATATTGTTATAAATATAAATGTAAATTAATAAATTAATTAACATTAATTAATTAACAATAAGTACAGTTAATTAGTAAATTAATTAATCATGAGTAATTTAATGAATTATAAATTAACAAATAAAGATAATTATTTAGTAAAATAGTTTACTACAACAAAATTAGGTTATAGGGACACATCTTTGTGACATTTTTGTACAAATATTCTATCTATATTTTATCTATATCCAAAATTATGTTATACGGACACATTTTTTTGACACATTATAATAATGTGTCGCTGCACCCTATCGACTGCACATATAGCGACACTAATTATAAGTGACAGTATTTTTACTAACAGTAATTTTTTCAGATTTTAGAAACACTTAAAAGTGTCGCCATAGCATAGATTTGTTGTAGTGATTAGATTAGTCATTAGTTAGTTAATCAATATAAATATTAGTTATTTTATAAATACTTTAAATAATTAAATTTTATATTAGCTAATTAATTATAAATAATAAATTAATTGTTTAAATAGTTAATTAAATATTTATTAGAGTAATAAATCAAGTAATTAATTATTTATCGAGTTAATTAATAAATAAATTAATATATAATATATTAATTAATAATATTTTATTATTAAATTAGTTGAAATATAAGAGGAGAAATTGTTGTTCCACTTAAAAGATGGAACAACAATTCCACCTGTTAAGAGTGAAATAAAAATTTATTTTCTTGTTTGAAACAAAAAAAAAAAATAAGGCTCTTATTCTCTGCTTTATTCTCTTTTTTATTTTCAAACCAAATAATGCTTTGGAAATTAATCTTAAAAATTCAAGATCTTGAGGAAGTATATTATTATTATGACCAGATACAAAAATTCGGAACAAAACTCCTCATGCAAAAATGCATGAGGAATTGCCTATTCCCTTCATCTAAATATTAATTTTGATAAATCATCAAACAACTTATCCTTTCTCTAATTCGAGAATTATTTTCTAAAAGAATAGTTTTGATTATTGGAGAAGAAAACAAAAAAATAGCAGCTATGTGAGCATCCAATTTGTTTTCCCACCATCTTTAGTAAAATATTTTACAAAATAATCAAATTAACTTTGATTTTATTTTCTGAATGACCTATATTAGCAATTTATAACTTATTATAATATCAATTTCATTTCAGGGCGAAAATATGGGTTCTACTAATAAGATTGTGCCTCAATATATATATATTTGTTGAACATATCTTAAAATATCAAGACATTAATTTTGATTAATTTAAGATTTTAGAGAAGCTAGTTGTTTTATATAGTGCCAGCGCAGTAGGTTTTTAATTCAATTCCTATGAGACTCCTATTTTTTTTTATACTTTTTTTCCTCTTGTATTCACATTTGTACTAGGATATATTTCATTCTGATCCTACCAGGTATCTAAAACAAATGGTATTTGCTTCAATTCCATACTCAGGTTGAAGTTGCCCAAAGTAAATATTGGCCCCCCCCCCAATTCTGGGTTCATGTTCCTGCCTTCCTGGGCTGGTTCTTAAGCAACCTGTAGATATAAACCATAGCCCTTTTAGCTTGTCACTTTGTCCCAAGACTCCCAATAGATCTGTTCTTACTAAGAGCCTGATTGATTTTTCAAAAAAGTTTGAAAAAAAAAAAAAATCAATAAAAAAATTTGTTATAATTTTTTTTTTTCCAATTTGTCCTCCATTTAGTTATAAGAAAAATTATTTTTTATCGACCGTCTCTAGCACAAATTGCAAAGAATTTGGTGGTTGATACCCGAGATCTCGAAAAGCAGATAGAATGCTATTTTTCTCTCTCAAAAATATATATATATATAAGTTTTGGACTCAACTAGTCCAACAAATTATTATTGTTGGAGAGTCAGAAGCCACTTCTAGAATTTTACATCATAGTCTCTAATTTGATCAGAGATTTAAACTCAATGTTTTATTATTATTAGCAGATAGAATTTTAAAAATTATTTTTATTAACAGGTCGAAAGTTATTTATAAAATTTTACGTCGTTAACGGAAGACATTTTGGGCCGGTGGTTAGTATAAACATAAAATATAGTGCCAGCATTTTTATTAGAAAACTTATGTACATAATGGGCACTCTGAATTAATTCTCACGTCAAATTTGACCAAGCCCAAGTCTAGTATTATGGGTTCATACACATCAAATAAATTTACCAGTTACAACATCAGTTGTATATAGTAATAGTACGTAATAGTTCTCCTAATAGGTAAATGAGACAACACTCTAAAACAACACTCTTATATATATAGAGAGAGAGAGAGTAAAACCATAAACTTTATACTAAGCAATGAAATATTCAACCAAACACACCAAAATAGTGACTTGATGATTTCGAAACATCTATTTCTTACACAGCAGTAGTATCACCTTAGACCTCAATTAAGCTCTCTTAAGATCACCAGCAGCTACTCTTCTGCATTCAATCTGAGGAGATCTAAAGCTGGCTTACCTTTCAGCATGTTTCTCCGCTGGTACTCTATGAAATCCCCGAACCGCATGCCGCGAAACGCGGTCGGGCTCTCGCTGCTCACCAGCGGATGCGCAGGTTCCACAACTGTGTCCAGAGACGGCCCGATCAGGGTCACGATCGACATCCTCGTGCTTTCGCCGTTCAACACTGCTCGGTGCACCACGCTCTTGTACCTCCCATTGCTAACAATCTGTTCTCACACAGAGATAGATCACCCTGAATTGAGCAGATCTTATCTTGAACTATAATTGAGCTAAAGCACTATATTTTAGCAAAATCTTCAACTGAAATTTAACGCCAATATAAAATTATATAAAATAATCGTTATTCTTTAAAAATTTAAAATAATATTTTTATATTATTATGTTTTTATATTTAAAAATCAAAGTGATAAAAAAAAAGTTGAATAGTAAAATTAAAATATTTAAAATTTGCGTGTTTATTTCAAAATGCACTGTGGGTCTACGCTTCACCCACTTCAACAAAATTAGGTTAGACACATGTTTGTGGCACTTTTGTATAAGTGTCCTATCTATATTCCATCTATATTCAAAATTATGTTATAGGGACACATTTTTAGGACACATTATAAAAATGTGTCGCTATACACCTTAACGACGGCACATATAGCAACACTTACAATAAGTGCCGGTATTTTTGTCAGCGACATTTTTTTTAGATTTTAAAAACACTTAAAAGTGTCGCTATAACCTAATTTTATTGTAGTGACTGTTACTTTGTTACCTCCATTTGATCGCCAATGTTGATGAGGAATGAGTTGGGGCGGGACTTGACGGGAATCCATTTTCCCTCATGCTTTACTTGGAGCCCGTCGATGCCGTTCTGGCAGAGGATGTTGAGGAGGCCGAAGTCGGAGTGCGGCGGAAGGCCAATGGCCAGCTCGGGCTGCGGGCACGGCGGGTAGAGATTGCCGACGAGAATTTGGCAGCACGAGTTGAGATTTAGGGTCAGCGCCGTGTCAGCGCCATCTAGTCCCAGGCTCTCCCATATCCCCTTCAGGATCTCCGTTCCTAGAGCTCTCGTGCGCGTTGTGTACTCTTGCGAGATATTCCTGCGAGAGCAAAATTGCAAATAATTTCTCGGCTTTAAATAATTTTTTAATTTTAAATTTTAATTTAATTGTTTGAAAAGGAAATAAAAGAAAATCGTTACATCCGCACCACTGCATCTAAAGCGAAACTTGGTTAACAATTTAGCGTACAACAAGTGTAATTTAAGCTAATAATTAATTTAAAAAGATTAATTTCGTATAGCCTCATGTAAATATATCCACACAAAGTTTATTTTTTAATATTTATTCTTGTAAAAGTTTTAAGTTTTTTATATGGAAAATGCTACCCGTACACCCCATTCGGGGTGTATATCACACACCCCACCCATCCAATGGGTGGGGTGTGATGATGGGTCAATCGATGTGACCCGTAAAAGATATCGCCACCATTAAAATGATGGAGGTGTATGATATACACCCCTTCGGGGTGTACATGTAGCATTGCTCTTTTTATATATATGTTTTTGATTTATTACCGTTAGCTCTTGATCTATTTTTTTAACAAAATATAAATAAAATATTAATTTTCTCCTTACAAATATATCTTTAAAAAGCTCCAATTGTGTTAGAATAATATAAAAATATCTGAATGGATAAAAATATAAATTTATCTTATTAGCTAATCAAGATTAAATACTTAACTATGTAAAAAATATCTGAAAGAATAAAAAAATAAATTTACTTTACTAACTCACAAAGATTAAGTATTTAATTTATAATTAACTATATTTTTCTAACCACGATAGAAATATATATATGAACAATTTAAATTTTTTGATGAAATAAATATAAAATATTAAACTTTATAGAAATATATCTATTATTTGATATATTTATATATAGCCGTATGAAAATAACCCTAACTTAAATATTCCATAAATTTTATATATATATATATATATATATATATATATATATATATATATATATATATATATCAAATAAACATATTTAAGTTAGGGTGCTATCAATAGCACCAAGTCATTGGTGCTATCAATTTTTTAGCTCTTGGATTAAAAGATGTGCGGTTAGCATGATAGTGGTTCCCTAGAGTTTAGTGGGTGATTGGTTGAATAGTAAAAATTTTAGGGGACCACTATAATGCCAACCGCACATTCTTTCATCCAAGTGCTAGAAACTTGGTAGCACCAATTGCTTGATGCTATCGATAGTATTTCAGCCGAACTATATATATATATATATATATATATAATTAAGCTAATGTTTTTAAAAATATAAGTCATTGATACTTATAGATTTTTAGCTCTTAAATGAAAGGATCGATGTGCTTAGAATGATAGTGGGTCTTTAGGTTTAATGGGTGGTTGGTAGAATAGTATGATCTAATAAGTGAAATTAATTAAAGGGATAGATCTAACGGCAAAAAACTTACAAACGCCAATTGTTTGGTGCTTTTACTAGTGTAGTAACCGAAATATATATATATATATATATATATATATATATATATATATATATATATATATATATATATATATATATATATATGCTGGAATACTATCGATAGCAAATCATCTCCGTTGCCACCTATTTGTTTTCGATGATGGAGCTTTCAAAATGACAATCAGCACCGTTAAATATGATCTAAACGATTTAAACTATCTGAAAATTAAATTTCAAATCTTTTCGATATCCTTAACCTAATGATCAAGGGGTTGCAAAATTTATAATTTTAATGATAGATATGAGTCTTTTGCTAGTTTAACAGTGTAAAAAATTCTAAATTAATTGAATTTTGATTAGAAAAGTCTTTAAACTATTTAAAACAATATCTATACTTTTTTGGTCTTGATCCCAATACTCCTATCATTACTTTTTGAAATATATTCATTTTCGGCCGTTTATTTTTGTGTCCACTTAATGGACAAAAAATAAAAATTAAAAAAATATGAAATTTAATTTTCAAATAGTTTAAATGATTTAGATCATTTTTAACGGTATTGATCGTCATTTTGAAAGTTTCATTAGCAAAAACAAATAGATGACAACGAAACCGATTTACTATCCATAATATTCTAGGCCATATATATATATATATATATATATATATATATATATATATATATATATATATATATATATATATATATATATATATATATATATATATATATATATATATATATATATTTCTCTAAACTTTTAATATTTTATAAAAATATTCTTGCAATTCAATTTTTATAGATCTCATGTTGTTTTAGTTTTTTCTTTTCTTCATTTATAACTAATTACTTCATTTTTTAATAAATTTAGAATTTGATGTATATCACAATTTTTATAATAGTAAAGAAATTTAAATTATACAAATAAAGATATTTTTCTCACCACGGAATAATTTGGAATAAGATAGAAAAGGGAGATTTAATTTAGTAGAAGGTGATCTTTTCATTTAGATTTTTTTTTTTTTTGTCAGTCATATTGACAGCTAAAAAAAAATTAACCAAACTTAGATGTTAAAATTTTTAATATCTTATAAAAATTTAGAAAAATATATATATATTGATTTGAATTTTAATAAAATATATACATTATTTTAAATTTTAGAAAATATATCAATATTTAATCTCAATATATATATAAAAGTATAAAACTAAGCTACCTAAAATTAGGAGGCTTGGCAGGCGAGTGGAAAACAGGGTGCACCATGATCCTCAGGAAATCCCTCCAGTATTTTACATTCTCCGCGGCAGTATTGACGCTGGTGCCGGCACGGATGGGACCCACCACGCGCACGCCGTCGTCCACGTACTCGCATTTCTCCTCCACCGTCAGATCGAAGAAATCTTCGAATGTCTGCTTCATCGCCTCCATTACCTCGCACGCGCCGTGATTCACCACCTGTATTATTTCGCAACCACATCATTTCCGCATCTTAAATTATATTATTTTATTAATTACTCGTTAAATTCTAAAATATTATTATTATGCTAAAAATATATCGCTTCATTTAAGAACTAAAAATTTAATAATATTTGGATGAAAGGATATGCGGTTAAAATTTTTATGAAATTTTATATATATATATTTTTCGTATTCATAAATTTTTGACTTTTGGATGAAATGATGTGCGGTTAAAATTATAATAATTTTTTAGAATTTATACTATTTCACCAATAATCTACTAAACCATAGGGTACTACTATAATCCGAAACGCACATCTTTTCATCCAATGACGAAAAATTTATAAATACGAAGAAATCTATACTCTCTCTCTCTTTCTTTCTCTCTCCGCCCCCTCCCTCCCTCTCTTTAGTGAACGAGTAGCCTCAAAATGAACGGCTAAAAATAAAAATTTCATAAAAAATAGTGATAAAAGACTCAAATTTCAAATCGGAAGTATTGATCTTACACTTAACGTTAAGTAAAAATTTTTATTAAAATTCCACCTAATTTGAATTGTTCTATACCGTTGAACTTACAAACGTGCCACATTTGCTGTTAAAATAGTCATTTTTTAGACTCTTTGATCGCTTGGTAAATCATGTCGAAAAATTATAAAATTTAATTTCTAAATAGTTCTAATAGCGTAGATTATGTCTAACAGAGCCAATCGTCGAATCGAATGTCCCATCATAAAAAATAACTTACAAGTACGGAGGTTTCCATACTTTCGAAAGCAGAGAAGATTTATTATTATTATTATTATTATTATTATTATATATATATATATATATATATATATATATATATATATATATATATATATATATATATATATATATATATATATATATATATAGAAAGAGAGAGAGAGAGAGAGAGAGAGTCCGGCTACTATGTTTGGACAAGCACCAAGCAATTGGTGTTTATAAGTTTTTTACCGTTAGATGTACCCTTTTGACTAATTTCATCGCTTAGATCATTCTATTTTACCAACTACTCAGTTAACCCAAGAGGCCCACTTTCATCCTAACCACACATCTTTTCATCTAAGGGCTAAAAATCTATAAGCACCAATGACTTGATACTTTTAAAAATATAAAAGCTCAATTTTATATATATATATATATATATATAGGAAAATGCTATGTGTACACCCGTAAGGGGTGTACATCTCACACCCACACCCATCTAAGGGTGGGGGTGTGATGATGGGTCACTTGATGTGACCCGTAAAAGATATCGCCACCATTAAAATGATGTAGATGTATGATGTACACCCCTTCGGGGTGTACATGTAGCATTGCTCATATATATATATATATATATATATATATATATATATATATATATATATATATATATATATATATATATATATATATATATATATATATATATATATATATATATATATATATAATTAGGTTACTATACTATTAATTATAGCACTAAATAATTGATGTTATTAAAATTTTGATCCATGGATCAAGAAATGTGTGATTAGAATGATAGTGGACCCCTGGTGTTTAGTAGGTGGTTGGTTGAATAGTATGATCTAAGAGTTGGAAATATTCAAAGGGACAGATCTAACGGCGGATAACTTGGTAGCACAAAGTGCTTGGTGCTATCGATAGCATAATAGCCGGACTATATATATATATATATATATATATATATATATAGTAGAGTTTATATACTCTCAAATGTATAAGTCCAAATGTGCTTGTGAATTTTTTACCATTTGATTTGTATTGGAATTTGTGTTTTTGTAAAGTCAACTAAAGAGAAAGAAAGAAAAAGTAAATAGCACAAATTCCAATGCAAATTCAATGGTAAAAAATTTACAAGCACATTTGAGCTTGTGCTTTTGAGAGTATATAAGCTCTACTATATATATATATATATATATATATATATATATATATATATATATATATATATATATATATATATATATATATATATATATTGGGTGGTTGGTTGAATAGTATGATATAAGTGTTAGAAATGATAAAAAGGGTTGATCTAACAGTGAAAAACTTAGTAGTACTAAGTGCTTGGTGCTATCGATAGCATAATAGTCGGAATATATATATATATATATATATATATATATATATATATATATATAGAGAGAGAGAGAGAGAGAGAGAGAGAGGAACACTAACTCAATGGTATTAAGCATTTGGTACTATCAAGTTTTCGTTCTTTGGATGAAAGAATGTGCGGTTAAAATAATAGTAGTACTATAGGGTCTAGTGAGTTGTTGGTGAAATAATATAAATTCTAAAAGACCATTATAATTCTAACCGTATATCCCTTCATCTAAGGGTCGAAAAATCAATAGTATCAAGTGCTTGAAACTAAGTGCTTGTTACCAAGTTTTTCGCTATTAGATCTATCTTTTTAATCATTTTGATCTCTTAAACCATACTATTTTTCTGACTATCTATTAAACCCTAAGGGCCCACTATCTTTCCAAGCGTACATACCTTCATCCAACTATCAAAAACTTAATAGCACAAATGACTTAGTGCTATTAATAGTACAGTAATCTAGTTTGTATATATAGAGAGATGGTTAACTAGTATATAAATAATGTTTATTATTATATTTTATTTTTGATTATTAATATTTTCCCAACTTTTACCAAACTTTAGATATTTAATGATAAAATAATTAATAGTAAATATTATTTCATTCTATCAATTGTATTCTAACTTTACTATATATATATATATATATATATATTGGAACTATATGGACAGCGAACTGGCCCAATCCGTTAAATTTTCGAGCTGAAAAATTCAACTCGTATTCAATTTATTTAAAATTTTAAATAATTTTGAAATTATTTCGAGGTGAGCACGAGCTAGCTCCTAAATAGCAAGCTAGATTGCCACACTATTGGACAATACGATTTATTTATTATAATTAAAATAATTTTAGTGATCAAGTCTATTAGAAAAATTATTTTAATTAACTGGGTAAGATCGCAGAGATTATGCATCTGATTTTCAAAAATGAAAGTCGATACTAATTAATTACCAATAGCAAATGAAACCATTAATTTTACCATACTTTTTAAGCCTACAGATCAAGAAAACTTCAAATAAAAACAAATAAAATCAAAAGGGTACATCTCTAGAAATTTTTAAACTTGTTCTAGAATCGGACGTACCACGAAGAAGCCCCAGTCTCGGCATGCCCTGCCGAGCTCCTGGACGACCTTGGACCGTTGATCCGGCGAACCATTCACAAGCAGATCGAAATCGACGACAGGGATCTCCTGATCTGCATCACCGTCGATGGGCTCGAGCACATCGCGCTGTTCCGGGTTCTGGGACACGAGGAACTGAGGAAGAGAGACAAAAGAAGGTGACTCCGAGAGCTCTTTAACGGAGTAGTAGTGCTGGGGAGCAGAATTGGTGAAAGCTGCAGTAGCCATTACAAAAAAAAAAAAAAGCTGAAGCTGAATTGCAAAGAAAAGAAAAATAATAGTTAGATTTATAGAAAAATAATAATAATAAATAAAGGAGGCGATTCCAACGTCATGAATGACGACTAAGGAAGTGATTTTTTTGCCGTAAACTCTCTAAATAATTATGATCTGTCATTGAATGTAATTGTGAAGTAACATAAGAACATTAGTTAAATTGATAATATTGGTACCAACAAATTAATAAGGTGATGAGTAAAAATTTTGTAGGCATTATTCCAAACTAATAATTTCGCGATGATGTGGATGGGTGCCGTGTAACGAAACTGTGCTTATTCATGCACCCAATTTTATTGAATTTAAACAAAAAATAAATTTAGAGTGAGAGAACAATGAGGTTTCATAAAGATTTGTCCTAAGATTAAAATAGAATTTTACTTTCACGAGAAATTACCTAAAATTTATTTTTTTTATTATTTATTTTTGAATTTAAAATTATAGTCCATCTAATTTTGCTGTTTGTTTGATGAAAAATTAATAAATTAAAAATAAAATGCTCAAAGTTAATAGTGTAAAATCTGAAATTGTTTACATTTTGTTCATCGAAAATTTTACTATTAGGAGAGAAAAATTAAATTTTTTGGCATTAATATTCTATTTATTTGTTTTCTCAATTTTTTTTTTTTTTTTTTTTTTTGTAGTTGATTTTAGTTAAGAATGGAATGAAGTCAATTATTATGACATTTTGAAAATTTTGAATTACAATTAAATTTATATTACCGTAAATTAAATAATTAAAGCGAATATTTAAAGTCGACCTTTTCATTTCCGACAAAATAAACACATCTTATCCTTTGGATCTACATATTTAATGATGACATAAATCTCAACTACCCATATTTTATCTCAACCATTTATGTAATTCCCCTGGTTTATACAAAAGGCATACTCTCTTATATCAATTTGGTTCGAAAATAAATTATTTTTGATTATTTCTCATATAAATATAATTTTTTAGTATAGTTTGATTTGAAAATAAAATATTTTTTATTAGTCCAAATATAAATACAACTCTTGAGATATATAAAAATAATATCAATTTTACATTGAATAAAAATTATGTTGTTTTCGATAATAAAAAAAATAACGCTCGAATAGTTACATTAGAATATTAAAGATAAATATAATTATAATTTTAAAATAATAATATTTTATCTAATTAATTAATATCAAAATATTAATTGAATAATAATTTAATTTAATTTAGTTAATTAATTTATCATGAATACTGCTATAAATATAAATGTAAATTAATAAAGTAATTAACATTAATTAATTAAAAATAAGTACTGTTAATTAATAAATTAATTAACCATGAGTAATTTAATAATTTATAAATTAACAAATAAATTTGTTAATTATTTAATAGTTAGATAATTACTTAGTAAAATAATTAGATTAGTCATTAGGTAGTTAATCAATATATATAAATATTAGTTTTTGTGTAAATACACAAAATAACTAAATTTTATATTAGCTAATTAGTTATAAATAATAAATTAATTGTTAAAATAGTTAATTAAATATTTATTAGAGTAATAAATCAAGTAGTTAATTACTTATCTAGTTAATTAATATATAATATATTAATTAATAATATTTTATTATTAAATAAATTAAAGTATAAGAGGAGAAATTATTGTTCCACTAAAAAGATGAAAAAATAATTCCACCTTTAAGAGTCAAATAAAATTTTATTTTCTTGTTTGAAACAAAAAAAAAAAAAAAAAAAAAAAAATACAAGGCTCTTTTTCTCTTTATTCTCTTTCTTATTACCAAATCAAACAATGCTTTTGAAATTAATCTTAAAAATTCAAGATTTTGAGAAAGTATTTATAAACTATATATTAATCCCCGATATACTATCGCTGATATAGAGCAATATCTTATTTTTTTAAAAAAAATTATTTTTTTCTTATTCACAAAAAGTCAATCTATTATCTCCCTCTTTTCATTCCGTTCCCTCATATTTTTTTTTTTTTTTCTTTCTAAGCTTCATCCTTCAAATCCCCTCATCTACAACCCTCTCTTTCTCTCTCTCTCATTAATTATAATTGAAATTCGAAATAACGATTTAGAAAATTTAGAATGTGTAAATTACGAATTTGAAAAAATAAAGTGACGCAGAAATATTATTTTGTATTTAATATCGCGCTTTTCTTTATATTTTTTTCTCCCTCTTTTTTGTCTTCTTCTTTTTTTTTTTCTCTCAATCACTTTATTATTATATTAAATATTGAATTTAATCCTAACGATGGCGGAGGAGCCAAAGTCCTCTTCGGTGCTTACCCTCGGCACCTCCAACTTCACCGACACCGTTTCCCATCACTCTTTCGTCGTCGTCGATTTCCACGCCCCTCTATATTTTCTATTTCTATATTTTTACGTATAGATCTTTCATTCGATAGAATTTTTAGTATGATCGTAATTTTTACTGAGAAAAAAATTATGATTTCTATTATGTATTTTGATGATTTAAAAAAAATTTATTACTTTATGATATTTTTTATTTTGATTCTTATCTTATCAATTTTGAATTATTTTTATTAAATTTGATTAATTCAATAATATCTATCCGTCGTAACGCACGAATATCTTCACTAGTATTAATATTAGTATCAGATACAAAACTTTGGGACAAAACTCCTCATGCAAAAATGCACGAGGAATTGCCTATTCCCTTCATCTAAATATTAATTTTGATTATTGGAGAAGAAAACAAAAAAAAATAGCAGCTCCTTGAGCATCCAATCCCTTTTCCCACGATCTTCAGTAAAGTGTTTTACAAAAAATCAAATTAAATTTGATTTCATTTTTTGAATGATCTATATTAGAAATTTATAACTAATTATAATATTGTTGTTTTTTACTCTCTTTTTTTTTCAGGATTGAATTCACATTTGTACTAGTCCATATTTCATTCTGATCCTACCAGGTCTCTAATACAAATTAAGCATTTGGGCCCCCAATTCTGGGGTCATTCTTGGACCATGTCATTTTCCTGGGCTTGTTCGTCAATTGTTCATAGGCAACCTGTAGATATAAACCATAGTCCATTGCGCTTCTTATCACTTGGTCCCAACGTATCTGTTCTTATTAAAATGCTGATTGGTTTTTCGAAAAAGTGTGATTTTTTTTTTTTTTTTTTTCAATTTTTTCGTACGATTAGCTATAAGAAAAATAAGTTTTTTTTATAGCAAACTTTTTTCCATTTCTTATAGAAAACTAGTATTTTTTAGTGTTTCTAAAAAAATGTTGAGAATACATGAAATATGAATTTTTTTTTTTTTCTAAAATAGACCAAACAGCCCATGATATTTCCTTGTTTGAAAATTTAGAAATAATGTTGATAGAAAAGTAGAGAGTATATATTTAATTAAAACACCTGCGGAGTAGTTTTGATTACAAGAAAAAAATATATCGAATTTATTATTTTCTATTTCCAGATCGTTTTTTGCAGCAGTTTTTCTTGAATTCATATAACACAAATTAAGTTATGGTCGAAAATATAAGAGATCACTAATTTTAGCTATAATAATTAAGTGTAAGTATTTTGAAAAAATAATTTGAATTCAATAGGTTATTATTGTTAAAGGGTGACAGATAGACGTGACTCTGAAATTAGAAATCGCTTTGATATTATATTTTTGGTTCGCCGATGGTTTCGTGGTGCGACGATAAAATTTGGTAAAATTTTAGAAAAAGAAAAATAAATATTTGTGTTAGAAGCGGAAGGTACAGATCAGATCCTCTAAGAAAAACACCGTTATATAAGAATATTGTTTTCTTTTTTTTTGTCCTGAAGAGATCGAGCGATATAATTTGAACTTTATATTTCTGTTCTTTCATATAGTGGAACTCTCTTCTTTCGCCCGTAATTTTTTCTCTGTAAAAATTTTTTCATATAAATCTGTGTATTTATTTTTTTATCGTGCATTTGAGATCTATAAATGTGTAGTGATCGTTTTTTATTTCGTTTTGATTTGTGCGCTCGTTACTAACGGTGGCCATATCTAGAATCTCAAATCGCAGATTGAATTTGAACCTGACGAGAATATCAGGATTTAAACATAAAAGTCTATACTATTTTAATAGTCCAACATCGAATAATAGTAATAATAATTAAATTTAAATATTTTCAATCGTTTGAATCCAATCAGAAAATCTTATAGTATATATCTAATCAGTTAGTAATTCTGATGTCTATATGTTTATAATCAAATTTGAACTTATTGAGAACGTCAAGATCTGACAGGAGAGTCAGTAATACCATAATAATTTCACATCGAGTGTTATAATAATAACAATTGAGGTTAAGCTATTTGGACAGGAGATTTGTACAAACATAAAATATAAAGTTAAATACATCAGCAGGACTCTGAATTAATTCTCACATCAAATTTGACCAGCCCAAGTCTAACCTTTTTACTATAATTGGATTAAAAAAAAAGGTTAACCCTTCACTTTCTTCACCGGCCATATCTAGTATAAGTGTCAAAATATTTTATGTTTGATATTCAAAATTTTAAATTTAAAATTCGATTGCTTTATAATTTTAATTAAATTTATTTTTTTTAAAAAAAATAAAAATAAAACGAATAGCATATTGTCTTTCTTTCAAAAAAAAACAAAAAAAATCTGCACTTTCTTCCACTTGCATCGCAAATAAGCCTTAAATTTTGAAAAATAATTTTGCAGAGAAAACAAGTTATATTTGACAAATTACATGGGTATTTTTTTGCCTATTTGAGTTTAACAATAATTTCAAATTTATAGACATTTCTCAGTTGATCAAATAAAATTTAAGATACTGTGACACTCAGAGAAAATATGAAGGCATAAATTAAAGTTAACCAAGAAATGAAAAGCCATTCTTTGGATTCTCTAAAAGGAAATGAGGTATACATGGCTTACCTTAACTATAGACCATTTTGCACTGGGTATCCAACAATTCAAAACTTAGATTCCAATATTTCAATTTATTTAATTTAAGTCAATTAACGGTATTTTAATTTTAAAATTTAAATGTGTCGCTTATTTTCACAGATTTAATTAGTATATTTCATACGATTCACTTAAATATTAATTTATTAAAATAAATAATTAATTTAAATTTTAAAATTAAAGTATCGTTGACCGACTTAAATTAAACAACTTTAAAAAATTAGATAATAAAATTAAAATTTTAAAATATTGGAAAGCCAATTCAAAATGATCGTAATAAATTTTGCACGCTTCTATCAAAAAAAATTAATTAAAAAATAAATTCATAATTGAAATGTTGGCCTTGGTCGGCTTTCCAAGTCTCACACATATATATGCTTAATTATTAGCCTCTTCACACTGGACATCTTAAATTAATTTGTACATTCATTCTACCGTTAAATTTATTTATTTAACTAATTTTATCTTTTAAATTATGTTTTTAAAATATTAAAAGAGCGCACTGCTTAACAACCAGCGTCCATTAGTGATAATATATTATTATATTAATTTAATGAACTTTAAAAGGCAACAAATCTACAATATTAGAGCTTTGGGACAGCTAATCGATCAAGAGCACAATGTTCTCTCACTGTCTCACAACTTATTCTTACTTGAGTACTAATTTTGGAAACATTAATTATACGCTTTTTAATAAAGAATGTTATCTAATTTTGATTGATTTGCAGCTGGCATATATATATATATATATATATATATATATATATATATATATATATATATATATATATATATATATATATATATATATATATATATATATATATATATATATATAGAGAGAGAGAGTCCGGCTAGAATACTACCGATAGCATCAAACAATTGGTGTTATTAAATTTTATGCCGTTGGATGAAAAGATATATGGTTGGATTATAGTGGTTCCCTAAGATTTTTACTATTCAACCAACCACCTAATAAATCCTAGGAGACCACTATTATTTTAACCACATATTTTTAATCCAAAGACTAAAAACTTGATAGCACAAATGAGTTAGTGCTATCCACCTAGTAAACCCCAGGGGATCACTATCATTTTAACCACACATTTTTTAATCTAAAGACTAAAAACTTGATAGCACCAATGACTTGATGCTATCGATCGTATTCTAATTTAATTTTATATATAAAAACTTGATAGCACCAATGACTTGATGCTATCGATCGTATTCTAGTTTAATTTTATATATATATAGTAGGATTGATTTGCAGCAATCGTAATTGCCTTTTGATTTTTGAAACCAAATGGGGAGTAGGTTTTTCATTTTTTAAAATTTTTTTGGAGATAATAGGAGGCATAGTTCGATCAGTGAAGCATTAATTAATTCACAATATATATATATAATAGTTGATTTTGAAAATAAGAATATTTGTAAGCTAATTATGGTAATTAGCCAGAAGAAGTGTAAACGTGAACCTAATTAAGATAGTAACATGGTGCGACTACTACAATCACACCTTTCCTAATTCTGTTTTCAACTCTTCGCCGCCGCCCCTTTTGTAACTGCCGCGAACATTTGCGGATTCACAGCTCACAAGTCGTCGCCTTCCCATGACGGCTAATCCCCACATTTAATTGCCAATCGACAAACACGACTTGGATGATTAATTTGTAGGGTATGTCCATTTGGTGGTTTCGTGCAGGCAATCGATCGAGCTCAATAATATCATCATCCAAGTTTTAAGTAACCATTTGATTTGATTGGATTGGATGGACCCATGCAGTACACGCGTCAAAGTTGTGAAAGCATTACGCGCACAAGCAGTCCTTCCACCCAGAATGTTCCACCTGGTAGGTAATTATAGTTTTTCTAAATTTTTCGTTGTTGTTCATTAGAAATAAAATGTGTTTGTTTCGGCGAGTATGAAAGTAAGAAATATATTGCTAATGAGCCGAGCTGAGTCACCTAAATCCAGCGCGCGCAAAAAAAAAAAAAAAAAACAAACAAACTCTCGAGTTTTACGATTTTTTTCTGTACAGATTCTTCTATTCACACTACTTTCTCAAAAACGACGGCCCATGACTTTGGCGACACGAAACGAGCGATCTACGCATCGCCACATCATCGTATCAATCGTCTGTGCTTATGCAATAATTTAAGAATTGGCCCCAAAAATATAATTTTTTTTTTTACAAAAAGAGAAAACGGAATGTTGACGCGATCAAACTCGCCGCGCGAGCGCTGCCGTGGACGACTCGTCGTCCTCATCGGCGACGCCGTCCTTTTGGGCTGGGGCGCGGCCGCTGGCAAAGCAATCGAAGGGAGCGACGGCGGCGGCGAGCTTCCCCCTGGTGGAGCCCTCCCCCTCCCCCTTCTTCACCGAGCCCTCTACCGATCTCCTCCCCGTCGCCCACGACGGAACCCTGGCGGAGAATGTCCGCGTGAAGAAGTTGGGCCACCGCTCCGACCGCCCGAGGCGGACGCTCCGCCCACCGCGGCTGCTCCCCTCTCCGCCACCGTCACCGCCACCGCCGCCGCCGCCGCCGCGGTAGCCCCGCCGCGAGCTCTCCTCTCCGCCGCTCGGGAACGAGAGGAGGCTCCGCGTCCGCTTCAGCATCCCCGCTGCGACGATCTCCCTCCGTATGTGCTCCGGGAGCCGGAGTGTGTACCGATCGGGGTTCCCCTCCGCCGCCTCCACCATCGCCGGCGCAGGCACCGGAGCAGCCGTCGGCGCCGTCGTCGTCAGGGAGTGCCCGGTCGAGTGCGAGCGCGGGAACCGCGCTGGGCGCCGGCCCGATCTCGCCCGCAACGCCTGCCTCTGGCTCCCGATCCGCTGCAGCTCGATCGCCTCCTGCTTCCGCCTCTCGTCCTCCCGCTCCTCGTCCGCAACGTCGATCACCACCGCGGCCTCTCCTTCTCGCGCGAGGGGGGTCGGCTCCACAACAGCGTCGGCCCCGCTGGAGTCGGGGGCAGGGGCGGGGTCGGGATCGGGGATGGCCGGGGGATGGGAAGAGGCGTCGGGGTCGGGGGCGAGGTTGCAGCGGCAGACGGGGCAGGTGACGTGGGAGGTGAGCCAGGCGTCGATGCAGTCCGGGTGGAACGCGTGGCTGCACTTGGGGAGGAGGCGGAGGGTCTCGTCGTCCTCGAACTCGCTGAGGCACACCGCGCACTCGAGCGACCCCTTCCCGATCCGCAGCTCCTTCACCTCAGCGAACGCGAGCGTCGGGAACGTCTCGAGCACGGCGGGGTCGAGCCCCCGCTGGCGCCGCGACCGCGCCATGACCCCGCCGAGGGCGCTGACGCCGGCGCGGAGGGAGGCGCCGCCGCCGCCGAATGGGTCGCTGCCGCATCGGCGGATGTAGATGGAGAAGAAGCCGAGGAAGAAGAAGGCGGAGACAAGGACGACGATGAGGATGGCGACGGAGGGGTTGAAGCTCGCGGGGGCGAAGTAGTCGTTCATGGCGTTGTTGTTGTTGGGGGGCGATGGTTGGGCCATGGCGCACCTCGAACCCACTACGAGAAGCAGCGGGAGGAGGAGACGAAGGCGAGACCCGTCCCCCGTCGCCATGGAGAGTCGCGAGGTGTTTCTAGAAGAGCGTAGAGGTAGAGGGAATAGCCAGCGAACGTTGGCGGGGTTTAATATTTTTAAGGAAGGGGGAAGCGAAGGTGTGGCTTTTGATGCTAATATAGTAGGAGGGAGGGACAGACAAGATACCCAAAAAAAAAAAAAAAAAAAAAAAAAAAAGAAGAAGAGAAAGGGCGAGTCGAATTGACTTTTGGTGCGTGGACGACTGGATATTAGGTCTGGGTCCGAGTTCGCGTAGGTCCGACGCGCGCGGTGGCGGTGCTCAACACGTGAGAGTCCCGTTTACGATTGACATGCACGAAATAAATTAATGAATGAAGGGCGAATAAATGAATGAATATATAGTAATTTCATTATGACCCACTTAGACCCTCTCAGCTTGGCGGGAATGTGAAAACACCCCACCATATATCTCTGTCCACACTGTTCGCCAAGTTTCCCTTTGAGAAAAAGTCGCCCGCGAAAGTTGGGTAAGTCTGACCTTCTGGAATCTGTAATTTGGGCAGTCAAGGACGGCAGCTCCTCCTCCTGCAGTTGGGTGGGGGAGGCATCTAGGCTTCGTTTGTTTTCAGAACGGGAACGGAAATAGCGGGGATATCCCCCTTATTCTCCCAAACGCATCTGAACTGTCTGGTATTGCTTATCCCAGAACAACGAGAATAGCTGGTATAACAATTCCCATCCTATTATTTTACTATAAAAATTTTTACCATATTACCCTTCTTATCTACTTTATCTCATCCCAACATATTATTTTAATAAAAACTCTCTCCTCACTCTCTCTCCTCTTCCCTCCTTTCTCTCTTCCCAATACACTCTCATCATCACAAATCCCTCTCTCCTCTCTCTCTTTTCCTTCATCCCACCTCCTTTCTCTCTTCCCAATACACTCTCATCATCACAAATTAATATTATAAAATTTTAAATTTATTATTTAAAATAAATATTATAAAATTTATTATTTAAAATAAATATTATAAAATTTTAAATCTTAAAATTAAATATTGAAATTTTATATTTTAAATTTTAATTTTAATTTGAAAAAATAAAATATTAAATTAAATATTATTTTTAAATAATATAATTTAATTATGATTATAATTTTATTTCTATTTTTTTAAACCATTAATTCATTAATTAAAGCGAAATAATTAGATTTTAACAACTTTATCACATTTTTTTAAACCATTAATCCATTAATTTTAATTTGAAAAAATGTTGAAATTTTATTTTTTAAATTTAAAATTTAAGTTGAAAAAATTATTTATTAAATTAAATGTATTATTTTTAAATAATATATTTTAATTACGATTATAATTTTACTTATATTTTTAAAACTATTAATCCATTAATTGAAACGAGAATAATGAGTTTACAATATTTTAATGGCATAATAAAGCTCGTGCGTGAAAATTTACAAATATTTAGCAAATATATAAATTTTACGAAATTTTAAAAAAAAAATCGCTTAAAAATTAATTATTTATAAATAATATTATAAAATTGTAAATCTTCAAATTAAAATGTTGAAATTTTATATTTTAAATTTAAATTTTAAGTTGAAAAAATTAAATATTAAATTAAATGTATTATTTTTAAATTATATATTTAAATTACGATTATAATTTTACTTATATTTTTTAAAATTATTAATCCATTAACTAAAACGAGAAAAAGGAGTTTACAATATTTTAATGACATAATAAAGCTCGTGGGTGAAAATTTACAAATATTTAACAAATATATAAAATTTGCGAGATTTTAAAAAAATTTCACTTAAAAATTAATTATTTAAAATTAATATTATAAAATTGTAAATCTTCAAATTAAAATGTTGAAATTTTATATTTTAAATTTAAATTTTAAGTTGGAAAAATTAAATATTAAATTAAATGTATTATTTTTAAATTAGATATTTTAATTACGATTATAATTTTACTTTTATTATTTTAAAATATTAATCCATTAATTAAAACGAACTAATCAATTTTTAACAACTTTTATCACATAATAACTCTTGGGGGCAAAAAGGTAATTTACCCATCTTATTCTCTTTATCCCTCCTATTCCACATTATTAAACCAAACACGAATTCCCTTATCCCTGGAACCATCCCAAACGAGTTTAAGCTCTAGTTCCGTACTTTATCCTTATCCCCAGAATAGCCAATTCCAGCCTATTCCGATTCCAAACGCAGCCCTAAAGATTCAAGAGATGCGCCCAGTAAGTCAAGAGCAAGACCGAGAGAGGAGAGGGGAATCGGTGGGTTCTGGAAAAGCACCACCCTCGATCCGAACCGCCGAGGGGTGACGTACGCAACTCGATCAGCAGAGAGAGAGAGAGAGCGGGTGGCGGTGTTTTTTAATTTTTCCGCTGCACACGACCGGTCAGCGTCCTCAGGCTGCTGCTGCTGCTCACTGGAAGGTGGGTGGATGCTTCTTCTAACAAGCGAGCCGTACCAGCCCCCATCCATATAAATACAAAAAATGATAGCTGTAAGTTTGCAACCAACGAATAGTTGTAGATGGTTGGAGAGGGGAATCTTTGTTATTTTTGAGCTTCGTAACAGTGAAGCATGAGTTTCTTTCCACACAACTTTGGATATGTCACTGGAATTTCACGGAGAGCGTGGTACCTACAAATTATTTTGCTCGATTCTGGAAAAATTATCACATCATGTAAATCATAACGATTCAATTGAAAACACAATAATATATTTTTATATACTTTTTTACTCTTCGCAGTCACAAAACATTAGTTTATATACCTACCATCTTTTGACTAATTAGTTTAAGCACTATCAAAATAATAATTTATATATTATAATATATTTTTTTTATTGTTTCAATCAGAAGTTTGATTTTAACTGACATAATTTATTAGAACAGCGTCATTTTCTTGTAACTGATATAATTCTGGAAAAAGAAAATTCAAGATTTCAGATTTTTTCCAGAACCTTATCCTCCCAACTCTCCCATAACAACTGGCCCTTAATAATTGTACCTTAAGGCAGAAAATTACGTTGTGTACACATCAAGTCCCTTTCACTTGCCATGCACGAGATCCCTGTTTCTCTGATGGCAAATGTTCTGAAACATTTTCTAATTCACTTGTCATGCACGAGATCCGTGTTTCTCTGACGGTAAATTTTCTGAAACATTTTCTAATGTGTTTTAGTTGTGATTGCACTTTTTTTTTTTTTTATCAATTTTGTGTGTGTATAAAAGTGGCATAATTTCGACGGACCATTTAATATGCAAAATTTTAGTTGCCAATTAGTAAAGAAGAATCGGTCGTGGGATTACCGAGCACATCTCAATCCACACAGCACACGAAAGGTAATCCCACCTCAACCCACACAGCACACGAGCGCAGCAGAAACAGAATCTTTCGTAGATAAAAATAAACAAAAACGATCGTAGAAAACAAACACGAGAATAACTAAACAAATAAAACGAATAAGAGAAAATAAAAACATAAGATTTACGTAGTTCGACCAATATTGTGTCGACCTACGTCCACGAATAAGACTATCTTAATACTTTCTTTGATTAATCCACGACAAAAAAATACAAGAAGTAAAATTGAATTACAAGAAGCTCTCTTCCAGAGACTCTTTACGTTTTTTCTCTTAATTAAAATTTTTTCAATGAAATCCTAAAAAATAAAAAATAAATCATAAAAGTTAATATAACTCTAAAAACTTAATTCTAATAAAAAATGATCTCCACCGTCCATCCGAATTTCCAATTCGTCCTCGATATCCTCTTTAAAATATTCCTAAATCACCCATAACCTTTAGAAACAAGATCGGATCAAATTAAAATCAAATCCAACATATTCAATCCATTGCGGAGTTGAATATCATGATATCAACTCGAAACATGATTTTACATAATCCAACAATTACATGTTCCAACGTGAGTTTTATATATAGTCAGAGTAGGTTATTCTAGAATATTGCAGGACCAACTATTCAAACAAACTCTCGAAAACTTTAATCCCTTTTACTAATCATGTAATCGTCAGAATCAATGCTTATATTTTATCATCATTTTTAATATTTTGTATGTAATCGACATCCAAATGCTAAGCTTACTTTGTCCTTATCCTCAGATTACAAGATAATTTGAGGGGGTGGGGGCAAAATTCAACAGAACGTTCTCTCAAACAAACAAATAAACGAAATTGACAAGTACCTACACTCAAAATTTCTTAACAAAATTCAACAGTTTGTGACATGGATTAATTAGGACCGGCAACTAGATTCTAGTATAAAAAATAATTTTTAGTTTGAATATGCCATAACAATTTAGATAGTCATTGTAATCAGACAAATAACCTGATATTAAATGTAAATTTTGCCTAGTCGACATGAACAAATATTATCTGTAGTGTAGTAAGGCAAAATTTAGGATCCAAATTAAACCAAAACCATCTATCAACATTATTTAGTCATGCGTATCAAGTTAATTTGCAATGGGACTTTATTGCTAAACTTTTTGACAAAAAGAATGTTTCATTTTACAGATAATTGGATGATCTATCAAAGGAATATGCAGTACAGTAATATATGTGGTTTATGTATTAAAAGAATATATTAAGATCTCAGAAGGAAAAAAAAAAAAAAAAATTGACCCGCATACCAATACAAGAAGCAAAAGGTAGTTTGGGCCTTTTACCGATGATTTACCTGCAAATATTTTGCAAAATTTAAGATCAGCGATATAAACTTGTTGAAATTCTCAAACTTATAGTTAGAAGGATTAAAATTTATAACTGCTAAATCCGAGATAGCAAAGGAAAGGGCCTGCAAACAATGAGGTGAAATGAGGTGCATGTACATACCAAGTGAAAGGTACTTGTTCTTTATATTCCACTCGAAATCCCAATGCACTCTATCATTTTTCAGAGTCCAATATGACCAGCCAAAGGAGGCATTGTTGTAGACATCTAATTGAGCTCTTCCAAACAACTGATATTGGATCTGCGACGCGTTTGGTACGTTCCACTCATTTACCCATTCACCTAATAAGATATACAGCGCATGAATATCAGGCATAATTGTAGAATAAACTGGATCTGTTTAGGCATGCACATCCGAGGCACGTATTTTCTTAAAAAAAAATCCAATAGAATTAAAATCTAGAACATTCAATATAACTTCTACGTACTACATAGTGGCAAAGAGCCCAAGATTCAAAAGGATAATAAACTAAAATAGGTTTGTGAGATGAAATAAGCTTCTCTAATGAAGTAAAAAAATGTAAATTTTGAACCAGGTAAGCGTACCAACAAAGACAAGAGGCCCATTTACACTATTCAGGGATTGCAGCTGTGGTGCTCTGCTTTTGAATATAAACTGAATATTCTCCGGCGCGTTGAAGTTGTTGAAAATTGGATCAAAGAGGTTATAATAATGTAGATCGACAACAATGTTTGAAACACCAATATTTGCCTGAAAAAGCTCCATAGGATCTGCATTTCCTATTCTCTGGCAGATTATAACATACGCTGTAGATGAATAATTTCGAACAATTTCGTACCCGATCCTGTAAAAAGAAGCCAAAACATCCAGCGGAACAGCAGGAGCAGAAGGTTCGTTCAAAAGCTCGATGCCTAACAGAGAAGGATGGTTTGCATACCTTCAAACAAAAAAAAAAATTAATGCGTTGTTAGTGAGAAAATAGAACTGTTTGTGTAATAACTTGGTAAATATATTTTGATATCAGTAGGCATAGTTGTTGAAAGGGAAAAAATAATAACACTTTTTAACCCTAAAGCACAATGAGAAAATAGGTACCTTGCAGACAAAAAGTCAATGACATGCAAAGTTTGTGAGATGTGATCTGGTGATGGCCAGTCTACCGAACCATCTCTACTAGCACTGTGTTCATTCCCATTTTGGGAGCCAGGAGCAGCATGGAGATCAATGATGCACTTCAAGTTAGAAGTCCTGATATCAATGTAATGTTAGTTTGTAAATCGATTAAAAACTCAAAAAGCCATAGCAGTTTCAAAGCTTAAGTACATATGTCCAATTATAGACAGTCAAGAAACTACACCTACTGTGCCCACGAAAAAGCTCTATCCAGAGCAGCCAAGGATCCTCCAACAAAAGGAGCTGGTGGATAAGGATCTTGGGCAATCCACCATCCAACAGGAATCCTAACCGTGTTTATACCACACTGGGAGAGGAAATCAAAATCGCTAGCAGTAATAAAGCTGTCTCTGTGTCTCTGCAAATAGTGTAAAGAAAGTTACAAATGCTGAAAAAGCAACGAAAACATGCTTTATTTTGTTGTTTTATAAGAAATAAAAGTAGTAAAAAGATGAAATGCATTTCTTAGTTAAATTCTTGAGACTTTTAAATATGCATACCTGCGGAACCATCTAGCTACATATATAAACTTGTTCAATTTTCATATATAACCCTCGAAAATGCAGTTTCTGACGAAAAAAATTTTGCATTAAGTTGGAGGTTCATTCAGTCATGTGAGAAAAATATGTATTAGTTTCATGAAAACTCATATTTGAAACAGATAAATTTGTAAATAATAAATAAGCATGGTGTATACACTTAGATATACCAAAATTTTCAAACCACTAAAAAGGACGTGGCACACAGAAAGGATGCATGACGATCAGTACTTCTCCTCAGAAGTCATCAAATAATTGTTTATCAAACTTACGGTCAAGACATCATTGGCTTGGTTGTGCCCATATCCATTGGCAAGCTGGTAGTCTCCATGCAAGATATTGGCAACAATTATCATTTCAAAGGTCGCGGAATTATCATCCCACCCTGGTTCCAATTGATAATTTGAAGTAAGCAGATTATCCATTGTCGCCTAAATGAGATAGGTAGATGTTAACCTCTTGTGCATGTTATTGATTCATTGCTTAAGGTCTCTGAAGTACTCTAGTGTAACTATCAAATGCTCAAATTGAGACCAGGCAATACTTGCACATAGCCTCCAGTCAAAAGTTTGATGTGAACTCTTGCATTATTTCTTTCAATATGGAAGGTTTCAGTCATTGCTGGTGTATATGCCGTTGCTGTGATTAAATCGCCTCCACTGCTTGATGTTAGAAATTGACCATTCAAGCATCGAAACTGAAATTCTTTGTCAGATACTCTCCAGAGCTGGTATTGAAAAGGAAAGAGGGAAAAAAAAACAAATTAGATATAGCCGTAATACTCTTTCATATTAGCCATGAAAAATTACATGAAGAGTAAACAATGTTAGTAGAATAAAGAGCAAGAGTATGAGAAGATTTGCAGAATCCACAATAAAATGAATGAATATACTGCAACATATGGAGATCCAAAATGTTTGATACTTCTCCTGATATTCCATAGCTGATATCATTGACACAAATCTCCATGCATCTCTTATATATTAAATGTAAATATAATTTCAATATCTATGGGAAAATTAGTCTCCTAATCATACAATAGTTTCTCTTATCCTATGTTCCTAATTAACATAATGGAAAATTGACATAATTTTAATTTTCAAGACTCAGCATTTCTTGTTAGTTTGGCAGGAAAAGATTTTTCGAGTCTCACCAATTGATCCTACCACTCTACTAGATCTAGTGGCCAGTCGAGGTTCGAGTTATGTGGTTCAAAGATCAATCATCTAACATGAGTGTACAACACAATTCCTTGAATGAGTCCTGCATGTAACTTTGAGATGGGATTTTTCTAAAAATTCATAATGCTCGTTATTGTTCATTGCAGAATTATCAAAATCAATGATAATCAAGTGTAACATATAAGCAATATGCTCTTCATGAAATGCAGCCAAAAATCATCAAAGCATAAGTTGGAGCCTCTTTTTACCATGGATTTGATTAAAGAGCCAATTATCAAAATTGTATCGAATTCCATGGTACACATGATTAAAAAGCCAATTAAACAACAATCGAAACATAATAATAATAATTTCTCCGCATCAGTAAGGCAAGCTCTGTCAAACTAACTGCTGTTCAAGATGGAAATGCACCTGATAAAACAATTAACCGCCTAGTTAACCATTAGCCTAGAAACACACTGCACCAAAAAGGAAGCCTCAGGAGCATTTAAGCAAACACTTTGCGGGCATTCTAAAACAGATCAGAGACCTTGAAGGTCTCCCACGAAGTCGCGATATCCCGGTCCACCATCACATTGGAGCCACCGCCGTCGGCCGCGCTAACGAACTTCTGAAGCACCACCGATTTGAATTGCACTTGGGTACCATCCTGAAGCCAAATCCCACAAAAAATATGCATGTATAAATAAATAAATAGTCCAATTGCTTCTCTTCACAATGGTGAAACCAACAACAATACTAGTTCATAACCTACAAGCATGTCTCCATTAGGGATCCCATCAAACAGAGAAGGCTTAATCCACCCTTCCACCACAAGCCACCCTCCCAAGTTCACTCCCCTTACCTTGTTGAATCCATGTGCTAAAAACCCAGAAACAGAGCATGCCCACAGAGAACACAGGATCAAAACCCCACACACAAACAAACAAACAAATAAACAAAGAGTTGTTACCAAAAGAAGAGTAATGGGGCTCACCTGATGAGGGGGGCAATGGGAAAAGAACCCAACAGAGCATGAGAAGAGCAGATACCCATGCCATTTTTAGCATTCTCAGAGGTGGAGGAGAAAAAGCCATGGACGGAGATTGGAGAGCGAGAGACTACATATAGGAAGGGTGGGGAGAGAGAAGGGAGGGGGGGAGGGAGGTGGGTTAACTCATTCTTCTATACCTTTCTTATTGTCAGGTTTATACCAAGGAGAGCTCTCTAAGCATGAAACCATGGCCATTATTTTATGGAGCGTTTTCATTTCCATGGATTAAACAATGAAGGAGAGAGAGAGAAATAGATTGAGAGATAGAGAGAGAATGGGAAGACATGTTTTAGATATTTTTAAAATTTTTGAGATTATATTAGATATTTCGTTGAGTGAGAGTTTTAAGCTTTTAGAAAAATGAAGAAAAACGATGAAATGGACTGGGCTTTTGCTAAGTCTGTTATATATATATATATATATATATATATATATATATATATATATATATATATATATATATATATATATAATTATATATATATATAATTGAGCTTCTATGTTTGTAAAAGTACCAAGTTATTTGTAATTATAAATTTTTTATACTTAGATATAGGAATCTGCGGTTAGGATGATGGTGGGCCCTTTGGGTTTAGTGGGTTGTTGGTAGAATAGTATGATCTAAGGGATAAAATTAATCAAAGGGTTAGATCTAACGGTAGAAACTTACAAGCACCAATTACTTGGTGCTTGTACAAGCACAGTAGCCGAACTATATATATATATATATATATATATATATATATATATATATATATATATATATATATATATATATATATATATATAGAGAGAGAGAGAGAGAGAGAGTCCAGCTGTAATATTATCAATAGTACTAAGTAATTTGTGCTATTAAGTTTTCAACCGTTGGATGAAAGAATGTGCGGATGAAATTATAGTGGCCTCCTAAGATTTTTACTATTCAATCAATCACCCAGGAGATTATCTTTGTTTCCACCTATTGACCCAGCTAGGTATGTTGATGGATTTTATTTGAATCCGAATAATTTATTCGATATTTCGATCCTAAACGAATATGAATTCGGATATAGATATAAAAAATAAAAATTCGACGGATTTAGATCTTGACTGTATCCGATCCGAATCAGAAGCCCACTCAAATCCAAATTAATTTTACGTTATATATATATATATATATATATATATATATATATATATATATATATATATATATATATATATATATATATATATATATATATATATATATATATATATATATATTATATTTAAATTTATATTTTAAAAAATTAGATTTAATACAATATATTTTGAAATATTATAAAGTGGAAAAGAGAAAAAATTATTTCGGATTTGAATTTTCAAGTTCGAATACAAATTCAAATTTTAAATTTTTAGTCGGATTCGAATTTGAATATAAATTTTTAAAAGAAAAATGCTAGATGTACATAGTGTACATCTTACACCCACCCCATTATAACGATGGGACGAGTGGAGGAATATCCACCCCAAATTGAGGTGAGTGTAGGATTACACCCCATTTGGGATTGGGGTGTACAGATAGCAAGCAGTCTTCTTTTTAAAATCCGTCATATTCAGATTCGAATTCAAATTTCGAATATATAGTCAGATTCGGATTCAAATATTTAAAAATTTACCCGGAATCCGATCTAGTGATATCCCTCATTTACTTCTTTACTCATGACAGATCAGACTAGATCAAAATATGATTAGAATTTCCACTTTCCATGCGGATTCGGAAACGAATAATTTATAATTTTACCGTTCCATTCAAAATAAATTGGAACGAAAATTTTACCAACGGAATAGTTGATAATATTATTTCTTCTAGTTAATAGTAATGTAGATCTATTGCTTACGCGTAGATTCCAATGTTTTATTCACATTAGAATTTGGATTTCGTGGGAAAACACGCTTCTTGTTTTCACACTACACACACATGGTGCCATTAGCAACTTGTTCACGATTATTAAGCCTTAAAACCAAAAAAAGAGTACACTTATACTTTTGGTTCTAAAACTTTAATTTAATCTAATTTTTTACTCAAAATATTTAATTTGTTATAATAAAATCTCGTAATCTAATTTATTTTATTTAATTATGATGTATCGTGATGATTAGTAACACGATAATAATTAAAATATTATATTATTTACTTCTGTATTTTCGTTTGTAAAGCTTAATAAAAATAATTTAAAGAAAATTAAATCTAAATTTATAAAATTTAAAACTAAAGGACCAAAAAAATTATAATTTTAACCTAAAAAAAAAAGAAAAAAAAATGGTCACCTTCGATGTGGACTTTTCAACAACTTTGATTGATTTAAATAAAGGTCACGAGAAAAACAATACAGTACAGTAGCGCATTGCCTTCATTTTACCCACCCGACAAAGAGACGAGAAATAAAAAATAAATAAATAATAATGTACGGAGATTCTCAATGATCTTAAAATTTTATTCGACGTTAAATACAATAAATATTTTACATTTATTTATTTATTTATTTATTTACTGATTTTTTTAATAATTTTATCAATTTTTTTAATACGTGAAAAATTTACAAACTATTTATAAGATGAGCAATGCTACCTGTACACCCCGAAGGGGTGTACATCATACACCTCCACCATTTTAATGGTGACGATACTTTTTACGGGTCACATCAAGTGACCCATCATCACACCCCCACCCTTAGATGGGTGGGGTGTATGATGTACACCCCGAAAGGGGTGTACACATAGCATTTTCCTTATAAGATATATAAAAAATAATTTAAATTATTTTTACCAATTATTTTATATTTTTGTTAAAATAATAAATTTTTAGCTATATTGATAGCCAATTATTAGCCTAATCCACGCTTTAGTATTTTTTTAGTTAGATCAAATAAAATTATTTAAATAAGAGCAATGCTACATGTACACTCCGAAGGGGTGTATATCATACACCTCCACCATTTTAAAGGTGGCGATATTTTTTACGGGTCACATCGATTGACCCATCATCACACCCCACCCATTGGATGGGTGAGGTGTGTGATATACACCCTGTTTTGGGTGTACAAGTATCATTTCCCATAAATTATTATCCGAAAAGAAAGTAATTTTATTAAATTTAATCGAATTCAGTTGATAAATAATAATTAAGTTAAATTTAATAAATTTATTTATTATTATTAAAATTAACTTAAAAAACTATCTAATATAAATAATTATAAAAAAAAATAATATACAGCTGGACCCAAACTCTTAATATATATATATATATATATATAGAGAGAGAGAGAGAGAGATTATATATTTTTAAAAATATAAATCTATTAATGTTTGTAAAATTTTTATCATTAAATTTATATTAAAATTTATATTTTTATAAAATTAACTTAAAAAAGAGAAAAGAAAATATAAAATACAAATTTTAATACAAATCACAAATATGAATAAATGTGTATTTTTAAAAATATATAAGCTCTACTATATATATATATATATATTATTGTTAAACAAATCTACAATTATTTTAAGAGCAATACTACATGTACACCCCGAAGGGTGTACATCATACACCTCCACCATTTTAATGGTGCCGATATTTTTTACGGGTCACATCGAGTGACCCATCATTACACCCCCACTCTTAGAGATGTATGATGTACACCCCGAAAGGGGTGTACACATAGCATTTTCCTTATTTTAAACAGAAGACTCAAACAAAGATATATGACCCACATCTGATAAAAAATAATTCTCTCTTTTCTTTCTTTTTTTTCTTTGTCTTATTTTCCCCACCATCTCCTCCTCTTTTCTCATCAAAAAAAAAAAAAAGAGAAAAAAAAAAGAAAACTCTCATCTCAATCCTCTCCTCCACAACCCAAAATAGCAGAGAAGGAATTATTGATACTCAATCAATGGAACCAACATGTGTTGCTGTACCTGATCCTATCAAGGGAGATGCAAAGTATGTAATTCCCATATAAATTTTACCTTTTTTTTATAATCTATTTTCTATGTTTGTAGATACCCATGTGAAAATTATAATCACAATAGAACCAAAGGGATAATTGGTAGATCCTTAAGACCAAAAGAATTGATGTGTGCATAATTTTGGTGTAGAGTGACAGATTCTTCAGGTACAATTTTTGATCAGGAGCAGGGACATGATGAGTCAGAGTATGCCTTTTTCATTTATATGAAATTTTGGCACTATGTATCTGTATCTCTTTTCCTTTAACTTGATTTTGTTTTTGTTAATTGGATTCAAATTTTCATGACTAGATGGGTTATACTAGACAAGAACTCCGATTTCGGTCCGATTTTATCAAACGGTTGCAATTTAACTTCATCTAACATTCCTTCATGGTGAGTAATATTGAATTTGGGATTTAAAGTATGTTATTGTATTTTTTTCCTGATCAATTTTGATCTACAGTTTATCATATAAAGAGTTTGTGGTTTCTTGTAGGGCTAGATGGATGCTTGGATCCATAATTTTCCTGGCCATTCCTCTTTATCAGAAAATAAGGACCACAGAAGGTAATTTAACCATCTCTATGTCAGAAGTGTTATTTGAAGTTTTATATATAGTGGTCCTTTTCAGATGCATCTCTTTAGATTTCATTTCGCGGTATTTTGAGATTTATGCTGAGAATGGTGCAGTTGAATAGATATGTTCAGTAGAATAGAACGATTTCTCATAATTGTGCGCATGCTAGTGTTCGGTTCGACTGTTATTTTTTTTATTTTGTGTTAGATGAGTTTGAGACGACGGCAGAGTCTGCGATTGCTGTCGTAGAGAAGATGGCCCAAGTGACAGAGAAGGTGGCGGCCGACATTGCCAGCGGACTTCCCGGTGATGGCAAAATTAAGACCGCGGCCTTGAAGATTGAGGACGTTGCTGAGCAAGTAGATAAGGATGCGGAGCAGGCCGAAGCCTTCATTCATAAGGTATTCAATTTTGATAATGTCAAAAAATATATATATATTGAATAATCATAAAAGTAGAATGATGTGTGGTGTGTTTCTATTCAGATGATGAATCATAAACACTTTGTCGCACGACATTTCTGTTTAAATGAAGTAACGATACCAAATTATAAAGTTACGTATTGACACCGCAAACTATGCTGTTTATATATGGTCTGTTTATATATGTTTTGTGTGTAATCCAAAAACCTGAACATGCTGCAAAGCAATCAATTTTTACATTGAAATTTCTGGTTCATACTCTAAAGGATGAAAGCTTGATTGGCCCAGTTATAGAGTATAGTGCTATTTAAGTAGTGAGAGTCCTAGCAATTTTCACCAATTTTTTTCAATAATATCGCTTGCCGCCAGTCTCTTTGGTAAACATATACAGAGACCCTCAGGCCTCAGCTATAGGTATGAGATTCCCAAAACTGTAGGCCGCCTTTTGAAATACATCACTTAGCTTTTTTCTTTTTCTTCTTTTTGTTGACATTTTCTTAGTTTTCATTTGATTTGATTTGCAGTAATCTGAACTGGAAATTGCATTAATGTTAGCTGTTTCTTTTAACAAAATTCTTTTCAATCTTCAATTTGAGCGACTATATATGATAACTTTGTCAGATACATCAGGTTTAACTAATTAGCCTTCTATGACAGGCTGATGAGATAAAAGAAGAGGTCGACGCAGTAATGGAGCCTATTATCGAGGAAGGAGAGACGATAGAGAAGGAGATCGAAGAAAACAAGGAGGCAGATCCGACGACAGATCAATCTAAAGCAACTGCTGGAGCAAATGATCATAAATGATTAATGCTAAATATAAACTTGGATCAATTATGTGAATAAGGTTCTTCATTCTAGTTAAATTTCAAATATTTGTACATATGGTCTGTACTGCCTTTCTGCAAAGCTACTGCATGATGATAATACTCTATGTATAATACAGTGGCATAATGGAATTCGGATTCGGATTCAAGTTTCGGATCTGCTACAAGTTATCGGTGTGCCATTTGAAATCCCAGCAAATATTTTAGGCATAGATCTATGTGTATCATAGTTTACTGGCTTATTATTTGTAGAGAAATGCTTTTCATACAACATGCCACATTTGGTCAGAGTATGATGATCATATTATATTCCATTGTGGTGACCTGATTTTTTTTCTGCTTTTCCTTTTTGTTTCTGATGTAACAGTTTACTTGGAATTGTAAATATCATTTCTTATCTGTGCTGTTTAATTTGCTTGAATTGCTCAAAAAATTAGGCAAATTGAAGAACAGGGAAGTGATTCATCATAGCATTTATAGGATTTTCCTTTTCTTTCTTTTTCTTTTTGTGTGGTAAAAAGAGAACTCAAAGGCTAATTTACTCCTTTCTGAAAAATAAAATAAAAATAAGTAAAAAAATATGGTGGCTAAAATTATATATATATAAAAAATTAATTACACCTTCGATCTTTTCTCTACATTAACAAATTAGGCCTGCAGGATTATGGGCCACACCCTGTTTTAATTATGGGCCAAATGGGCTTATGGGTCAATTTAAGCCCATGATTAGCAAATAAAACCACTTTGGATATGTTGAGATTTTTTCTTTTTGGATCTCGTTCTCTTTGGTGCTCATGGCGCTTCCTCTTCTTCGTCCTCCTCCGCTCCCCTCTTCTCCGTTCTCCAAAATTTCTCCTACCCAACTCATCTCCTTCCCCTTCTCCTTCTCCTTTTCCCCTTCTTCGTCTCCTCAAATCTCCATTGCTAAGGTCCGGGCGAAAGGGAACTCCACTTCCGCGGCCACTTCCCCCAGTAGCTCGACCGCTGAAGCCACTACGGTGGCCGAAGTGGATTCCGGTGGGAATCGGAGGCGATTGATAGCTCAGAATATCCCCTGGAGCTGCACCGCGGAGGACATTAGAGATCTCTTCGAGAAGCACGGCGCCGTAATCGACGTCGAGGTTTTGGCCCCTTTTACTCTTCTAATCTCTGGAAATTTTGATTCATTGGGTGGCGTAACTTTTTTCTCAAATTTGAATTGAGAATTTAATTGCTTTTATATTGCGAATTTTAGGTGTATATCTCCATTTTGGTATCAGCATTGTATAGTTATGTCACTTTACAATAATAAGAAAAGGATTTGTTTATGTGATGTGTCAGGTTGGATACATAATGAAATGTTCTTCAAGAATATTTTAAAAAATAAAGTTACGTAGTTTTTATTTTTCTGTGGCTATGATACCTGTGACACCCCCAATAGATTCACATAAGATGGAAAAGACACTGAATTCGAAAAATATGTACCAAGGATTGAAATAAAAATAATTGAGTTTAAATATTTTAGACACGCACTTTAGGCCCAATAAGTTAATAGTGTTAGTGTATCGAGTTGTTAAATTTGATATTAAGGCTTCGTTTGGAACTGTGGAAAGATTGCGTTACGTGCGTAAGAAAGTACGATAAAAAAAATATTATGTTTGTTTTCGTACGTCATGTCGCGATGAGTTGATTATAATATATTTTCTACGGTTCTATCAAAAGACGTATAAATATATTTCTATATACTTTTGTCCCAACTCCATTTTATCTAGAGTTTAAATATTTTAGGCCGTAAAGCAGATTTGTCTGCTTCCGGGCTTATTTATAATCTATTATCAACTTCCTTTTATAGCACCCTACCACTGGGGGATTCAAATCCCCGCTACCTTCTTAAAAGAGAGATGTCCTGAACCACTAGACGATTGGGCATATACGCCTGACCGTTCTCCTTAGCATATGTTGTTTTGGCACGAGTTTTTTTGGTTCTTAGCTGAAAATGTTCAATTGTACGAAATGAATTTTTAGGTTCGGAGGTTTCTTAACATAAAGTTGGTAAAAAATGTTGATTTTTTGTCGTGAGATGAGTATCGGCGGGCTAGGTCGTTACAATAACAAACAAGGTTTTAATTTTTACAGTTAGTTATGAAATAGATATGTAATTGTGGTATGTAAGGTCAAATATTTGATCAGTTAAATCATATTAATCTTCCCAGCTTTCGATGCACAACAGCAGTAAAAACCGAGGATTGGCATTTGTAACAATGGCCTCGGAGGAAGAGGCACTTGCAGCCCTTAACAATCTGAATTCCTCTGTAAGTACTTTTAAGTTACTAAATTTTTTGTTAGGATAATTCTTTTCCTCGTACCATTTTAACCTTTTGCTAGCTACATTGTTTAATTATATAGGAATTAGATGGTAGAATTATCAAAGTGGAGTTTGCACGGTCTTTAAAGAAACAACCTCCTGCACCAACAGTTCCTGTGCAGAAGTACAACGTATTTGTGGGAAATCTGTCTTGGAGAGTGAGGTCTCGAGATCTCCAAGGGCTCTTTAGTGCTAACAGAAATGTTTTGTCTGCTGAGGTAATCTTTCAGAGCAATCCTAGGAGATCAGCAGGATATGGTTTTGTTTCCTTCGCCTCAAAAGAGGAGGCGGAGGCTGCAATAGCTACCCACAATGGGAAGGTAAATTGGATCCATTTGTATGAAATTGTCACGCTTTAGTTTCTGACCTCTTAATTTGTGCATTTTAGATATGAGGATGTCCTTGAAATTAAATAAACATGTTGTGGCAGAGATTTATGGGGAGGCCAATCCGCTTGGTACTCGGTAAATTGCATGCTGATGATTCTGGCAAGGAGCCAGATGCAGCCGAGCAACCTGAGGAGGCGCCGAATGAGCTAAGTGTTAGCTGAGTGGCATCAAATTAAGGTAGTGATGTTTTGTCTGATTCTGTACATACCAATCATTTCATAAGTTGAAAATCAATAGCTTAAACTGTTCCATTATATTTTCAGTCGATAGTAGACCTATTATTCTGTATTTAATAGCTATGCCATGATTTGTTATCTGGCATACGGAATTTGTGCAGATGTGAGATTAATAAACACAGTTGTGTTCATCGTCTATTAGACCTGTAGTCGATGAAGAGTAAGAAACATCTGCTATAGTTTCTATACCCCAAAATTCAAGAGATTAGTTGCATTATATTAGTCTAGCTGATGATTTATTGGTCTTTTACTTTCGGGAATTGCATTAGCTAATTTTCCCCAATTAACTATAATTTAGACTAGATAGCAAGTCTTGAACTGTTTGAATTACTGAAACTAAATTAGCTCTTTAAGACCTGTAGAATTTTCAGTTTTTTTACTACAATAGAAACAACATTAGGTCCTACTAGTAATGCTTCTGTTCTCAACTTTTTGGAACTTTTTCCTTTTCATCCATGGCATAGAAAGATATTCGATATCACGATCATCTGGTTCAGAGGGCAAGTTAGTAAGATTTACCACAAACACTCCAAGCAACTGTAGTCGCCATTTGTCTAAATTCCAATTCCTGATTGGGGCCTTTCTGTTTAATTGAACTAAATACCAGTTACAGGTTTCCTTTTGCTTCTTGGACTATCGAACCTGAGTTTGTGATAGGATGCAGGAAAGGCAGTTGTTTGTCCTTGTCCAATGATGCACTTCTGCATAATTGTCTTCCATAGATTGAGGCTTGATTACTAACAAGTCCGAAATAAAGTTATTACCGGATTTTGGTTGAAATATAATGTGCACAATATCAACCTAATGAAGCTCATACACTGGATATTTGAGGTTTCATATGCCTACTAGCTCCTTTAACACACAGTCTAGGCCTAGCCTACCAGGATTTCTATGTCACTGAGTATACTTTCTGACATGAACTTAAGCTAGGTTAACTTGGCAAAACACCTTGGCAGGACACTATCTGAAGATGCATTAGGGGAAATATAATAAGCATCAAAAAGCTGCAAGATGGCCTGATAAGTAGCATTTGGATCATTCTTTTATTTGGAAATGTTAGAGAAGATGTAGAGGGAAATGCAAATGTATGATGGTTATTGCCCAGCAACTCAATGACATATTTGACTTTTGTAATTGTGTTGTATACTAACTGAAACCGCATCAATCTTTTATAATGGTATGGCTAATTTCTAAATGTAATATCAACCGAAAATCTTGTTCTCCAAACCAAGAGAAAGATGAGGGAGGGTCTCTAACCTCCTGGTTGTGACTAGCTGTCGCACTCGCCTCAAGTGCCATCCTACATTCTTGGCCCTTTCCTCCGCACCTCAACTGTTCGCCATAACCGCCAACAGCTTTGCGAACCTCATACAACTACAGTATTGCCACTACAGATTAAATTTCAATGAATCGCGTTTTTGCCTCGCGCAGGTCTGCATTATTATGTCTCTGTCAGCTTTACAACCTTCACAACAATTCTATAGATTGTTAACTTGTGCCTTGTGCTCTATCAATTCTTCTTCATCCTTTTCTTTGCTTTTAGTACTATAATAACTAACTTTAATATCTTATTCATCATTTTCTTTGGTTTTATTGCTATGATAACTAGCTTTAATCTCTTATTCAATACACTGAATCTTTTAATTTTTGAAAAATGTTTTCTGTACACCTCAAAAGAAGTGTACATCTTACACCACATCCATCCAGAGGTGGGGTGAATTTCATCCATCACTTCAAAGTGATGGGTGTGAGAAGCCCCTACCTTTGGGCGGGTGGGGGTGTAAGATGTACATCCATAAATGAGTGTATGAATAGTATTGCTCATATGTATATTCTTCTTTGTCTTTTGCCTTGTTTTGCTTTGTTTTTTATTTTACTAGATGCCTCGTTGCCTCACACTTCTTTTGCTAAATTCATCTTACTTGATGAATGAATGAGCTAGCATGCTATCTTTTCTCACCAAAAAAAATAAAAACATGTTGATGGTATAATAGCCTGTAACTCAAGTAGAATCTTGGAGTATGATTACGGTCATAATTAATTTTGATTAAAAGTTGTAGAATGTTTAGCTGAATTTAAATAGAATGCTATTTTTTAAAAATGATATTGTATAGTTGTATGGTAAAAAAAAATTGCTATTTATAAATAATGGTTTTTTTACTGGATTTTATTTTAAAATATTTTAAATTTTAAATTTTGATATTATAATTTAAAATATAAATTTAAAATTTGAGTTAAAAATTGAAATTATATCTCAAAAAGCAAATTTTCACTGCTTTTAATTTTGGATCTCGAAAATTAAAAATTGATTTTAAAAAAATAGAATTAAATTTCGAAGACAGGTCGCCCAAATATTTTACCAAAAAAAAAATTACTAAAATTTAATAAATTCACGTTTCAAAAGTTAGGCTAAAATATGATGCATCCTTTTCATATTAGCTAGAGAGAAGTGGTTTTCAAGTAAAGCTAAGAATGAAGGAAAATGCTAAGTAGACTGAATTAGCTATTTCAGGATAAATATAAAGTACGGAACTAATGTAAAAAAGCGTTTGGGATGGTTCCAGTTTGATATGAGAATGAGAAATAAGAGGAATAAAGAGTTTTAATTGAGGTAAATTATTTTTTTGCCCTCAAATTTTATTATGTAATAATGAGGTGAGAGATGGTGCCTTGGTAGACGTGTAAGGGTATTTAAGAAAAAAGTAAAATGATGGTCGGAAAGAGTGAGAACAGTAATTCTCTGAAATAAATTATACCGATTGATTCCTGTTGCGTTTAGAATAATAAGAAAGATATTTTTCCTATTTTCGGTTCTATACCAAATCCAAACAAGCCCTAAGTGTACATATTGGATGGGTGGAATGAATTTTATCTATTATTTCGAAATGATAAATGAAAATGGCTTTCACTTTTGGATGGGTGGGATGTAAGATGTATATCTATTTTTTTGATATATATATATATATATATACTATTGCCTAAGAATTAATGTTCTATTATCTCTGAACCAATTGAATCATCATGTGTAAACCGAATAATAAAAAATATATATATATTTCGACCACCCAACTCGAAGGCTTCAAAATTGAGAATATATTCGTTTGCCTCCGCGTCAAAGGGAAGTATAAAGAGAGATTTGTCCAGAGATGCAGCATCCCCGCGAAAACAGTCGCAGTCGTCGGAGGGCGGAGGATGCGCGTTTGGTGGAAACTGTTTTAAGCGAAAGCGACTTTTCAGCGACCAAGTATTCCTTCCCCTGCAGACTGTCAAAAGAAAATCGTTAAAGATATCACGCTCAACAAGAAAAGTGTCTCTCCAAACAAACAAATAAATTATATGATATTCTAAGAGGAAAAAAAAAACAAACTAAACTAAACAAAGTAGAGGGGATTAGATCAACAAAAATGCTCAGAATGGCAGTCTGCTGCTCAGCCCCGATGCTTCTCTACCTTCACCTAACAGCCAACAACCCCTGCTTGCTTGCGCCGCCACGCCTGACATTGCCAAATTTTTTATGATTAATAATTTAAAATGAAGGAAGTGGCAACGAATTTCGTTGTTGGTATTCAAGTTCGAAATCTAATTATTTCATATTTTTAATTAAATTTATTTTTTTAAAATAAAATAAACGAAATAATAGCATGCTACAATACCAACTTTTTTATGATTAATAATTTAAAATGAATGAAGCGAGAAAAGATTCGCTGGTTGGTATATGAGGTTTCAGTTCGAAATATAGTTGTTTCATATTTTCAGCTAAATTTATTTTTTTTTTAAAAAATAAACAAAACGATAGCATGCTATCTTTCATTTTTTTAAAAAAAAATTAAAATATAATATAATTTAAATTTTAAATGAATGAAGTGGTAGTATTGTTACGATGAGCGTACAAACAAAAATAAAATTAAAGATGATCACCACACAAAAATAAATCTTAAATACACGACAAAATAAATAACATACTGATTTACGATCTCACTAGAGCAAAAGAGAAAGAAAACAAATACTTCATAATGAATTTCTCTTATCGAATTTTACTACATACATTCAATTTTTTTTTTCAAAATATTTTTTAAAATTTATCGTCGCAACAAGAAACCATCTATAAATCGAAACATAAATTGAAAATAACTTTTAATTTTGAGGCACATCTTACAAGTATGCTATTATGTTCTAAAAAAAAAAAAAAAAAAAAACTTGTGTATTAGAGATCAGTGTCCAAATTTTATAATTTTTTATATGTTGATCTTTTAAATATCATTAAATATATTTAGATTTTGATTAGAATCTCTATTCATCAAGTTTTAAAGGGAATCATTAAAAAGATCTTCCAAATCAAACATTTATTAGTTATTTATCATTAATTATTTTTAGCCGAAAAATAATTATAGATGAAATTTTTAATTAAATTAGTTCTGCTAAAATCATTCCAATCAAAATATATAAAATTTTAAATACTTGCCGAGCCAAAAAAAAAAAAAAAAAGGTTTAGAGATGTAATTGTAAATGATTACGTTATATATAATTGAGGGGGCTCGATGAACTTTTACCTAGGTACGTAGTTGGTAATAGCGTTGAAGTATAAACAAATTTTTTAGGCAAGAGATGGGAACTCTAATCCAGATTAATTAATTAGGGAGAACACCAAATGGAGTAGTTATTACCAACTCCATGATTTCAAACCACCCATCCATGGAGATTAATTAGGGGAAACAAATGAATGGTTTTTCTCCTTTACATGTGAAAGGTAACAGTTTTAAATTAGGAAATCCTTTTTTAAGAGCCTAATTAGCTAGCTAATTATACCCCTTATTATATATAGGGTTAATTTTATATAGGTTCCTAACAGATATATCCTATAAAGTTTAATTTTTTATATTTATATTTTCAAAAACTTTAAGTTATTTATATATATCCATACCGATAATATTGGTTAGAAAAATATAGTTAAATATTTAATCTTGATTAGTGAGTGAGATAAATTTATTATTTTACCCATTCGAAGATTATATTTAATTATAAATATATATTTTAACTGATGAGATTTTTAGAGAAATATATTTACATATATTCTGTTAAAAAAAATAGTAAGTTAACGATAACAAATCAAAAAAACATATATAAATAATTTAAATTTTTTTAAAAAATAAATATAAAAAATTAAATTTTGTAGAAATATATCTGATATTCAATTTATAAAAATACAAAATTAATCCTAATATATATATATATACTACTATTACCCACTATTAATTAATTAATTAATTACAAACCCGACTAACTATTACTGTCGATTGGAATTTAATCTCCCGCATGTGCCCCTGACTCTTTATATATATAATATTGTCACCTCTTTTAAATATAAATATTAAAAATAACTTTTTTTTATTAGCATAAAGTGTTAAAAAATAATTATTATTTTATATAATTCAATAAGTCCATCTACTAAATGGTCCAACGCAATTATTTCTCTGGTGCGGTCAAGTTGACTAAGCTGTCACACTTATCTGTTCGTTTTACAAGCCATATCATCACGTTAACTAACTAGACTTAGAATTAAAAAACACACACACACAAAAATACAAGCAGGGCAGTTAATGAAAGCCACATATATATGTTACTTAATTCAAAGTTCATGGGAACAAATATATTACATATATCATCATGCGTTTGATGAGCCCTACCATGTGTCATCATCGTGATAATAATTAATTAAAGAGATACTACTCAGTTCATTTAGCACCAAAAGAGAAGGGAAAAAAAACAAAACAAAAAAAGAGTAGGGAGATGCGGCCACGGGCCACCCACTGTGGAGTGTTTCCTAAGGCATCCTCACCAATTACATACGTAAAAAACGAGTAAAGTGGCGTAATAAGAGAATAGTTAATTATATCGCACAAAAGTGGACCGAGTCCTACTCACTCCAATTTAGCCACCTTACCAAATTTTATATAAAGCACCCTTTACCCTCTCCTCCTCTCTCCAAGTGCACACATACAACTTCTCTCTTTCTCTACACATATACAGTTTCCTTTCTCTTTCTCTTTCTCTTTCTCTTTCTCTTTCAATCTGAATATGGTTCGCTATACTTCTTTGGCTTTGAGTGCACTTCTCCTCATGAGCTGCGCCTCATGGAGCTCGGCCACCGACTACACCGTCGGCGATACGAGCGGTTGGACCACCGGCGCAGATTACTCGACTTGGGCCACCGGGAAAACCTTCGTTGTCGGCGATAGCCTCGGTTTGTTCTTCTACAAATCTGCAGTAGCTGATTAATGCAAAATTCAAAATTGTCTCTATATATGCTGATACATTCCAGATTGTATATCAAGATCTACGTAACATGAAGTTTATTCTTTTCTAAGGACTACAACTTCCTATGTAACTCATGCGTTTGAATTAATGCTACGTAATATTCTTTGGTAACACCAGCTGCACCTAATGCATGCAGCTGGTTAAAAGTTTGATTGTCAGTATTATCCTAAATTTAAAACATAATTATTTTATATTTTTAACCTGATCGAGTTTTTTTTTAAAAAATATAGTAATAATAATAATAATAATAATAATAATAACTTTTTGTGATTCACACTTAATTATCTGCCTATAAAGCATCTACGTATTTTACTCCACAGTTATTTTTGCAGTAGAAGGAAAAATATGCCTATGGCATTTTTACTGTCAAATATTTAATTATAGATAAATATAGTGTAAGTTAAAACAGAAGTAGAGTAAAGCAGACACTTTTCTCTCTATTTGATTATATAAATATATGAGTACGTAGATTTATCTGCACGAAAAAAGAAAAAAAAATTATTTTTTCTACATATTTATGAGTAATTTAAATTTAAACTAGATTTTTAAAAGATCGATCTAGTATAGTATCTACATCTTAATAGCTGGCCTGCTCTACCTGCTCATGCGTCAATTGGCCTTAATTTTATGTTCGGGGCCGAGGTGGGTGGCCTAACCCCTCTCAATCTCTATCACCCAAACATTAGTCCAAACACCACCTAATTTGGACACAATACATGACCAATAACGTTTACTCATTTTGACTAGTTCGAACCTTACAAACTTACAATCATTCTCACAAACCACAACTTTACCGTACTAATTAATAAAATAGCAATTAATTAATTACCTATGAAATCTTGATCAAGAATTAATAACTTTGCTTTATATTCTTAATTTATGTGAATTATGAGCTATATATTATTTAGATTAATTTTTTGAGACAGCACATTAATTTTTAAATTTACTATAAATTTATTATATAATTAGTTGCTGTTTGAAATCATATTATCACTATAATAAAATTAGGTTATAGGAGCACATGTTTGTGATACTTTTGTATAAGTGTGCTATCTATATTTCACCTATATTCAAAATTAGATTATAGGGACATATTATAAAAATGTGTCGCTATACACCCTAGCGATGGCACATATAACAACATTTACAATAAGTATCGGTATTTTTGTCAGCGACACTTGTTTTAGATTTTAGAAACACTTAAAAGTATCGCTATAGTCTAATTTTGTTGTAGTATATATCGTGGGATCATAATTAATTCAAATTAAGACGTACTATGTGTTCGTTCTACAGTATTCAACTACGCGTCGGGCGGGCACACGGTGGACGAGGTGAGCTCCGGCGACTACAGCTCGTGCTCGGCGAGCAACGCGATCAGCAGCGACAGCAGCGGGGCGACGACGATCGCCCTGAAGACGTCGGGGACGCACTACTTCATCTGCGGCGTTCCGGGCCACTGCAGCAACGGCATGAAGCTCGCCGTCACCGTCGCCGCCGCCTCCTCCACCACCCCTTCCACCCCCACCACCCCCACCACCACCCCTTCCACCACTCCCTCCACCACTCCCTCCACCACCCCCACCACCACCTCCCCCTCCACCACCAGCAACACTCACTCCTCCTCCGCCGCCGCTGTCGCTGCCGTCGTCGCTCCCGCTTTCTCTGCAATGCTGGTGGTTATCACCGTGAGCTTGTTTTAGGCCCGGCCAGGGTAGAGACAGTGCTTGTTTTCCCTATCTCCTATCCGTTTTTTTCTTTTTTTTTTTTGAGTTTTGAGGCATTTTCTTAATTTAATCTTTTTATGTACTTATTAGGAGTTAATTATTTACGTCATTGTATTATTGTATGGTTGTTATATACTATGGTGGTTATTATGAGTGTTATGTCATGATATATATATATATATATATATATATATATATATTAAATATCAATTTTTTTATTATTTGTTAGTCTATGGAAAATCCTCACGAATAGTAATTCTAAGTTAAAGATAAAGTTTATAGTAGATAGTAGAGGCCGTAAGATTTCTGGATTTTTCTCAATATTTCTTCTCGTTTTAATTAACTTTTAAATAATGTGAGATCATGGCACGTTTTAGTGATAAAATTAATAGATACTATTCTTGATTTATTTTTTCTTTAAAAGAAAAGTAGCGTATTATAGGAGTTAAGTTAACCTGGCCTCTCTACAAAGTTAAAGAAAAAAAAAATCATCAATTATCACAATTCTGCTCTTCTTTTTTTTTCATATTTTGAGTTCTTCTAAATAATATTAGACGATTTGAAGTTTAATTTATAAAATTCACATTATTTTTGTTCCGACATAACTTATCAATAGAGTGTGATTTTAAATAGACCAATTTTAAATAGCTCTTTTGCTGAGGCATCTTATGTTGCGTTTGGTTTAGGTATAAGAAAAAATTAATTATTTTTGGGATAGGTATAAGTTCAGGTACAAGCAGGAATTAACATAATTTTGTGTTTGGTTGAGTATAGGAGTTGTACCGGAAATAAAAAAAAAAATGTTTGGTAAATTAAAGAGAAATAAGAAAAATAAAGAGAATTAAAATTTATAAAAAAAAATTAAATTTAAGTATTTTATAATTTAAAAATTTTAATTAAAAAAAAATAAATAATAAATGAAACAGCTGTTCCATCCTTATACCGAATAACTTGGTATGGGAGAAACAGCTTTTCTTCATCTAAAATCACGTTTGGACATAAAAAGATGAATAACCCCCTTATTCTTCCTTATATCCATTACCAAATGGCGCGATTCTCAAACAGAAACTTAGAGGGAATTTTCAATCTCCATCAAATATATGAGGATGTGTCTACTTTCAAGTATATTGAACATTAAAAATTTATTAGAATAAATGATGAATAGTCTCAGCTCAACAGTGACCTGCTTCTTTTTTAATATTTAGTTGCTTTGGTCGAGGGAAAGAGATCGGATTCGTTTGGTTGGTAGTCACACTAAAAAGTCATGAGGGGCGTTAGGTATAATTTATCTTTTGGAAATAAAAAAAAAAAAAGAAAAAAGAAAAAAGTAGAGGCCTTGTGGGAGTTGGTGAATCTTGATCATAGAGTAAGTTCGTACGTGTTGATGTATATAATTATTCATCCTTTTGTACACTTTTTGACTTTTTAATTTAATAAAAATATGTAAAAATTATTTCAATTAATATTCATTTTAATTTATTTATTTAATTCTTTAAAAAATTAAATTTTACTATTTAATTTTTAATTTATTTGATTCAAATTAATTAGTAACTTTTTCAGTTAATTTTAAAATTTAAACATGTTGTTAATTTATCTTTACTAATTTAATTAGTATATTTTATATAATTTATATAATTATAAATTTATTAAAATAAATAAATAAATTTATATAAGGAGCTATCAAATTATTTAAGTCAAATAAATTAAATAATTAGATATATACTAAAATTAACATTTTAAAAAGCTGGTAGTTGAAGCCAAATGGACTATAAATAGTTCAAATATTTTTTTATTATTTCATTTTTTATTTTCAGAAAAAGAAACAACAGTCAATGATATCATGATATGAGAAGTTGAAAGAAAAAGTAAAAAAAATAATGGTGCTCCAAATTAATGCTAAGGGACAAAGGAAGGGGTTGTTGGCATGAGAAAAGAGTGGCTCCAAAAGAGTCCAAATGTAAGTGTTGGTCTTAAAAGAAAGAAGATAAAAAATAATAAAAACAAATTTTCAAATTTGCCTTTTTTAGTTCTCAAAGTTTACTTTGTTTCGTTCTATTATAATATAAGAAATACTATTTATAAATATAAAAATAAGGTGTAAATTTTATTTTTTTTTTATTAAAAAATTTAGATTAGTGTAAATATATTGACTGTTGAATAGATAGGACATAAAATTTACACTAATTTTTTAAATGTACAAATGATATTACTCCTATAATCTTTTTTAAAAATAAAATAAGTATAACAATTTAAATGGCACGAAAATATTTTGACCTTTTTTTTGTGGTATTTAACTTGATAAAATAAAAGGACAACCTGATTGCATGTTTTACAATTTAAATTCTAGTACAATAAACAAAAGTTTTGAGTACTAAAATAGAATTCTTAGAATAGTTTAGGAATCATTTGTATAGTTTATCAAAAAATAATAATAATAAAATAAAATAAAATAAAGAGGAAAAGGGTATTCACATGCATAAATCCCAAGATTTTTGTATTTGCTTTCACTCTAGGGCGAATAATGTGCTTTTGGAATCAAAATTGAAAACTGATTAGTTGAAATGATGCAAATGCTGTAGAGGAGAATAAGATTCTGCCGAATTAGCTGTATCACATTTCAAATTAAAAGAGCTGCAGGTAGTGGCAATTATATGTTGTTCTATTTTTTAATAATAATAATAATAATAATAATAATAAATATATATATATATATATATATATATATATATATATATATATATATATATATATATATATATATATATATATATATATATATGGGTTACTAATCGTTTTCAGCACAATTGATAAAGGTTTTTTTTCAGTTAAATTTGATTTTATAAAAAAAAAAAATGATCAAAATGGATAGCTTACTATCTTTTCTCATAATAATATATAATAATAATACTATATATAGTGTTTCTAGACATAAAAAAAAATGTTGGCAGTAAGTGTAACACTCTAGTATTTGAATTAGTTATATATATATATATATATATATATATATATATATATATATATATATATATATATATATATATATATATATATATATATATATAGAGCTTATATGTTTTCAAAAGTATAAATTCATCTATGCTTGTGAATATTTTATCATTAAATTTGTATTCAGATTTGTGTTTTTTTTTTTCTTTCTCTATTTAGTTGACTTTAAAATAACACAAATTTCAATACAAATTCAATAAGAAAAAAATCACTAGCATAAATTTGCTTCTACTTTTAAAAATGTATAAGTTCTATATATATATATATATATATATATATATATATATATATATATATATATATATATATATATATATATATATATATGATTAAATTTTTTAATTCGGTTATATTATTTTATGCGGTGGTTAGGTTGAAGAGGTTAAGAGGGTTAAACGTGTTAGAGTTAGAATAATTTTAGAATAGGTGACCAACTGAAAAGTTGGAGCGTTATAGTTGATATCAAATTAAGTTAGTATCAAAACCAATCACCAGTCGAAAATATGAAATAAGTCTCAGCTGATATGAGCCAGGAATTTATACAGTGGGCGTGGGGTGGGTGACCCCATGAAAAGTTGGGTACGCAATTATTATCAGAACCTATCACCAGCCGAAAATGTGAAAATATGAGATGAGCCTCGATTGAGCCAGAGATTATGCAGTTGGCGAGCACGACTGAGCACGGCTTTCGAGCTAATGATCATTATAGGTGAAGCATGACTCCCCACAAGATTGATTAAGGCTAATGAGACGAGTCTCACATCGTTTGGTACTTATGAATGTGTCTGAACCTGACGTAATCCACAAAATTGGTTAAAATTAGCGAGACGAGCCTCAATACTTGTGAATGTGTCTAAACTTAACGAGAACATGAGAACTTAAAGGAGAAGAAATATAACACTTCCAAGATTTAGATTAGTCTTATATATAAGATATAAATTTGACTAAACCTCTTAATCCAAATGTAATATTTTGGATAGTGACTAAATCCAAAAAATTAAAATAATTAAGTGTGCTAAAATTAGAATAATTTTAAAATAAATGACTCCCTCGAAAGTTAGGCGTTATAAACATAAACTCTTTTTTAAGGATAAGTGTGGTTTAATTGAAGAGCTTTCTTATGAGATCTCTTTGAGAAAGTGTAGTTAGTTCTATGATTTATCACACATCCAAATCTCAATAGGCCATTTCAATATAAAAGCTTTCGCCGAAATTCGATCAGCACCATATTCGAGTTTTTTTCCCTAAAATCTGCCTCTAAAGCACAATTAGTCGAAATCTAATTAGGAACCTAAGTCTCACTCAGAAGTACCTGTAGTGGATTAATTAACTAACCACAATGATGTAGTTACTAAAGATACTATTGCAATTCATAGGAAAAATTTTCATTGGGGAGCTCCTCAATGACATTATGTTGAAAAGCTTTACATCTGCTGATGTGTGCTAGTTTTATTTTCATCTAAAAATTTTAATCATTTTTTTAGATTGTTTCCTTTTTTTTTTAAAAAAAATAGTATTAAAAAATATTTAACGAACAACTCTTAGATGGAAGCAAAACTAATACGTAGCGAGTGTGTAAAGAAATTCTTCTAGCTTAGATATATCCCTAATCAATTATATTTTTTATTTTTTGAGAGAAATTAAAATAGCAGTTATCTATTTTATTCAATAAATAATTGAATTTAACTATAATAATGAGACAATTAATTTGATTTCAAAAAAAGAAAGGCAAAAAAAAAAAGAGAAAAAAAAAAACATAAGATTAAACTAGGAGAAGAGTGGAAAAAGCCAAAAAAACAAAAAAAAGGCAAACCTAAAAATAAGAAAATGTTCATATTTAGTTCACTACTTCGTTCGGAGATACAATATAGATACTCACATTTCATTTTATCCCTTATTAATTATGTTTCTACGCACTTTTCATGAATATACATTAAATATTTATTTTTCCAAGTAAAATACATAATAGATACTAATCCACGCATGATCTATTATGCATTTGGTAGCTAGGATTATCTTTTATGAAGAGGACCAATAATTCATGGCGTGCTAATTATGTTGTATTCTTTCTTTTGTATATATCTGATTAAGTAATTAATATACCTATAATTGTAGTTGTTGGGTTTATTAATGCTTAATTTGTATCTGATAAAGTCATACACCTATAATTGTAGTTGTTGGGTTCGATCTTCAAATGACCTGTAAAAGGAAATAAATAAAATCCTTGACATAATTCTACATCAACTTTAGTGGAAATAGCCAAACTAAAAACAAAAAAAAATAAAATAAGAGTAAAAACATATAGAATTATCTATACTAGATATATGTATTATTTTTCAAAAAATTGATTTTATTATTTAATTTTTTAGTTTGTTTGATTTGAATTAGTTAATAATATCTTAACTTTAATTTTTGAGTGCGTCATTTATTTTTATAGATTTAATTACTATACTGTATAAATTTTTCGCAAGTATAAATTTTTTTAAATAAATAAAGTCAAAATAGTGTTTACTGACTCAAATCAAACAAACTGAAATATTAAATAATAAATTTAAAATTTTGAAAGATTGGGTAAGACGATTCAAAGTGGTTCGTAGCTATATGATTTATATTTTATGATTCCATGGAAAAATAAAGAAATATAAATGCTTTTCCCAACCGTATTGTGCCCACAAACGTTGAGCAATTTATAGAACAAATATAAAGATATGGGTTGAGTTAGGAGGAAAGAATTAGCCCAAATCATACCCAATAAAGATATGGGTCTAGATGTATATGTGCTCACCCGAACCCAATAACTAATTCAGCCCAGTGGGGACAAAAAGGCAAATTTTTCTCATTAAAAAAAATAAAAATAAAAATTATCATGAAATTATATTTTTAAGTAAAAACTAAAAAGGGATTAGTAAATTATAGATATTCTTGGACGAGATTAAAATTAATTTTTTTTTTTATTGTAGACTTAAGCACTTCTCTTTTAAATAATGTTGAGGTTATTATTATTAGGTAAAATGTATATATAGAATTTATTTGAACTATAGATTTAGTATCCAACCATTTAATTCATTTAATTTAATTTATTTGATGAGTTTTTCATGCCAAATTTAATTCAATTATTTACTTTAATAATCTTATAGTCACATTAATTATATAAAATATACTAATTAAATTCGTAAAAATAAACGAAGCATTCAAATTCTAAATTTAAAGGGTTATTAACTAGTTAACGAGCTCAAATCAAATAAATTTAAAAATTTGATAAAGGAATAATTTTTAAAAAAAACTAGATAGTAAGATAAAAATGAATGATAGTAGAGATAATGTTTATATATTTTTATCTTATTATTAAGTAAATACAAAAGAAATTAAGAATTGCACCAAAATAATACTACAAAGAGCAAACCGGGCAGTGGTTTTTACTCGTCACATCCAACAAATGAAAAAACAAAAGTACGTACCCCACGAAGAAGAATATGAAACAAAAATTAGAAAGAAAAATTAATAAAACGAAATTCTCAAAACAATAATAATAATTTATAGTACATAAATTGTATGAACGTACGGAGAGCAGTGAGCACGTGCTGTTAGTTTATAAGTTTGTTTATTTTCGTATAGAATTGTGTTTCTTTGTATAGGGGTTTTGTCCTTTTGCTTAGAGGTGTGTTTGTTCGTAAAAGGGTGCTAGTTTTTTTCGTAAAAAATTGCATTGTTTCATGTTCTATATATAGAGGACATGTGTTGTGTTGTAAGATATCCAGTTGTATGGTATTTGTAGCAAGTTCTATTAAATAAATTGATTTTTCTTATCTAGAATATTTTATATAGTGTTCTATTAAATAAATTGATTTTTCTTATCTAGAATATTTTATATAGTTCTTTTAAGATAGTCCAAACCTTCCAACACGTACGTAGTCCTCGGAAGGCAATTTAGAAGGCGTAGACGACGGCAGCGATGGTGGCAGTGGCGGCGGCGACCCAAGAGGCGGGGTGGAGGCAGAAGGCGGAGGACTTCGGGGTGTTAGATGGCACGGGGCTGTGGGAGGGGGGAAAGACTGGCTGGTCGATCACCTTTGCGGTCTTGGGAGCCGGAGCTGGGGCCTTCTTCGGCGGGGCGGGGACCGGTGCTGGAGGAGATTTCGGAGGAGCCGTCGGGGCCGGCGGAGGAGATATCGGGGCCGGTGGAGGAGCCAACGGGGCGGCCTTAGGGGATGGAGATGACCGCGGGGACTGACCTGGTGCAGGGCCTGGAGCTGGGCCTTGTGCCGAGGCGGATACGGCGAAAAGCGCGAACGCAGAAAAGCGCGAACGCAGCTGCAAGGAGCGGAAAGAGAGAGATCGCCATTCTCGATTAGATATGATTAAGAGAGAGAATGGGAGCTAGAGATCGAGTCTGTGTGTGTTTAATTGCTTCTTCGAAGGAAAGAAGGGAGGTTAGGTTGAGTATTTATAGGGAACGTGCATTGTATGTTACATAACAATAATAATAATATTGAAAAAAAAAAAAAAAAAAAACACTTTCACAACTCATATAATTACAGTGATGGTATATTAATTTGATGGTATCTTCGAGTAATCGTATATCGGATCTTCGTTTATCGCAGAAGCTGTAATTTTTGTGAGATCTCGCTACTACATATTTTTCATTCTTTTTATTATGAGAGATTATATTAGTTTAGATTGAAATTTGACTTCGAAAATGATAGGAAAGGTTGCAGTTCTAATATTGCGCGGCGTTACAGCGACGTGAGATCACGAAGAGATAGCTTTTCTAGCTTAGACGTAGAGAAACTCTTTGTAATGCATGCATGTTTAGAAAATGTGGAATATGTAATATTAAAATGCTTATATATCTTTATCAGCTTAAATTTTTAGAAAAAAAAAATTATCTTATATTATTTCAATAGTATTTCAAAATAACAAGTTGCTGAGTTCGAATTTAGCGTAAAGAAATTGTTTATATCGTAAAATTTTTATTTTATTAATTAGAAATATATTCTATTAGAGCAAGGAACACAACAGAGAATAAAAAGAAGGAAAGCCCAGGAGGCCCCAAGTTAATTATAGAGGTTCCCTCAGCAAACCACCTGGCCCTGATGATCGACCAATTACATAATATATTGTGATATATCTGATTGAGGGAGATCACATTCACTCTGGATTCATTGTGTCCGTGGGTTATATGGATACGAATAAAATTTATTCATAAATTTTTAGATAGTCATCAGTTTTATCATAGCCACCGCCCACGGGTCAGAGAACATCTATACGGATTACCCACATATTTTTTTTCTTTTTATTTTTATACTTTTCAAATACAAATAATATATTATTTATAAAAAATCAAAACTTAATTTATTATTTAAAATATTACAATATATAATAGATAATAAAAAAATGATACTTAGAAAAAATAGTGTTAGAGTTTTAAGGATCGGCAAAATAAAAGGAGTATTTATTTTTTATTTTTTATTTTTGAAAAAACTTATATATACAAGTACGAATTGTCTAAAATATTTATAATTTAATAAATTTTCACCCATTTTGTTCTTAATATTTTGGATAAAAAAAATTAGTATTTATACCGGCAAATTTGCTAATAATTTATAAGTGTCAGTGAGTAAAAATTGAGATTGTCACGTAACATGTTTATCAATAACTATAGAAATAAGAAAATTTTTGTCGTAGAATTGCAATGCGTCATATTTATGTACTGGTCACTATTTATGATGTTACGTACATGCTTAATTCAGTTCAGTGGGTGATATTTGAATCCTATTGTAGGTATTAGTGAGATTATTTAGATTATTTATAACGATTTTCTATAAGATTAATCTTTTAGGTAGGAGATCCTACATAATGAATCGTATAAATGAACCAAGTCAAACATGTACATAAACTTGAAATTAACAAAATTTGTAAAACATTTAAATGCTCAAGGAGTTTCAATAGAACTTGTTCCAAGGCTAGAAGTTTCAATAGAAGTTGTTCCACATCTAATGAGTGCACAAGGAGTTACTATTTTATTGATCAACTTAATTCCCTTGTAATTGCAATTGAAGGGGATAAATAATGGGAAAATAGAGATTATTTTATTTTATTTCCTTTGCGTATTCAAATACCAACAGTTATCAAACAGCTTTATTATTGCTTTTAAACAGCTAATTTCTGATTAGTACGTACGTGCTTCCAAATCAAAATATAAAGGACGAGGAGTACTAATTCAAATTCGCTATGTTCTAATTCACATATATATTATTATAGTATAGATTTATTAAGTAACTAAAACGTGAAGAGCACAATGAGAGTTGCAGCGCATGCAACTGTTGCATTAAATTAATTCCCCATCTAAGTTTTAATCAAAGAATTGAGCCACTTAAATTGTTATGCATTCCAGAAGGGACAAAAACAAGGGAGATTAAAAGTGTTATGTTGGATTGTGTAGAAGAGTTTTCTAGCTAAGCACTCTAGTGCTAGTAGGTAAATTATAAGTATTTTGGAGCGGTGGTAGGAGCTTATTAAATTACTAATTCTGATCAACTAAGTCGTCGTTATATGTCTGATCAAAACAATTGTCAAAATAATCTGAAATCTGCCATGTTTTCTTTTTCTGATTGGTGTGTCAATGCAATAATAAAAAAAAAAAAAAATATTATTGAATAAGATGTGCATGAATTCAAACAAACTCGATCAAGGCCTAATCTCGGGCCAAGGCATTTCCAAAATCAAGAGCCGAGCTAGAAATTTATTAAATTCTGTTATGGGCCTAGCTATGTGCAATTGGAGGAGTAGGATTAGAAGATCTAAAACCCAGAGTCAGTATCTCGGGCTTAGTATCCAGACTCATTTTAGCCCGGCCCTATAAACTTCTGGTTAGCTGGGCAATCAGCATCTCGCATGTCTAGAATATATTTCAAATTATTTATATTATATTAAGTATGTTGGGGTCGAAGCTGATCGTTGGCCGGGTGCGGTTCGCGATCGGCCCTCGAGTTAATTTTCTGAGTGTAATGTGCGGCGTGCCAGAAAGGATCAAGTGATCGGGACAAAGAGGAACCTGCTCGGCCGGATTCTTCTCAATCAAATTCTCACAGAGTTCGGCCTAAAGGAGCCGAACTGGGATTTAGAAATAGGGAATTGATATGGCCGAATAGCCGATTTGAAATTTGTATTGCTCAAAGGGGGTTACAAGGACCGATTAGAAGTAAGACTATTTCTAAAAAAACTGTAAGTAAAGTAGTAGGTGCAGGTATGAAAGGTTAGATAGGAAAGCGGTAAACTTAGTCTAAAAAATCGATAGAAATAGGTATGAAAAGTATTGAAAAATAGGAGGGGTCACTGGCTTACGAGATTGCAGAATCTCTTTTTCTTTGATAGTTTGATTATTTATACTCATTCAAACCAGGCGTATAATCGCCGATTTGAACAATCGGCGTAACTTAAAGGGAATCACCGTCTATTTCTCAACTACTTCCTTTTAAGTCGATTCTCCACAGTTGAATAGAAGTTCTTTTCCGTCTACATTCAAATTCAAATTGGCGCGCCGAATCGGCGCTTTCCGATGCCGGACGCCGCTTGCCATTCCGGAGTCAGTTACAAGATTCGCGGCTGGATCTCATACTTCTTTCTTTCACGGTCTTTCCTCCTGCGGCTTGAGCAATCAGGAGTTTCGCCTCTTTTTGCCATCCGACTTAGACAACCTGTTCGCCTTCGACTGATGCTGGTCTCGGTAAAGACACAGACCCTTCTTTCTTGACTAATTTTTTATCGGCTGATATTCTTAGTCGATGGTATATGCCACGTTTTTTATGTGGCAATATTTTTTACCTCAACTGAGTGAGATAAAAAAAAATCTAATATAAAACAACACGGTAATTGCATTGAAGATACGTAATTGAAAAATAAATCTTGGCGAGGTTTTTGAAAAGTAAGGCCTACTACTATCCTGTAAATTGTGTAAATCTCTGAATGTCATAAATCTTCGCTATATAGCAGTAAAGTGTTTTATAAATCGATAGAAGATATTGCATTACTCTTAACTCAAATGCTTCAGGATCTGTGTGAACAATTGTAGGCTTCAGTACTTCTTTCACTACATACAAATGCTAAAGTAAATGAGCAATACTACATATGCACCCCATGGGGGTGTATATCATACACCCCCACCCATCTAAGGGAGGGGGTGTATTTTAGAGGTCACATGATGTGACCCCTCATCACACCCCCATTCTAGATGGATGGGGGTGTGAGATGTACATCCTTAGGGGGGTGTACATGTAGTATTTTTCTAACTACGGTACATATACGAGCCATACTGTAGTTGTAGAAATTAGTTATTGCAATCTATCTATCAATAAAAAGACATGAATCGTGAGTTTTAACTGTCTTACGTGTCAATCTCTCCTCGCTTCTCCTTGCCCTCCACTTTGCCAGCTTGCTCTCTCTCTCCTGCTGCTACACAACCCTTCCTCTTTCTCTCCTACTGCTACACAACCTACTGCTACAGTACGGCTCGCCAGATTTGTAGAGGCTCCTCTTCCCCTTGCACTCCCACGTTCTCCCCTGACCGCCTTCCTTCTTCGCCTCCTCTTCTCTTACTGTTCCGTCACATCCTTCCGCGGATCGTACGGCCCTGCGCGCTACCGCCCGTTCGCCCCCCTCCCTCTGTCTCCTCCTCGGCTGGGCTCCGTGCTGCTTCTCTGTGGGTTTTGTTGTCCTTGGGCCTCTCCTCTTACTGTTCCGTCACATCCTTCGGCTTTGATGGTACCCTCTTCTCTGACCGTCCTCCCTCTTCACTTGCTCTCCCCTTACTGTTGCGTCACCTCCTTCGGTTGACTATAACCGATCTGTACGGTGCCAGCATTTTGCTCACCAACTGTTTGAGAGAATGCTTGCAGTGGTGTATGTTGCTCACCAAGTATTCGAGAGAATGCTTACCATGCGTCATGCGTCGTGCGGCTCCTATGTGATCTGGGATGTATGTCCTGTACCATTCTACCTGAAATTGATGAAATTGATGGTACGGTCATACTTGCTCGGTGCTGTCTCAGACCGGTGCCCCCTCGCTTCTCTGCTCTCATTTATTACTCGCTCACTCTTTCCCTCTCCCCTTCTTCCTCTCTCTGCTCTTCCCTCCTCTCTCAGAAATGTTGCCAGGCTGTTTTGCTCTCTTTTCTCAGAAATGTTGGCAGTGCTGGTGGCCCGTGATGATGGGATTGGTCGCCGTCATCACCTACTACTCACTGCTATACAAATTTGGCCTATCCCTGAAGGTTTTTGCTTCTTATGATGCATATTGTATTGTGTGCTATAAATGCTATAAATATAGGTGTTCAGTTCTTAGAAGAACAGAAGATTGCTCATGTTTTCATGGAAAGGTTGAGTATTCCTCTAAGCTTTTCTCTAAACTTTTTCTATGTAGGATTAACTAAAATAGTGTGTTACTTTTATTTGGTAGGACACTGTAATTAGAAGGATCTCGGAGCCCTTTAATTCTGCAGGTATTCTTTAATTTCTCTTTCTTGGTTAATTATTTGGTTCCTGCAACAGTTAATATATGAACTTGTGCTGATATTTTCCACTCTTTCTTCCTGTATTTGGTAGGTCACAACAGAAAGTTTCTTGCGATTTGTGTGCAGCTCCCTTCCTTCTCTCTCGATCTGCTCCTTTGCCTTCTGCTCTGTTTAGTACGCCTTCTCTACTTACTTATTCTTGGTGATGGTTCATTCATGCGTGATTGCTGTTTTATTTTCTGTGATTCCTTTGCTTGCGTTCGATTTGCGATGCCTTAAATCTACAATGTGCAGTTTTGTTGTGTGGAATTGTGTGCTTGTGGTGCCTTCTTAGAGGAAAAGCCATTATGAATAACATTCATTTGCCTTTAGAGAATATGTTGCAGTGCATTTGGGGGCTTAGTTATGTCTTGGATAAGCTGCTTCCCCCCTTCCCTCTAATTGGAGGCCGGGGTTCGAAAGAAGCGTAGGCTTCAGTAGGAATCGCGCGGAAAAAAGAAAAAAAAAAGGGGAGGCAAAAAAAAAGAAAAGCTGAAAGTTCTGAAAATTATGAGGCATACACTCATTGGCTTTCACCCAGTCTTTAGATGAAAAAAGGATTGGACTAGAATATGTGTCTAGCAATCAATGATCTAAAGCATATATTAGCTCGATATTTGATTGGTTTTCGCCTAAAGACATACTTGAATGCTTTTCTCCTGTGTGCTTTCTTTCTTTGATGCTCCATGCTTCTTTGATATTCTCGAGTTGTTTGGTTGAGGCGATGATGATTTGTCATACTATGAAAAACCAAGGAATAAAAAAGGGAGGGGGGGTGTGTGCAGGACTTCTTGCAAAAAAAAAAAAAAAGAGAAACATCTAGAGGATAACAAAAATAGTTGCTTACTCTTTCTCACTGGAATGCTCCAGCGGTAAAACTCCCAATTCATGTCTTTTTATTCATTGATACCTATTGTTGGTTCAATTTTTTTTCCTCTAAGTGTGTTTTCCTGATTTTCTAACAAAATTTTAAAATTCTTCACTTCTCTACCTTCTATTTGTTCCTCACTATTTTTTTTTTTTACTTCCTTTCTGCACTGTTCTTTTTTCCCCCCCTTCATGCTCTTATTTTTTGCGTCCTTTTCTTGATTGATTACTTTTTTTGGATGTGGGGGTGCTTCTTATATGCCTGTGCTATTTTCTCCTTATGTATCTCTACTTTTTAAAATGTTTGTCTACCGAGAATACCATGTAACTTGCCAACTTTTTCGGCGCTAAAAAAGATACCTGCGTACTATGCCTCGATCAATATGAGTCTCTTCGTGCATCGCCTTCCCGTAATTTTTTATTTGCTTTTTGCCTTTCCTGCTCTATTTCTCTAAGCCTACTTGGCTTTGTATTATACCACTTGGCCCTTCAAACTGTTGATTTGTTTTTTCTTTTTTTTTTTAATATATGCTTAAGGAAATGCATTAAATTTTTGAACTACTTTTCTACAGAGAATGGTATGCAACTTAACTGTTATCCAATGCGAAATAAGATGCATTCGTACTATGCACCAAACAATCTGAGCCTCTTTATCCATCATTTTTCCCAGAATTTTTACTTGCTTTGGGTTTCTTTCTCAATTTTCCCTGATCCTATTTGATTTGGTGCTGAAATTTTTTACTTGCTTTTAGTTCCCTCCTCTATTTTTCTAATCCTATTTGTTCCGTGTTGCGGCGCTCAATTCTATGGTTTGTGGAACCGATTCTCTTCTTAAGTTGTCTGCGGCGATGCAGGAATTTGTTGCTTCGCATGATTGAGAAAAAATGCATGCATTAGTATGCAATTTTCAGACCAAATCTCTTCACAGGTCGCCTAGAAACATGCTATAGATTGGTTATTTGACATAATTAATATGATGGTACATTCATGCGTGATTGCTGTTTTATTTCCTGTGATTCCTTTGCTTGCGTTCGATTTGCGATGCCTTTAATCTACAATGTGCAGTTTTGTTGTGTGGATTTGTGTGCTTGTGGTGCCTTCTTAGAGGAAAAGCCATTATGAATAACATTCATTTGCCTTTAGAGAATATGTTGCAATGCATTTGGATGAAAAAAAGGGAGCCAAAAAAGAAAAGTTGCAAGTTCTGAAAATTATGAGGCATACACTCATTGGCTTTCGCCCAGTCTTTAGATGAAAAAAGGATTGGACTAGAATATGTGTCTAGCAATCAATGATCTAAAGCATATATTAGTTCGATATTTGATTGGTTTTCGCCTAAAGACATACTTGAATGCTTTTCTCCTGTGTGCTTTCAAATCTTTCTTTGATGCTCCATGCTTTTTTGATATTCTCGAGTTGTTTGGTTGAGGCGATGATGATTTGTCATACTATGAAAAACCAAGGAATAAAAAGGGAGGGGGTTGTGTGCAGGACTTCTTGCAAAAAAAAAGAAAAAAAAGAAACATCTAGAGGATAACAAAAATAGTTGCTTACTCTTTCTCACTAGAATGCTCCAGCAGTAAAACTCCCAATTCATGTCTTTTTATTCATTGATACCTATTGTTGGTTCAATTTTTTTTCCTCTGAATGTGTTTTCCTGCTTTTCCAACATAACTTATTTAGATTTACATTATGCAAATAAATAATTATAAAAAATTTGTACTTTCAATCAAGAACTATATTTTAACTGTTTAACTTCGTTTTGTTATGTTGTGGTTTGTTGTAATTTAGTACACTTTTTAATAATTTGAAGATTTTGCTAACAATTTTTGTTATACTTTGGATATTCTATTTATTTTTTCTAAATTTTACTAACTCAGTAATGCCGCGGCGTAGCGCGGGTAGTAACTAGTGTTATATAATTTGAGAGTACTATATTGAGTCTATATTGAGCCACGTTGTTTTTTAAGAAATGAGCTAATAAAAATATTCAATGAATTCAAAAAAAATATTGGATGCCTCCATTCAATATATTGAGTCTATATTGAGCCACTTTGTTTTTTAAGAGATGAACTAATAAAAATATTCAATGCATTCAAAAAAAGTATTGGATGCATCCGGTGCACGATAAATCAATTCTAAAATATTTATTAAATATTTAAATAAATTATTTAAATATTTTATATTATATATATTTTATTTTATTTTATTTTAAAATATTAAGTATTATATATTCCATTAATTTTTAATATATTTTACGGTGTATGGGGTTTATTTGGTCTAAATTTTAAAAAGTGATTTTGAATTCAAAAGTGATTTTCGAGTCAATAGAGCGTTTGACAACTCAATTTTCAAAATCTAATACTGATTTTTAGAATTAGTTTTTTGATTTTTGAGGCCCAAAATCAGAAGCAGTTAAAACTTACTTCTTGAAAACTGATTCTGATTTTGCATTCAAATTTTAAATTTTATTTTGATTTTAGATTTAAAATTTAAAATTAAATTAAATTTTAAATTTTAAATTTGATTTTTAAAATTTTTAATTTTAACTTTTAAATTTTAAATTTTAAATTTAGCTATTTAATTTCAATTTAAAATTTCAAATTTTAAATCTCAAATTTAATAATCTTATAATTTTAAATTTTAAGTTTCAAATCTCAAATTTATAATTAAATTTCAAATTTAATTATTAAATTTAAATTTTGAATTTTGAATTTTAAATTTAGATTTTAAATTTGAAATTGAAAATTTAAATTTTGATTTAAAAATTAAAATTTTAAAATTTTAAATTTTAAATTTATATTTTAAATTAAAATATCAAATTTTAAATTATTTTTTAATATTTAAATTCACAATTTAAATTATTTTAAAATAAAATTCAGAAAAGAATTATTATTTATAAATAAAAAAAAAATTGTACCATACAGTTTTAAAAAATCACATCAGAAAAATCACTTTTCATCTAAACTCAGTCAAACGTTCTACAGCTTTTGACCAAAATAAATTTTACAGAAATCATTTTTTTAGAATTTAGGTCAAACATGCCCCAGATATTCTATTAATTATTTAATATACTTTGCGGTATATACTTTACCGTGTATAAAATATTAGTATATATTAGGTGCAAGCAAAAAAAAAATTCTTTCTTTAAATTATGAGGGCGTTCTACTAAGTATTCTCGGTATATATAAATACATACACTACATAATTAAAATCTGTAATAGAGATTTTAAAATTTAATTTACTAAATATATTTAAATTATTAGATTTTATAAATAGAATATATTTAATTAAATTTTGATATAAAAAATTAAATTTCTAATATAAGTTGTAGTATATGGTGTGTTAATATACACCAAATGTATTTAATAAGTTATTTTTTTTCAATCATTTTTAACAAGATAATTGACAATTTAAAATAAGTTCTTTAATTTTAATTTTATAATTAAAAAATTTATTTATAAAAAAATTAACTATTAAGTTTAATTAAATATTTAAGTAAAATTATTATAATATAAATACTGAAAATTTAAAAATATTAATAAAAAAATTTATAATGTATAAAAATTTATATCAATTTTAATTTTTTTAAATTTTTTATTATATTTTTTTAAAATTTTAAAATTTTAATAATTATATATATTAATTAATTGAAATATTATCAATTTGCGGAAGGCGTCGATGCAACGGTAACTATTACTGTTCACCATGCATGACGTGTCATTTTCTCATTCGTTCATCTGTTCACCTTGTCCTAGACAGTGAAATCATCTTGGAGAAATTATTGTGTGCACTTGGTGTATAGGTACATGGCACTCATCACTTACTGGCTACCACCTCTATTTATATGTAGTTATTAAAATTATAGTTATTGTGTATGCCAAAACTCATAAATTTGACAGATTCTTTTATAAATTAAGTAATGGTTGTTCCTTATATATATCATTATGCTTTATATTTATTTGTTTCCGAAATAATAAATTTTTATGAATTATAATTTTTTTTATTAGAAAAAAAAAATTAACAAGTTGCCCATTTTGTTCGTTAACTTTAGATATTTGCGGATAAAAAAATACTATATTATTAATAGCATCAATGACTTAGTGTTATTAAATTTTAAATTTTTAGATTAAAAAATATATGGTTGGAATAATAGTGGCATCTTCAGTTTAATGGATGATTAAAAAAATAGTATAATCTAACGGATGCAAATAATCTAAAAGATTAATTTAACGATAGAAAACTTGATATAGAGTCCGACTATTAATAGCATAATAATACTGGGAGTCTATAAAATGTTATTGAATTAGATTTTAATTTTAATGCGTGCGTGAAAGGTGATTAGAGAACGGTGCATTGGAGCGTACGGATACACCGAGTGCAGGGAATGATTTCTCATCAGCTAGGGACGGACGACCTTGTGGTGGTCGGTGAGGGTACACCACATTATACCCCACATATCATAACAATATATAGTCGCTCTCCCCATTCCCCCTCTCTCTCTCCCTCTCTCTCCTCGGGCTCTCCGTTCCATCGGCCATGGAGAGCTTCGCCCTAGCGCGCTCACTCACGTCCTCGATCCCCCGCCCCGTCCGCCTCCTCCGCCGCTCCTCTCCCCCATCCGCCGCCGCCTCCGCGCTCCGCCGCCCATCCTACACCACCCTCCGCCACCGCCACCGCCACCGCCCCCTCCTCCTCCCCATCCTCCGCCGCCGGAGCCCCGCCCCCGACTCCCTCCGCGCCGCCGCCGCCTCCTGTCCCCCTCCGCAATCCCCCGATCACCAATCCACTCCGCCGCCGCTTCCCCCAGCAGCGCTGAACCCGCAGGGCGCGAAGCCCCTCCCGCTCGCCATATCCCTCGCCGTGGGCCTCGCAGTCCGCTTCCTCGTCCCCAAGCCCCCAGAGGTCTCCACCCAGGCGTGGCAGCTCCTCGCCATCTTCCTCTCCACCATCGCCGGCCTCGTCCTGAGCCCCCTCCCCGTCGGGGCCTGGGCCTTCCTCGGCCTCACCACCGCCGTGCTCACTAGCACAATCACCTTCGCCGCCGCGTTCGGCGCCTTCGCCAACGAGGTGATCTGGCTCATCGTCATCTCCTTCTTCTTCGCTCGGGGATTCGTCAAGACCGGCCTCGGGGACCGGATCGCTACCTACTTCGTGAAGTGGCTCGGGAGCAGCACTCTGGGGCTTTCGTACGGGCTCACGATCAGCGAGGCGTGCATCGCCCCCGCCATGCCCAGCACCACCGCCAGGGCCGGCGGAGTGTTCCTTCCGATTATCAAGTCGCTCTCCCTTTCGGCTGGGAGCCGGCCTGGTGATCCCTCCGCTAGGAAGCTTGGATCTTATTTGATTCAGTCTCAATTCCAGGTTAGCTCGTTTTCATGCCGAAATTTAGTACTTTTACTAATTTCAGGTTTGTTTTGTGTTAATAATTTTTTACATCGAGCGTCTCAATATGAACATTCTGTTAGTGATAATTCGATCATCTGGCGCCATTTCTTCGTACCGGCATGGTGGTACTTGATGTGAAAAGTAGATGCTAATGAAGAAATTCGTTCTGTTATTCCATGTTCACATAACTTATGATTCCTTTGCCTGTGAAAGTAATGTGAGAAGAGAATTCTAACTTCGTTTCGATTAGGCCTTTTCATCCAGCCTTCCAAGATGTGAAGGAATTCAGGTAGCCTACTGTCAACATTAGAAATCTTAGAATCTACGTATCTAGAAAGCCTACTCATGTTTTTTGAACTTCTATGCGGAGTGGAGATGAGTTGATTAGTAAATGATTAATACCCATTATATGTATAATATCAAATGGTAGCTGTTCTCTAATTTTGAAAGTGAAAAGGTGCAAACAATATAAACTTTTCGAAAAACTAAATTAGTGGTGTTTTTGATGATCACTTTTGATATAGAACTTCCTAAACTTTTCTAACTAGGGTTGCAACATATTTTTAAATGCTTGTGTGGCTCTGCTTATCGTTTTGCTTTTAGCTGTAGCCACTTTACTAGAGAGTTTGGCAAAAGAATTTGTAGCTTCTGTTGCAACAGAAAGCTAAAGTAAGATTTTGAGCCCAACAATTTAAAGTCCAACTCAACAATTCTACTTAAGCTGTCGGGAAAACTTTAATATAGTGCTTCTCCTAGAAGTACTACTCACGTAGCATTTCATCGAACAACACAATGCCATATAGTAGAGCCAAACAACTCCAAGTGTCTATTCTTTTAAACAACTATTTATTGCTTCATTTTTTGTTTCATAGAGCCTGCAGGGGGATGTTTATATTGAGAGACTACTATAGCATTTATTTAACATCTATGTTAGTCGACATGTTCTAACGTACTCCATTACTCCAACAATTTGATTTATCTGTTTTCAAATGGTTATGAGAATGCACATAACAATGAACCTTTAATACAGTTTTTTTTTAGCAAAGTATGTGTTTAGAGACTTACCCTGTTAAATTTGGAATGAATTTTTTCATATGGATGCTTCCTGGTTATCTTCTGGCTATTATGGGTAGTTATGATTTCACAGGGATGTCAAGTTATCTTTTTGATGGTAGCTTTGTCAAATGTCAATGGACTAATGCTGAGCTTTGTATGGTGAAGTTTTTTGAATAGAAGGGCATGGAACAAACTCTAGAATCTGGATAAACGCTGAATCTAAGAATTTAGGACTGGCCTATTGGTATTATAAGCGACAGAAATCTTAGGCAGGAACTGATATATCTCACAGCAGGAATGGACCATTAATTCTGTTTTTTACATACTCAAAATATTGATAAATTCACCTTTAGTTATCAATTAGTTGTGTTGATTTTCATCTAGCATATATGGAGTGTATAACAGATTGAGGATTTTTGTAGTTTTCTCTTCATTTTTGGACGTTTTCATTCTCTTGACGGGAATATTCTTAAGGACTTATTCATGTGTTTTTGTTTTGATGCATGGCAGGCAGCTGGTAACTCGAGTGCCCTTTTCCTGACTGCTGCAGCTCAAAACCTCTTATGTCTGAAATTAGCAGAGGAGCTTGGAGTTAAAATTGCTAGTCCATGGGTATCTTGGTTCAAGGCTGCAAGCTTACCTGCCATTATTTCTCTTTTAGCTACTCCATATCTATTATACAAAATTTTTCCTCCAGAAATCAAAGACACACCAGATGCACCTTCCTTAGCTACAAAAAAGCTCGAGCAGATGGGCCCTATGACAAAGAATGAAGTGGTGATGATATGTACCATGCTTCTTGCTGTTTCATTATGGGTTTTTGGGTAAGTTGTACCTCTCACAAATAGGTACTTTTGTGTATATGTACTGTTAGAGTAAGGTGCCTTAAATTTCATTAGTTCATTAAGGACCTGCTTGGCCCTGATTATGCGGCCTGTGCTACAAGTGAAGTGGGGGTTGCAAATTTGCGATGCATACTTCATACTAATCTATTTGGAGCTTATTTAATCTATTCTCAAATAAATAGTAGCGGGTATTTGCAAGCAAAAGGACAGGATCTTTTGCTATAGCTGAAAGCTGAAATGAACTTCTCGGTTATAGAAAATAGAGGTTTCAATTGGAGCTTGCTGCTACTGCAGCCGGTAGCTGGTGGCAGTTTTCATGGGAAAAGGATATTTGTATTTTATGAACAACTCTATCGAAAAGGCACTTTTTTTGACCCTATGAATATGAGCAGTGCGTATAAACATCAGTTGACCTGTTATTCAATCAATGCCTCAATTCTATATGTTATTTTCATGGAAAAAACACGGAGAAATAGCTTCAATACTTCGTCTCATTTCCTGCAATTTTTGCATTTGTAAGTATTCTGAGGTATACAAATATGTGATTCCTTTTACAGAGAGACTCTTGGTATCGCAAGTGTTGTTGCGGCCATGCTCGGATTATCCATTCTTCTCCTCCTTGGTGTATTGGAATGGGATGATTGCTTGAGTGAGAAGTCTGCATGGGATACCTTGGCTTGGTTTGCAGTTCTAGTTGGAATGGCTGGGCAGCTCACAAACCTTGGAATAGTGACATGGATGTCCAACTGTGTTGCCAAGTTTCTACAGTCTTTCTCTTTGAGTTGGCCTGCGGCGTTCGTTGCTCTTCAGGCATCGTACTTCTTTATTCACTATCTATTTGCAAGTCAAACAGGGCATGTTGGAGCCCTCTACTCGGCATTTCTTGCCATGCACTTAGCAGCTGGTGTACCTGGTGTATTGGCAGCACTCGCTTTAGCATATAATACAAATCTTTTTGGTGCCCTAACACATTACAGTAGCGGTCAGGCTGCTGTATACTATGGAGGTTACTTCCCTATCACTTCTCTTTGTTCATATTTGTTCATGTATGTTATTGGCTTGTATTTGCTTATTTTAGTTTGAATTTCAGATTGAATTTCCAAAACGCTATTATAATTAGAATACAATCAACTATCACACTCTCTTACTGACCATACCTAGCGCAGTTGGTTAAGGGATGGTTGGTAGCAGAGGTCCCAAGTTTGAAGCCTAGTTGCTTTATTTTTGTAGCTTAGTTCGTTTCTAAAGAATGGATAAAGCGGGTAGCATGGTTACCTCTCTCAAAAAAAAAAAAAATTTAAAAAAATATCATACTCTCTTATTGGCTGAAATAAGATGGCTATAAGTTGCAGACATTATTGTTGGATCTGGTCAGCTGCTACTCTACTGAATTCAACCCTTTGTCAGATTATGCAGCTTTAATAACCCTTATTTCCTTTTTTTGTGCAGCTGGCTATGTGAATCTTCCTGATGTATTCAGGGTAGGTTTTGTAACAGCCATGGTTAATGCTTTGCTCTGGGGAGTTGTTGGAACCTTTTGGTGGAAATTTCTGGGTCTCTACTGAGTATTGATGCGGCATTTAATGTAAGTCTCGATCAATTTTCTTATAGTGTGGTTTAGTGCTCCTTTTAGGAAATAATTTATTTATTTTTCTGTATTATTCAAATTTTTGATAGTGAAATGGAGCTCTCAACTTTGAGCTCATGTCCCCTTATGCTGTTAAATGATGATACTCAATATCTATACCGTCACTCCAGTTTTTAGGTCAATGTCGGTATCTATTACAAAAGAAGCTTCTCTAGACCTACCTATACGTAGAAGGGCTGCGATATTAATGTGTTGGATTTGGATTCGGGAAAAGATTGGTTCCACTGTTATTTACAAATGATTAGCGTATGTACTTATGGAAACATTAAGTTAACTTAGGTAATAGACTAACTGGAAGACATGGGAAAAAAGTATCATTTGGAAAATTTTGCCCCTATCTACAAGAAGTATACTTGTTGACTTGAGTCTTCAACCCAGATACTCCTCCCCGCTCAGGTTGGTAGGCAATATTCTAAAGTGACATTATTATAATAGTATTTTTTGATGAGAAATACATGAGAAAGATGCTTTGAGACAACTAATGTTGAATTTTGTGAAGCCAGTGGTAAGCAAACCAATCAAGTTTGTCTGCTATTTCCATGTTCATCTCTGAGAGAATTATGACCAACCTACCATTTTTCAGATACTTAATTCCTACAAGTTGTTTTAAAATTGTGCTCACACTTCAAGCGCACATCCATTGTACACATTTATTTCCTAAATTAAGACATGTTATTTATTTATTTCTTATTCAGTACCTTTGAAATGATTTTTTCTCATCTGATTGATTGACAAATGAGAACTTCAGCAAAACCCTTTCTGCCAGGGAAGTATCTCTGCGTTAGATTATGCCGAAATTTAGTAGGTTGTCTGAAATAAATCTCGAGCTGTGCCGTTTCTGCAACTGCAACAGAAACAGAAACAGAAACGAACTGCAGCATACCCCTTAAGAAAACTGTAACAAAATTAATCTTCGTCTAGTATATTACTTTCACCGAAATTTATCTTCTGAGTTTTTTTATCTTACTTTGACTAAGATATGATTGGTATTTTAACACGTAAGAATCAAACCAAGAGCTTTCATTTGGCAAGGATTAGATACTTCATTTTTCCCGTGTTTGAATTATAGCTAACAACTTTGGCAAGCAATATAAATGCTGTTCACATATGGTGATTGACTTTCTTTGTTCCATACTTAATGCAGTTCTTTGTCCAAGATGACATTTTTTTAAATATTAATTCTGCTTTTTGATCTGGTGTCTACCAAAAGAAGAAATACACCACCTTGCTGATCTTTGAACATGTAGTCTTTGTATTTCATTTGTTACATGAATGATCTATATCTACCCGTCAACTGTAGAAGCCGGAGCTTTGGAATTTAAAAGGCAGCTTTGAAATAGAAACCTCAACTTTGATTATTCGTCAATCAAGATTCCTTAAACTTCAAATTTTCGAAATTAAATAGCTTCAGTTTTTTTTTTAAAAAAAAGAAATTAAGGATTTTTGGTGAGTTTATCAAATTTAATAATTAAGGTCCATCACTTGATGAATTTGAAAGGCCAATAATTGTGCTCCTTGATCCAGAAGCAATTTAATCTTTCACAGTAAAAACTTTCAAAACTCATCTTAATTTTACTATAAATTATTTTGAGTCGGCTATTTTATCTTTCAAAATTTTAATTTTATTAATAAATTCTTGTAATTTATTTTATTTTTAGTCCGTCAATAAAATTTAAGCTAATTATTTATTTTAATAAATTTAAAATTTAAAGTCAAAGTATTATAAATAGTCTTAAATTAGATAAATTAAAAGATAAAATACTAAAATTAAAATTTGAAAATATTGGATAAAAACGTTCAATAGTTCTAACTATGTTTTATACATGTTTGTCATCTTTTACTGCACCTACCTTTCCACACGTTTTGTTTATCCAAGTGGATAGAAAAAAAAAAAAAGAGTGGTACACCATAGAGTACATCAGGTCACGGATAATGTCAATGGACACCTAACTCCACCATCTACAGCCGTTTATGAGTTTATCCAACTTTTAATCTTTTATTGGTATTTTGTTCTAAAGAGAATTTTTTACCACAAGAATTTATCACCACACACGTTACATTCGCGTGTAGGTGCCAGAATAAATTATCCAGTAATAATAAATGCTAAGTATTTTTTATTATTATTATTATGTCAGGCCACGATTTTAATTGTAGTTCATTAATTTCTGGGATAATATATTATATTTACAAGATTCATATTTTTAGATAAATGATTTTGGGGTGTGGGGTTTCTCGAAAATCTATAAAAATTATTTTTTGAAAAAAAATTATGAAATATATATATATATTTTTTATAGATTTTGGTTTTTTGGATAAAAAATTTAAAAAAATGAAAACAATACTTTTCTATAAAACTTGGATTTTTTTTTAAAAAAAAAATGGTTGTCTCTAAAATCTAAACAAAGGAATATCTAAAAATTATTTTTTGTGATGTTTTCAAAAACGAATAATTTCATACAGTTTTTTTAATTTTTAAATTTATTTTTAGAAAAGTGGTAATGGTTTCAAATATATTCTTGCTGTTGTATGTTAGAAAAATATAATTAATTATAAAAATATATATATATATTTAATTTTAGTTAGTGAATAAGATAAATTGGCTATTTTAATCCCAACCTAAACCCAAACCTATGGAGATCGTAATTAACAACTATCACGCATGCTAGTGTTTGAGAATTTAGAAAAGCTCTGAGCAAGAAACCAAGAGATTAGAGATGATCTGAATGGGAAAAAAAAGTGGCGTGTGAAATTAAGCATTAGTTTTGTAATGTTGAAGAGTTTGAAATGGGGGAGAGAGAGAGAAAGGGTTGGGTGTGGTGTGGGAAGGAAGAAGAGGGAGTAGTAGTACCTACCCATCCCTTCTCTTTTAGTAATATTAAAAAAGAAAAAGTGCTCGAAAAAAGATAGATAAAAGATTACAATAATAGTGGATTTTGTTAATTTTTATAGAGAAAACAAAAAACAAGACTATTGACAATTTTTTGGCAGGACGTTTCTTTACTATTCTAATAGTTGTGATTTATTATTATTATTATTATTATTATTTTTGAAGGAAGTAAAAAAATTTATATTTTATTTATTTATTATTAAAAAATAAATAGTAAACTAACAGTAATAAATTAGAAGAATAAATCTGAATGTCACTGAAATTTTAAAATAATAAATTTAATAATTTAAATTTTATAGTAATATATTGATATTTAATATATTTATATGGTTGCATTTTGTTTGGGTATATAATAGAAGTGTTTATTTTAGGAATAGTTTGAGTAAAAATTAGATATTTTCGAAAATAAGAAAAATAATGTTTGAATAGTTAAATTGAAATAGTGAGAATAAAAATAATTAAAATTTTAAAATAATAACATATTATCTAATTAATTAATATAAAAATATTAATTAAATAATAATTTAATTTATTTAATTAATTATTGTTAGAAATTTTTAAATATTAATTGATAAAATAATTAACAATAATAAATATTGTTAACAAATAATTTAATTAACTATAAATAAATTAATTAGTTAATTAATTAATAATAGTTAATTAGTTAATTAAAAAATTAATTTAATCAAAATATTAAATTAATATAATAATTAAAAATATATTTATTTTAATTAAGTTTTTGTTTAAATAGGAACAAATTTGTTTCAGACAAATAAAGTGAAACAGTTACTCTAATTTTAAAATTACCAGCTTATTCTAAAACAATGATAACTACTGGTTTGATTTACAACCAAACATATTTAAAAAATAATATTATAAAATTAAACTTATTTTCCCCAACCCAAAAAAAAAAAAAAAAAAAGCCATAGAGAACTGTTTCTAATTATCTCTTGTTCAAAAACCTAGCTTAATCATCTTTTCGTAATTCGTATCAATGTATTATCATGCCTTCGGAGCATTCAACAGAGAACTCGATGAACAAGATTCTTACATTATACAAACCCTATAAATTTTTGGCCATGTCCTTTTTGAGATATAAGATATTTTGTGGGTTAGGTGGAGAAATAACTAAACGAAGCCAAAGCAATTCTCCATCTCTCCCTACATATCTTTTCAACCGTGCAATCCACATGCAACGCACCCATGCAACCCAAATTAAAAAAAAAAAAAAATGTTTCCCCCTTACTTTCTCTTCCTCTCTCTCTCTCTCTCTCTCTCTCTCTCTCTCTCTCTCCCTCCTCCATCTTTTCCTTGTTAGTGCACTGTTCCATGAGGTAAAAAGAGGGACTAGCACATAGAGCCTTATAGCTCTAAATAGGAGACGTTGGAAAAGGTATACTCAAAAGCAAACCCTTTCCTAGCCTACAGAGAGAGAGAGAGAGAGAGAGAGAGAGAGAGAGAGAGAGAGGAGAAAAAGGAAAGAGAAAAAGAGCTTTATGTGTGAATGCTTTGTATTGTATTTACATCCAAACTTGTGTTTGTAATCAATTGCTTGCTTTTGGTGAGTTGAGAAGTGACTTGTTTGTTCTACCTGTGACCTTTTGTTTGGATTCCTCGCCAGCTTGGAAAGCGAAGGGGAGGAGAACAAAAAAAAAAAAAAAGAAAAAAAAAAAAAGAAAAACGAGAGGGACTATTCACTTTGGATAAAGCGGTGCTCTATCCCCTTGTCGAAAAAGAGCCTTTTTGACGGATTTGACGTTTAAGAAAAAATTTAATAATATTTTAAATATTTCTTGTAATTTGCAATAATTAGAGTTTTATTTATTTACGTATTAATACATTTTATCCATCTTAGAAAGTACCGTTAACAACTACAGTTCGTGCATAATATATATATATATATATATATATATATATGAGAAGTGCTAGGTGTACACTCCCAAATGGGGTGTGCATCCTACACCCACCCATCCTAGAATGAGTATTCATTCACTCGTCACTCGATGTGACGAGTGGAATTCACCCACTCCTAGGATGGGGTGGGTGTAAGATGTACACCCCATTTGGGGTGTACATCTAGCATATATATATATATATATATATATATATATATATATTAAATATGCAAAATAGTAATAAAGATGAAATTCTTTGTTCTTGCATGCCATGATTGAAAATGTGAGGTTCTAATAAAGTCGGTGATCTATGGAATGCCTAACATTGTTAATTCATGCTGATGATGATAAAAAGAATATATCAATAAGAAACATTAATCGTGAGTTTCCGCTGCTGATGTGTCAAGCTCCCAGCTCTCCTCTCCGAATTTCTCTTTGTGCTTAGCTCTCCTCTCCGAGTTCTCTCTGTGCTTACGTTTTTTCTCTCTGTGCTTACGTTTTCCTGCTGCACGACGTGCTCCCCTGCTACCTACGCAACCTACCCTCTTCATCCCCTGGTGCTACAGAACGTGCGCTCCCACCTTCTCCTCTGACCCTTCTCCTCTTCCCGTTGCACTCCACCTTCTCCTCTGACCCTTCTCCTCTTCCCGTTGCACTCCACCTTCTCCTCTGACTGCCTTCCTTCTTCGCCTCATCTCCTCTTACTGTTGCGTCACCTTCTTCGGCCGATCGTACGGTGGAGCTACGCGTTGCCACCATCGTCGCTTGCTGCTCACCTCTATAGAGGTGCTGGTGGCCGGTGATGATGGTTGATGATGTGATTGGTCGCTCTGACCCGTTCGCCCCCCTCCCTCTTTCTCCTCCTCGGCTCGCCTCCGTGCGTCATTTCCTTCGGTTGACTGTACCGCCCTGTACAGTACCAATGTGTTGCTCACCAAGTGTTCGACGGAATGGCTGTATCACTCTGAAATTTATGTTGCTTACCATCTTCGAGTGCTGGTGGCTGGTGATGATGAGGTCGGTCGCCGTCGTCACCTGCTACTCACTTGAGGTTGGTTGCCATCGTCATCTGCTACTCACTTCTGCAGAAGTATGGCCTATCCCTGTGCTGTGGCCATTAACCTGCTACAGAGTTTTCTATGCTATAAATATGGGTGCCCCTTCCTCAGAAGAACACAGGAATAGCCCATATCCATATTTTGGTGGAAAAAGGTTGGCTATTCCTCACTATATATCTGTAAAACACCTCTCCAAAGCTCAGTGATAGAGTTTATAAACATAATAATTGATGCCTTTCTCTTGACTACCATATCAGCCGCACATTCCTTTGTCAATTTATTATTATAGAACTTACAAAATTTCTTAAGTTTTTTGTCTTAAAAATCTAATAGTAAAACAAGTAGCAAATACATTTCCCCCAATTAATTTCTTAAGTTTTTTGCCTTAAAAATCTAATAGTAAAACAAGTAGCAAATAAATTTCCCCCAATTTTTTTTCTATGTGGAATTAGCTTAAATAGTGTCTTACTGTTTTATTTGCCAGTGCGCTCTAATTGTTATCATCCAGGAGCCCTTTAATTCTACAGGTATTCCTTAGTTTTCTTCCTTAATTATTTGGTTCCTACACCATTTGATGTATGGATTTGTGCTAATATTTCCCACTCTTTCTTCCTGTATTTGGTAGGTTGCAACAAGGAGTCTCTTGTGATTTGTGTGCAGCTCTCTTCCTTCCTTCCCGCTTTGCACCTTTGCATTCTCCTCTGTTTAGTACGCCTCCTCTACTTACTTATTCTTGGTGATGTTGCATTGATGCATGATTCCTACTTTATTTTCAGAGATTCCTTTTCATGGGTTTGGTTTTTGTGGTTTTTGGGCTTTAATGTGCAGTTTATAGTTTTCCTGGGTTGATTTGTGTGGTTGTGGTGTCCTCTACATGCAAATTTCTCTATTGGCTTCTGCATGCAGCTTTTGCATGTGTATCTAATTCACTTTATAGTGCCTATACATTTCAAGAAAAAACCTCGGATCGAAGAGAAGGCAATTAAAAGAAGAAAAACTTTCATGTGGAAGTTGAATCTCTTTGTTAAAGAGAAAGTAACTCTATGCTCTCTGTTAATTGCTGCATGTTTTTTAGAAACTGAATATATTCTTGGTTTAGAATAAAGTATTTTTTGTTTTTAAAAAAGGAACAACTTTGTGGGATTTGGTTTCGCCTTTGTGGAGGAAAGTGCTTGCATGCTATGCAGCAACCAGCCAAGTTTTCCTGTACGGTTGCTTCTTTGGATTTGGTTTCGTTTTGGGACTCTTGGAACTTCGCTTTGTGGGCTATTAGTTGTGCTTCTTTGGATTTGGTTTCGTTTTGGGACTCTTGGAACTTCACTTTGTGGGCTATTAGTTGTACGAGTTGTTTTGGTTAAGGCGATGATGAATTGTCGTATTATGAAAAGTGGTGAAGGGTCTTGAGAAAGAAAAAGCGACGTACGGAAAAAAAAAAAAAGGAAAAAAAAAAAGTCTACAGGATAACGAGGATTGCTGCTTACTCTTTCTCATTGGAGTACTTCAGATTTTTTAACCGTATGCCGATTATTGGTTCTATTTTCCCCCCCGAATGTGTTTTTCTTAATTTCCTATCAAAATTTTAACATCGTTCCCTTATCTGTTTTCTATTTGGTCCTTGCTGTTTTTTGGGCGAAGGTGCGGGCTGCGGGTCGCGAGGCGCATGGTTCTTATATGCCTGTGCTACTTACTTCTTATATGTCTCTAATTTTGAATGCACTTTCCTGCGGAGAATGGTATGTGACTTATCGGCTTTTCGGTGTTAGCGAAGATGCATGCATACTATGCATCAATCAGTATGACCCTCTTTGTGCATTGCCTTCCCGAAAATTTTAATTTGTTTCCATGTTTTTTAATTTCTTTTACCTTTTTTTTTTTTCCTTTTCCTGCTCCCTCTAATTTTTGACGCACTGTTCTACGGAGTATGGTATGCGGCTTATCGACTTTTCGGTGCTAATGAAGATGCATGCGTACTATGCATCAATCAATATGGACCTCTTCTTGCGTTGCCTCCCCGGAAATTTTAATTTGTTTTTTTTTTTTTTTTTTCCCCCCTTTGTTTTTTACCTTCTTTTTTTGCCTTCTTCAGTTCTAATTCTCTTATTCTATTGGGTTTTGTTCTGCGGCGCTTGGCCCTTCAAAGTGTGTTTTTGTTTTCTTTTTTGATATGTTCAAGAAAATGCCTTAATTTTGAATTCCTTTCCTATGGAGAATAGTATGCAACTTAGCCGTTATCCAATGGTAGAGAAGACGCATTCATACTATGCAGTGATCAATCTGAGCCTTTTTTGTACATTATTTTTCGTCTCTTTCTCTGTTTTCCCTGAATCTCTTTGATTTTGTGCTAAATTTTTGAATTAGCTTTTAGTTCTCTGAAACAAAAAAATGCAACTTGAGACTGTACACTTCTTTTCCTCTTTCTTTTCCTCCTTCTTTTACTTATTTGTTAGGTGAAGCAATCAGCAGGGAACTCTTGACAGATCGAACATTTAGTTTGTGGAACCAATTCATTATTTTTACATGATTACGAAAAATGTATGCATTGGGAAAAAAAAATGCATACATTAGTACACAGATCAGCTTTCTGCACAGGAGTGTCCTAACAAAATACATGCATTCCCTGATGACATGCATACTTACATTTCTTCCTTCTCTCTTTTTCTTCCCTGTTTGCGTTTAATTTCCCGTGCAGCTCACGCAATGAGGATTATCGAGCTTTCCTGCACAAAAATACTACGGGAAATTGTTGAGGGACTTGGTATGGAGATGCCACCTTGCGAAGTAACTATTGATACAGACGGGAAGTTCTCGGCATATATAGATCTTCCGATCGCACGTTCTGGATCTGTAACTGAGGTTGTTCGCTGCTGGGGTTCTCCATGCCCTGTCTCTGCTGCCGCTGAACAAGATGCGGCCCGTACCGCTGTCTACAAACTTAGAGACGAGTTGGATGTACACATAAGGGACGCTAATTATGAAGATAGGGCATTCTATAAGAATTTATATAACCAACTCGCATCGGACCACTCTACGTTGTACTCTAAGTATGATGATCTCAAATGGGAATATAATCTTCTGAAGAAAGCATACAATTCTCTTATCGCTGAGAGAGATGACTATGCATGTGAGCGTTCAAAGATGCGCCAAATTATCAACAACTGCCATGGTGTTATCAGCGACTGCCATGATGCAATTAATTGCCTAGCACCGGCAGCTGCTCCTGCTGAAAGTGATCCATCCGAAGTCGATTGATCTTTGTGGTCTTCCTGTTGTTGGTGAGCTGCTAATAATTCCTGCTTGCCGCAGTTTGTGACAGCCTAGGTTCTTTTTTTGTTCTTAAGTACCTAGCTTCTTTCTGCTCACTTCCTAAACTGTCAGTGTGCCCTTCGGCCTGCTTCATTTTGGTTGTGTTTTGGTCTTGAAATGTACTTAAACTTATGATTATCTAATTAGTTCTACCTTTATTCCCGTAATGCTCTTTTTCTTGGCTTACTTCCTTACATGTGAATAATTCCTATTCTTCAGCCTCGGAATGCACTTGACCTTTGTCTTTGTAATCAGCTGCCTGCTAAAGAAACAGAATACATACATTATTATGTAATTAGTTGGGCCACTCTTCTAACTGCCTATGGTTGCCTTTGTAGAGAACTCTTTTAGCATGAAGCTTGCCATGTCCATTTAATTAACCGCCCTGGGATTACAAGCATGTGGAGCATTAAGGGCTTACCTATTAATTTTTAGAAGTGCTTATGGATCATATAAACAGGCAGCTTAAATTCTACAATTAGCATGCATGCATCCGCAGCTCACACACAACATAAACTTAGTTGGTTCAGGAGACCTACCCTTATAACTTTGGTCTCTTTTTCTTCTGCATCTACTGATTGCTTTCTCAATTAATCGATTGCTCGAATTTCAGTGTATACCCATAAAGCTGCCTGTACTTTGGATGGTTTCTTTGGTCAAGCAGCTACGGTAAGTCTAAATACTTCTCTTAATTCCTATTCTTCAGCCTCGGAATGCACTTGACCTTTGTCTTTGTGATCAACTGCCTACTAAAGAAGCAGAATACATGAATAATTATGTAATTAGTTGGGCCACTCTTCTAACTGCCTATGGTTGCCTTTGTAGAGAACTCTTTTAGCATCAAGCTTGCCATGTCCATTTAATTAACTGCAATTAATCGATTGCTCGAATTTCAGTGTATACACATAAAGCTGCCTGTACTTTGGATGGTTTCTTTGATCAAGCAGCTACGGTAAGTCTAAATACTTCACTTCTTCTTCTCTCTTTCTTTTTTTTTTTTTTTAAAGGCGATGATGATGCAGTCAGAAAAAAAGAGGAAATAAGGAATGGTCTACTCATTGACCTTGGAAAATTGGACACCCGTTTGTATCGGAATATTGCACGTGCATTATCTGGATGGTATATAATGTATGCAACCATTTGTGCGTAGCCGGCAAGCGTGCATTATCTGGATGGCCTACGATATATGCAACCATAAAAAAAGAAGAAGGAATGGTCTACTCATTGACCTTGGGAAATTGGACACCGGTTTGTATCGGAATATTGCACGTGCATTATCTGGATGGTATATAATGTGCGCAACCATTTGTACGTAGCCGGCAAGCGTGCATTATCTGGATGGCCTACAATATATGCAACCATTTGTGCGTTGCCAATACACTCCGTACTAATCTGAGCCTTACACTTTCTATATATTTATTCTTGGTTTTCCACTTTGGTTTTCTTTTGTTTCCCTTTAGTGTATATATATATATATATATATATATAGTTTCTAGATTTTATGAAAGGATGATGACACTTTTTTTCAGCCTATTGTTAATTCATTCCGCAGCATTTGTTGTGCTTTTGGTGCTATTTTTTTACTGCCCTATTGATTAACTGCTTCCTCAGATATGCCATTTGTGCTTCCCTCTATTGTAAATATTGTTGATTTGATAGCTGCAATTTGTTGATTAAGTAGGCATTATTCTTGGAAATGTGTGAGCGCTAATCTTTGTGTTTGATTGGGGAATGAGAATGCAACTTTGGAATTTTAAGAGTTTATAGCTGCAATTTGCTAATTTAGGTGCATTATTCGATTTGGGAATGTGTGAATTTGTACTTAGCTTATGGTGTTAGTATTTGAGTTTGACTGGGAATGAAGATGGAACACTAGATTGTAAGGCTTGATAGCAACTGCAATTTACTAATTAAGTTGTGTTCTTCCATTTAGAGATGTGTGAATTGCTTATTAGTTTGCACTTTGATTTGGAAATGTGTCAATTGCTGATTAGTTTGCAGTTCAGTTTGGAAATGTGTGAATTGCTAATTAATTTGCAGTGATTGAATGCAAAAAGGTGAATAAGTTTATTTATCCGGTAATAGCTGGTACATTGTGATGTGATTATGGTCTTGCCAAGCTAAAATTAAATCCTGCTTAGTGAATTAAGTTATAAACAGTCAGTTTTTTGATATCTTCCTGATATATTTGATCATTTTAATCTATGGATTTCAGGGTGAATCTTTGAGTTTGATTGGGAGCGGGAGTGGAGCGCTAGATTTTAACTTTTGATGTCTCCAGCTTTATGATTCATCATCGTTTTCCGAGTTGGAAAAACCCTTTATGACATGATGCATCACTATATAGAAGTAGGTAGCCATAGTGATTCACCAGCATTTTTCATAGTGATGAACTTTTTTTTTTTTAAAGGCAAATCGAGGACTAACCTTTAGGTGCGCCTATAATCCGGGTTTGTGCCAGAGGTTAGTGCTTACTAATAGCTATCATTCTTTGTTTTGTTAAGAGATAAGATGGTTCTCTGCATTAATTGTTGGATTGCATTGCATTAGTATTTTATTAGTCCTTAACTGACCAGTTATTTCTTTCTTGGTATTATTCCTGTTTGCTTCAGCGAGGACAAGTAATTTCACTTTGAAAGTCTAAATGGTTCAACATGTAGCTGTGTAGGGAGTTAGTTTACAAGTGTTGTTTGGTGATTAAAAAGGAGTACATGAAAGTGTTGCATAAAATGGAGAGTTTGGAGCTCCACTGTTTAGATTTGCTTTTGTTTTCTACTTTTGTTGAATATATATTTAGATACTAAACACTAATTAACCACCACATTTGATGGCGATTGCTAAAAAAAATTCCATACAAACTGTTGAGTATTGGAATGAATCTTTTATAATAGGTAGCTAAAGCACTTGCAGTTACTACAAGTTTTAGTAAAATATGATGTAGATCAAAGTTATATCGTAGTTGTAAAACACAAATGCCCCCATTTGAATTGTGCCTGGCTCGAACTATTTTGAAACAAAATTTATGCAAGAAATGGTGAAAGTAGTGCCTTCTCTTAAACAAAATGAAACAAAGAAAAAAGAACTAACCTGTGCTCTTTTGTACAGATTGAAGAAATCTTGGAACAGGAGCCATGTCTAATTCCAACAACTGAGCGCAACTTGCACTTCTGCTGGCTTAGAAATGTTCCATGGTATTAAGATGCTATATTGAACAAAGGGTAGAGTGGTAGATGTTGACAACAAGTAACAAAATGCTATACAAAGTTTCAACAAAGAGTTGTGTCTAGATAATCTAATAAAAAGCTGTTAATTTCCTACTAAATTCGAGAGAGAAAGAGAACTCTTTTGATACTTGAAGAGTAGTTCTAGCATGTTCACCTGAAATACTTCTGTATTACCATCTCTCGATTATGTGGCAAGACACCTTAGTCCTAGACATTAAAAGGTTTTGTTTACATTTAAAACAAGAGGACTTAGGCCTAGACATTAAAGTGATACAAACAAGCACAGAGTCTGTGTGTTTGTGTCACTTTAGATCACTTGAGGGTGCTATTTTGGTTTTCCGCAAGGACTTTCTATCGCGGCTCTTTTGGAATGGGTTTTGATCCAAATGAACAGGTTTGTATTGTGTCATGGTTGCATTTTTTGAAATATACTTGGTTCAGACCTCGAATTGAAAACCAAATTCTAACGTGCTCTAGCCGGTTTCAGATTAAAGCCTAAACCAAAATATAATGCAAAGATGATTATCATGGAGCAAACCCGATATAGACTTCAAGCTCTAATTCATAGTTGGATCTGGGAGAGGTGCTGAAAATTGGAATGACATTGTGGTTTGTTTGTATCAGTCTGATTAACAACAGTAATGACAACCTTGACATACGCCTATTATGCAAGTGCTTAGTTGATGCTCATTTACAAATTAATTGATGCTTAATATATTCAGTTGATTTCCTTACAAATTAATTGATGCTTACGATATTTTGGATTGTGCTTGAAATTGGGTTTCTCGAGCTTCTACTTGCATTGTTTTTACCTACTTTCTTATGATAGTTACTTGCTATGATGATTTCCCTCTTTCATACAGTTTTCTAATGCTTACTGATTATGTTGGGAGTCGGATTGTCGGTTATGCGATTCTTGATAGAAATGTGGGGAGTTGATGCTCAGTTGATGCTCATTTACAAATTAATTGATGCTTAATATATTCAGTTGATTTCCTTACAAATTAATTGATGCTTACGATATTTTGGATTGTGCTTGAAATTGGGTTTCTCGAGCTTCTACTTGCATTGTTTTTACCTACTTTCTTATGATAGTTACTTGCTATGATGATTTCCCTCTTTCATACAGTTTTCTAATGCTTACTGATTATGTTGGGAGTCGGATTGTCGGTTATGCGATTCTTGATAGAAATGTGGGGAGTTTATTTCTTCGTTGGTGTGGGCATACTTTGGACGGCTTATACGGGAAATTTTTGCTTTTTAGTGGATAGTGGGTATACTTTGGACGGCCTGCTTTGCGGGCAACCAGTTGCCCAACTTTTCCCTACGATGTATGCTTTCGGTTCTTGCTTTGTGCTCAATTTTGCCGATAATCCGAAACAAACAACGGCTTTTGCATAGGAGGGAAATTCAAGTGGTGCCTTTGACTAGAGGGAAAATCTGAGCAAATTATGTATGTTTTCTTCTTTATTGATAGAATAGTTGTCATTCCTGATTTGCCTTTGCTTTTATCTTCGATTTGGATTACCGGAATACATATGCTTTACTTTTAGTTCCAACTTTCGCCTGCCTGCACAAAGAAGTTTTTCATCTTTCATCTGGCTACACTGAGAAGTCATGTAGAGAATTCCATTTAGCATTGTGGAGAGTGCTTTTTGTATGTGCCCGGGGGGAGTGTTTTCCTAAATGTGAAGTGGAATAGAGATGCTCATTTACAAATTAATTGATGCTTCATATATTTAGTTGATTTCCTTACAAATTAATTGATGCTTCTATGTTTGATTCAAACTCTATGTGGTTTTCTTTAAGATGTGCATACCCTAACAGAGAGCATGAAGATACATGAAAGTTGTTCTTCTTTTAATCGCCTTTTCTTGGATCTTGGTATTTTTTGAAATATGTGCCCGAGGAGTCTTTTCCTAAATGTG